>OW285236.1:62957752-64157752 GCA_935421215.2 Melolontha melolontha
GTCGTCATGTGAACCTTACATTTTAAATTTAAAAAAGAAACAAACGAAATAAAATTGGTTTCTTAGATTACACATTACGAAAATATTACAAAGTTTTAAAAATTTTTGATAATATTGACCAATCCATCTGTCTGGGCAGTGTTCAGTCAACCAGTCTCTCATATTACGAGCAAAGTGCGCAGGAGCTCCATCATGCATGTAAATCATATTACGGCGTACGTTCAGTCTCATCAATAACTTGTTCTAAAACATTTAAATATTCACCGGTATCTATGCGATTTGGTAAGTAAATTGGTCCAACTACCCTGTGGTTTATTATACCCAGCCAAACGTTAACAGAAAACCTTTTTGGTGACCGTATTCGCGAAATTCATGCGGATTTTCATCTGCCCAATGATGAAAATTATGAGTATTAAACACACCATCTCTGGTAAACATGCACTCATCACTCCAAAGAATACGTCTTAAAAAGTCACCTTCTTCCTGAATTCTATTTAAGATTGTATTGCAATAATTGATTCGAAATAAGTTATCATTTCCATAGAGAGGCTGAACTTTAGAAACATGGTATGGATGAAGCAAGTTTTCTCGTAGAACCAAATGAACAGTCTTATTACTGGGAATATTTAGTGTAGAAGCTAATTGACGGGTACTCGCAGAGGGATCTTCCTGTATTGTGGCTAGAACTTGCTCTTCTAGTTGCACGGTACGCCTTTGCCCTGGTCGACCTGCGTTCGCATTTCTTGGAATAAACGAACCTGTTTCACGAAGTCGTTGGTCCAGCCTTCGAAATACATTTTTACTTGGATACCTCCGATTTGGAAAACGCACTCGATATTCCTGCCCTGCCATGTTAGCATTTCCACGACAGAAACCGTATATCATGTACATATCGGCATATTCGTTGAACGTGAAATTCATAATAAACAAACAGAACAACTAGTAAAAACGAAAACCCGAAAACTGATTAAAACTATACAAATAAATACGAAAACTAAACAAAATTATTCAAATAAACACAAAAAATAAGCAAGTCGAATGAAATAGGTAGATTACATAAGTGTCAAAATTTGACAGTAGTAATGTATTTGACTAGAACAACATTAGGCTGCCTACTTATTCTTTTATAACGTTGTCAGATGTGTTTTTCGTCAAAATAAGTTAATAAACAAATATTAAAAACAAACTTTAAAATCAAAAAGAAAACTTTAACGAAAGGATAATAACAACAATTCTTCTTTCTTCTAAATTGTAGCTCTTTCTGTCAACAAATATCGAGTAATAATGCTTATTTAAAGACTGAAAGTCCGAACTTTAGGAACCTCGTGCAAAGATATGGAGCATGGTACAACATTTTCGTATTAGGATTTTGGACTCCGAATTTAACGAAGAACATCGCCGCGTGTAGTGGGTCCGCCAATTTATACACACCTTGTATATATATATATATATATATATATATATATATATATATATATATTAATATGGAACGCTGCAGGCTGAATGATAAATAAACAGGCAAAATTTAATGTTTAAATAAACTGGTAGGTTAAATTTTTAAAATGTGAATTATAAATCTCTATATTAAATATGCTATCCAATGTTACACACAGATGGGGTTGTATAACATTAAATCTGTTATTTGCGTATGATGCAAAGATACATAACTGTTAATAACGAAGTATACTTAACCTAAACGCTGTTCATGTGTATAACTTCTTATAAGTATATTTGGGTGGGCGAAAGTTTGTGTTATGTGTCCGGCTAGGAAGAACAATTTAGACTCTTGTTGTTGGGCATAGAAACATACTCTTTAAATGGTGGGTTCGGTGACTGCAATAGAACGCTTACAATATCAGCTGATGCCAATGCAATTAATAATGGTATTTTTTATATTCAAAACTACGAAATAAAACGAGTGAGATAAGGACTAATATTAAAGACTTTAATGAAGTGATTGCAAAGAAAGAACAGGTAAGTGAATACATTAATTAAATTATGAATATATAAAATGTATCATGTCACGTGAT
Source organism: Melolontha melolontha (assembly GCA_935421215.2). NCBI lineage: Eukaryota > Metazoa > Arthropoda > Insecta > Coleoptera > Scarabaeidae > Melolontha > Melolontha melolontha. The sequence continues at coordinate 62,959,783 of OW285236.1, forward strand.
AAAATAAATATGAAATAAAATCTAGGTTAAACAACACAACAAAATAAATGTGACATGAATAAAGCTAAACGCAAACATAATTCTATTATCTACTTTTAATTATTTAACAGGAAACTGTATTCTTCGTGACTTAGTTTTAATTAAATTAATATTAATATGCAACATAGGTTATAATTATCAAAACTAATTTGATAATGGTTTCATGTGTTTAAATAAATTAATTTATCATTTTCAAAACATTCGTAGGATGATTAAAAAATACTTATGTGGATATGGACAGGACTTGATTATTCTGGATTTGGCTGGTAGATCCGTGAATGCAGGATACAGGTATGAACGGGCAATCGGATAGCGTCCCCCGCTTGTTGTTCGATCTAACGGCCGGCTTCCCTGTGAAGTGTAATTTTCGTTTTCTTGGACACCGGTTACCGTCTGGACTCGCAAAATGCGTTAAACAGGAGCTGGATATACTGGTAAGGTTTGACTAGATTTGACGTATGGTTTTTTAGATTTATTAATACTTTTTCTTTTAATTTGCAGAGAGGCACTTAAAATACGTCGAGGTGTTTTTAATGGAGAATTTTCTAGTGACGCCAACTCTCATTTGTTCTCAATCCTAACTTCTGATTCGTCCAACTGTATGTATTTTTATAATCTCGACATTTTATTATAATGAAAATGACAATTTAATCATTTTAAATATACATATGCTTAATATAAATTATATAGTTTATGTTAGTGAGTACATGTTTGACGTGTGAATGTTGATAATTGTATATAATGCTAATTTTATAGTAGGGATAATTCCCGCTGTAATTATTTTAAATTAGTACAGCGTCGCCTAAATAAATGGCGTCATTTATTATTAATCAATTAAGTTGAAATATCTTTGGAAATACAAGATATCGGAGTAAAATGACTTATGCAAATGAAAAGATAAAAATAAACAAATGTGAGAATGAATTTAAAACAATTAAATACGCGAAATCAACTTTATTGATATTACATATGAAGAATTCAGTTTCAATATTTTTTAATCATTCTAAAGATTACATATATACCTTAAAATTCTATCTTTTGCTAACTGAGGCATTCTTAGGTGTAGGCTTGACCTACATCAATATATATATATATATATATATATATATATATATATACATAATATTTTCGTGACCTTGGTATGATATGGTAAACTTAATAAGTCGGCCGATTAAAGGTCTGGTTTATAAACCAGACCTTTAATCGCCGACTTTATTTACCATATATATATATATATATATATATATATATATATATATATATATATATTGATATGGTTCAGCTTACTTCCTTAATAAATTCTTCATCTTATAAGATATTTGTCCCAAGAATGTTCTATCTGAAATATAACGATTTGAGAAATATTACTTTAGAGTTAAAAGTTTGTATTTTTGATGTAAGATCATAATTGGATTCTAAAATCACGATATCGATTAATATTGTATATTTTATTTTGTCTATTTATATAATTCGTTCATTAATTAATTAATCATAACTTATTTTCGCGAGAATTTAAGATTTCTTAAACTAATTATAATTATTTTATTTGTGTACAAATTTCTGTAAACATTGTTATTTATTATGACTTTTGAAAGCATCATGTTCAAAATATGTAATTGAAATCACGTGAATGGGTTTTATTAGCATTTAAATAGGTTGCTAGAAATATTTTCAACACTGAATTATTAACCCATTAACCGCCGCATATAAAAATAATTAAAAAATTGCATTTTTTTAAAACTAACTAATGAGGGTAAAATAAGGCCACTTACAAAATTTTATTGATATATTTACACAGTAACATATAAAAAAATGCTGTTGCGAAAACGCAACGTTGGCGAGATACATAGTCTTTTTTACTTTCGGTGGTATCGATTAAAACATTTGGTATGTAGATGTACGTTACACTTGATACACATAAAAACTGTAGTACTATGGCAAATTCGGCATCTTCTTCTTTGTTCTGTAGCAGATTTTTCAATTACGTGCCCTACATTGTCGTAACGGGCATCAGAAGTTGACGTGGATGAGAGTCCTAGTAAAATATTTGACGGTTTTTCATTTTTCAATAAATACATAACTACATTACTACGAAAGTTTAGTTGTGTCATTTTGGACTCATTACAAAGTCTATGTAATTTCCATGCATTTACCAATGCACACCCTATTAGGTTCATAAATAGTGGCCACCACCACTTCTTACCTCTTATTTGAATTCTATAATTTGCTATTGCATTATCATGCAAGTCGACTCCCCCCATGTGGCTATTATATTTCTCGATTATGTTTGGTTGTTTTACTTGTACTTCCCTCTTTTCTTTACGGCTATATCGTTTGATATTTCCAATTGGCTCTATTTCTTCTATATTAGACGCTACGGTAACAACAGCATTGTCGTTCCAACGCACCATTCTGATTGAAGAATTTTTGTAATATGCAGCATCAAACCATCCTCGATCTCTTTTAGCGATTTGCTTTGTCGTTTCCAATAAACATTTGGCGGTTCTATTTTCTCGTATCGTACCTGTTGCATATAACCCTTTTTCATCCAGTAATGAAAGCAGAGAGTAGCTCGTAAAAAAATTATCAAAATACACTTTATGATTATTTGAAGGTTTTACTACCTGCAACAAATCAATAGCCGTCTGAGCTCCTAAACCTAGTTGTGGATTTTCTTTTAATTTTCCAACGTAAGGAAAGCATTTATATAGGTATCCGGCAGAAGATGTAAGACACCAAATTTTAAATCCAAATCGAACAGGTTTGCCTCTTATAAACATCTTTGCCGAATGTCTTCCAAAGTAGGGGACCATTTGTTCATCTATTGATAAATTATGTGAAAAAATTCCAAATTGTAAAAATCGCTCATTCAAAAGGTCGAATAAAGGCCGTACTTTCGCAAATTTATCTTCTTTTTCTAAATTTGTATTATCTGACAAATGAATATTTTGGTTGATGTCTCGAAAACGAGTTCGGGACATTGTTTTTCTTACCAATGACACTCCTTTGTCCTCATCTAGAGACCAGTATAAATCCATTTGTGGCAAAGAATGGTACCCTGACAAAATTACAATACCTAACCATTTACGTAAGTCATTCATATCGATGTGAAAATTGTGTCGGTTTTTGCTGCATGCATATTTCTTTGAATAATTTATTATTGCATTGAGGACAGTGTCATCAAAGAACAAGGAAAACAATTCGAAAGGGCTATAATTACCAAACTGTTCTTGTAATTCTCTTACGGCCTTTTCCTCTACATTATTTGGCTGTTTTTTTGCTTGAACGTATGTTTTCTGCCACTTTACAGCTTGATGTTTTGAAGAGTGAGCGCGACTTGTTGTTGGTTCCGATGCTAATTCTGTACATGCAGCGCCGTCGCCTATATTCATTACTTCAAATGTACCTGTGATACCATTAGGAATACTATCAGGTGCACACATTTCTGTGTCATCAATGTCTTCCTCGTCTGTTAATTCATCGACATTAGGTGGAATTATTACGACATCTGTATCATCAATGTCAGACATATTTTCAATTATCTCTTCCAAATCTTTATAACTTAGGGCTCTTTTTTGCTCATAATCGCTTCTAAATGCCTAAAAATACAATCAAAAATATTCAAATTCATAAATTATGAAAATAAATGCATACCATATTTTCTAACAAGATAACTTCACTGAATACAAAATTGAAAATTCGAAATCACATATTACACACGAGTATATTTATAGAACAATGAACCGCTTGTAGGTATCAAGGAATACTATTTCATTATGCCTTATTTCAAAATTTTAAACCCTTAGTATATAAAGATGTACATACATATGTATAAAAATATATAACGACAAACCACTATGAAAATAAATTTGTAAACATACACATTTTCGCACTTCCTTGAACTAATATAGGTACAGCTATCCGCAGGTATACATACACATAAGTGGCCAATGTTGCGATAATGCAACACCAAATGTTTCAGTACAAAAAATCCATTTCAAAGTAAGGTAATATTTTTTTTAGAGTTTTCACATAGTTATAATACCCTCTTGAAATGATCTAAGAGCAAACAAACATTATTCTGTAAAATCAAGGGAAGATATAGGAGATAGTATATTAGGGTGTAAAAAACTAAAAAAAGGTCAAACTTTAATTTTTTTCTGATAAACCACTGCGTTATCTATTCAATGTAAAAGTACATATATATTGATGGTACTTTACACTGTCATCACGTTAAAACAAATCATTTACAGTATAACTTTCAATGATTAAAAAAAAAATATATATATATATATATATATATATATATATATATATATACATTCTGTTGCGTTTTCGCAACTTTGGCGGTTAATGGGTTAAAGAGATACATTGAAGAAACTTTTTAAATTATCTCTTTTCAATTTGTCAAAATTGTCTTTTATATATTTTTCGAATTCATTGTACAATTTTCTAAGAAAATTTGATTTATGCTTTTACAACTTTGATATGGTAGTCAGGACGACAAAAAACAATATTATTGATTAAGAAGATTTTTGCATGCAGTTAAAAAGAATAATCTAATTTTTGAATTTCTCTTCAAAATTAATCATATAAATTATTTACGGCTACATTTTTATCACAAGAAAGTGGTTTTGTTAATTTTACATTAAATTATTACCTTGCAAGAAGGTTTTCTTCGAGTGTGGAAGTACTAGGAAACCTAATTATCATTACTTTTGTGTTTCCATCATTACTAAAATCAGTTTACGTTTAAGCAGCATTTAATAAGAAGTTTCTGGAACCATTTTTGGATATTTTCATTAAAGAACACCTCTTCAGGATGCCAAAATTGCACATAACCTAGTTGTATTCTACGTGGATAGGGAACGTATGCGGATCTGCGATTAGGATATCAACCAGGCGTTTGAGACAAGCAACTATATTCTTATTACGCTGTATCTGTTGGGATTCTACTGAGTTTTCAACATCCAGTGGATACGTTGGTTTTGAAATTACCATATTTGTCATTAGCAACAGGTATTCTTGTGAAAATTGTTTCCTATATTTACATAAAAGATATAACATCTTTTGCAATTTCATATTTTATAATAGATTACTCACGTTATTTCAAGGGACATATCACTTTGCTTTTTATATCAGTTATTGCGATATTTTTAATAAATATTTACACTTGTTTTTTAATCCGACCATATTTCTAAAACAATATTACTAGAATTTGAGTAGGCAACCCATTGCATCTTGTAATTTAGAAGGTTACATACATTTTATCACATAAATTTGTTTTATTTTGGATATTTAGTGCTTAGAAATTATATTTTGTATCTTGTTAGTGAAACTACTGAATTTAACTTAAATATATTTATTATTATCTTTTGACTATTTCGTTTTATTTTATGTATTAACGCGTTTTTTGTTTGAGTATCTGGAACTCGCATTTAGACCCTTTGAGATTAAGTTGTTCTCTACTTATTTTTATTTATTCTTTATTATCATATTTGAGCTAGCAATACAGTTATTTTCTTGAAATTTTATATTCATTATTATTAATTACAGTCAGCGTTACTATATTATTGACACCGAACGTGGGTTTATACTCCACGGCATTCGGTCTTATTACAATATATATATATATATATATATATATATATATATATATATATATATATATATATTTAGTGTTTATAAGAATTTTATTTTTCTTATTTATTTTATTGGCCGTGTTTTAATATTAAAAATAATAGACTTTTTATTGGTTTAGCGACCTTTTATTGAATTTTGATGTTTTATTCTACAACGTTTCGACTTTTATTATTATTCAGTCTTTTTCAAGTAACTAGAAACAAGAATTAATACAATGAAAACATGAGAACTGTGTTTGCTTTTGTGAGACTGAATTAACAATTAAATTAACAATTAAAATTAAAATTAGATAAAAAAACTGAATTAACCAATTAAATTAACAATTAAAGTTAAATTAAATTAAAATTAGATTAATGATAAGTAAGGAAAAATTAAAGTGATTACATCTGTATAAATGAATTGGAAATTTGAATTAAACTACAAATACAGTGAAGAAAACATTGAATGACAATAAACTCACCGTTTTTTTTGTTGGGTTTCAAAAACACGCATTTTGTGCAACATGTGTTATCGGGGACATCTGAGACCTTTTTTATTATTAAGGACCGACCGCACTGGTTCTAATATTGTAAGTGTCTTTGGTTCAGAGAGGTTAATTTCTGTTCTATTTTGGAATTAGCAAAGTGGTCAGGACCGTGTTTAGGGGTATATAGTTAAAGTATTTACAAATGGGAACTGATAAAACTAATACTTAATAAAATTTATAACACAACAAACAGCCACAACAAAAACAAAAAAAACCAATGAATTAACATATATCCCCATACCCTATATATCTGGATTATCCGAAAAACTAGACAATATATTTAAACCATTTAATTTTAAAATAGCACACCAAAGCGGTAAAAACCTAAAATTCCTACACACCAAACTTAAAGACTCAACACCTACACTAAAACAATCAGACACAATATACAACATACCCTGCAAAGACTGTGACGAAGTATACATAGGCCAAACAAAACAGTTACTACAAGAAAGATTGAAAGGTCACAAATACGCAAAAAATCAAACTGCTTTAAAAAAACACCAATTGACACTAAAACATAATTTTGATTTTGATAACACCAAAGTAATAACAGAAAAAGAATACAAAAGCTAGGGAGGTCTTAGAAATGATCCATATTTTCAAAAACAGCAGAACAATAAACGACAGAAACGAAATTGATGGACTTTCTAAACTCTATTACCCACTCATTAAACAATAGATAAAATCAAAACCCCCCCGCACACACAAACACAAACAAAAAAAAAATATCAGTTCCCATTTGTAAATACTTTAACTATATACCCCCAAACACGGTCCTGACCACTTTGCTAATTCCAAAATAGAACAGACTTAACCTCTCTGAACCAAAGACACAGACACTTACAATATTCGAACCAGTGCGGTCGGTCCTTAATAATAAAAAAAGGTCTCGGATGTCCCCGATAACACATGTTGCACAGAATGCGTGTTTTTGAAACCCAACAAAAAAAACGGTGAGTTTATTGTCATTCAATGTTTTCTTCACTGTATTTGTAGTTTAATTCAAATTTCCAATTCATTTATACAGATGTAATCACTTTAATTTTTCCTTACTTATCATTAATCTAATTTTAATTTAATTTTAACTTTAATTGTTAATTTAATTGGTTAATTCAGTTTTTTAATCTAATTTTAATTTTAATTGTTAATTTAATTGTTAATTCAGTCTCACAAAAGCAAACACAGTTCTCATGTTTTCATTGTATTAATTCTTGATTCTAGTTACTTGAAAAAGACTGAATAATAATTAAAGTCGAAACGTCGTAGAATAAAACATCAAAATTCAATAAAAGGTCGCTAAACCAATAAAAAGTCTATTATTTTTAATATATACATATATATATATATATATATATATATATATATATATATATATAGATGTGTAGCTTGTTAGGCGATCTATGTATAATGCCGTAAGGCATCCAAACAACGTGAGGGGAAAGAAATTAGTTATGCAACTTAAACATCATAAGGGTGTTGCATTTAGAAGTTGTTCTAGGGTAGGAATTTCACATATTAACGAAAAATTTAATGTTCGCTATCTTGGTGTGTTATGTTACAAACTTTCGTTTGATTTATTGTTTGTTTGTGTAAGTAGCCTTTAGTACTATGGATAATAGTGTATAGTTTTATATTATTAGTTGTAGATTTTTTTAGATTAATATTAACTGGATAGTGTATTTCTTTAAATTCATCTGGCATTAGAGTTGGTAGTGATCCTAAATATATTTTTATACGAATTACGTTTGTTTGTAATTTACATTTGAATTTACATTTTATGATATATTTGGAAGAAGAAGGTGGAAAAGAATTAAATACAGTATGGAGAAAAAGAATGTTTCGTTCGATTAAATTCTGCATTGAATATGTCTAAGAAGTTTATGTAATGGGCTATAAATTACATATATTGACTGGCAATACAGAAGTTAATAGAATGAAATATTATTTTTCCTTCATACATAAAATTTGAATAACACCAATTGTAATTTAACTATAGTTTGTTGGTTGCATTCACAATTATTCCCTTTCCCCGCACGGATCCCATTCCACAAGCTATACATAAGGATCTATTTTACTATTAAGTTACACGTCTATATTATTACTGATCTGTGGATGTGGTGCTTCATTACCGAAAACAGTAACCAACTTGGCGACGCATTTCTTAGAAAATTATAAAAAATTATAACGCGAAAATTTTCACGGTTTAATTCCATTTTTCGACTAACTTGTCAACTTTGACAGTTCGTTGTAGCTACAAAACTACACGTATTGTAGTGATGCCTAAAATAGATTCTTCTTTAAACTGATTATTTTGAAATCGATTTTTTTTTTACCTAACTGATTAATTTATTTTAGTGTTATTTGTAATAAAATAAGTATTCAAATCTAAACAGGGAAATTAGTATATGAGGGTACGGTAACTTTTTTCTTATATCCGACCTATGAGTGTATTATTAGTTGGCGATAGTTACATGAAAGTTAAAACCATTACATCACCTTATTTTGATGACGACGACAGATAACACAAAATAACATAACCTTTTCTCTGAACATAAGCAATACACAGATTGTTGTTACTGGTTAATGTCAAAAAACAAGGTTTCGATATTAAATGTTAAAGAATTTTACACAAAATTTAATGATATATCATCTATATTTAAAAGCACCATAACACCATTTATTTAAGAAATCACTTTAAATGAAAACACATTAAATATACCAGTTCTCCAGATAAATTTCAAAAAAGGCTTAGGACACATCGGGCTGAAATGACGTCATTACGACGGACGATATAAATAATCTACAACATCTATAAGTACATCACACAGTACATCACAGCACACAAAAAATAGATGTGCAGTTAACCGAATGAATAGTGCTATTCAACAACTGGGTGATGTACTTACAGATGTTGTAGACTATTTATATCGTCCGTCGTAATGACGTCCATTTCAGCCCGATGTGTCCGGTCTCTATTTATTACTAATGGATATGATCACGAATTTTCATCAAGCAAAGGCTGAAACAATTCAATATTTTGAACATTATGAACAAATTTGATATAACGTAAATGTTGAAGAGCTTATGTACATCCTCATATTTCTTTCGACTTTTTGTGAGCTGTGAATTTTAACTTATAGACTATGTAGTAGGAAACACAATATTAGTATATAATTTTGCGTTTTAATTACAGTACACAAAATAAATGTAACAATTTTCTTAATAAATTTAACAATTTATTGCAATTACGATTCCTTATAATATTTCAAAATAATCGTAGTTTTTAACGCTGCCTGTAACCGCTTCCATAATAATTGTTATTGCCGCTTTGTCCATATCCATTATCACTGTAATGATCAGGATGATATCCACTAAAATAGCGGTGACTATGACCATGACCATGGCCTTGGCCATGACCGCGACCGTGGTTATGACCATGACCGTGATGATGATGATGACCTTGACAGTGACCATGTTGTCCATTATTGTAATTACCAAGATCCAAATTTTGTTGTTGTCTGTGAAGGTCATATTGGTGATTTTGATCAGAATACGGGTAGTAGGCCTGGTCTCCATAAGTTTGTCTTTTTGTTAAATATCTAATACTATTGGTTCTAACATTTCTATAACTGATATCACGATCTTCAGCTAGGATGCAGGCCACCATGAGTAATGCGATAAAACAAAGAACCTATAATCATAATTAATTAGAATATTTTAGTTCCTATTAAATAAAAGTGGTGTAGACCATATTTGATATTAATACTGGTAGCCGTAACTTTGTGGTAATTCATTTTGAAAATAATAAAATCAAATAAAACAATAACTTTGTTTTACCACTTTATTCACATATAATCGTGAATGATTGTAAAAGTGTATATATAGGTCAGACTGGTCGAAGTTTTATTATACGGGAAAAAGAACACAGGAGGTCATATAAACTAAAGAAGACGGATTCAACATTCGCAAACCATCTTATTACAGAAAGACATACATTTGGTCACCGTAAAATATTGCATTTGGCCGAGAAAGGTCGTAAATTAAATATTTTAGAGGCCCTAGAGATTTTTAAAAGCCGGAACAACACAATCGTTTTAAATGAACAGTTGGATCTTAAATGTACACCTCTTTTCCAATGTTGTATATAATAGTTAAGTATATAGTAGTAATTTTAAATAACACCATAAACCACCCCCATATATTTTTGTGTCATTTGTAAGTTCTATGTAGGCCTGTAACTTTTGCAGTTTGATAATGACATTGTGTGTCGCAACCGCGGTCACGATTATATGTGAATAAAGTGGTAAAACAAAGTTATTGTTTTATTTTATTTTATTATTTTCATATTTGATATTTTATTTAAAATGAAATGGATCGAATATTGCATTGTACTTAATACAAATTAAATTATTTTTTATATTAAAAGCATCTTAATTTTCACAAATATCCTATAAATATATACGTTTGAATATTTATCCAAATTAATTTATGTGTTTTTGTCCCAACACCTTACGACATAAGAAAAAACAAATTACATCTTCAAAATCTTCCCTCATTATAGTAGGCTGTTTTTTAAGTAATTAAGTACTCAAAGATTGGTGCACATGTGAAGCTTTAGAAAACTTAAAATTCTGACACTTGTCACACATAAATTTAAATTATAAACGCTTATATTTTTTAAATAATCTTATTATAATGTTGCATCATAAAATATTTATTATTCAAAGTTACTATAGGACTGGACAAAAATTAGAAAATGGAGATTGGATTTATTCCATTAATCAGTGCTTACAGGTTTTCCGGCAACAGTATTCTAATTTGCCAGTTACTTATGCACAAATAACACGTATACCTGGCGGTGGAGCACCTAGAAAACGAACAGTGAATTGTATAGAGGATATTCGACGTCGAATGGGCAACTCACTCAATCGCAACACTATCACAAAAAGTTCATTTGTCAGTGAGAACATGTCTTATTATTTTAAAGAAGGACTTAAAGTTGTTTCCATATAAAATTCAAGCAGTTTCGGAACTTAGATTGTTTTGTCTATGGTTTTTGAATAACATAAATAATAATGACATTCCCGACAAATACTTCTCTTCGTTCCATCTTTCAGGAAATTTAAACAAGCTAAATATGAGAATTTGGTTTGCAGAGACCCTCATGAATTTGTGGAAACTATGCTGCATCCACATAACTACGCTAAGACAAAACATGCTACTATAGACCAAGCTTATTGTATCACGAATGTAATCAAAGAAGCACCGGAAGGAAAAAAATTCTGCACAGCAGCATTTCTCGACATTAGGCAGGCTTTTGATAAACTCCCATATAAAATCAGAAAAATATTTCCTGACAACTTATACAGAGTGGTTGGTTATTCGGTTTACACTCAATATTTTCGTTGAGAGCATTATATTTAAAAGAAATCAAAACGTATCCGATACTATTTCTTGCCCTCTTTCCGATCCTGTGAAATAGAGTGGTATCACTTGTTGTATCACACACTTTTTTGGTGCTAATGTAATTGTGAGCCTATCAATCAATGCTACCTGGGTTTTAATAAAAAAATATCAAGGCTCGCTACTTAAATAATCGTTTTAATGATTAGTGGTGCGATATTTGCCTAGACAATGGACAAGAAAGATGGGAATCATTAAATTGATCTTTGAAATTATGTTTATGCATTCCTACATTCGAAAATGAATGTCTATGTCAACAGAATTAAATTCAAAATTAAAGAAATTAGCAATGGTTCTAGGTGCATTTACTGACAAATAGGTTTTCCTGTTGTTAAGAAGTTGATAAGGAGTATTTTGAGAATTAAATTTCGTTTGTTTTCTAAAAGAATTTGTAATATATTTTTGTGAATGTGGATGTGAAAACGCGTATTTATATGAAACAAAAGTTGGTACTTTCAGGGTATTTTAAAAAGGAAATATTTTTTTTAAATTTGAAAAGATTTGTGTAATATATTTGTTTATTAATGGCCAAAACACATATGTACTTACCAAAACTTTTACCATTGTTATTTCAAAAAGATTAGTTTATTCTCACAAAAAGTAGCAATATATTAATATTATTTCGCATGAAATATAACTGAGACTAATATAATAAATCAAATCGTTGTGAATAGCAATGTGTTGCACATGTATGAACACTAAATACAGTATTTGCACTCATCATTTTTTTTTTATTCAGATAAAAAGTATTGCGTAACCGATATTCTTGAAAGCCATAAATCGGATGCTTTGAATTATAAATAATATTTATCTGAACTCTGGAGATAATATTCAATAAGCGAATTTTTTAAGTTTGCTATATTTATTTTTCCAAAATGTTCCTTTTTACGATACAGTTTTGAAACTAATTTAATCGTGTGCTGCTGTTGTTTAACGAAGTAGATTAAATCATTGAACTTTCTTGACTGTTATGCAATAATATTTTTTTGTAATCGTAGTGTAATTAAATAATTTTCATACCCGAAAGTACCATTTTACCGGACTAGTCCGCTGAATGTTCTTCACCGGACTAGAAATTAAATTTTGAGTTCCAGATTTATTTATAATATACATTAAGCGTACAATTATAGGCTGATATAAATGAATAATTAATTATATTAGAACAATTAATTATATTAGACGCTTCTTCTAGATGAACGAGTTTGCCATTTTCGAGTCCTCCGTATTCTCTTGCCTGTCCTGTATTTTCTTCGCGATGTTTATTTTATTCTGAATGGAATTTTCTATATATTCCTCCGCCAATGATGTAGACTTTCACCCTCCGTGTCTTCTGATGTTAGATAAATTGGCACCAGCGCCTGCTAAAAATGTTGTGGAACTACGCCGAAAGCAATGACCAGTGTATGGTTTCGGATTTTGTAATTTCAACCATTCCGCTATTTTGTTTAAAGTATGAATTCCAATTGGTTGGATTGTACAATGTCCCTTCTTGTAAAAAATGAAGAGACGGTTGCGGGGGTGTGAGATGGTCGTATGGCCACGTCTTTTCGATAAAGGTGTAAATGAACATTTTCTTTTCCTTCACTAACGACAAATGTTCTATCTACATAATTTTTTGTGTCACCAACGTTCACTACTAGCATTGAATCCTTGTCGATTATGTGTTCCTCACGCCAGCATGCCCTACGATTCCCATTATCAGTACCACCTTTTAACAATTTACATATATTAGTTTCTAAAGAAAACACTAGTGATACGTACCTTCGCATTGCTGTGCACTTTGATTTTCAAAATGGGCGCCGATATATTAAATATGAATCGTCAATTATTAAACATGAATCATCATACACACATACATATTTTGTTTTAGACTCTTAAAATTGCTTTCAGGGTTTTTGTTTTACAAAAAAGGTTCCTTGCAACTAGGTCTAGCATCTATTGTAATAAGGAGAGAAATAATACGATAGCATGTTAAATTTTATACATTTATTATTCACACTTTGTCAAATTATATATTAATCCTTATATGTGTTAAATGTCACCAATCATTAATAAAACATTGTATGTAAATCTTATATATATATATATATATATATATATATATATATATATATAAATCTTTGATGATCTTGTTAGATTCCAATATTAATCTTACAAAATACAGCTGTGTATTACTTTAGACCAGTGAGTTTTATACCCTACAAGATGCTAAATCATGACACAGTGTTTTTTATTTAAAGTTTTCTAAATTGTAAAGGTTGTGGATTTAAAAGTACTACAGATTAATAATATTACAAAAGAAAAATGTGTTATTTCATATTTACGTAGCGAGACTTTACCCTGCTACATAAAATAGTCAATAACACACGATATATTTTCATTAATATCTCAAATATCTAACGATAGTTTAAAATTGCGATTTCAATACCCAGATATCTTTAAATGTTCGTGAGATTTCTTTTCCCTACTTACAAGTTTAAAGATAGCTGTATTTTATTATGTTTTAATACAGAAATTGAAATTATACACGATCAAACTCCTCGTGATATTGATCCATTCCTAGCTTTCTTAAAATAAAATAAAACAAACTAAACGATACATATTGTGGTGGTTCCCAAGGTCAGGAACTGGAAGAAACAACAATAAATTACTTAGAAATAAGCTTTTAAACAAATAAAAGAAACCGGACCATGCACATGCAATGTAAATTATTAGATAAGTTAATACCGCGTTATTAATTAGAAAATTTCTCTGAATTAATTTTTATTATATTTATGTAGATCATTTCACTTTCAAAATTCCTTCATTTATTTGTAAAACCGAAGATAATTAACTTGTTTGATAAGAATTAATGACCCATGGAAACTTATTTTACCGACCCGTATTTAGTTTGAATTTGAATTAGTTTTACTGCGAAAGTCACTCATTATGTACTATAACCATATGACATTAATAACCATTTAAAAACATAATTTAAGACAATCATAATTAATAATGTAATTTTTCCCACAGTATAACGTAATTTCGTATATAAAAACAACCTATTTATACAAATAATCCGTACAGAAGACGAGATTAATAAAAACATCCGAACAGAGAATCCTTGGAAGTAAAAATTAACGACGATATAGAAAAGCACGCTAAAAACTAATATTAAAATTTAAATGGTATATTCAATATGGACTCGCTTGAAAACACTATAGTTATTTGTAGGAAGTGATTATTCAACGATCATCATATAAAAACAAGCAACATCGAAGATTTATCAGAAGAAAAACCGAAAGATCCCTGATCCATCCCTATCCGATACGAATCCCAGAGTACCGTTGAACATCACATACCATACCACAGGAAGACAAGTAAATACCTAATGAAAATTTATATTTTATATCAAAAAATACGAACATAACCCAACTTTACAATTTATACAATTTAATTTATATTTAGCTTAGAAAGATTAATTATATAACCTTACCTTGCTACTGAATGGTTGTTCCTATAATTTAGTACTTAACCAAGCATATAGTTATTAGTATTCACATAATTTAATGTAAAACTCATTTATACTTTGATTTTACGTATACGCAGGTAATTAACTAAATTGATTATAACACCTTTGGTCTATAATCTGTCGCCCAATTAACAACGATAAATTAAAAACAATTTATCGTAAATCGATTGGTTCCTATACAACTTAGTGACATCCGACTTCTATAGATATAAATAAGTATAACCGAAGGTAGGTTGAATTCTATCAAATATAATTTCTCTTCGGATATTTAATACGCCATAATATTCTCATCTTTGGATATTTTTATATCAATCATTATTCACTTAATCAATCTATAAACAACTGCATTATACAACAAATATATATATATATATATATATATATATATATATATATTAAAAATAATAGATTTTTATTGGTTTTTGCGACCTTTTATTGAATTTAGATGTTTGTTTGCGACGTTTCGACTTTTATCAATTCAGTCTTTTTCAAGCATCTGGAAACAAGAATCATTACAATGAACATGAGAACTGTGTTTGTTTTGTGTGATATAACAATTGAATTAACCATTTTAAATTTAACATTATATTAAGAAATGAATTACGGATTAGGTTAGTGTTTTACGTTGAAAATTAAATAACATTAAATTAAAATAGCTTAGAATGGTAGGGGGACATTTATGTGATTAATATCTGTATGAATTAATTGGAGACTTAACAAATATTAACAATTTTTAAGTTTAAAATTAGAAATAACAATGTTAACTTATACCCCTAAATACGGTCCTGACTACCATGCTCATTCCAAAAAACAGAAATTAAACCCCCGCAAACTAAAGCATTAGTTCACTTACAAAATCCGCACAAGCATGTTCGTTCTAAGAAAATTGGTTCTGGGTGTCCAAACACATGTGGCACATGAATGCGTACCCGTGTAGAAAAAACAACAATGTGAGTTTATTTGACTGTTCTTTGTTCTCTTTACGTATTGTATTGTAATTCCTGTTCATTTTAGCCATTCTTATTTTTATTTATGTAAGTTTCAACGTTAAATGTTAACTCAATTTGTAATCATCTTTAATCTAATTTTAAACTTAAAAATTGTTAATATTTGTTAAGTCTCCAATTAATTCATACAGATATTAATCACATAAATGTCCCCCTACCATTCTAAGCTATTTTAATTTAATGTTATTTAATTTTCAACGTAAAACACTAACCTAATGTTAAATTTAAAATGGTTAATTCAATTGTTATATCACACAAAACAAACACAGTTGTCATGTTCATTGTAATGATTCTTGTTTCCAGATGCTTGAAAAAGGCTGAATTGATAAAAGTCGAAACGTCGCAAACAAACATCTAAATTCAATAAAAGGTCGCTAAAACCAATAAAAATCTATTATTTTTAATATTAAAACACGGCCAATAAAATAAAAAAGAAAAACAAAATTCTTTAAACACTAAATATATATATATATATATATATATATATATATATATATATATATATTTACCATATCATACCAAGGTCACGAAAATATTATATATATATATATATATATATATAATATTTATATATATTATGTTAAAATATATATAAATATATATATATATATGTTAAAATCCTCCAGAGAGTTAATAGTTTAAAATGTAGGGAGTTTTTGGAGATGGTTGAGATCAATAATAATCCTAACGCTATGAATTTCAGATCTGACACAAATAATTTAAGCGCAATATATGCCTTTTTACTGACTTTTTCTCATATCAAAAACTCAAGTCATCAAAATACACAGAATATTAACTCTATTGATGTCATTTAACACATTTGTCCTTCCACAATTTTTTCATATAATTATAATTTTAATTTTGCAATTTCTTTTTAATTAAGTTTAACCTGTTTGTAGCCAGCACATTATTGAAATTAAGCACGCAACTTTTGAACATCTGTATATATATCGTTAACCTTGACATTGCTTGTTTTTCACCTACTGTACTTTTATCATAGGTTTTGCATATACGAATATGACATTGGTTTCGAAAATTTAATACACTACCTTGTCGATACTTGAATTGTTAAAATGTAATTTACATCAAGACAAGTAGTTCTTTACTACGTGTGTGTTTCTTTTTAGATGTGTTTGCTGAAAAAATAATAATTTTTTAAATGGTTTTAATATGTAATAACAATAAGCTTTTAAAGTAACAATTTTTAATTAATATAAAGTTTTATTTGTATTACGTGGACTTCTTGTTCTCTACAGGTTTTGTTTTTTTTTAAATGTTATATCTCTCACAAAAAATAGTTTCGCTTTTGTAAGTATTGATCTTTCTTATAATTAGTAGACTAAATTAGCTAATGTTGTATTTTCTTTTTATTAAAGTGACCTCTGATGAAGCTCTAAATCTACAGAGCGAAATATAAGGTATAAAATAAAGGACTCTAATTGACTAACTAAAGGTTTTTATTGCCGGATTCCCCAACAATTTTTATTTTACATATATATATATATATATATATATATATATATATATTGATAAATTAAAAATTAAGAATAACTTTATTTTATTTTATAACTAAAATTATCAAATTCTAAAGATCTAATTAAAAGCAAAATTTTATTTTTAAACCACCGCTTTTCACTATATTTCGATAAGTGTCCTCTCTTCATGAGAAATTTTCTATATATATATTCCCTGTGACGTCAATTCTTTTTCAAATACATTTTAAGTTATAATATCTTTTAAATGATCTCCTATACTTAAAAGCTTTCGTTCTTATATTGATTTACGTTTCTTAATACAATTTCTAAAGAAAATTCGAAAAACCGCCAACAGTGTTGACAGATGGCATTGTGAAAGATCGGAATAGAATAAAAATTAGCTCAAACAAGTTTTTTATCTTAATTTAAACAAACAACAAACATAATTAATCACACAAGTCCGATAAAAATATATATTTACTATATAACATTACGTATTAGGTAGCAGGTACACTCAATGCGCAACCTATTCTAATTTGTTTTACTTCCCATTCAACCAAATTCTCTTTTATTAATTCTTAGTATTAGCATAAAGTTGTCAAAAGCGCTCTCAATATCTAAGAAGGCACCCAACATCGCCTCTTCTACCTTCTCGAGATCTACTTTCAGCTCACTTTTTCATGTCTGTTTAGATATTTGTTTTTATAGCATTTGTAATTATTTCTTTTTAAACTATTCTATACTGTCTATTTAGGAATGCAAGTTTCGTTAATTGATTAATCATTCTAATTTCCGTTGTCTATTATTATTTAAACGATAATCATTTGCATGTAATTCACATGAGTACATCTACAGTAGCATATTAAATATCAAGAACGGTAAGCGACGATTACCGGTCGACGGGATGGGTATAATTTTTAACGTTCGTGATGTTAACTGTTTTTTGCACGACATTATTTTGCGTTATTTATAGACATGTATTTTATATTAATTGTACTTGCCGTTCAAACGTCGGTAATTAAAATACATACTTACCGACGAGTTGGGTCTAGCAAAGGGTAAACTTAACCTACCGTCTTGGTAACACCACAAAAAAGCTCAATTATGCAAAATACTATTTACAATGTTTAACTTTTTAACTTATGATCATTCTAATTCATTTTTTAAAAGTTACTTTAAAATGTCGAAATTAACTAGTTTGGAAACGACTTAATTTAATTTCATTATGCTTATAATGCCAAATAAATGGAATTTAAAAAATAAAATAAATGTTTCGTTTGGGTTGTATAGAAGATCTTTCACTTCTGGGCAACGAAGTTAATTCGAACACGCTTCAGATGTTGAAGGGATCCGAACAGCAGAAGGTTATTTCAAGGACGAGTTTCGCCTATGAAATATCACCCGAAGGAAGTATTTAGTATATTTCGCTCATGGAAACATCAAGTTGAAATTATACTCCGAATGCAAATTTTTCTACTTTTTTATTCCTTAAGTAAGTTAATTTACGTCTAAAGAAGAAGAGGAGAAAGTGTTGATAAAAATGTAACGTAATTAGGAATGGGCTCTCTAAATACGCTAATTATCGCATATAATTCTGTTAAGTTTTATTTGCTCTGTTCTAATTGAAATAATTAAACTATCGTATCATATAGTCTCAAAATTCCTACGATATAAGAGCATATTGAATTGTATATGTGTGTACCAGCATATCGATATGTGTACAAACAAGCTGTATAAATAAGCTTTTAAAATCATTTGGATCGAAATTAAGTTAAAAAAGTAATAAGTCTTATTCAAATGATCAAGAGTTAATTCTGAGAGAAAAACTTTTGTCATTAATTATTCATTAAGATAAGTCTTTCTTTGGAGACTATGGTTAAGCTAAAACTCAAAAAAAAAGGTATAAAACCTTACCACAATGAATAATCGTATCCCAAATACGTATTTCGACAACTAAGTTGTCATAATCAGTAGATAAAACCTCTAATCAAAGTGTCGAACATGGGGGACAGTAAAGCTAACACATAGAAACACGCACAACTTTACAACGGCGTCAACATAATACATAACTTATGAAATCTATTAAACTCCTTTGACCGGGATGTCATTGTGAAAATTCTTTCTTTGGAGACGGTGGTTAAGTAAAAATTAAAAAGAGGTATAAAACAACCGCTTAGGATACGATTATTAATTGTGGTAAGGGATTTTATACTTTCTTTGAGTTTTGACTTAACCACAGTCTCCAAAGAAACACGTTTCACACTTCCCGATCAAAGGAGTTTAATAGATTTCATCAGTTATATACTTGGACGCCGTTGTAAAGTTGTGCGTGTTTGTATGTGTTAGCAGCTTTATTGTGTCTCATGTTCGACACTTTGATTAGAGGTTTTACCTACTGATGATAAACAACTTAGATCTCGAAAGACGTATTTAAGATACGATTATTAATTGTGGTAAAAGGTTTTACACGTTTTTTAAGTATTCATTAAAATGTAATTCAGCTGTAAGCTGTTAAATTTTAAAAATTGGTCCGGAGTATAATACGTTATAATTAAAATTTATGGTAGCCAATCAGTAACAATAGCTTTTATTTTACCAAATTGTTCAAAGAAATAATTTAACTTTTGCAATGAAATGCATTTGCTTAACTCAACAACAGAAAATTTTTAGCAAATCATCAGAGGAATATTTTTTTGCGTTTTTATCAGCTGTGGCTTCCATGTCCATCGTCATGTCCTTTACCATGGCCATCGTCATGTCCTTTACCATGGCCATCGTCATGTCCACCACCATGTCCATCATCATGTCCATTACCATGACCGTGACCGTCATCATTATCGCAATGTCCTTTACCATCACAGTGTCCATTACCATGGCCATTTCCATTACCGTGGCCGTCTTCATAGTGTCCATTTCCGTTACCATTACCATGGCCATGGCCATCATCGCCGTCACAATGACCATTGCCATTACAGTGTCCATTACCATGTCCATTGCCATTACCATGACCGTGACCATCATCATCCCCACAATGTCCACTACCATCACAGTGTGCATTACCATGTCCATTGCCATTTCCATTTCCATGACCGTGACCATCATCATCACCACAATTTCCATTACCATCACAGTGTCCATTGCCATGTCCATTGCCATTTCCATGACCGTGGCCATCATCATCACCACAATGTCCATTACCATCACAGTGTCCACTGCCATGTCCATTTCCATTACCGTGACCATCTTCATAATGTCCATTTCCGTTACCATTACCATGACCATCACCATTACCATTTCCATGACCATTACCATTTCCATGACCATTACCATTTCCATGACCGTCATCATCATCGCAATGTCCATTGCCATTACAGTGCCCTTTGCCATTTCCATTTCCATGACCATCTTCATAATGCCCATTTCCATTGCCAACACCATTACCGTGACCATTTCCATTACCATGACCATCATCATCATCGCAATGCCCGTTGCCGTTACATTGTCCATTACCATGCCCATTACCATTTCCTTGGCCATTTCCATTTCCATGACCATGACCATCTTCATAATGTCCATTTCCGTTACCATTTCCATGGCCGTGACCATCATCGTCGCAATGACCATTTCCATCACAGTGTCCATTACCGTGTCCATTTCCGTTTCCATGACCATCACCATTACCATTTCCATGACCATTACCATTTCCATGACCATTACCATTTCCATGACCGTCATCATCATCGCAATGTCCATTGCCATTACAGTGCCCTTTGCCATTTCCATTTCCATGACCATCTTCATAATGCCCATTTCCATTGCCAACACCATTACCGTGACCATTTCCATTTCCATTACCATGACCATCATCATCATCGCAATGCCCGTTGCCGTTACAGTGTCCATTGCCATGCCCATTACCATTTCCTTGGCCATTTCCATTTCCATGACCATGGCCATCTTCATTATGTCCATTTCCGTTACCATTTCCATGGCCGTGACCATCATCGTCGCAATGACCATTTCCATCACAGTGTCCATTACCGTGTCCATTTCCGTTTCCATGACCATCGCCATTACCATTTCCATGACCATTACCATTTCCATGACCGTCATCATCACCATCGCAATGTCCATTGCCGTTACAGTGCCCATTGCCATGTCCGTTACCATTTCCTCCATTTCCATTGCCGTGACCATTACCGTGACCATCATCGTCACAATGTCCATTACCATTACAGTTTCCGTTACCATTTGCAGATGTTGTTCTTTTGACTAAATGTCCATGCCCGTTTTCTTGGTTGTCATCTGCCAAAGCCGATCTTTTCACATAATGGACAACACTGCCCTTGCTGTTTTGGAGATTGTTTTCTTTATTATCAGCTCCACTGCATGTTAGAACGAATAAGACAAGGGAGGCAATGGCCTACCGAAAAAAAAACATTATTCTAAATACAATTTGGAACGTAATGTTCATTCAATTGCATATAGCATCAAGTTTTAGCCTTTGGCATAAAATCGTAGATATTAATTATATTCGTAATTTGGTCTTTATCATTTTAACTACATTTAATATTAAATTAAGTGGAGTAATTTAAGAAACTATCGCAGATACATCTATCGTTCGTATCTTCCATTAGCACTAAAAATCGAAAGATCGGACCATGGAAAATTATAAATTTTCACTGTTCTATTCAAAAGTAACGTCCATTTTATTGTCAGAAATGGGCTACATGACGCTTTTATAAACAGGAATAGGAATATTTAGTGCTTATAAGAGATAACATGACCCCTTAATGTTACGTAAAAGAAATAGTAACTTACTCCACACCGAAGTATTAGAAAATATGATTTTTTAATTGATTATAATATGATTATTATTATCTTTGTCTAGGTCGTCTGATATTTTTCTCAATGGACACATATAATAATGCATTATGAATAGAAAGAAATCGCGCACACTTAGAGATTTTTAGGGATGCTATGTTAGCACAAAAAGATATTGGTCATTTGTTGAAAATTATATTAGGTAATATTTAATTAATCAAGACGAATTAAAAGATTATTGATAAAAATGTCGAAAATTTTCTAAATTGGAATAATTGTAGAAAATCAAGAAGACAATGAAATTAATCGGCCAAATTTAAATAATTCTTTCTAGTTTCGGAATCACACGAGGGCTGCTGGGAATATTTTTTAAATCTACTAGTTTAAGTAGTGTCCACGTTTTTCTGGTCATATTCATAAAATCTAGCATTTTTATTGAATTATTATTCAGTAACCAGCTCGTATTTAAGAGTGAACTAATTTTTTCAAGTAACATTTAAAAGAAAGTTTTGTTAATTGACGAAGGAGATACTTGTTGAAACTTCATTATAACGCTAAGAAATAAGTAATTAAACTTCTAGTTTCAAAAATTCTTTTATTGTAAATACCACTACAATATTGTTTTGCCATACAATATTGTAGTGGTATTTACAATAAAAGAATTTTTTAAACTAGAAGTTTAATTACTTATTTCTTAGCGTTAGAAAGTTTTGTATAGAAACGGAACTTTCGCGTGAAGATTGACACATTGGTCTGACTGCAATGTACACGACTTTACATGAACATTTAAACATACAGAAAATTTTCAGACGTTGGATACTATACAAATTTACAGAAGCTCAGAAACAAAGATGCAAAGAAATATTAAAAAAATTCAACAGAGGTCATTCAAATTTAGTCTACAACAACGTTACTGGTAACGAAACTAGGACATGCGTACTATTTTGAAGATAAACATCGATCATTCAGAGTGAGCCAAAGTCTACTAAAGTTGTCTCTTCACGCAGTGCTGGAACAAGCTATGGTTTTGTGAATTAGTTTCATACATATTTAAATTCACAAAATAGTTAAGGAAATCAGGTAGCGACTCAAATGGATAGCCTGACACTCAATATAATAACCCCCTAGAATCCTCCCTATCCCGTAGGACATTTCAATTTAAATATCAAGACGAGCACAACAAACTTTATCCGATTCAATCAGGCGTGATTCTAGAACTTGTGCTTTGTTATTATTTATACCAGAGCTACCAATAACTGGAGAAAGAATGACAACTACACATGTCTATAATAATATCAAACGAGAATCCAAAAATTTCAATGCCATCTAAAACTTGTAAAAAAATGTTTAATATGCTGGCGAATAAGAGTAAACGAAAATAAGTCTGTTTCACGGCGACGCAGCTCTTCTGGAGATACAGAAAAGTTGTTGTTAAAACCTGGGGATTGAAATCAAGTGTGTACAGAGTAATAGTAAGACCAACGAGTACCTATGGGGCAGTTGTCTGGTAGAGGAGGACGGAGCTGACATTGTCGGTGGGGCTCCTACGTTTCTCCAGTGACAGGCTCTGTTAGGAATTCCGGGAGCTATGAATAGCACAGGAACCGCTTACATGGAGGCCATTGTGGGTCTCCCTCCGTTGGAACTATTTGTGAAAGCGGAGGCCATGGCTGCAATCCTAAGGCTGAAGACCAATGGGGTATGATGTCCTAAACTGTCGATATATTAGGACGATATGGGGTAAATGTTGCAGCTGGTGTACTACATCCAACTATTTCATATAACGCATATGTAATAGCAACAAAAGTTATAAATACAATTGATGCGGAAACAGTAGCTAAAACCATTTACGAGAATATGCACCAAATGCTTCATTCGAAGACAGGTACAAAGAAAAAATACTTTTATTTGTCTGTGACAGTGCTGCATATATGTTAAAAACAGGCGGACTATTAAAGGAAACATATCCTAATATGTTGCATATTACTTGAGTACCACATGTTCTCCACAGAATTTGTGAATATATCAGAGACACCTTTCCGGAAAAGATAATAGACTTGTATCCGCTTTTAAAAAAGTTTTCAGAAAAGCACCATTGAGAGTAGCTCTTTACAGGGAAAAGCTTCCATCTTTGTCACTGCCTACCTCTCCATTCATAATTAGATGGGGAACATGGTTGGAAGCTACTAGTTTTTAGGCATAGAATTTCGATAGTTTAGAAGTATTTCTGAGTGCAAGGAACTAATACAAATTCCGAATTAAGAAAATCAGTTGTACTTTCTTCAGGAACACTTTGGAAATTTGCCAAAACTACTCCAAGTGACTTCGAATGTGACCTTAGGCAAAAGTTAGACGCAGTTTTTAATATAAATCCAGATTTAATAACATTGCGGCATTGTGTATGGGGACAATGCCTCAAAATCTAACTGCTAAATATGCTGAAATAAAACAAATTTTACAGAAGAGAACCTTGAGAAAGTATTGCTAGTTAATATTAATACTCCTTTTTAATATTAATACTCCTAATACTCAACGTGAACTACAAAATGAACAAATAAAAATGTATTTAGTATTTTATAGATCACCACCCGTTTGTTTTCCAATTATATAAATAAAATTAAAAACTCTTCAAAAATATAAATTATCAATAGTACGCCCGTGGGCGATGAGTCATAGGCCTCTCGTGTCCGGTCCCTAGTGTCCAGTGGCCAGTGTCGTCTACCTACCTAGAGTGAGTAGGGTTGCGGATCTAATTCCAAAATCATATAGATCCACAGGTCTATCGTATTTTCTGAAAATCCTGAAGCCACTTGTAGCCAGACACATAAGAGAGGAATTCTTAGCATAAAAGCCTCTAAATAATGGACAATATGCATTTTTCAAATATTGTTGGCAGATATGAAATAATATGTATGTAGTTATGTACGTAATAGTGTAATTTAAAAATAAACATATTCTTTCTTTGTTTGATATGATTATGAAATTAGAAGTGATATTATATTATATATATATATATATATATATATATATATATATATATATATATATATATAGGAGATTTAATTATTTGGCGATTTAAGGTCTGTTTTTACTTAAAAATGTATAAGTATGACATTAATATACTGTCATTTATATTTTAAATTCTTTGAGAAAGGCACCATGCCGAAACATGCAAGTGATATTATATTATATATATATATATATATATATATATATATATATATATATATAGGAGATTTAATTATTTGGCGATTTAAGGTCTGGTTTTACTTAAAAATGTATAAGTATGACATTAATATACTGTCATTTATATTTTAAATTCTTTGAGAAAGGCACCATGCCGAAACATGCAAGATTGTTTTAAATATGTATATGAATTTTTAAGTAAAACCAGACCTTAAATCGTCAACAAATTAAATTTACCGTAACATACAAAATTGGTCTTTGTAAAGACCGGTGCTGATTTCTGGACGACGTTTCGGCAAATTCACATTTGCCATCTTCAGGTCTGCGATAACTGTCTGCTTCTGGTTACTCGTAAACTGAGTCGTAAGTCGTAAGTCAGTTTACGAGTAACCAGAAGCTGAAGCAGACAGTTATCGCAGACCTGAAGATGGCAAATGTGATTTTGCCGAAACGTCGTCCAGAAACCAGCACCGGTCTTTACAAAGACCAAACAGTGGAAACGCGGAAGAAAACCCGGAATCCAGTTACAACACATACTACTACCCGCGGAAACCTGAAAGAAAACATATAGATACATACAACGTGTCCAGGAAAGTATGCAACAAAGGGAAAATTTTTTTATGGTCTATTTCTCAGGAAATTTTATTCTTTATAAAAGTTTTTGCTTTACTTAAAACCCATTTACCCGTTAAAACAAATGAAATATCGCTTTAAATAATGAAAATATTCTTTAATAACTTGAAAATACAAAAAGGCATGAAAAAGGCATCCCAATTAAAACGTTAGTTGGTCTACGGTATATCGAATTTTGCAACAATTTAAAAAAACGGGCTCTTTGGAATTTAATTTTAAAAAAGAACATGACAGACCAGTAAGAAATTTAGATAATTCTTTAAATGTTTTACAAAGTCTTAATTGCGAGTCTGTGAGAAAATGTGCAACTAATTTAGGATTACGTAAACCATCAGTACATCAAATATTAAAAACATACATGTTTACTCCATTTATATCAATATATGTCCAAACGTTGCAAGAACGAGACAAGCGTTTAGAGTTTCCCTTCATACAAGGTGAAATAGAAACGGACATAATATTTGTCAAAAAAATTTTATTTACCGATGAAGTAAATGGTGTAGTTTGTTCGCAAAACTGTCGCTGGTGGTCTCAAGAGAATCCACATTTCCAAATGGAGTGTAAAAACAATATTCACGAAAGATAAATGTTTGGTGCGAAATTTTGGAGAGAGGTGTGGTGGGACCGTTTTTTTTTCAGCAAACTCTAAATGCTGTAGAGTATTTAGCATGAAATTGACAATTTACCTTTACAAATAAGACGTTCTTTGTGGTTTATGCAGGATGGTGCACCTGCACATAGTTTTTGTCGGTCGTGCAGTATTTAAACCAAAAATTTCAAGAAAAATGAATA
Organism: Melolontha melolontha; assembly: GCA_935421215.2. Lineage (NCBI taxonomy): Eukaryota > Metazoa > Arthropoda > Insecta > Coleoptera > Scarabaeidae > Melolontha > Melolontha melolontha. The sequence continues at coordinate 62,986,885 of OW285236.1, forward strand.
GGAAGATATTCAACATTTCATGGCCTCCACGCTCGCGGGATTTAAATCCTTTGGATTATTTTTTTATAGGATTTGTTGAAAAATTAGGTGTATTCAGATAGGCCACTTGAAAACCAAGAAGATTTGCAGAACAGGATTAGGGAAGCGGTATCGCATTTAAATAATAATCCCAATTTCCTGCAAAATGTCCTCAGGGACTTTAGTAGACGTACAAACTTATGTATTGAGCGAGAGAGGCACCATATCGAAGGATGTTTGTTTAAAACATAAAAATAAAATTTTTTTGATTTTCAAGTTATTAAAGAATATTTTCATTATTTAAAGCGATACTTCATTTGTTTTAATGGGTAAACGGGTTTTAAGTAAAGCAAAAACTTTTGTAAAGAATAAAATTTCCTGAGAAATAGACCATAAAAAAGTTTTCCCTTTGTTGCATACTTTCCTGGACACGTTGTATATATATATATATATATATATATATATATATATATATATATATATATATATTAATTTTAGTGTAATTTAATATCGAGCGATCAAGATAATTTATAATCGAGTCAACCTTGAATCCAAAATCGTATGTATTTACTTGAACTGCACTTACATTACAAACGTCAAGTAAAATGTCAGTTGACAGCTAAAATAACAACAGTTAATGTAAACTATGCAACTGAGGACGAATGTATTTACGACATACGATTTCAGTTTCAAGGTTGACTCGATTACAAATTATCTTGATCGCTCGATATATATGTAGTATGAAATAATATGTATGTATTAATAAATTTCCATGCATCAAAAAGTGTTTTTCTTAATGATCTGAAAAGACAAGCGACGCGGTCGTGCCTTCACTTTTTCCCACCTGCTCAAAGTCGACGCAGCTATGCCATACCCGAAAAAATGAAGACCTTTTTGGAAAATGAGAAACAAGAAAATGAAAATGACCAGAAAACAAACAACCCGAACGACGCATAAATCAATCTACTGGCAAAAGTTGACAACGAAATGATGTAATATAGTTTTAAATCTTAGTGGTGCCGAAAGAACAGCTGAAAACGTCAATACTTATGAAGAAGACTAGAATCTTATGATAAATGAGAAAATTTTAAATATTATAACGGTGCACAAGAATGAGCAAATATCTTGGAAAGCTTTAAGCGACCGAAAGCTTTAAATTAACGAACAAGACGAAAATATTATCGGTATCGGTATTTTATACATAGCAGATGCTATATGCGTCTCAAATTATACTAAAGACATCTGACTCTGACATTTGAAAATGGCATATTTTAAGAGCGTAGGTTGCAATTGCAAGTGTCTTATTTGAGCTTTGGCGATAAAAACACAAGGAAAATATTCATTAAAGGGATATATTCGTTAGTAATTCAAAAAACAATTTAATAAAAATATAATCTTTTATCAAGCATGTATAGCAAACGCCAATTAAGTTGGCGCGAGAAGGGGTAAGTTCGCGCAGGATTAGAAGTAGTGGGGAGATTTGTATTTGGTTTTACATCAAATGTCAGATAATTCTAACCTCTGAGCGTGTATGATCCCCTAGCAAAGACATTACAAAATATGTTCTGTCAAACGTCAGTGACAAATGTATTCTGACAATTATAGCAAGCGCCAATTAAGTTGGCGCGAGGAGGGGGTGCGCTGAAAACGTTTTTAAAAACGTCCACCCCCACTACTCAAGTAATTGTCAGAATACATTTGTCATTGACGTTTGACGGAACATAATTTCTTTGCTAGGGGATCATAAAGTGATACACGCTCAGAGGTTAGAATTATCTGACATTTGTTGTAAAACCAAATACAAATCTCCCCACTACTTCTAATCCTGCGCGAACTTACCCCTCCACGCGCCAACTTAATTGGCGTTTGCTATACTTGAGTAGTGGGGGTGGACGTTTTTAAAAACGGCTTCTGCGCACCCCCTCCTCGCGCCAACTTAATTGGCGTTTGCTATACCTGCTAAATTAAAAACTATATATAAAAACTTGATATTCTCCAAAAAATATATTTAGGGATATGTGAGACCCATTTCAAACCTAAATTAAATACATGGCTCAGATGCATTATTCTAAGTTACTTTCATATGTACAACCGATTCATTGCAAGAACAAAAGTAACATATTTTTAGATTAAAATTGTATACTTTAAATGTTAAATACTTAATAAATAATATACACATACTTACCAAGAACTTGTTCATTTCTTCTAAAGCGATCTAACACTGGTTCTAATAAGAATAATAGAAGAAATGCCGGAGCAAATGTGATCGTATGACAATTGCATGTCCTTTATATATGCGAATATATTATAACAAAAAGTCATAAAAGAAGAAAAATTATATAATATATATAATATATAATAACAGATTATTCAAGAATAACCAACTAAAACTTGTTTGTCAAATATATAATAAAGTAAACAAAACAACAAAATGAGTTGTTTTCCGATAATTTATTAATACGTAAAGATGACAAATTGATTTTTCGTTTCTTTATTTAAATAATCTTATTAATACTGTTTTTTTACACAACATCCGCGGCGGAAGTTGATGAGAAGTGTACCAAAAAGAAGACAACAAGCGTAATTCCTTCCTTTTAAAATATTTGCAAATTAATTTAAAAAATATTTAGTATTAAAAAATAGGAATTGTTGACTTATGTAAATTATATTATAAATTTATATACCCTCTACATGACAACAAAAATGAATAATAATTTCAGAGACGATAAAGCAATATGTATAAAAATAGTTTTTCTAAACTAAGAATGATAACTATTGATATGATGAAGAAACTTGAAAATTACTACAATATCACAAATATTCATTAGGAATTCGCAATTTCGTATTCCCCAAAATCACAAATAAAAATTCTGTTACAAGAGGCCCGCGCGTTCAGAATTTTTGTTTGTACGGGAAGAATAAATATTTAAACTCTAACTGATGTTAAATTCAGGTACGTGTTCTAAGTTTTTACGATGGTTTTAATAATTTTCTTGCGGAGATAATTTTTAGGTAGGTTTTCATTTCAAAATGCCAAAAATAATGCCTTCTCTCTTTTGTTCCATTTCAACGCCTTGAAATGGAACAAAAGAAAGAAGGCATTATTAAAGAAGTTTATATTATTAAAATTGCAAAATACTTTTTGATTTAATTTTCTGAATATGGTTTGAGTAATTGTTTAGATCGTTTGCATATTGTAAATATTCTTTCTACGCTTTACGACGCTATTTTATTCGAATTTTTCATAGAAAAAATTGGCCCTCAAGTAGGAATCGAACCCACGACCTCTGGCTTGCCGGACCATTGCTCGACCACTGAGCTGTTGAGGCGTGAATTAGAAACTTTTATCGGGATGCTTTGAGAATTTTTTCTATGAAAAATTCGAATAAAATACCGTCGTAAAGTGTAGAAAGAATATTTACAATTATATTACTTCGCGAAAACGCAATTAATTTGCACAACTGCCGTACTACGGGCAAGATGTATTCATCTGTTCCTTTGATGTAACTCAAAGCATCCCCATAAAAGTTTCTAATTCACGCCTCAAGAGCTCAGTGGTCGAGCAATGGTCCGGCAAGCCAGAGGTCGTGGGTTCGATTCCAAGTTGAGGGCGAATTTTTTCTATGAAAAATTCGAATAAAATAGCGTCGTAAAATGTAGAAAGAATATTTATAATTATATTACTTCGCGAAAACGCAATTAATCGTTTCCATATCTTTTTAAAATTTTAATATTAATATTGATACATTTTGTTTACTATTTCAAAACTAAATATTTGGTTATGCGCGTTCATCACGATAGGTGTTTTCCTGTGGTTACTGTTTTAAAATGTATAGGACTGTCAAAATAAATGTTATTACAATATATTGATATTAATAAGTTAAATCACTTTTAAATCACGTAATTATTAATGAATATTATTACGAAAAATTAAAAAGAGAATTTCAGTAGATATTGCCAAATTCTAAATTAAAAGAATGGCTTATTTGATATTTTAACATATATTTGTCTACGGTTTCATTGAAAGATGATATTTACAGGGACTGCCAAAATGCATTTACGGTTTTTAATATGGAATAAATTTTTATTGATTAAACATTAAAAAATTATAACGACAGCATCTTATTCTAAAATCTGAGAGTGTTTTTATGTAAACAGTGAATGGTGTATGTGTCCTCCTTTTCCTGCTATACATTCTTCTAGCCGTCGCACGAAATCATCCACCACTCTGCCTAGCAGGTCCAGTGGAACCGCTTCAATTTTGTTTACAGTGTTTTGTTTAGGATCTTCAAGATTACGGGGTCCACGACTTTTTAGATATTTCCACAGAAAACAAAATCTGGCGCTGTTAAGTCAGGCGACCGAGCTGACCAGACCCTTGTTAAAGTTTTTTATTATCTGTCCACACTGCCAAGACGACAAATATATTACAAAATGGCGCCCGAGAAGGGACTAAAAACGTCCTTAAGACTCGGGCGCCATTTTGTAATACACTTGTCGCCTTGGCGGTATAGACGGATAAGGAAATACAGTCAATATAATTTTGATAGGCCGTAGCTATATTATCCTTAAGAATTCTCCGCACACGCTGAAATTCACGTTTGAAGATCTCGTCCCCAGTCCGCTTCCATCTTCGATGATAATAAAGCTTCAAATCCAATAATTCTGTCATAGATGGTGTAAACCGCGGAGGAAAACGTTGCTTCTTACTATTGTGGCAGGTATTAGGAATACAAGAATCCATTACGGAATATATTACACAGTAGAACATATCAACAGCCCTTGTTAAAGTTTTTCATTATCTGTCCACACTGCCAAGGCGACAAATATATTACAAAATGGCGCCCGAGAAGGGACTAAAAATGTCCTTAAGACTCGGGCGCCATTTTGTAATACACTTGTCGCCTTGGCGGTATAGACGGATAAGGAAATACAGTCAATATAATTTTGATAGGCCGTAGCTATATTATCCTTAAGAATTCTCCGCACACGCTGAAATTCACGTTTGAAGATCTCGTCCCCAGTCCGCTTCCATCTTCGATGATAATAAAGCTTCAAATCCAATAATTCTGTCATAGATGGTGTAAACCGCGGAGGAAAACGTTGCTTCTTACTATTGTGGCAGGTATTAGGAATACAAGAATCCATTACGGAATATATTACACAGTAGAACATATCAACAGCCCTTGTTAAAGGTTTTCATTATCTGTCCACACTGCCAAGACGACAAATATATTACAGAATGGCGCCCGAGAAGGGACTAAAAACGTCCTTAAGACTCGGACGCCATTTTGTAATACACTTGTCGTGTTGGCGGTATAGACGGATAAGGAAATACAGTCAATATAATTTTGATAGGCCGTAGCTATGTTATCCTTATGAATTCTCCGCACACGCTGAAATTCACGTTTGAAGATCTCGTCCCCAGTCCGCTTCCATCTTCGATGATAATAAAGCTTCAAATCCAATAATTCTGTCATAGATGGTGTAAACCGCGGAGGAAAACGCTGCTTCTTACTATTGTGGCAGGTATTAGGAATACAAGAATCCATTACGGAATATATTACACAGTAGAACATATCAACAGCTGTATTAATATCTAAAACGGCATCAAGGAAGGACCAATCAACAGAGAGTAATGGAGAATAAAACTTTTGAAAATTTTCCTTCCTGAAATTGTAACGCCTGTTGTTATTTATTGGGAAGCTAATTGGAGTAGATAGCGAATGCAAAAATAAATCAACTGCAAGCGCAGGATGATGTATATCAACTGGAACCAGTGGCACTGAATCATGTCATACATTCAGTTCATAATTCATATTAGATAGGACTAAGTCTAAAATTCTATTTTTCGCATTTTGTATAGCGTATAAACCTACAGTGTAGAGTTTGTTCTCGTCACATGAATATGAAATAGCACACTTCTCTTTTAAATACTACCATATCGGAAGAATTACAAATAAATTTAAAATCAAAACACGTTGTATCATATCTTGGTATTTTGTAGGGTACTATACTCACTGAAGTAAGGTAATAGGTGTGATTGCAAGATTTATTAAAAATTAAACAAGGACTTTCAGAGTTATATATTTTAATTTTACATAAAGATGTATACATGCTATGTTCATTTTGAGATAAAAATATAATCGATAATGTTTATCATGTTCAAAATTTCATGTATATTTTACAAGGTGTGAACAATAAATGTATTTAATTTGATATCTTATCGTCTTATTTCTCTCCCCATTACATTGGGTGATAGGCCTAGTTGCAAAGAACCCCTTTATAAAAAAAAGTGACCATTCACGTTTGATAATTGGAGCCCATTTTAGAATCAAACTACACTGCAATATGTGTATTCATATAATATTTACTTTAATTAATAAAATAAAGAAACAATCTTAAAAAACAATTATGTATTTTATATAGGACGAAAAACCTGACAATTATGAACGGTCAATTTGATTTCTTTCTTTGGTGGCAGTTATTGACAGATTTTACTGTAAAATAATGTTAGAGAATTGTACTTATGTTAGACACAGTGACGGTTTTCGGTAACGATGAGAGCTATATCACTTGCTCCTCAAAATTTTTTTAAATTTTTTTTCAAACCAAAAATAAATAAGTAATAATTACAAGTCGCGTATTATTATTAGAATAGTTGTATAACTTACTAAAAACAAATTCAAAGGCATTTTTAAAAATATAAAATATTATTCAAAATCTGGTGTGAAGAACACAAATACACGTTCACTATTAATATTTTTGTGAACGTGTCCGAACATATCCCTCCCCAGAGACGTAGATACGTATTTCGCCTTTCTACAGGCTCATCGGTACGCCCCTGCTGGAGAAAGAATATCTTCAGACACATTCACAAAAAAGAACCACATCGCCACATCACAGAAATTATCCAGACCGAGCGTAGAAGTAAATTCAGCGCTACCTGTTGTCAGACAGCCGAAGTACCTCGCCCCGTCCACATAACTAATGTGAAGTAATGACGCCCTTCCAAAGGTGGCACACCGTCTCTCTAGAAACTGCAATTTGTTTGTGTCTTCACTCATACTACGGACTAACCGCATGTGTAATGTATCAGAATAATTGAAACATACATGAGTAGGTAAACCCCACCAGTTTTGTATAATACAAAGGTATTTTTAATAATATAAAATATTATTAGAAATCTGGTGTGAAGAACACAAATACAGGTTAACTATTAATATTTTTGTGAACGTGTGCGAACATATCCCTCCCAAGAGACGTAGATACGTATTTCGCCTTTCTACAGGCTCATCGGTACGCTCCTGCTGGAGAAAGGATATCTTCAGACATATTCACAAAAAAGAACCACATCGCCACATCACAGAAATTATCCAGACCGAGCGTAGAAGTAAATTCGGCGCTGCCTGTTGTCAGACAGCCGAAGTACCTCGCCGTTACTTCACATTGGTTATGTGGACGGGGCGAGGTACTTCGGCTGTCTGACAACAGGCAGCGCTGAATTTACTTCTACGCTCGGTCTGGATAATTTCTGTGATGTGGCGATGTGGTTCTTTTTTGTGAATATGTCTGAAGATATCCTTTCTCCAGCAGGAGCGTACCGATGAGCCTGTAGAAAGGCGAAATACGTATCTACGTCTCTTGGGAGGGATATGTTCGCACACGTTCACAAAAATATTAATAGTTAACCTGTATTTGTGTTCTTCACACCAGAGTTTTAATAATATTTTATATTATTAAAAATACCTTTGTATTATACAAAACTGGTGGGGTTTACCTACTCATGTATGTTTCAATTATTCTGATAAAAACAAATTATTAAGAAAAAACTAAGTAACCGACTTATTTACATTTTAGTAAGAGTTTGAACTGTGATACCTATCGAGATTAGTTACCAGTTGGGAAATATCACAATATATACCAAATATAATTGTCGTTATTGATGTTAATTTGCTTTGAAACCACATCGATTTCCCCACGAATAAACCAAGTGTAAAAGTGGAAATATCTAAAGCAAACCTCAACCACAAACTCCTACATCCTATTTCCTCTGAAGGCATTTAAATTTTATATCGTTTTGTGTAATAGCTTTTAATGGCAAAAGAATGTTTAACATTAATGTATTTGAAAATTTTGCAAACTCTTTTTTTCTGAAAACTGCATAGAATAATTTATGCAAATATTTGCTCTATTAGATTTATTATATTAAAGACACATAATAAATATAATAAAAGCTACGAAATTATTTTAAATTTATAAGATATGAAATCTAATTGTTCTTTAAAGTAGTTTTAAATTCGTTATTTCCATCATACTTTATACTTTATATGAGGGGGTATTGATATCTAGTTAGCCTAGACCATTTTCCTTGAACAAAATAAAATCTTGTTATAATGGCAAGAAATAATGACATTTTATAAATGTTACTGTAAAATCTTAAGTCCAGAAGTTAAAGTATTGCTGTGTAGTAAATTTTGAAAGAAAGCATGTCGAATGCAAATGTGAAGTTGTAGTATCGAGGCATCATCAAATACTTGTGTTTGAAGAGGTTAAGTAGCAAGAAAATTTGCGAAGATATGCTTAACACACTTGGCGATCGCTGCACATCATAGGCGACTGTCAAAAATTGGATTGCGGCATTCAAAAGAAGTAAACTTTCCGTTCAAGATAAAGCGACCCAGCAGACCGATTTGATGACCATCCCCCGAAAATATTGACTCAGTTCATGTCATGATATTATCAAACCGTCGAATTTGGCTGAAACATATACCCGAGACGCTAAAGATTTCATATGAGCGCGTCCATTATATAGTTTACGTCAATTTAGATACTAAAAAAATTTTGCAAAATGGTTTCCTAAATGCTTGAATGCCGAACACAAACGAACAAGCATCACGATCAATTTGTGCCCGTGTTGAAGGAGATCCAGATTTTTTGAACCGGCTTGTGGATAAAACGTGAGTGCATTTTTACGTCCCAGAAACAAAACAGCAATCGATGGAGTGAAGCATCATGATTTTCCAAAGCCTAACAAGTTTCGAGTTCAAAAATCCGCTCGAAAAGGTCTTCCTTCAGTTTTTTGGGATATCCGTGGAATAATTATGATCAATTGCCTAAAAAAGGGTCAGACCATCATTAAAGATTCTTATTCTAAATTACTAACTACCTTGAAAGAGAAAATTAAGGAAATAGGGCGTGGCATGTTAGCGAAAGGTGTGTTGTTTATGTAGGACAATGCCCTGCACACAAATCACGCATTACCATGAATACAATTGGGGATCTAGGGTTCAAATTACTCCTATTGCCTAGACTTAGCCCCCTCAGACTATTATCTGTTCCCTCGATTGAAAAAAAGTTTAAAAGGACATCAATTTTTGTGTAACGAAGAGGTAATAGAAGTTGTGGAGGGCTAGTTTGCAGACCAAGAAGAATCTTTTTTTCTTTTGTGAATGTGTCTGGGAATATTCTTTCTCCAGCAGGGGCGTACCGATGAGCCTGTAGAAAGGTGAAATACGTATCTACGTCTCTGGGGATAGGATATATTCGGACACGTTCACAAAAAATATTAATAGTGAACCTGCATTTGTGTTCTTCACACCAGATTTTCAATAATATTTTATATTATTAGAAATACCTTTGTATTATACAAAACTGGTGGGGTTTACCTACTCATGTATGTTTCAATTATTCTGATTCTTTTTTGGAAAGGATAAAGGCGTTGCCGGATCGCTGTATTAAGTGTATTAATTTAAGAGGAGCCTATGTTGAGTAATCAAATATTCCTAACTTTAAATCGTTTTAAAAGTAGGTTAGGAATATATCAATACCCCTTTGTATTGAACGAAACTTCTGTAAAATTAATTTCATACAAATAATTTTGTTTTCAAACTATTTTTGTTATTATACAACTTTATTTATAAATTGATCTTCAAAGAAAAAGACAAAGCTAGCCTTGACGGGTTTTATAAATTATAATAAAAATATTAAAGAACAAAAAAAATTTGCACTCCTAATACAACGTGATGAAATAACATCAGAATAAAAATTAGCAGCTCCAAAATGAATGGTTAGTAAAAGAACTGCATGGAAAACATATAAACATAATAAAAGACAAAGGAATAAATCCAAGTGACACATAAATGGCTCAAAGGAGGCTTTATCAATGCGGAAACAAAAGGCTTTGCAATTGTTATCCAGAATCAGGTCATTTTAGGTCAACAATTCGGCATACAGTACGAAATCCTCGATTGTTATTTAGAACTGCTTTAAATTTTCGTTTTACATTATCAACAGTATCTCTAGGTAATTGGGAAAGGAACCGACGAAGATCGTATACATTTATACAATATTCATGGCGTTAGTTATAGAATATTGTGAGTTGTTCGGAGAGTAACCTCTAGATGGCGGATGGTTACAGGTATTTTGGAATAATGTCCATAAATGTTAACTAAATCTACCTGAATAGTTGGATCCATAAAAAATTGCTGAGCGTGTAAAATAGAAACAGCATCACTCGGATCCAGTAGTATTATTCTTTTAACGTTGTCAAAATGCATGTGATAATGGGATGCTACTTCTATCTATGTGGCCCAGCGCGATATAACAAATTCTGGTGATTAGTGGCACATGTGTGGCAGTGACAGTGCAGTGGAAGCTTTTCACTAAATAATTTTTTGCGTGCGTGCCTTCACAAAAACTTTCTCGACAGAAATTATCAATTTATCTGCATTCAGGTAGCATTTTCCGACTTTCTCGGATATTCAATGAAATCTATCAACTGTTTGGTATGGGCCTACACTGATGATATTAAGATTTATTACACGATTGACTTTTTGGTGGATATTAACTTGTTGCAAACAAATGCTGACAACATCTATAGCTGATATTTGTGTAATAACTAGAAACCAGACACATCGGGCTGAAATGGACGTCATTACGACGGACGATATAAATAGTCGACAACATCTGTAAGTACATCACGCAGTTGTTTAATAGAACTATTCATTCGGTTAACTGCACATCTATTTCTTGTGTGCGGTTAACCGAATGAATAGTGCTATTAACCGTTTAAATTTCAAGTTATTTTTGTGTACAAAAAAGGGATATTTATCAATACGTTTTTGCCGTAATACGCAGTTGTTATATAATGAAACAGATATGCAAAATACATATCCGTCACTGTAAACATGGACAAACACCTCGTATTTTGAGCATTTACTTCTGTTCAATACATATGTTTCAGCCATCTAGGCCTCATCGGTTGAACTAGTGAAGCAATGCGTATACAAATTAATACAGATCTGTTAAACAACGGATCTGTATTAATTTGTATACACATTGCTTCACTAGTTCAACCGATGAGGCCTAGATGGCTGAAACATATGTATTGAACAGAAGTAAATGCTCAAAATACGAGGTGTTTGTCCATGTTTACAGTGACGGATATGTATTTTGCATATCTGTTTCATTATTTTTGTGCATCAGCAAATATAACATTTCTGACGAGAGCACGTTAAGAGAAAATTATATTCGCTGTATCTATGCAGAAACATTGAATAGCATTAAGAAGGTTGTTGTAAACAATTACCTTTATATGAGGCCATTATTTGCAAAACTCGCCATTTGCTCGAAAGCATTTTTTGAGAAATCAAAAAAAAAACGTTTGACAGCTTAGTAGTGCTGTTTCGCAATATAAAGTGATTTATAATTTGGCTTAAAATTTTTAGGAGTGGAATTGAGAACTTTGCAGCCTAAAATATGTACAGCTTTGTTTAAAAAAATTAAAATATATTGCAAATAGCCAGTTTTGCAAATAATTATCTAGTATAAAAAAACAATTTAGGTAAATACCAAACTCAAAGAATTTATTTATGGCAACATACAGGTTACATTAATGATATTTTAAAGGAAATAAATATAGAACTAATAACAAAACGAAATAAACTCAAAAGACTTCCAAACTGAAACGAGACAGCAGTCAGTCTAGGCATTTTCTAATCCATCAGCGGTTTCTTCCGGTACAGCAGAATCTTTCTGCAAGTGTTCGTTATAGAAACGTAATTCGGGAAGGCTTCTCCAGTTATCTCCGTAATGTTTGGAAAGGAGACTATTAATCGTTCCTTTATCCCCCTTTAGTGTTGTTCCCATAGGTATTTTCTCAGGAGCCATTGAAGAAAGAGAAATTTTTTTTTTACAAATGCTTTTGGGGTTTCCTACGTCAAAGGAGTAATTGGGTTCACCTTGAACTATAACATGTTTGTCTTTTTTGTAAAAAATAAACCGCTTTGCCTTATTAAATTGAAAGTGCCATGAGCCAGGGAACTTAATAACTCGCTTGGTTGTTGTTTTCCAATCATACACATCCCAATCGATACCGATTTTTCGAATAGTAGAATGCTTCCTGATTATATCATCGTAGCTCCTAAGTTCCACGATAACAGGTTTTTTTCTTATGTCTTTTTCTATAAGGCCGAAGATGCGATCAGGCGGAATAAAGGAATGACCGACGATCGTAAAAATCGAGTGAATTTGTTTAATATCTTTCGGAGATTCTTCTATAAGCTAGTAAGCAAGCATTGCCATCGTATTCGTATTCTTGTTTTGTCCGCTGCAACCATCAGCGAACAAACGTACTGTTTCTATGTCGGGATCAAAATCAAAATTTTTTAGAGCATGTTGCACAGCCGATGCTATTGTATTAGAATCTTTTGGGTAGTCGATTTCCGTCCACAAGTAAGAAAATATATTTCTTGGGCTAAGTTTAGCTTTGGAAGTTCCAGCGACAATTGTAAAATTATAATAATTTATTTGCTGGCTGAAATAAGCCGCTTGATCAGGCAGTCTAGGTAAAGCAATGTTTTTTTGGCAGTCAAAAGAAAAGTAGGCTGTGTTAGGCTTAGTATTTTTAAGTAGTCTGAAAAAACTCTTTGCTTTTGCAATATGAACACGATGCTACGTGATTAACTTTTGCCGAATATCTACAGAAGTTGCTACTTTTAACTGCTCCTTTGTTCTCAAGCAAGTGGAGCAACAATCAGTCATCGGAGTTCCAAACGCAATGTTGTAGTTAGCATTCACATACTTTCTAAAATAAGAAAGTTTCACATGCATAGGCTGAGGCACTCTTTGAAGATAATGGTCAAAAAGTTTCTTAAAATTCAAGTCACATGGCAAATACACCCTCACGCTTGTCTTACTTCTACAGTAATGAGACTCTGCACACGTAAGGGATTCTATAAATTTTTTGATGCAGTTCCTTTTCTCATCATTCTTTGGACCCACTCTGTTGCCACCTCTACGTTCTTTTGGTAGCTCCCCTCTGACAACAAAATTTCTTACTACCCTTTGTATACGGTCCTTACTTACTTTCGTGATGCCTACAAACGTTTTAGCACATACTCTAATTAAATGGCCCTCACTCAAACGTACGTGGTATTTTATCGATACTGCAGCATGATTACATTTCCCTCTGTTCGGTTTTTGTCTTGTTTAATTTTATCTTTTGACTGATAAAAGTAGGCATGAAAATCTGTAATTTGTTTCATTGTAAGTGTGGTACAATCATACGGCAATCCAGGTCGTCCATTATGACCACAAGTTGGAAAGGCCGGCAGTGCTTTGGGTTTATATCTGTAACAACAAAACTCCGGATTAGACATTTTGTGTGTACTACCCCTAACCAATGTTTAAAAAACCGCAAAAAACAAATGAAACTTCATAAGAAATCAAACGATTGCAGCACAATTTTAAAATCATAGAATCATGATCAAGATAATGTACTTACATAGCAATCTTATCAACATTCCTTTTATATTGTTCTGGCTGCGGAACATTTTTGCGTCCTTTGCCGCAAGGACTAGGTGCAATCAACAAACTATTGTCACCTACGAACTCCATAATACAAATACTGAAGTCAGACTAAATGCAAACTACGGAAATCCGTTTCTTATAAACAACTGTAAGTAGGATAACGTGTTCATCACGTGGTTCGACAGGCAAATTTTATTTGTTGGAAAGCAAACAACCAGTTTTGCAAATCAAACGTCAAAGCAAAGGCCAAGTTCTGCAAATAACTTTGATATTTGGACAGTATTTGCATGCTACAGAAAGAGTTTTGGTAACTTCTGATTTTATCATTCGATTCCTCTGTAGAATTTGAACAATACTCAACAAAAAAAACAGTTTCGGACATTTTGTTGAATAGCGAGTTTTGCAAATAATGGCTTCATATATGCGTAGAAGAAACTGTTGATAGTGTCGGGCGATACATAGTTCATTTAATGATTGGTGTCCTTAACGTATCGATTCCAGCAAAATCTTAGTTAATTTCATCCAAACCGGTGGAAGAGGCAAATAATTTTACAATAACAAGGTTTATATAGGAAGAACTGGCAACTTTCTTCTTACCGGAGTCGATACCAAAGGAGAAAATTCTATTGTTTTTGATGGATGCGCGCCATACATGGTGAAGGTAGCTTTCAACTTGAAAATCTTTTACCCAAATTTAATTCACACAACTTGCTTGGTGCACGGACTAAATCGTGTTGCAGAAGAAGTCAGAAACCATTTTCCCTTAGTAATTACTTTAATTAGTAGTGATAAGAAAGTATTTTTAAAGTCCCCATTACGAGTTCAGTTTTACCAGTAATCACACGATGGGGAACGTGGTTGGAGGCTGCTATTTTTCATGCAAATCATTATGAAGGAATAAAGACAATTATGATGGATCTTGATAGGGATGCACAATCTGTGATAAACGTCCAAAAGGTGTATTCGAGTAAATAAATACCTCAACAGTTGGCGTTTATTAAAGCCAATTACAGTTTTATTTCCATATCTATATTGCAGTTGGAAAAACAATTTATGTCGCTAATCGAGAGCGTTGAAATAATAAACAAATTTGAAAAGTCATGTTTTGATGTTAAAGGAGGAGTGGGACAGTCCGTGTATGAAAAATTTTTTTAAATTTTTATAGGAAAAAATGAGAGTTTTAAAAAGCTAAAGGACATTGCTAAAATCTTGTGTGGTGATTCAGTAGAAAATATTGAGTTGACAATAAATGATATTTCTAATTTGAAATTATAACAAGCGTCGACGTAGAACGAACCTTTTCAATATATAAATACATGCTTTCAGACAAGCGTCACAATTTTTCTACTGAAAACTTTGAGGAAATATGTGATTGTAAATTGTTTTCATAGTTAATTATGTTGTAAAATGTTCTAAATAAACTTGTAGTAAACATAATAGAATATGTTTTCTACAGTATTCCATTTTCTAACAATCCTCGTATTTTTTTACTTGCATATTTTTCATAAGGAAGTGCATATTTAGGCTAAAACATCGGCATATTTATGCGCATATTTTCAGTTTTTTTTTGCATATAATCCGGCCTTCATATATTATATATACTTGTTCGGATGTATTAACTATTATACTTCTCTTTTTGCCCAGTTCTGGATAATATTTGTTGGGCTTTTAATAAATTATTATTATTATTATTATTATTAAAAGCATGTGCGAAATATGTAATATGCGTCATACTACTGTATGTTCGTTGTAAGAGCCGACCAGCTGCCTTCTTATATGCAGCTTCATTTGTTACAACTAATAACACACAACGATATCGCTTACGATTTATCTAAAATATCTTCGGCACAAAACGCTGCCCTTCAACGTCACCTATATTCGCCGCGATAGATGCAACTACTTTTGTACATACATATCTTAACTTGTCAATATCGTTATTGACGGCAAGGAGGGGGAAGCTAGCTGCGTCGCGTTGATGAACCTGAGTAGGACATATTCATATAATATGTACATTACAACATTACGTATATACACAGACAATTGTATGGATCCATTCGAATACCTTTGATAGGGCTACTTAGATTTTAATAAAGCTTTCCACAATTAATGAATGCAAAATGGAATTCAAGAAGTATATTTATATCCGAATCAGAATTCCGGTTTAGCCTGAAACGATGATAATTTGGTTACTTTAAATGAAACACCCGTATATTTTTACGAATTTCAATAGAGCTCTGTTCTGGGAGTTCAGAAATAGTAAGTTTGACACTTTTTTATTCAACAACAACAGAGATATTTAATAAAAACTAATATTTTAAAATCATGATTATGTTTAGTAAGCCATGGAATTTCAGTACTTGACTTAAACAACCTCGGAAACAAATGGTGTGAAGCATTATCTCTAAGTCGCAACTGATATACAACGTGTTTCAACGTGTTTCAAAATGAATTACATCTAGTTGTTCATGAATTTTTCCTATCAATTATGATGTTCTGCATTCTTGAAATGCGGATATAAATTAATTGGTATGAAGTTTATCGACCTGTTACTATCAAAATTTATCATCGAGTGATATGGTGATGAAATTAATAACGAGTACAATTTAATTATTAATTTATTTATATAATATATTATTTATATAATTTATTATATAATAAGAAAATATTAAAGATGGGATATTAATCAAACAACAAAGGTAAATAACTAATTTGTAAAAATATTATTTATTATAATTTATAACAAGTGTTCAAAATGGTCACCATTCTATTGAATGCATAATGCAATTCATTTCATGTTGTCAAAAATATTCTGCAATATATTTGGTGTTATTTCATTACATTTAATTGTAATTGTATGCAAGTCATTTAAGTTAATCATTCTTGTCTTATATACTTGATTTTTTAGTAATCTGAAAATAGAAAAATCTAACGGAGTAAGATCTGGTGACCTTGCTGGCAACACCTATGCTTATAAGATGAAGAAAGTAATATTCTAAAAGCACTAAATTTTCACGAGTTGTGTGTGCAGTAGCCCCATACTTTGGAAGTAACCCCAAGGAAGTAACCTCGTTGTACTTGAGTTAAAAATGGTGCTCGGTATCGTTAGCTATTAATGTTATTATGAAAAAATATTGGTCCTATTTTTCTAGGACGAGGACGTAACAGGATGTAAAGGAACTTTGATGTGATTGTTTGGATTGTTTATAGACAATGTTTTATAATTTTGCTTCATCAGTCTAAAAACTTTGATCAAGAATTTCGTCATTATTTAAATTTTCTTGAAAGAAGTTTCGATAATTAAGCCTACTAGCGTAATCTTTACGTAAGATCTGCTGAACAATCGATACTTTGTATGGATACATATTGCTATGAATAGTGTATTTTAAGATTTGTTACACCACCATCCACAACTAGTTTTCCCAACTAGGTTTTCTCAGCCGGTAAATTTTCAAATCTGAAACCTCTAACTTCTCGGATTCCACTTAAGAAAGACTTGTCTAAAATATATAGTTGAGCGCCAGTGAAATGTTCACAAAAATTTATTTACTTATTTTATATAAAATAAGTTTCAAACTAATTTCTCTTTAAGTTTCTTTTAAATATATTCTTTTATATTTAACAAAATTGCAGTGAGTAAATAAAACAAACGTAGATGAAAAGGTGAAATAAAAATATATTATATAAAATACAAAAATAAAAAAAATTAAAATATATCTTCACAAAGTATAAAGATACTGTACCATAAAACAAAGATACTTGAGGTAAAAACATTCATTGAAGATTGACAGCTAAATGAATGGAAAACATCCTCGTTAATGACTCCGAACAAAACTTATCTAAAAATAATCAAGCTTTATAGTAGATTCTTCAAAGAAAACCACGCTGTATACTCAGATACTGATACGCGAACAAAAACTAACCATGTGCCTTAACACACAAAAAAAACTGAATCCAACGAACAAATTTTATCTATAAAATTATTACGAAGAATTCTTATATATATATATGCTGTATAATCTATATTCCTAATAGTGAATTCTCTTAACTACTGGCTTTAATACAATGTAAATATACTTGTAATAATTATGACGTCATCAAATTTTAATTCTACTTAAAAAAAATCAAAACAGCGAGAATTTATCTCAATAAATATCGGGACTTTAATATCAATATAACATCAACTATTAACACTTTCAATCAAACCCGAAACTAATTAAATATATATATTAAATATATCTCTTGAAGAAAGCAACCTTCTCGTTTCAAAACTAGTATTCGTCCCCACGATTTATCTCGACTTCTAGAACAAAACGACCCCGGATAACCAGTTTTTCTCACTAGTTAAATTTAGTATACAGTCCGTCACAAAATGTACATTTTTAAATGAAATTATTTTTAAATAAAAATCCATAGCAATATGTAAACGACGCTTTAAAATTTTATGAACGGTACTAGAAGATACGTTCATTTGAACTAATAAACGACGAACTGATGTATGTGGGTTTTCCCCAACAAGGTTTTGTACGTGTTCGACAATATTTTATTCAAACTTCTCTACGACTAGACGGATGTGTCTAGTCGTGGAGAAGTCGAACTGTCGCTTACATTCCGGGTAGGAATATTGTCGTCTCCGTTAAGAAATTGTGCACAATATGCTTCAACAATTAAAATATGTTCTTTTAATGTATATATTATTTAGTAGTATTGTTTATTAAGTAAAAAAAAATATTTGTAAGACAAAAATATATTGCTAGTCACAAAATGACAAATGTCAAAATGACATTAGATAAATAGTTATAAATAAAAGTATAATAATTTGCAAGTTACTAGTACTTGCAAATGATTATAACGGGTGTTCAGAAACATTCGAAGTCAAAGTAGTCCTTGAAAATATGAAGTCATGTTTGAGATAGATTGATTTTTGACAGACAACATTTGACATTTAATAATTATTACAAATCAGATACTTAAGTAAAGATATACCATTTTTTGTTCTGAGCCCACTTGACTTCGAATCTTTCTGAACACCCGTTACTTTTATTTATACTTTATATATCACTATATACATATATGCCTAGGGGTGAAAATACACAAAACAGGAACCATGGAGGCAGAACTGAATGACAGGTTAGATGCAGCATCAGCACTTTACTACTCCTTGAACAATTCGCTCCTGGGAAGAAGAGAAGTGTCAAGGAAAACTAAGACATCAGTTTATAAAACTATATTTAAGCCCGTATTGATATACGGAAGCGAAAGTTGGACATTGACGAAACGAATGGAAAACAAAATACAAGCAATGGAGATGAGGTTTTTAAGAGGAATAATGGGAATTACTAAGAGAGACAGAGTAAGAAATAGCAAAATAAGGGAAGAACTTAAAATACGGACGCTGAAGGAAGATATACAACGAAATCAATTAAGATGGTTTGGACACTTGACAAGAATGGGAGAGGAGAGAACAACAAGAAAAGTATGGCAAGCAAGAAGATATCAGAGAAGACCAAGAGGTAGACCTAGGAATTCGTGGGACAGCCAAGTGGACGACATATTGAGAGCCAAGGGAATGTCAGGAAGAGAGGCGAAAAGAATGGCAATCAACAAGACAGAATGGGCAAGGATGATATAACGAACGAAATTAGAATAGAATAATGCACTTACTGATTTCATGTACTGTAACTTTAAGGAATTGTTTGATTTTTGTATTTAACCTTAACACCTAACGGTAAATAAGGTATTGATGATATATATATATACTATATATATGCCTACTGAGATGAAGTTATTTTTGAAATACATTGTATAAATATATTACTAAGGCATATAAAAAAAATTAAAATTAATTAAAACGATTTAACTGAAGGTGTTACAAATTGGCTTCATTGACCACTGTTTATAATGTAAAGAGTTGCAGAAGTAAAAAGGTCGAAAACATTATAGTTATTACATACTTAACAAGTAATTACTTAGAGATGTGAATAAATTACTGATTTATGAATAATTTCTTAAACGCTATTGACAAAGAGTGAAGATAATCATTTGTTTAAGTCTTTGCGATTTAGTTCATTTCATTGTACTATATATTATGGTGAGGCCAAGTTTCTTTAAAGTAAAGTATTTTAGATGGCTAATGAACGTTTTCGGAATGTCATTTTTTGAACGCGAATCATCAATGATCAAATTTTACCGTTTATTTCTGTTAATAATGATATTATTTAGCTTCGGCTATGAAATATTAGGCAGAATTTTATTAAATTTTCCAGATGTGTACATCTCTCAAAATCTCTGCGCATTAATTATGGGTACTTTAAATACTAGCGCTGAGGCTATTTGTAACATTTCAATAACACTGACGTTGGCAATGTATGGTAAGAAATTTAATGCCGTTTTTTTAGAAAAAATAGAAGAAATAGATAATATAATTTTTAAGTATACCAAAGATGCCGATAGAAATATTTGTCAATATAGAGATATTGTCATATTACACTTGTTTGACATAACTATACTGTGTTATGACATGACTTTCTGCACGTTTAATGGAGATAGTTTTCTTAAATATTATAACTTTGATAAATTCTACAGATTTCACATCAGCATATTTGTACTTTGTTTATACTCTATATTAAAAGAAATCCGAAAACGAATCACCTTAATAAATAACTTATTGCAAACCGCTTTTCGTGAATTTTGCTTGAAGGAATTTGAAGCAGATGTTAAAATGAATTTAGAAAACATAATTAAAGAATTTCCAATTATGCATGCCCA
The DNA here is from genome assembly GCA_935421215.2 of Melolontha melolontha. NCBI lineage: Eukaryota > Metazoa > Arthropoda > Insecta > Coleoptera > Scarabaeidae > Melolontha > Melolontha melolontha. The sequence continues at coordinate 63,007,480 of OW285236.1, forward strand.
ATTATTGGAGATAATCTCTTATTTCAATTACACATTTGGTTGGGCTATGTTAATGACTTTCATAAATTATTTTTGTTTATTTTTGTACGCCTTCAAAGCAGGACTTTTTACCTCCTACAAAAGTGCCCATGTATCATCTTATTACACTATTTGGCTTTGTGGTTTCATGATTTCAGCAATGGTATGTATACATTTTGAGATGTGATTTTTAACTGTCTTGAGTTTTTTTGGCGCAATGCTTAAAGTAGATCATTACGACAAAAAGATAGGGAAAACCTAGGCCATAATTTTTTATTTTTGCGATTTTATGAAAACTAAAAGCATAATAAAATTGGGTTTTGGTACAGTGTCGCAGACAAGGTTATACTACACTTATTTAACAGATTTAAGAAAATCCTTTTTGTTGTTTTGCAAATACTGGCATTTAGGCTGTTAGGGTGAGATATCCATACTCTGTACTTAGGAAATTAAGTAGGAAAATGCTCTGTTATGAAAGTTTTATTCATTTATATAATAAAAATTTCATTTAACGTATATCTGATACTGATAAGTAGAGCTGAGGATGTTTGCGGTATAACCATGGTTATATCATGTAACCATAGTAATTTACTATGGTTACATGATATAACCATGGTTATACCGCAAACATCCTCAGCTCTACTGATAAGTCATTTATAGAAGTCACATAACAAGTGTTCATTTGAAAAGTCAATCTAGTAGCATGTGATTTACTGAGAACATTTTGAAGTATGTCGTAAATTAAAATTTAATACTTAACCTACGAAGTCGTATATTTTGACGGTTTCATACATACAAATAAATAACAAATAATAGGTATTTATTGAAAACTATAACAAATGCTGAAAATGTTGTCCTTCAAGATCAATGCATTTTAAACTCCTCCGTTCAAAATTTCTGATGATATTCTGCAACATTACTGGATTGTTATTAATTTCCATGCATTTCTGTTCGATTCTCTGTAGCATATCATTCTAATTCAATATAGGTGTTTGAAATATGTTATTTTTTAGATAAGGCCACAAAAAGCAGTCGCAAGGTGTTAAATCGCATGAACGTGCAGGCCAGACAATTTCAGTATTTCGACTAATTATACGCTCATCAAAAAATTCTCTTAAATAATCCAAAGATTCTGCAGTACAGTGACAAGGTGCTCCGTCTTGTTGGAAATATGCATTTTGAAGTTCATCATCATGCAACTGTTGACAAATGGTAGTAAAATTTCCGTACGGTACCTTTGAGCATTTAACGTTCCCTGAAAAAATATTGGTCCAATGATTCGCCTTTGGCTTATCGCTGCCCAAACACTAATTTTCTCTGGATGTAGCGATCCTTCATTAATTACATGTGGATTTTTACTACTCCAAATTCTTGTATTTTGTGAATTTAGGTAGATGCCTCTTTGCGAAAGTTCTCCATTATTGTTCATATTTACAAACCAATTACAAAACTGTAGTCTACGTGGGTAATCAATTTCTAACAATTCTTGTACTGCTGTGACACGGTATGGATAAAGTTGCATATCTTTTTTAATAACTTGTGAGTTGTACCAACAGAAAGGTTTATTTGTTGACTCAAATGTCGAACAGATGTTTGTGGTTCATTTTCCATTATTTCTTCAACACGATTGACAACTTGAGGTGTACGTTGCTTAACTGCTCCGCTGCCTGATTTTCTTAAGAGACTACCAGTTTCAGAAAAAGTTTTAAAGTTCCATCCAAAGTATTCTTAAATTGTATATAATCTATTACAAAATGTGGAAACTCAACTTGAAATTCTACAATGCAATCTTGAACTGAGTAAACACATAAACCATCAATTTTATTACCACTTCGAAAATAAGCCTGGACTAAAAAAATTTTATGTTCTAAAGTGAAAGCCATTTTAAAACTAAGAAGCAATTTATTTAAACCAGAATCGACGCACGATTATTTTATGCACTAACTGATATTTGTGAATAACATTATCAAATGTCATTTGGATTTACGTTTACGGAACAGCAAACACATACTAATATATTTGCGTCTTATTCTATCAAAATTTTAAAGTAACCTAGATTGACTTTAAATGAACACTTGTTATATATTGCTTTGGATATTGCTTTGGATTAATACTTCCACTACATAGTTTATGTATCCATCGTCCACATTCAACGAAACCAGATCTCATTTTTGCCAGTTTCAGTATAAATAAGGCAAACATTTTCATCGTCATCGTCAACAGGCACTTCTTTTGAGCAAACTTCTTTTCTTTTTTCTCTTTATTTTTGCTTACAGATTCATTTCCCGTTTGTTTCCGTAAGGGTACAATTTCTGCTAACAATTTGGATGGTGTTTCTTCTGAATTAATTGAGCCTGCATCTGTGGTGATGGAAGTGCATGCCAAACCATTAGGATCTGATTCGTCTATATGATCTGGTTTGTTATTGGTCTCTGGTTCCTCAACTACATCTACAAGATTGTCTGTCGTAAGTAGATATAGTTTCATTTGCATCCATAATATCGTCATTATTCTCGATGACTTGATTCGTATTTTGGTAACTAACTGCAAAAGCATAATTCGGAATAGGAGCCGGATTAAAAGGGAGAATGCTTGTTGTCCTGAAGCTAAATATTGCATTTTGAGGCGTGACTGATTTACGCCAACTATTATTTAACAAATGACCAAACTAATACCGCGTGATCTTTCCGCCTGAATGATTTTTTATCCGCAGTCTGCAGACTTCATAAAAATTATATTTCAAAGACTTAAATACAGCTCTTTCTAATGGCTATAAGTATTGAGCTGAGTGGCTTGGCAAACAAAGCATTACTATATCATTATTACCTGCATATTCCAACATTTCAATATTTGTGGAATTGGATGCATGTCCATCCAGAATTAACAAGGCTTTACCTGCAGGCTTTCTTGGTACAAATACTTGCCGCAGACACAAATAAAAAATGTCTGCAGTGACACATGCAGATTTTTAGTTCATAAATAGTATAACACCTGGTGGCATTTCATTCTCTAATTCTGTTTTTTTTATTTTTATCCTTCATGATACACCGCTGCAATTTGTGCAGAAGTTACACATATGACCATAAACTAGAATTTTAGTCTAAATATATGTAGTGGCCGTACCTTCCATTTTTAAACAAGTGGAGTTGTCAATAAAAAATTAGGATATATTATTAGTTCTAAGCTATTGCGAAGCATACACACAAACGCGGGACCGAAAACCAATGAAAAGGTAAGTTATACGTTTCTAAAGATTGACTTGTTAAATTTAGCAGGACAAAACTTAATAACTTACCTTACACTACCGTTATAACATCTGTACTGCATGAATGAGCGTAAGACAAGAAAATTAATATAATTTGAGGCTAGTAGCGTCATCCGCTTACAAATTACACTAAATATGTGTGGTATTAGGGCCTTAAGTGATAGGGCCCTACGTGCCTGGAAGATCGGCATGTGATATTAGTGGGGCCTTAAGCCCTAAGGCAGAATCGCCATGTGATATTAGTGCCGTTTGTGCACGTTCGTGGCAGGACGCCACGTGATGTTAGCCTGGTCCTGAGGGCTACATCGTTGAGCCTTCACGCAGATATCGTTGTCCCGATAAATGATACACAAAGCTCGGGTAACATATATTTAATACATAACAACACTTAAAACTGCATAACAATTATATACATTCTTACTAACTAGTATGTAGACTGAATGTGTGAATGTGAATGTGAATCTCTGACTCTGTGACTCTGAATATGAATATCCATCTCTCTGCTTACACTACAGTATATATACATAAGAGAAGGTCCTCGGACTACTTAGGGAATATTATACAAACCCTGACATGCAGTTGTGTTTGCAAACAACTCGCGTTAGCGAGGACGTATTTGTAACACACGTTACACTTGCGTTACGGGAACGAGGCTGTGACCTGATTGAGATTGATTGCATACACACAACTGCATTACGTTATCACAATGGCCATGGACCATCTATCCTAGGTTTCCCCTATATAAATACTTCTAGAATATGCCTAATAGTTCAGTATTTAATCATTTACACAGTAATTACTTATTCTTGTTGCAAGCTTTTAGTCTTAAGTAGAGTTAAACCAAATAGAGAAGTACATATTAAGTACGTCACATGCACAGATCATTTATGTTCGTCGGTCGAGTCCATTATTGCGCAGCAAAGGGTAGCCTAATGTCCGCAATGTAAACAATAAAGAAAAGCATTTTTAATAATTTGTGACCGTTTTGGGCGTTCCTTTTTCGTGCGTTTCACAAAATTTTTCGCTTTCAGACGTTCAGTTTATAGATGGGATGCGAATGTGCTTTTGAATTGCCGTTTCGTGCGTCAATTTTGTATTTTACAGGAAAGAGGGAATAATAAAAACAAAATTAACGAGTTTACATTTCAAATTGAAAGAATGTACGATAACCCTTGAAGACACATGCACAATATTACATACATATTATCAGAAAGTAGTATATGTATTACAAAATATAAAATAAAAGTACCTTTAACTCTATGTAGAGTAAGGTTTATCTAATCTCTATATTATACTATAGTTAATTAAATTTAAAATTAAATATATCTATAATTTTACAATATATTTCAGCTTATTTAATGTGTCACTAAGATTTTGTCTATTTTGAATTAGGTCACTTACAACTATTTTTAACTTTATCTTTAACCGCAGTATTTTCTTGCCCTTTTAGGGGTACATATGCACACATAATTTTGCAGGAAAACACTATATAGTATTTATTATCATTTTTATAGTCATAATGGAACAATTTAATCAGTATCATTAATTAAAATCAATTATTTTCTCACAAAAATACTTGTTTATTTCTAGATTTGTGCCCTGTTACTGACATCTATTTGTGATGCTACTTCAAAGGAAGCTCGTAAAACAGGCGAACTATCATATACATATTACTACAATTTGAACCAAAGTGAATTTAGTGATGAACTGAAGCTAAGTTTAATTTCGTTAATTCGACAGACGAGAACAAATTTGCCAACTTTTTCAGCGGCCGGTTTCTTTCCAGTAAATTATTCAACTCTTTTTATACTTCTCAATTTGTTAATGTCGTACCTTATTGTACTTATACAATTTGAATAAATGTTTTTCATCTAAATGCCTTCTACTATTCATTGAAAATTCGAGAATAAGTAAAATATTTTGTTTTTATATTTAATAATTGCTTTAATGTTATGTTATAGCTAAAGAAAAATTTGACATTTGTCTTCTTTGATATTTAATAAATTGTACGTATTGTCATGATTTCTTCCCCGAAGAACATTTAAAAAAAAACATTTAAGTATATTGAACTTATTTTCAAAGTTATTATTGTGTGTATTTTGAATTATGTTTATATTTATTTGGATTTGTTTTATTGACCAGGCCTGTACATTTATTTATTGAACAGGAAATAGTCCGACTAGCGGATTTATTTTGTATGATGTGTGCTCGATGTCCGATCTGAATTTTGCGGTGGGTGACGGACAGAGATATCTGGTTCTTTGAATGATATAGTTGGAAATAAAAAACTTCATTTTTTGTTTCTATATTTGATTTAACTTCGGTATTTTGCTTATTTGATCTGATGTGTATTTAAGTATCATTTTTTTTTATAACGAGTTTTGGTAATCTCGTAGATTTATTAATATTAAAATTTACTCGATATCTCTCGTATTTAGTTTTTTGTGTGTGAAAAAATGTTACGTTAACATAAGTAGAAATTTCACATTAGTATTATATAAATTCGATTCATTGTAATTCGATTGTATTTGTGCTTATTTGTAATTTTGTATTATTATTAATATTAGATTTAAAATATAGATAGTTAAGAAAATTATCATATTTTTTTTGAGGGAGTTTTTTGTCACGTTGTTCTAGAATATATTTTTTGAAAATCAGGTTCTGGTGGGAGATTTTATACTTCTGTTTAGTGCGCACGAGTGAAGTCATTTACGAGTTTTGACGTTTAGTCTATTTACGTTTGAATTTTTGGGGTTACTTATTTAGATTTTTGAATTTGAGAGTTTCCTTAATGATCTATTAGATTTATTTTTGCTCGCGATTCACAAGAGGCTTTTCTTTGTGTGCGTGTCTTTTATCACACAATTTTTTTCCTCTAAGCTTTTGTTTTATAACGCATTAGCTCTCTTTACCCTTTGTAAAGGGTATTTTTTTAAATTTTTTTTTAATAAATACTGTAAATTCCAAGTGTGACTTTCCTTTATTGACATATTATTTTTTCCACTTTCTCGCTCGAGGGAGAGAGAGCCCAAGTTTAAGAAGTCTCATATTAAGAAGTAGAAGTATCAGAGCTAGTCCGGACATATTGTGGTGAACAGTGGACCTACCCTTTAAGCAATTATCTTATATCTTTACTTTTGTGGACGTTTAAATTTATTTAAAAAAACAGAGAAATATATTTTGTGTAGAAATCTATTTACCATTTCAAAATAAAAACAAAAATATTTATATTATTTCAAAGGAACATAATTAGCAAAGAAAAAGCAATATACATACATTAACCCAATTATCTCTTTCTTATCGCCCAGTGTGATCGTGTCCATGTCATTTGTTTTCGTTACTGTGACTATAATTATCATGTCCATTCCCATTGCCATCAGCACCTCTCCTTACTAAGTGTTCGTGTCCATCGTTACCATTATCGTGTCCATTTTTACTAATTCCATGGCTATCGTTGCCATGTCCATTACCGTTGTCATCAGCCGCTTGCTTTATAAAGTTTCCATGGCAGTCATTACCATTACCGCGGCCATATGTCCATTACCTATGGCAACCAGCAGCTCTTCTTACAAAGTGTCCGTTACCGTCATTACCATGACCTTGTCCATCGTTGCCATTAACATGATCGTCGCTCTTATATCATATCCTTATATTATTCACCAAGTTTGGGAAAATTATGTTACGTAGACAGTTTAAAAGCGCCCCTTTGGTAAGTCCTGTCGCTCATATCAATAATAATAATAACAATAATAAATTTTATTCCGTATTACATCATACATGTATGAAAAATGTCAAGAAACATTAAAAAATAGTAAAAATAGTAAAATTAACATTCACATTAACATTAATAATTATTGACATATAAAACAAAAGTATACATTAAATTACACTGCAAGTCATCGCACTATGATCAAAATACATGTTCCAGAAAGTCTTGTATACTGTAAAATGCTTCTGATGTTAGCAGGCGGCACAAAACTTGTTTAAATTTTGTCTTTTTTTCAATTTTTATAGCAATTGGCAAATGATTATATATTCGCGTCGCTTGTGTTACTACACTCTTACTTATTAGAGATTCGCTAGTTTGGGGGGCACTATATACGCGTTTCTAGAACCTCTTGTGTCATACTGATGAGTGATTTCTTTGCTTGCAAATAGGTCATAGTTTGCTTTTACAAATAACGCGCACTCAAGTATATAAAGACATGGCAAGGTAAGTATGCTGTTCCCTATAAATAACGGTCTACATGTGTCTCTTCATCTTGGTCCAAAAACAGTCCTAATGCACATCTTTTTCGGAATGAAAATTCTCAAGACGTCCACGGACGTACCCCAAAAGATTATGCCATATCGCAAACGCGATTGAACATAGGCATAGTAAGCATCCAGTGCAGTGGCTCTATCTACAGAGGAAGCTATAGTACGCAATGCATATGCAAATCCAGACGTGCTCGAAGCTAAGTATTCGATATGTGCCTTCTAATTAAGTTGGCTTTCAACATATACTCCCAGAAATTTAGTGCTATCACAAAAGGTAAGTTCTTCTCCTTTGTAGTTCATGGGATGTTTTACTTTTTTGTAATAGTTAAATTGGATAACTTTGGTTTTATTTACGTTAAGTTTGAGGTCGTTTTTGGAAAACCATTCTTGAAATTCTGTCGTAGTTCTTATTATTTCTTCTCCGATATCACCACGAGATTTCACAACCACCGCAGGGTCATCCGCATGCAGTGTTGTTAGGTGGTTAGTAATTGCCGGTATTTCGTTGGTATAAAGAAGGAAAAGCAGGGGGCCCAGCACCGAACCCTGAGGTGCACCCCTTTTAAGACTGCCCTAGTCAGAATACATTGCAGGCCCAAATCCCTCATCAACCATACGTTGTTTTCGATCTGACTAGGTCCAATGATAGGCCTCTGATACCCATACGTTCAAGTTTGGTGAACAACTTGCAGTAATTGACACTATCGAAGGCGTTCGATAGATCCATGAACACCGCCGCAATCTCATCTCCCTCATTTATTCCGCTCAATACGTCTTCTATAACTTCATAAATAGCTCTTGAAGTGGATTTTTCTTTTATATAACCATTTTGTTATTAATAATATTATACTTTATAACAAATGCATATAATCTCCTATATATAATGTTTTCATATATTATGGATATATTCGGTAGCAGGGAAACGGGCCTGTAGTTTTCTATGTCTTTCTTGTCCCCTTTCTTGTGTATAAGTTTTATACTCGTGTGTTTTAGCATATCCGGAAATATACCTGTTTCGAGACTCTGATTTATCAAAGGTTCTAATATGACTGACAGTGTTGTCTTGCAGTATTTGATTAATTTCATGGGCACCTCGTCGAACCCTACCGAATTTGTGGTTTTTAACTTTTGAATTATATCTTCTATTTCAAAACATGTTGTAGGTCTCAGATATAGTGTATGACGATTATAATCCGAGAATTCACAGCTATCCAATCCTTGCTCCATATCATTACACATATTAAGGAGGTAATTATTGATGTAAGACAACAATTCACATCTGTCTTTAAAATTTTCTTCTATATTTATGTCTGAAACATTAAGTGGGCTTTGTCTCTTTTCTGAAGTAATTTGCTTAACTAATTGCCAGGTTGCTTTGATTTTGTTTTTTGAATTGTTAATAAATTTTCCTTTTGACGATCAGGCTAAAACATAAGTGACTTCTAATTAAACCATGGTAGAGAAAAATTCTACATTACATATCAAATTTTCAAATAAAATACTTAGTAACCACATCAGGCTTTCATTTAGGTATTTAGTTTAGAATACCATCGCAGTGTGAACAGCCTTACACCCGTGCACAAGTGTTAAACAATCTACCGTATACTTTCCACCAAATACATCTTGAAAATACAATTTAAATTCATTAAAATCAGGAGAAATTAACACTTGATTTATCTATTCACACTGACTCGCATTTACAAAAGCTGTAGTAAACACGACATAGACACAGTAAGACAATTTATATAATAGTAAACTGCTGTAAACTCCATATAGCCTGTTCATACTATTTATGCTGAACCAGACTTGCTCTGTGTGTAAAAGAAATAAAATTACCGTAGGACTGGTAATAGATAACTTGCTATGATGCGTACTCATAGATATGTGGTTTGAGTGAAATATTTCCGGGGACATGATGAGGAAGTTTACGATAATAATAATCTGTCTGCGACGACGTCATCGTGGGAGTAGTGGGGATAGAAATAAGTTCTAACCTGCAAACGATAATTTTGTCTTAGCAGGCAAAGTTTCATTTTTCTGCGTACCACCGTTGCGTAACTGTAATTCATTATGAGTTAGATTTCTGAGATGCATACAAAGCAACGATTTGTGATAGAATTTTAAAGCTGTAGGGTTGCACGCCCGTCATTATGGCCCTGAAAACAAGTGGTAGTCAACGGAAGGAATATCTACGTTTTGATTCTGCATGTGTACGAAAACTCAAAAGACTTACATCGGCACAGAAAGTCATGCAGAAGGAGTCATTCATACCGAATATCTGAAGAAAGGATCAACTATTAATTCATTAAAATACTTTGAAACTTTACGATCACTAAAGAATCATAGCAGTAGAGAATTATTTTTTTCTTGTATCACGACAACGCCAGACCACACACTAGTCATTTTTTGGCGCATCTTTCCTCAAACCGTTGATTCGGAGTCTATAAATACGTATGCGGCCGTTGAAACTCGACTGAAATCTTTTTTTTATCGGAAATACAACTTTATTCCAGAAATCGTCATCTTCATTAAGATACTGCAAAGCATATCCAACTCTAACGTCTTTATTCGCTTGCGTAAGAAATGGTTTCGTAGCGGCCGACTTAATTCCTAGCCCAGTTTCGCTTATACATGGACGTGCAGTTCTAACTAACCCTGGGAAATTTGAAACTTATCGGGCTTTGACTGCGGTAGAAAATGCTCTTCTACACATAGTTTACTTAAAAAGCATCTTCTTCCTCAGTCAATACTTTCAAAATTTAGTAATTTTCCATTACAAGGGTACGTAAATAAGAGAATATTGTTATGGAATGAACCACAATGCGAAGTAGGTCAATTTGACACTATTAAAATGTTATTTGGTGGAGATACATTAAATGTTAAAGTAAAGTATCAACAGGATGCTATAATAAATAGAACTCCTGTAATTGTATTAAGCAATCAAAATATATTTCCCAATGATCCGACCTTTACATGTCGAATGATTCGTTATAAGTGGCAAAGTGCTCCATTTCTTAAAAATTGTAACAAAAAACCTTAGCCATTAAGTTTTTTTATATTATTACAAAATTATAACCTAATCGAAGGTATTATTTAATAAAACAAATATACAAATATATGTTTTTTATTTATTATTAATTTCCATAAGTAACAAGATTCATAGGTGTAAAGTTATTATAATTACAACCTTCAACAGCACTATCAAGTTTAAAAGTAGCTTCGTCTGGTGATGCAACAAACATATGACCTTGCGAGTATAATGACTGAGTATTAATTGTTAAGGTCAACTCTGACTTAACTGACCAATATGCACAACTATTTTGAAATTGAGTAGTATCTTGAGCAGGATTTAATTGGGGAACAGGCAATATACCAAAATATGGAAGAGGAATTGTGGTATTACGTTGCCTAGTATATTGTGGATGATACATTTTTACAGGGTCTATACTGGAATACAATAAATCAATTGCATGTGGTTCATCATAATAGTTAACATTAATATAAGATTTTTTATTGACATCAGGAGCTATAACTGGTGTAGTTTCTTTTCTTCTTGCATCGTATTGATTTTTTACTGTTAATTTACTAGCAATAAAATGTGGATTTGTAGCCCAAGCTACATCGCCCGTATCTACAGGGTATGGTAAATAATGACGTTTTAAAGCTATAATACCATTTACGGGTTTATAATTATAATCTATAACTATTTCACCTATTTTTGGCATAAAACTCCATCTGTCATACATTTTATCTATGGCTGGCCAACCACAAATATTTCTTTGATATTTTCCCGTATTTGGCGTAGCAGGGTCTCGACTGCTATTACTTACAAGAACAAAATACATATTGACATGTCTTGGTATACCTAAATTCATTCCTAATTGGTCTGCATCAAAATTATTAGTACCATATAGTTTTTTTTTAAATAATTCACCATTAAAATCATTAACACCAGTAGGTTTCATTGGAGTAGCAGGATCACTATTATATGTACCATGGCGACTATATACTTTTTTATTTAAACCTATCCCTGAACAACCAATCGAAACATGTTCAGAGGTTGCTGTTCCAGTCAAAGTTGTACCAAAGTCAAAAGCTGTTCGAAGACCTTGTGGAACTACCGTGATATTAGCATTAAGTACTTTGACACTACCATTTAATATTTTAAATTCTGATAAATCAATATAGAAACCTAACATATCTGCTGGTAATAAACTAAAAGGTGTACATAATTCTAATAAATCTCCCATATCAACTGCATTTGTTGTTTTTCTGTTGTTATTTGTTGAAATGCATAACCATAGGTATAGAATATTCTGGATTTTTTAAATGTTAAAGTAACATCTTTCATTCCAACTGACATTGGAATACTTAAATATTTTGTAGCAGTTTCAATATTACCGATAGCATTACTAACACCCCCACCACCACCACTATTACTATGAGGATCGGCTGATGGATCAACATCTTGGTCCATATGCATACTTTCGTCAAATATATTCCCAATATCTTGAATAATATCTGAAGGATCTTCCTGTGCAGGTTCTTCTCCTTCAAAATCACCAAAATCGTCTCTAGATGTACCAGCTATAGGTGGTCTTCTTACTTGATTCGCAGTAGGTCTACTTGGCGTTACTGCTTCTATAGGAGGAACACCTGTAGTTCTATTTCCTTGCGATCTTAACCAATCATGCCAATTACCAGTGAATCCTCTTTGTCTTGCTAATTGATAATCTCTTCCTAATTGCCTTTGTCTATCTGCGTATGACCTCGAGTTAATTCTCCTGTTGTTTTACCGTATCTATTTTTGGGGGGGGGGCATTGGATAAACTTGCCCAAACTTTTCTTCAAATAAATATTTTCCACTTAAACCAATAAATCTAAACAACGAATGTGGATTATTATTATTTAAAAAATCAGTTAAAAAGTCACTAGCAAAATGTTTATCACTACCGTGTATATTATTTTTCTCATATTCAATATCATACAAATAAGCAAGATAATCGTCAAAGTCAATTGGCGCACCTTCTGTTAATTTATTTCCCGGACCTAAATACTTATGCCAAGGATAATGAAATGACATTTAAATATTTACGTAATAACATACGCTTATATTTAAAAAAAAAAGCCGCTGCCGCTGTGGGTGACCTTTTAAACTAATTTGCTTTCGAAGCGAGAGAAATGTAAGTTATCTAAAACCTTTGGTTTTTATCCACAGCGGCAGCGGCGGCGGGGGAAAGTAAGCGGGAAGGGGAGAGGGGTGAGGGGGGCAATCGATCGAATCGACGCGACTACGTCATGCGTCATGATTCATGATCATCATTGCTTAAACGGTATGAGATTCGTTCCACTTTCTCTTAATTTTTGAAATAAAGCTGTGACTTACGTGTAGATCTGTTGCATCACGACACCCTTCTTCCAACTTAGAAATAGTTCTTGCCTTTTCCACTTCAGTTAAAAGTCTAGCCATTTTCACGTTTGCAACACTTAGATTTTTTACATTTGACAACTACTGACAACTGTATTAAACAATATGATATCAGCAATGTTGATTTAACTTAATATATCCATTTCCAATTGGATGAAAATGGTGTTTCCGTTATTTTGGCTGCGGTGGTACATTGGTAGTACAATAAATTTACTTTATTTTGAGATGGGTTTGATCATTTTCTTTACTTTTATTCTTATTTTATAGAGTTGGAGATCTTAAATATAAATCTGCCCTCGTATTTATAGTGGACCTTTGATAATCGCGCATTTCACATTCACAGTTTTAAGATTTCTGTTGCTAGCTTTTGACCGTAAGCGCTAATCAGGGAAATCCTCGTTACTTACTGGTAATCGTCAGTGAACATTACAACGTATGGTATTAACTATCGTTTTGCGTAAGTTTTAAACCAAACCGAATTTTAAACTTGTACATATCGGATAATGAGCTCAAAGTGCTACTTTAAGGCTCTTGGAAGTATTTGTAAGAGATAGAAGAGAGTGAAATCTTTACAAGAAAAAATCGAAATCATTTGCAGCAGTTACCCATCATTTCGACATTAACGAATCAACAGTTAAATATATTTAAAAAAAGAATTTTATGATCGGTTCAATTGTTACTGCAGTTATGCTAATAGAAGCAAAAATTTTGCATCAAGTCGAAATATAACAAGTGTTCATTTGAAAAGTCAATCTAGGTTACTTTGAAATTTTGATTGAATAAGACGCAAATATATTAGTATGTGTTTGTTGTTCCGTAAACGTAAATCCAAATGACATTTGATAATGTCAATCACACATATCAGTTAGTGCATAAAATAATCGTTCGTCGATTCTGGTTTAAATAAATTGCTTCTCATTTTTAAAATGGCTTTCACTTTAGAACATAAAATTTTTTTAGTCCAGGCTTATTTTCGAAGTGGTAATAAAATTGATGGTTTATGTGTTTATACAGTTCAAGATTGCATTGTAGAATTTCAAGTTGAGTTTCCACATTTTGTAATAGATTATATACAATTTAAGAATACTTTGGATAGAACTTTAAAACTTTTTTCTGAAACTGGTAGTCTAATAAGAAAATCAGGCAGCGGAGCAGTTAAGAAACGTACACCTCAAGTTGTCAATCGTGTTGAAGAAAAAATGGAAAATGAACCACAAACATCTGTTCTACATTTGAGTCAACAAATAAACCTTGCTGTTGGCACAACTCACAAGTTTTTAAAAAAAGATATGCAACTTTATCCATACTGTGTCACAGCAGTACAAGAATTGTTAGAAATTGATTACCCACGTACACTACAGTTTTGTAATTGGTTTGTAAATATGAACAATAATGGAGAATTTTCGCAAAGAGTCATCTTTACTGATGAAGCATGGTTTTATAAAACGGGATACCTAAATTCACAAAATACCAGAATTTGGAGTAGTGAAAATCCACATGTAATTAATAAAGAATCGCTACATCCAGAGAAAATTGGTGTTTGGGCAGCGATAAGCCAAAGGCGAATCATTGGACCAATATTTTTTCAGGGAACGTTAACTGCTCAAAGGTACCGTACGAAAATTTTACAACCATTTGTCAATCAGTTGCATGACGATGAACTTCAAAATGCATATTTCCAACAAGACGGAGCACCTTGTCACTGTATTGCAGAATCTTTGGATTATTTAAGAGAATTTTTTGATGAGCGTATAATTAGTCGAAATACTGAAATTTCCTGGCCTGCACGTTCATGAGATGTGACACCTTGCGACTTCTTTTTGTGACCTTATCTAAAAAATAACATATTTCGAAAACCTATATTGAATTTGAATGATATGCTACAGAGAATCGAACAGAAATGCATTGGAAATTAATAACAATCCAGTAATGTTGCAGAATATCATCAGAAATTTTGAACGGAGGATTTTAAAGAATTTTCAACATTTGTTATAGTTTTCAATAAATGCCTATTATTTGTTATTTATTTGTATGTATGAAACTGTCAAGATATACGGCTTCGTAGGTTAAGTAGTAAATTTTAATTTACGACATACTTCAAAATGTTCTCAGTAAATCACATGCTACTAGTTTGACTTTTCAAATGAAGACTTGTTGTGACTATGTTCTTGTGACTATGTTCTTCGCGCAGAAGGTGCTGTTTTCTTGTGAACGCGATACTGCTGTAAAAAGATATTCCCATTGATTCACATATAACAAAAGAAAAAGCGAAAAATCATTATTCGCCTCCATGAAGGAAGACAATGATGAGGGGTCTGGTTTGATGAAGTTTCACACCAGCAAGGGATGGTTTGTTAATTTTACAAAAGATTTTGTTTACGAAATATAAGAATTACCGGAGAATTGGTGTCTGCTAATCAAAATGCAGCTAGGGAATATCCTGAGAACTTACTTATTGATGATGAAAAATATGCATTTGAACAACTATTTAATGCTGGTGAAACCACACATTTTTGAAAAAAGAAATGCCTCAACGAACATTTATCAGTTAAGAGGAAAGTCGCTCAACTTTCTTGTTTACTGATAAATGCCAGCGTTTAAGGTAGCGCGAGATAAGCTAACTATGTTGTTCGGTACTAATACTTTTGGATATAAGATAAAGCCTACTATGATTTCAAAATTTGCTAATCCTCGAACATTTAAAGGAAAGCACAAGTCCCAGCTTCCAGTTTCTCGCATGAGCAATAAAAAGGATTGAACCACACGAAGACTTGAATTGGTTTAAACTTGTTTCTGAAATCAGAAGGTATCTAGACAGTAAGCAAATGCCGTTTAAAGTTCTGTTAACACTTTATAACGCTCGTCGTCACCCAGATATTAATAAGTTCCAAACTGAGATAGTGGAGGTTCTATACATGCCTTTTGATCAGGCAGTAATACCGCACTACGCCCATTGTTAAATAGATAGAATTAAGCATCCCGTTGAAATAGATTCCACTGCAGAGAACGTCATACAGATATGGAATATATAAACTGTCGATCGTGCCATTAGCTTTGTTGAGAAAGCTGTGTGAAAGTTATAAAGGTGGATACAATTAATTCATGTTCGACGAAACGACGAATCTTTGACAACAATATGTGCGAGGACACGCAGAATCAATCGAGGAGATTATAAATGTTGCGAAATATACTTATTTTGGCATAATTTATAAGATTTTTTTGCACTTTTTTGGGGTCTGGAATCCACAACTTTTAATCATCTTGACGTCTTCTTGCTTATTTGCTTAAAGACTCAAACATATAAAGTATATTTACCTTATTTTGTCCAATCGGGGCATTTTACAATAAACTAGTCCACAACTTTTTTTGGGAATATGTACATACATTGTACTTTGATAAAGAAACTTTACTGATTTCAAAACTATCAAATTCATCCAGACACATGGTTTGGGAGGGGTAAATCTAAAAGTTATTTACATCATATAAAACCATTCGACCATCATTTTATACTTTCGTAATAAAATTTTACTGTAATTTCGATGTTGAATTTACTACCTCTTGTTTCCCCTTTAACAAATATGAAATTAATTACTAAATTCAAACTCATAACTCTGCTTTACAACACTCATCATTACTGTAAAATTTTTTTAGAAAAACAAAAAATGAGACTCTATAACACCACATACACTGTTGAGTTTTAAATTTTTTAAAATAATGAAATATTAATAATGGGATTGGTTAGGCTACAAAAACGTTAATATTTTCGGTGAAAATGCTATGAGAAACTTCAGTAACAATCGGTCGTATATAAATTTTATTTGAAGATCAAACGGAAGAGCAACATTATAAAACTTAAAACACAGTTTGATAATTACATTTGTCTAGTTTACATTAGCTTGTAGTGCGTTAATTATTTAAAAATTCGGCACCATTTAACCGTAATTTGTAAAGTGTATCTCGACAATACCCAAATTTACGAATTTTGCAGGTTTGATAATTACAACTGATTAATTAATTTTTATGTAACGAAAACTTAGTTGAAGAGTAAAATATAGTTCAAATTCGAAATCATGAAAACATGAACCACGCACAAATTGAAAATTTTTTAGTTTCTAATAAAGATTTTTAAAAACGGAGAAAAGTGTAAAATGTAGATAGCCTTCATAAATTTTCAACTATTTATTTAATGAAACGGATATGCAAAATACATATCCGTAACTGTAAACAAGGACAAACACTTCGTATTTTTAGCATTTACTTCTGTTCAATACATATGTTTCAGCCATCTAGGCCTCATCGGTTGAACTAGTGAAGCAATGTATATACAGGCGACACCAATTTAATCAGTGACATCTGACACTGATTAAATTGGTGTCGCCTGATAGAACGAAACTGGTTATGGCTTGGAGACGATTTTAGCGTAAATGTAGATACAAATACAGATCCGTTGTTTAACAGATCTGTATTAATTTGTATATACATTGCTTCACTAGTTCAACCGATGAGGCCTAGATGGCTGAAACATATGTATTGAACAGAAGTAAATGCTAAAAATACGAGGTGTTTGTCCTTGTTTACAGTTACGGATATGTATTTTGCATATCCGTTTCATTATATAACAACGGCGTAATACGTGCAAAACGTATTGATAAATATCCCTTTTTTGTATATTTATTTAAAATAGCCAAGATTCTTCATAGGTGAACTCTACCTTCCAAATTAGGGTACGTACTAACCGATATTAAAAAACGCAACATAACCATAAATAAAATAGATTGTCATTGTCATATACGCCGGCTGGTAAACTATTCGCTAAATAAATGTACGGTTAGCAAAAAAAAACCTACTTTCAGAATTCTTAAATTTACATATTGTGAGTCCAGTTTGCATTTTCAAAATTGTAGATTATGTGTTTTGCATCAATTCTGATAAGGCCTACGATGGTAAAATTATCTGGATTTAATACAGTGATTTCAATAGATTTTTTGGTGCTGAAAATGGGAAAATTATTTAAAAAATTCCATCACGTAAGGTTTTTTTACAATCTGGGTTTTTTGACTTATCTGCATGTATTAGTCTTTTTGAAAAGGACAATTTTGTTAAACCGTTGTTTAAATAAACTATTATAATTTTTTTACTTATGATGATGCAAGAAGTTGATATTCTGAATAAACATACACTAGATTTATGATAAAGAAGTTACAAATAGAAATAATTGAGCATGTCGCAAGACATGACTCATCATCTTCCTGTTACTGCATGTCTACCTCCCCACCTCCACTACAAACATATTGCTATTCTAGACAAAACAGTTAGTTCATTCAATATCTTCTTTACAACTGTGGTGTGAATTTGTGTAATTAGTTGACATTTGTGATTAGTTGCTGAGTTAATTTAATTTTTATTTTACGAGTTTTTTAAAATTAAATTCCAATGGCATCAAGAGGCTGTGTCAATGTACCCTACTCCTTCTGCTATATTTGTGGTAAGTTTACAGTAAAAAAATAACAAAGAAACATTACAGATTTTGTTAAAAACGTATATTTTGCATATTTTGGTGTGAAATTAGGAGACCAAGACAAACCTTGGGCTCCTCATAAGGTTTGTTCAGTGTGTGTTGAAGAGCCTCGCCAGTGGTCACAAGGAAAAAAACAGTCTTTTCGCTTTGGAGTGCCTATGGTTTGGAGAGAACCGATCAATCATAGCGATGATTAGTAGTAGGAAGGGCCGCGATTTGGCCAGACAGACGCTTGGCGTCCCAGACAGACGCCTGCCGTCACATATTAATGCATGTTTGCATGTAAAGGTGGCGCACTTGAATCTAAAAGCGGTCACCCATCCACGAACCTACCCCGGCCGATGCTGTTTGACTTCGGTGATCGGACGGCAACCGGTCTGTTATTACCGGTTTACCGGTTTGTTATTTTTGTTCGTGTGTAGTACACGGATTCAATTTAAAAAACAAAAAGGACATCGTTTACCCAAACCTTCGATCTGCAACACGCAACACAGAAGTACCTTTTCCTTCACTACCAGATACATTAGATGATGTATCTGATGACGAAATGGTTTCACGTACATGCACAAGTGAACTGGATGAGGGAAGTGATTACTATGATACTGGACGTGATGAGCCAAAACTGTTTGACCAATCTGAATTAAATGATTTGGTGAGGGACTTAAACCTTCCTAAGGACTTAGCTGAGCTTTTAGGCTCAAGGTTGAAGGAAAAAAATTTGTTAGCACCTAGCACAACATTTTACTGGTTTAGGAACAGAGAAAAAGAGTTTGCTCGATATTATTCCGAAGAAGATGCACTAGTTTTCTGTAATGATGTACCCGGGCTCATGGAACAATTCCACGTAGAATATAATGTTTCTGAATGGAGACTCTTTATTGACTCTTCAAAAAGGAGCCTTAAGGCCGTTCTTGTACACAATGGAAGTAAATATGCTTCTGTACCAGTGGGACATTCAGTTCATTTAAAAGAGTGTTATGAAAATCTTGAGCTACTTTTAATTAAAATTCGTTACAAGGATCAAGGCTGGACAATTTGTGGTGATTTGGAAGTTCTTTGTTTGTTACTTGGACAACAAAGCGGTTATACTAAATATCCTTGTTTTTTGTGTGAGTGGGATAGTCGTGATAGAAAGCAGCACTATTGTAAAAAGATGTGGCCACCAAGACAAACCTTACAACCTGGAATGAAAAACATTGAAAGAAAAAGTTTAGTAGACCCAAGCAAAGTTTTGCTTCCTCCATTACATATAAAACTAGGGTTAATGAAACAATTTGTAAAGACATTAAAAAAAGATGGAGAGTGCTTCAAGTATCTTTGCAGCCAGTTTCCTCGCTTGTCAGAAGCAAAGATAAAGGAGGGTGTTTTTGTTGGGCCGAATATAAGAAAGCTTATGAAAGATGAAAATTTTGAATCTAAAATGGAGGAAGCAGAAAAAAAAAGCATGGATAGCCTTCAAAAATGTGGTTACAAATTTTCCTGGCAACAAAAAACATGAAGATTATAAAAATATTGTGCAAAATATGTTAGAAAAATTTACAACCTTAGGCTGTAACATGAGTTTGAAGGTGCATTTTCTAGACTCGCATCTCGACTACTTCCCTGAAAATCTTGGTGCAGTAAGTGAGGAGCAGTGGGAAAGGTTCCACCAAGACCTAAAAGAGATGGAGAGAAGATACCAAGGAAGATGGAATATAAGCAGGATAGCTGATTATTGTTGGATGTTAAAAAGGGATGGTCCACTACGAGATTACAGAAGAAAAAGCACAAAAAGGAGTATGGAAAGACAAAGAAAAATATATTATAAGGACTTGTAAAGACTTAAATAGTATTTTACTGTTTCTTTTCATTAGATTTAATGATATTTGTAAGTAATTTTGTTTTTTATATCCTTTGTAAATAAATTCAAAATGTCACTAAAAATTATTATTAATTTTTAAAAAATATAATTTGAAGCCTTTTTGTGAAAAATCCTTACGGGAGAAAAATTGAGTTCATATTTGGATTCAGCGCCCAAAAACACATAAGAATCAGCTATCAAATTTAAAACAATATTTAGAAAGTTAAAAAACGCAGGCCTGTGTAATCTGCGAAAAGAAATGGTAGACATAGGAACTAATTCTTGTGCATTGCTTATCAGATGGAATTAAAGCGCATTCTAATTACTTTTAATACGATTTTGGCTGATATTTATTTAAAAAAGTTACAATTATTCATTATCATTTTGTGTCCTTAATACTTGGTTATAGCTCCATTGGCTTTAATTACTTTTTGTAGTCTTCGTGGCATAGAAGAAATAAGTTGCTGCGTATACTCCGCCGTCATTTGCTGCCGTGCATCAGTAATTCGTTGCCTTAACTGATTCACATTTTGTGGTCGAAAAACGTGTTTATGTATTTCTTTAACAAGTGTTCCCCATAGGTTTTCGATGGGATTAAGGTCGCGACTTATTGAGGGCCATTGTAAAACGATATTATGTTCCTCGCAATAGTTTTGAACAATTATAGCACGGTAAACTGGAGAATTATCCTAAAATTTTAGGTAGATATTATATACAAGAACGTCTTATTAAAACTCTAATATTTACATGTTGTAAGATAAAATCATTTCCAAATAGTGGTATAACTGAGGGCAGCACAATTTTGTTCAAAATTCGGCAGTACACTTGAGCAGTTAACTTTTCTTCTATAATCGCGACCACACCTGGGCCTCGACTATTTATCCATCCCCAAACATTCTCAGAAAAATTCCCTGCTCTGTTTACAGTACGCACATTGGTCATTATATCTTGTACCACTAAGTCTATAAACACGAAGGCGCTCATTGTGACATGATTGAAATGACTTCTCATCTGAAAATACATTTTTCCACAAATTTACAAATTGTTGCGCGAACTCCAATCTTTGCTGCTTGCTAACTTCTGTCAAGTATATTTTATTAGCTGCACATCGATTTCTTAATTCACTATTTGTAATCCTGCGACGCACAGTATAAATTGAAGCAGGGAAATTTATTTGTTCTCGTCCACTAATTGCTGTTTCGAATGGATTCGCACGCAGAAAATTTAGTAAATTTGTGTCTTCCTGTTGAGTCGAAACATTGCGCCTGCCAGATCCTCGCCTCCTGATAATTGATTCAAATTCAATAAGTTTTCTCTTTGCTGACAGCACCGTGTTTTTACTGATTTGTAATAAGCCATAATCGGCCAATCTGGCTTGTAACATCGCTTTTTGGTAGGCACTCAAATTCGACATGTTTCAGCTTTAAATTTACCGCTGTCACTTTTGACATTATACTTCCATTTTATGAATGAAATTTACATTAGGAGAAATTCCTATGTCCCAAGATTTTTTGCTAACTGACCGTACCAATCCCTTATCATGGACTGTGTTTATTTCCCCTTATCATGGACTGTGTTTATTTCGGTGTATTCAAGTTCCGGTTGAAATAAATATAATAAATAAATAAACGGCTTTAAATATTAACTTCAATCTACTTGTAAATTAGGATTCAGTTAGTCAGAGTAGTTAGTCAAACTACTACAAAATAAAGTTAAAATTCAAAATCTTTGACTCGCTTTACATAATAAGAAAATTGAAAAAATGTGCGGGTCAATGTGCTTGAACTCAGAAGTGATAACCACTAATTTGAAAATTTCTTTTGTGGTATTTCCGAAAATTATTAAGAGCTCAGCTTCTAATAAAGAATTATAAAAAAATGTCTTCTGCAATACATAATGCAGATTGGTTTTACAAATTTTCAGCCATTTATTTTAAATAGCCAGGCTTCTTCATTCGGGTGAACTTCCAAATTTGCATATATTTTCACATATCTTTTTACACTAATGTTTTTTCAATATGAAAAAAATATGTCCAACGCTATCAACCTGGAGATTTTGGAAACCATACCTCCGTCGAGCAATATCCATTTCCCTGAAAAATAGTTGGGGGAGGAAGTTCCGTTTTTACATTTTCTTGAAACATCTCTTCTACGTGTTTGTAACTATCCATACTCAAGACATACCTAAGTGTATCTAACCGAAAGAAATCGATTGGTACGACCTACGATGCTCTAGCTTCAAAATTGACTGATTCAGGAGGTTCCAAACATGGAAACTTATTAGGATAATTAAAAATTACTGAAAAGCCACTTCCATCAACGGGAACGTACAGTCGCGTTTCGCTCTAATTGAAGCTTATTAATGTAAGGTATCTCGAAGACAGACATGGCTTTTCAATTCTCTACTTTGTGTATATATACTTAACATTCTGAACTTACTGCAAATGAAAATGATTGAATATTAAATCCCATTTTTACATGTCAATGTCGCCTTATGTGATGCATTAATAACTACAATCCGACAAACCAAGTTTGTACTAGCATGTATAACATACCTCGTCGCGACTACGATCTTACTGGTTGTTAGGATAATTAAAAATTACTGAAAAGCCACTTCCATCAACGAGAACGTACAGACGCGTTTCGCTCTAATTGAAGCTTATCAATGTACGGTATCTAGAAGACAGACTTGGCTTTTCAATTCTCTACTTTGTGTATATATAGTTAACATTCTGAACTTATGCAGATGAGAATTAATGAATATTAAATCCCATTTTTACATGTCAATGTCGCCTTATGTGATGCATTAATAACTACAATAATTAATATTCATTAATTCTCATTTGCAGTAAGTTCAGAATGTTAACTATATATACACAAAGTAGAGAATTGAAAAGCCATGTCTGTATTCGAGATACCGTACATTGATAAGCTTCAATTAGAGCGAAACGCGTCTGTACGTTCCCGTTGATGGAAGTGGCTTTTCAGTAATTCTTAATTGTGCTAACAACCAGTAAGATCGTAGTCGCGACGAGGTGTGTTATACATGCTAGTACAAACTTGGTTTGTTGGATTGTAGTTATTAATGCATCGCATAAGGCGACATTGACATGTAAAAATGGGATTTAATATTCATTAATTCTCATTTGCAGTAAGTTCAGAATGGTAACTATATATACACAAAGTAGAGAATTGAAAAGCAATGTCTGTCTTCGAGATACCGTACATTGATAAGCTTCAATTAGAGCGAAAGGCGTCTGCACGTTCCCGTTGATGGAAGTGGCTTTTCAGTAATTTTTAATTATCCCAACAACCAGTAAGATCGTAGTCGCGACGAGGTGTGTTATACATGCTAGTACAAACTTGGTTTGTCGGATTGTAGTTATTAATGCATCACATAAGGCGACATTGACATGTAAAAATGGGATTTAATATTCATTAATTCTCATTTGCAGTAAGTTCAGAATGTTAACTATATATACACAAAGTAGAGAATTGAAAAGCCATGTCTGTCCTCGAGATACCGTACATTGATAAGCTTCAATTAGAGCGAAACGCGTCTGTACGTTCCCGTTGATGGAAGTGGCTTTTCAGTAATTTTTAATTATTCTAACAACCAGTAAGATCGTAGTCGCGACGAGGTGTGTTATACATGCTAGTACAAACTTGGTTTGTCGGATTGTAGTTATTAATGCATCACATAAGGCGACATTGACATGTAAAAATGGGATTTAATATTAATTAATTCTCATTTGCAGTAAGTTCAGAATGTAAACTATATATACACAAAGTAGAGAATTGAAAAGCCATGTCTGTCTTCGAGATACCGTACATTGATAAGCTTCAATTAGAGCGAAACGCGTCTGTACGTTCCCGTTGTTGGCTTTTCAGTAATTTTTAATTATCCTAACAACCAGTAAGATCGTAGTCGCGACGAGGTGTGTTATACATGCTAGTACAAACTTGGTTTGTCGGATTGTAGTTATTAATGCATCACATAAGGCGACATTGACATGTAAAAATGGGTTTTAATATTAATTAATTCTCATTTGCAGTAAGTTCAGAATGTAAACTATATATACACAAAGTAGAGAATTGAAAAGCCATGTCTGTCTTGGAGATACCGTACATTGATAAGCTTCAATTAGAGCGAAACGCGTCTGTACGTTCCCGTTGATGGAAGTGGCTTTTCAGTAATTTTTAATTATCCTAACAAAAAGTAAGATCGTAGTCGCGACGAGGTGTGTTATACATGCTAGTACAAACTTGGTTTGTCGGATTGTAGTTATTAATGCATCACATAAGGCGACATTGACATGTAAAAATGGGATTTAATATTCATTAGTTCTCATTTGCAGTAAGTTCAGAATGTTAACTATATATACAGAAAATAGAGAATTGAAAAGCAATGTCTGTCTTCGAGATACCGTACATTGATAAGCTTCAATTAGAGCCAAACGCGTCTGCACGTTCCCGTTGATGGAAGTGGCTTTTCAGTAATTTTTAATTATCCTAACAACCAGTAAGATCGTAGTCGCGACGAGGTGTGTTATACATGCTAGTACAAACTTGGTTTGTCGGATTGTAGTTATTAATGCATCACATAAGGCGACATTGACATGTAAAAATGAGATTTAATATTCATTAATTCTCATTTGCAGTAAGTTCAGAATGTTAACTTGGAGACTTATGTCACTTATACCATAGAAAGTGCCTTAGCGAAGCCCCAGGGCAGTTTTGTGAAAAGCGCTGACAGATGTCAGTTATAATGTATATATGAGGATTATTTAAAAAAAAATACATCAAAAAAGTTTTATTAGTTGCTGAAATCCAAGATGATTACAAACTTTTCGTTATGCCAAGTATCACCCTGATTAATGTGAAAATTATCAACAGGTATTCATTGATAATGAAAAACTTTTCTTATGTAACGTGCCTTCAAAAATTTTCCTCATTAGAGATGCTTATTCCAAATTATACTTTTGCGACAGATTACGTTCACTGTCACCAACTATTATCAAAAAGTACGGCCGTCTCTAATGAGGAAAGTTTCTGAAGGCACGTTATGTGATAACTGTATATTTATAAATATAAAGATTTAATCTGTTCGTGTCACACCAATTAGGCATCTCGCTCAGATTGTACTGTAATACCGAACAATATTCACTAGAATTAATAAGTGAAAGTAGTTCTAGATAATCTGGAAAGATTAGTCTTTTATAATCGAGTAATGATATAACTTTAGCTGTTACATGTTGCAACGTCGGCTTCAATGGCCACTGATTGTAGTGCAAAAGGACGTAAAAATAAAAAAGTTGCAAACATTATGGTTTATTAGTCTTTTACCACTACAACGTCTAATACGTCATAGATATAAATTAAAGACACTAGAGGGCTTAAGTTGGACCACTGAGGCACTCCTGGTATCAATTCAAATGATCGAAAAATGTGGTTGCAATACCTCACGCAGACATTTTAATCAATCAAATAAAATTACAGAAAGTCAAGTAGAGAATTAATAAATTATATTTTCTTACTAAAAGCCTTTTAAAAATCAAAATATCTTATATCACCCTGCCCTTTATTATCAACAACCACGGAAACAAATTGTGTGAAGCATTATCCAAGTCTCAATTCATACATAAATATATTACCAAGCCATACAACAAAATTCAAATTAATTAAAATGATTTAACTACAAGTTGGCTTCACGGCCCACTGTTTCTAGTGTAAAGAGTCCTAGAAATAAAAAGATCGAAAACATAGCTGTTGTATACTTACAAAGTAATTACTTAGAGATGTGAATAAATTACTAATTTAGTCAGTAATTTCTTAAACGATAGTGAGAAACTCTGGAAATAATCAATAGTTTAAGTCTGTAAAATAGTTCATTTGCAGTATTAAATATGTACTGTACATTATGGCGGCCAAGTTTCTTTAAATTAAAGTATTTTAGATGGACAATGAAGGTTTTTGGAATGCCACTTTTTGAACGCGAATCATCGATGATTAAATTTTACCGTTTATTTCTGTTAATAACGGTATTATTTAGATACTGCTATGAAATATTAGGCAGAATTTTATCGAGTTTTCCAGATATGTACATCTCTGGGAATCTCTGCGCATTAATTGTAGGTACTTTAAATACTAGCGCTGAGGCGATTTGCAACATTTCAATAACACTGATGTTGGCAATGTATGGTAAGAAATTCAATGCCGTTTTGTTAGCAAAAATAGAAGAAATGGATAATATAATTTTTAAATATACCAAAGATGCCGATAAAAATATTTGTCAGTATAGAGATACTATCATACTACACTTGCTTGACATGACTATACTGTGTTATGACTAGAGCTGAGGATGTTTGCGGTATAACCATGGTTATATCATGTAACCAAAGTAAATTACTATGGTTACATGATATAACCATGGTTATACCGCAAACATCCTCAGCTCTAGTTATGACATAATTTTGTGGACCTTTATATATATATATTTATTTATATATATAGTTTTCTTCAATATTATTACTTTGATTATTTTTTAATAATTTTATTAACCAATCGTTTAGCAGTATTTGCGGACATGTGTTTAATTCTGTGCAATCACAATATTATTACAGTGAGAATAATCTTGGTACATTATTCTCCCGAGAATATTTTCTAGTATTTTGTTTCTGTTTGTTGACAACGTATTTCCTAGTTTTGACACCTGTCACCAGTATTATTGCAAATCGGAAGCAATGAACCATAACCGATTTAGTTCATCATCAGTGGAAGATATAAACGCACAGATTAAAGAAAATTCGTGCAAAAATACTATGGTTAGTAATAATTCAAAATGGAAACAATTCCAATCATTTTGCGACGAACGGGGTTACAAATTAGAAGGAAATACAGCAGTCACAAAACTGGCAAACATTTTGAAAGACTGGGGATTTAATATGAAAAGGTGCAATGGAGAAGATTACAAAGAAGCCGTTATTAAAACAATGTGGAATAAAACCGCCAAATTAATGCAAGAGTTGTACTACAACGAATTTAGTAGAAAATTAGACCCCTTTAAAGATATCGAATTTAAATCTGTGAGAGAAGCCAGAAATACAAAACGTAAGATATTACAACAGGTGCCAGAAAAAAGGAAGCAAAGTTCTGCAATTTTAACTAAAGAACAAATCATGGAAATAATAAAACGCTACGACGAGGAGACACCCTTAGGTTTACAAAAATGCTTTTATAACATTGCTTCATATGAGCTAGCATGGCGTGGGGGAGAAGGTTGTCAATGTTTAGTGCATTATTTTCAAGAAGAAACAGACAATGCTGGTTTGGCCACTGGAAGAATAGAGTATAATCCGGTTTTCTCTAAAACAGCGCAAGGTGGGGCACAAAAGTTGACTGATAGTAAATGGTTAATACCAAATACTGAAAAGCCTGATGCGTGTCCTGTCCGATTGCTCAAGAAATTGCTAAGCAAGAGGAACGAACATATAAAAACTGACAGACTTTTTTAACAGTAAATATTGCTTGGGATAAACCGTCTTCTTCAGGATGGTACAAAAATATGCCGTTGGGGGTGAAAATAATGTCGAAGTGGATGAAAGAATCGGCGGACATGATTGGGCTGGACACTAAAAAAATAAAAATTACGAACCATTCTTCAAGGTCAAGTGCAGTGTCTCATCTAGCGAAAGCAGGTGTTAACGAGCAGGAAATAATAAAAATTACGGGCCACAGCTCATCTAGTTCATTGAAACCGTACCTGCAGTTGAATAATGAACATCATATCATTCAAGTTTGATTAATAACCTAAGAGACACGGGAGAAGTTATAACTTTTAACACAACAGAACAGAAGAATGTTGCAAAATCCACCACTCACGGAAAAAACATTTACAATAATTGTGTATTTCACATACAAACTTTTAACACTAATTAATTTTGTAAATGTACAGAAATAATATTAAAAATTGTATTTTTATGCTGTATTTTTTATTTAAACATTAAAAAATAATCTTTCGAATACCACTCGAGAGTGAGAATTAATTAGAAAATAATTCTTCAGTCTTTCTCAAACTTGTTGCCATTCGGGAATAGCCACTCGAGCCCTACGGGCTCTCGTGTCTATTCACTAGCAACAAGTTTTCGAAAATCTGTCGAATTATTTTCAATATATTCTCACTCTCTTGTGATATTACTATTGATAAATTCTACAGATTTCACATCAGCATATTTGTACTTTGTTTATACTCTATATTAAAAGAAATCCGAGAACGAATCGCTTTAATAAATAACTTAATGCACTTTTCGTGAATGTTGCTTGGATGAATTTGAAACAGATGTTAGAACAAATTTAGAAAATACAATTGAAGGCGTTCCAATTATACATGCTCAATTATTGGAGATAATCTTTTATTTCAAGTACACATTTGGTTGGCCTATGCTAATGACTTTCATCAATTATATTCGTTTATTTTTGTTCGCCTTCAAAGCAGGACTTTTGACCTCCTGCAAAAGTGCACTTATATCATCTTATTACAGTGTTTGGCTTAGCAGTTTAATGACTTCAGCAATGGTATGTATAAATTTTATTTTGCAAAATGCTTAAAGTGAATAATTACAACACAACAACAAAGAGATCAGCTACAATTAAAATGCCAATAGTTCATCCTTGAGGATCATTTACACAGTAATTACTTATTCTTGTTGCAAGTTTTTCATTTTAAGTCCATCTATGGACCGAAAACATTCGTGCATTATCAAAAAATACATTCTTCTTTGTAAATTTTTTCGTTTATTCTTTAACTTAATCACCTTTTCGCTCCATGCACTTCATCCAACGATTTTTTAACACTTCTATATTCTTTGTGAAAATGCGTTTATTTATATTTTTCGTAATCATTTAGTGCAAGTTCTTTCCCTGCAGTCATCTTCTGAAATCTGGAAGCAGAAAATAGGTTCTATGTGCCAAATTTGAGTGCTCAGTAGATAAGGAAGTAATTTGAATTGTAATTACATTACTCTTTTCTGCGTGTATCACATTTGTGTCGCTGATTCGAAAACAGTTGGCTTTATTTTGCGTACCTACAATTTCTTTAGTTCTGTGTCTCCGCTTATATTATATATCTATTTAATTCAGTTATATTAAATAATAGTGCTTATTATCATTTTGAGAGTCATAATGGAACAATTTAATCAGTATCATTAAATAAAATAAATTATTTTCTGACAAAAATACTGGCTTATTTCTAGGTTGGTGCCCTGTTATTGACATCCATTTGTGATGCTACTCGTAGCTTAAAAGAAGCTCGTAAAATAGGGGAACTAGCATATACGTATTACTACAATTAAACCTAAATGAATTTAATGATGAACTGAAACTAAGTTTAATTTCGTTAATTCGACAGACGAGAATAAATTTGCCAACTTTTTCAGCGGCAGGTTTCTTTCCAGTAAATTATTCAACTCTTTTTATACTTCTCAATCTGTTAATGTCGTACCTTATTGTACTTATACAATTTGAATAAATGCTTTTGCACTTAAATATCTTCTAGTATTCATTATACTTAATAATTGCTCAAACATTATAGTTAAAAATTCTTTCTTTGGAGACTGTGGTTAAGTAAAACACTTAAAAAAGGTATATAACCCCTTACCACAATTATTAATCGTATCCTAAATACGTATTTCGACAACTAAGTTGTCATCAATCAGTAGGTAAAAACCACTAATTAAAAAGTCGCACATGGGGCACAGTAAAGCGAGAGAACCGCTTAACGCAATAACTACCTTACACCGCGTCCACGTATAGACTAATTTTAAACATGCAATTCTAAACTACGGGAGGTCGAAAAAACACTTATCCCTAAGAAAAAGGTCTACACATGTGTTAAGTCTCCGAGTTGAAGTATGTCGAACCGAGAGACGGCCAACATTCCTATCAAAGGGAACCGGCCATAAACATGTCCCAATAACAACAATTTTAAAAACGTCGATGACACAGTTAGGGTAATAAAAATGCAAAGAGACAGCTGAAAGGGATCGGTGACCTGTCGCTATTCATTGAATTATATTTATTTTTCGCGATATGTATACTTTCATAAGCATCAAGTTCGTGGGGTTTATTAATTCCTTTTACTAACTTCAACCCTGTAATCGATACATTGTGCAGTGTGCTCAAAGCGTGGTATGCGACATTCGATTTATCCGGTCTATTGTATTTAATATGTGATATGTGTTCTTTAAAACGGGTTATTATTGGTCGTTTAGTTTGGCCTATATATTTCAAATTACAATCCTTGCAACTAATTTCGTATATACCTGATTTCGAATTGAAATTAACTCTATCTTTAGTATTCCCTAGGAGACTTTTGATAGTGTTTTCGGACCGAAAAGCTACCTGGAGACATCTTTCTTTCACAACTTTATTAATGTTTTTCGTGACGGGGTGGTATGGTAAACACATGTACTTCTTCTCCTGGTTACTTTGAGATATCAAACTTGTGGATTCGCGGATTGTATTTTTTATTTTTGTTTTTCTAATTAATTTATTGATTATTTCTATGTCAAAGCCATTGTATGTCGCAATATTTTTAATGAAATCTAGTTCTATATCATATCTCTCTTTTGTTAACGGAAAATTCAGTAACCGATTTACTAAGAAATTAAAGGAAGCTGTCTTATGTTGATAACTATGGTTTGAATCCGCGGATTCATAAAGAGGATGTTTTCCATTCATTTTGCTGTCAATTTACAATGAATGTTTTTACCTCATGTATTTTTGTATAATACAGCATCTTTATTCTTTGTAAAGATAGATTTTTTTATTTTTTTTTATTTTGTATTAAATATTCATGTTAATTTTATCCTGCGTTTGATTTTTTGTACTCATGCCTATATTGCTGTTTAAACTTAACTTATATAAGTAAATAAATTTTTGTGAACATTTCACTGGCGCTCAACTTACATTGCAATCACGCATTTCCTAAGTGGAACCTGGGAAGTTAGAAGTCTCACATTTGAAAATTCACCGGCTGAGAAACCTAGTTGGGAAAACTAGTTGTGGATGGTGGTGTGCTAAATTTTCAAACCACTATTCATAGCAATTCGTATAATTTATCAAACATCAAAGAAGACAGAATTTTTCTTTAGCTATAATGTTTGAGCAATTATTAAGTATAATGAATACTAGAAGACATTTAAGTGCAAAAACATTTATTCAAATTGTATAAGTACAATAAGGTACCACATTAACAGATTGAGATGTATAAAGAGAGTTGAATAATTTACTGGAAAGAAACCTGCCGCTGAAAAAGTTGGCAAATTTATTCTCGTCTGTCGAATTACTATCATTTTGCAAATGATTTCGCAACATTGTTTTGACATCATGGATGGCGTGCATGTCTTCGAATAGTGAACGGCGTATAGTACTACAGCTTTTGTAATTGCGAGTCAGATAAATATATAGATGTATAGCTAAATCAATACTGATTTGAAGGAATATAAAGTGTAATTTGAAGATGTATTTGGCGAAAAGTACACGGTGGATTGATTAACACTTGCGCACGAGCTTAAGGTCGTTTACACTATGATTTTATTTTAACCTAAATACTTAAATGAGAGCCTGATGTTATCAACAAATATTTTGTTTGAAAACTTGACACTAAACTTAAATTAAATTAGAAATTGTAATAGGAATGATGAATACTTGCGGAAAACTTGTTGTAATTATAGAAAGGCTCTGTTCAGATATAATGTAGAACCTGTCTCTAGGTTTAGTTAGAAGTTACTTATACTTAAGTCTGATCGTCAAAAGAAAACTTTAATTATAAAATGGATGCCATAATTACACAGTGCAACACGAAAAAATATAACCATATACGGACACCACTACGTGATAAAAGACAAAAAAAAAAAGACCCGTGTCTCCCAGTTTTGCCCCAAGTCATGCACTTTTTTTTTTATGGCCCCCCAAAGATTTGGCGCCTCGGTGTCATTTTTGCAAAAAACTGATCATGTTCTCAGGCTCATATCTTGCAAACCGTTCGGAATTTTGATTTACTCTCTGAGTCAAAGTTGTAGCACTTGTCATAAAGAACAAAAATTGTGGACATATAAAATCAAAAAAACTTCATCGTCAAGATCAAAATCGCAAAAAACTTTAAAAAATTCGATTTTTTTTTTACCTACGTAACATAATATTCTGAAACTTGGTGAACGAAGTAATGATATGATATGACAGCGGCGGTCATGGAAATGGCAGCGATGGACACAATCATGGTAATAATGGTCATGGACGCTTTGTAAACAGAGCTACTCATGATAATGGTAATGGACACGGTAACGACGGTCATGGAAATGGTAAAAATGGGCACTCTGATGATAATGGCGGCCGTGGACACTTTCTAAAGAGTGCTGCTCATGACAATAGTAATTAATACACGGAAACGGAAACAATGGACCTTTCGTTAAAAGAGAAGCATATTGTGACCATGATCATCATGATGGGCACGACGGCCATAACATGATGGACACAATCACGATATGAACATGATGGACACGATTATGAACATGATGGACATGATCATGAACATGATCATCATAGGCGACAAGAATGAGATAACTAGGTTAATGTGTAATACTTTTTCCTTTACAAATTATGTTCCTTTAAAATAATTTCAATATTTTTGTTGTTATTCTAGAATGGTAAGTAGATTTCAATGCAAAATATAGTACTGTGTTTTCTTTTTTAATAAATTCAGCGTCTACAAAAGTGAACGTATAAGCTAATATCATACGTATAATTTATCAAACATCAAAGAAGACAGATGTTAAATTTTTCTTTAACTATTCCTAGGTCCATTGTTTCCGTTTCCGTGTATTAATTACTATTGTCATGAGCAGCACTCTTTAGAAAGTGTCCACGGCCGCCATTATCATCAGAGTGCCCATTTTTACCATTTCCATGACCGTCGTTACCGTGTCCATTACCATTATCATGAGTAGCTCTGTTGACAAAGCGTCCATGACCATTATTACCATGATTGTGTCCATCGCTGCCATTTCCATGACCGCCGCTGTCATATCATATCATTACTTCGTTCACCAAGTTTCAGAATATTATGTTACGTAGACATCTGTCTGATAATTCTACGAAATATAATTAACTAGTTTAAAAATGCCCGGTTAATAATTCCTACCACTCATATCAATAACACTGTGTGTAATTTTTTAAGTCATGGAAATATAACCATATACGGACACCACTACGTGATAAAAGACAAAAAAAAAAGACCCGTGTCTCCCAGTTTTGCCCCAAGTCATGCACTTTTTTTTTATGGGCCCCCAAAGATTTGGGGCCTCGGTGTCATTTTTGCAAAAAACTGATCATTTTCTCAGGCTCATATCTTGCAAACCGTTCGGAATTTTGATTTACTCTCTGAGGCAAAGTTGTAGCTCTTGTCATAAAGAACAAAAATTGTGAACATATAAAATCAAAAAAACTTCATCGTCAAGATCAAAATCGCAAAAAACTTTAAAAAATTCGATTTTTTTTTCACCTTTTTTCCCCTGTTCAGGTCCATAGGTAGCAAACCGTTCAAAATTCAAGGAAACAATCAACTACAAAAATGTACCTAAGATCTCAATAAACAACGTTCTAGAACATATGAACTTCCTAGGAATGATTCTTAACACCGTTTAGGTAGCGCTTAGGTAGCCGCAAAAGTGAAAAATTTCCCAAAAATTTTTTAATTTCATTTGTTTTTTCTTTACTTCAACATTGAGATACTATGCTATCTATTACAAAAATAATTAAAAAAATATTCGTATTATGTTTATAATGTTGATGGCCCTGGACTTGCAAATCGCACTCTCTTAAGTTGTGGATCCAAATCGTGGTCCGAATCGTCCGAATCTGACTCTGATTCAGAACTTATGGTGTCCACAGGCACGTTGCTTCCAGACTGCCCTCCATCATCAGCTTTTCTTCTTCAAATACTTCATTAACATCATACAGGGTGATCTTGTGACTCCACCAACATACTTGAAATGAATTAGAAAAGAAATCAAAAAAGGAATGCAAAACAATGCATCAATAAAATTCCTATTACCTCTGCAAGCAATGCGTCGAGTTTTTTGCCTTTGTACCGTTTTTCCATGGGCATTGTGGTTTGGTGAAACCGTTCTCCTTGCTCATCAGATTCGGTAGGGAGTTTTTTGATAAAATCGTCAAAATGAAAATGAAGAAAATGCAGCTTTAATGTCATCGATGTGCCGATTTTCTCAAAATAATACAGCATTTCTTTCACCCATTCTCTTGCTTCCGGTTCCGCGTCTCGATCCCCTCCCAAGACTCTGGTGCATACACGCTGAAGGTAAATCCATGCCATTGAATGATTTTCATCAAGCGATGAATCAAAGTTGCTCTTGAATAGCTTTCTAATGTCAGGGCCATTGAGTACTCCTGTTAAATGAAGACAAAAAATAAAGACAGAAAATAAAACATTAACATACGTAAATAGTACAATGAGGTGAACAAAAATTCGTTTTAAATTTACTACAATACCTTTTTTAATTTTGTCATCGCTACGCTTTGGGAAAAAGCTTTTCAAATAGTCGAATGCGTTTGGACAATTTACAATGGCCACTTCGATGAATTTTTTAACAATTCCCAATTTTATGTGGAGCGGTGGCAGCAAGATGTCTTGAGTATTGTCAATTAAAGGTGCATTCTTCAGTCTATGTTGTTTCATTTGTTCCTCCACACTTCCTCTTGGTCTCCACGAATTACATTGGAATTGATTCAGAGGTGAGCGCGAATCCCAATTACAAAGAAAACAAAAGAATTTTGGAAAGCCGCCCTTATCGATGATCCCTTGCAAAATGTTGATGACCTTCAAATCACAGCAAATCTTCCATTTATTTTCGTAGTATTTGATTTTTTTCATTATATCTTTCAATGTTTCATAGCTTTCTTTCATGTTAATACCCATTGCTAGCGGAATGGAAGGTTTTCGGTTCGACACATGCAACAACACTGCTTTCAAGCTTGAAACAGAACCATCAATAAATAATCTCCACTCACTAGCGATGTAGTTCATTCCCATTTTTACCACCAAAGCTTTTATATCGTTACAGTAAGCGAACGAATTGTCATCATTTAGAGTGTAGAGGCTCTGAAATTCAGCTTGCCGTTTGCGGTACGCCGTAGAGTTAACATTAGCATGTGTGAGTTTTCTTTGCTATAAAAACGCTGTCAAAAATATGGCAAG
The DNA here is from genome assembly GCA_935421215.2 of Melolontha melolontha. Lineage (NCBI taxonomy): Eukaryota > Metazoa > Arthropoda > Insecta > Coleoptera > Scarabaeidae > Melolontha > Melolontha melolontha. The sequence continues at coordinate 63,043,079 of OW285236.1, forward strand.
TCGCTGCGATAGTCCCAATATGGCCACAATGAAATCCATTTCCATTTGTGTTATTAGTTGTGGCCCATCTCTTCCCTGTTGGGGCTCATAATCGGTATCAAATGGATCTTCATAAGTAACACCACTTGCTCTAGTCATTCCTGTAAATTCTGTCCTACGATCTGGAGTTGGCGGCCTTGGTGATACAAAATTTTCAGGTGCAAGCACTGGTAGTGTGGCTGTTACAGTTGCTTTATAAATTTTGTTCTTCTCAGCATTTCGATTTAGACATGTGAAATTTACGCATGCATAGCAACTGGTTGCATCATGATCACCTGAGCGATTAATCCAGATTACCGGCTTACAATACTTCATCCTATCTTTGCCTCCATTCAACCATGCCATGCCATGCCATGAGATGTATTATATTAGGTGTGTAATTTTCACCGGTCAAGTCTACTTCGTCGAAAAAAAACTTATATGCTCGTTTGAATTCACTAGTTAAAAGATTCTTTTCCTTTTGAAATCTTGTAGAACTTTTTTTTCTGATTTAATGACCACAAACGTAGCAAAATAAATCAATTTTTTCACACTGCATATTGAAATTGTCAGTTGCCAATGTTGTGTGCGAATTATGCTGTAGCACTTTCTCTATAACTTTCACCGCTGAGCTCTCGTTGACGTCGTGCTGTGTAATGCCTCGATGTGAGCGTCGTGTCGCTTTTATATTGTGTGCTGCGTCCCTTGATGCGTGTGCTGAGCTTACTGCTTTGCCTGTGCTGCTGCGGTCGGTGCGTGATCGCGTGAGTTGTTTATTGAGATCTTAGGTACATTTTTGTAGTTGATTGTTTCCTTGAATTTTGAACGGTTTGCTACCTATGGACCTGAACAGGGGAAAAAAGGTAAAAAAAAATCGAATTTTTTAAAGTTTTTTGCGATTTTGATCTTGACGATGAAGTTTTTTTGATTTTATATGTACACAATTTTTGTTCTTTATGACAAGAGCTACAACTTTGACTCAGAGAGTAAATCAAAATTCCGAACGGTTTGCAAGATATGAGCCTGAGAAAATGATCAGTTTCTTGCAAAAATGACACCGAGGCGCCAAATCTTTGGGGGGCCATAAAAAAAAAGTGCATGACTTGGGGCAAAACTGGGAGACACGGGTCTTTTTTTTTTGGTCTTTTATCACGTAGTGGTGTCCGTATATGGTTATATTTTTTCGTGTTGCACTGTGTAATTATGGCATCCATTTTATAATTAAAGTTTTCTTTTGACGATCAGACTTAAGTATAAGTAACTTCTAACTAAACCTAGAGACAGGTTCTACATTATATCTGAACAGAGCCTTTCTATAATTACAACAAGTTTTCCGCAAGTATTCATCATTCCTATTACACTTTCTAATTTAATTTAAGTTTAGTGTCAAGTTTTCAAACAAAATATTTGTTGATAACATCAAGCTTTCATTTAAGTATTTAGGTTAAAATAAAATCACAGTGTAAACGACCTTAAGCTCGTGCGCAAGTGTTAATCAATCCACCGTGTACTTTTCGCCAAATACATCTTGAAATTATACTTTATATTCCTTCAAATCAGTATTGATTTATCTATTCACACTGACTCGCAATTACAAAATCTGTAGTACTATACGCCGTTCACTATTCGAAGACATGCACGCCATCCATGATGTCAAAACAATGTTGCGAAATCATTTGCAAAATGATAGTAATTCGACAGACGAGAATAAATTTGCCAACTTTTTCAGCGGCAGGTTTCTTTCCAGTAAATTATTCAACTCTCTTTATACATCTCAATCTGTTAATGTGGTACCTTATTGTACTTATACAATTTGAATAAATGTTTTTGCACTTAAATGTCTTCTAGTATTCATTATACTTAATAATTGCTCAAACATTATAGCTAAAGAAAAATTCTGTCTTCTTTGATGTTTGATAAATTATACGTATTGCTATGAATAGTGGTTTAAAAATTTAGCACACCACCATCCACAACTAGTTTTCCCAACTAGGTTTCTCAGCCGGTGAATTTTCAAATGTGAGACTTCTAACTTCCCAGGTTCCACTTAGGAAATGCGTGATTGCAATGTAAGTTGAGCGCCAGTGAAATGTTCACAAAAATTTATTTACTTATATAAGTTAAGTTTAAACAGCAATATAGGCATGAGTACAAAAAATCAAACGCAGGATAAAATTAACATGAATATTTAATACAAAATAAAAAAAATAAAAAAATCTATCTTTACAAAGAATAAAGATGCTGTATTATACAAAAATACATGAGGTAAAAACATTCATTGTAAATTGACAGCAAAATGAATGGAAAACATCCTCTTTATGAATCCGAACAAACTTATCTAAAAATAATGAAGTTTACTATTAATTTCTCCCCAGAGAACTACACTGTATAATCAGATTCTGATACACGAACAAAATTTACGCATGTGCAAACAGCAAGCACAAAAGAAACCCTTAACTCCCGTCGAACAAACTTTTCAATTATAATTTAACAACGAAATGTTAATAGTAAGCTTTATTATTTATATTTCTAATAATTAAATCTCTTAATTACAAGCTTCCATACAATGGAACTATTATAATTTTAATTCTACTTACAAAAAAATATGTGGAGACGAAGAAGAAGGTGCTTATTCAATTTAAACATCAAATAACATACGAGAATTTATCTCTATAACTCTCTCTAATACATCTATAAATCACTTTTCAATCAATTAACCGAATTAATTAAATATATTTAATTATCTCTCATAAAGCAACCTTCTGGTTCAAACTATAATTTTGGTCTCCTTTAATTTACCTAGGCCTCTCTATGAGAGCGACCTCGAATAACAAGTTTTTCTCACACGTTAAATTTTTAAACATTTTCAAAATACAGACATGTTCACAAAATATGTACATTTTTAAATTATTCAAATATAAATATATTTTTTTTATATAAAAAAATCCATAGCAGTATGTATATTAGCCTATACCTTCACTTTTGTGAATGTTAAATTTATTAAAAAAGAAAAAACAGTACTATATTTTGCATTGAAATCTACGTACCATTCTAGAATAACAACAAAAATATTTAAATTATTTTAAAGGAACATAATTTGTAAAGGAAAAAGTATTACACATTAACCTAGTTATCTCATTCTTATCGCCTAGGATGATCATGTTCATGATCGTATCCATCATGTTCATAATCGTGTGCATCATGTATACATCTGGGTGAGTAAGATCCGGGCTATGTGAAGGATAATTAAAGTCTGTTTTTCGGGAAATGACTCTGTCACCGAAATAATTTCTAATAATTCTCAACGATTGACCAGCAGTGTGACTCGTCGTGAAACCACTGTCGATGCAACAACAGATTTCTTCATCTACAGAATCGTCGAAAACCTACGTGTGCCGAAACATGTAAGATTATTTTAAATATATACATATCAAAGTAAACAGACCTTAAATCGCCGATTAATTTAATCTACTATAACATACAAAGGTCAAGAAATATATATATATTGAGGCATTGCAAGAAGGACTTTTTCTCTGAAAGAAATAAAGAATACATGTAATCGTAATGTTTATATCTACTATGTACTTTAATACCAAGAAGGGGAAAGATTGATTCAAAGTATAAATACTTTATTTTGACGACAAATTTGCCTTGAAATAATTAACTTATTTTTCTATTTTTTTATTGTAATGTTTATATTCATTTTTATTTCAAATTAATATTTAACGCGTTTTTATTCAAACAAATTTAACGTATTTATATTCAAATGTATTTGAACAATTAAGCCCCGCCCACAATTTTAACGGTGCAATAACCCGAAAAGAAACCGATATTGACAGAGTGTTTGTAAACACATCAACATATGTTACCTAATTAAAGTTATTTTATAAATCAAATTGTAATTTTTTTAACTGTTTTACACTGTAAAAATGTCTAATTTAATAATATTCAAAAAGATAATGCAAGTAAAGAATGGAGCGATTTGCGGCAAGTTATGCAATTAGAAACAAGTGAAAAAATTGGCGTCGGTAATTAGTCGTTGCAGTGAGAGGTCACGTTTTTTTGTGCTCCGAAGTAATTAAAATAAATTGGCGAAATTATTAAGTGCTCGAGATTTTTAAGTCTACCAAACGTTACACCTACCTACGAACTACCTGTAGACCAAATTTAACATCTTCCGACCAAACAGTTCAAGAGTTACGAATTTTTAAAGTTTTCGATACGAAAACTACCCGCCATAAAAAATTTCACCGTACATCGAACAACATCTTTGAACGCTCGAGACCGGTCATCCGCTCCAGCCGCCGTCGGACTTGGAGATTTTAAAAAGTTCAAGTCATCCCGAGGGACAGTAGCAGAAATATTCTCCAGTTTTCCCGCTGTGAAGACTTCTCCAGAACACAGGCGCTGGAATCAACAGAGGTTATATCCGAAGATTCAGGTTTTTTTGCTAATTTTACCAATATTATACGCGCCATTTTTACTTGCTCATGAACATTTCTAGAACTTTTCTTTGTTTATTCCATAAATAACTATTTACATTGCTTTCACCGATATTCTACCACTGTAATTTTTATTCAACTTATTTAAATATTAGTATCCACTACTTTTAATTTTAAAAACTTGATTCTATTTCACTTTTATAAACTATTTTAATAAAGCAACAACTATTTGCACTTGTCTTACACCATATTGTTTGTACTGTAAGAATACCAACCGCTGAGTGTGTCTCCCTCATTGTTATATGTGTGTCACGAAACTGTAAATTTAAATTCTCAAACTTTTCTAGATGTTTTATTATTAATAAAGTTAATTGTCAATATTTTACTTTGGTTTTTTCTTTTAAAATACTTGAGATATTGTTCCATTTCCAATTAAATAAGCTACGTAAATCAATTCAAAGTGGAGAGAAGTGAACCTACCTTAACCCTGAAGAAAAAAAGAAGCTAGCCGATAATAAAAAAAACAGATAAGTATTGAATGAGCCCGATTTGAATGAATTTTTATATACATCGAATAACATAATCATTCATTTTCCGTAATATAACATTTAGAGCCCAACGTTTTGGGGCATTTATAACTAACATAATCATTCAATCGCAGACATATAACAATATATATATATATATATATATATATATATATATATATATATATATATATATATATATAACTAACATAATCATTCAATCGCAGACATATAACAATATATATATATATATATATATATATATATATATATATATATATACATATATATATTTTAAAAGGTATTATCGATCGTACTATATTGGTTAAGATAAATTAAAACACATTTATTCACTATCTCTATATTTCGCAACGAGTTTGTTGCTTCTTCGGGAGATACTACAAGATTAATGAAAAATAACATTAAATAAATAAGTGTATAAAGCAGTAGTAAAATACTTACGAAATGTAGAGTTTAAAAAGTAAAAGTCACGTACACGGACAATAAAATTGATTAGATTTAAAACATTAAAGTAACTGTAGATATAAGTTGTCACATAAACATTTAAAAAACATGTATATGTAAAAGTTAAAACATGAAAAATAAAAAATATAAAACGAAAGATATAGCAAAAACTAAAGTCACAAAAATATCAAAAAACAATGCATTTCTTGTGACTTTAGACTATGATGTGGATCCACCTTCTTAGCTCAGACAAATCAATTTTTTCTATTTTGCGTTCGAAATGAACTCATTATGACACCCAAAACAGTATCGAAATGAGCTTCATTTCGATACGCTTTTTTTCATTTTTCAGTGTTGGCGTTGTTCGAACACAGAAATAAATATCATTGCTGTCATTTGATTTTAAGAATTTAAGTAAATTTGACAGATATGATATATGTACATACTCTACACAAACAACATATATTGTATACAGTTGACAACAAGATATATTAGTTTATATGTCACTCATGTTTATATTTTTAAGTAAAACATCAAGTAATGTTAACGAAAATTAATAATTAATATGTAATATAATGTACTTCGCGGATAGCAAGATTTAAATTTGAAAATGTCAAGTATCAATGTGACCAACTGCATGCGTTATATAAAAATAAAACTCTGAACTTTCAAAATAAATAATTCCAATTTATTAATGTAAAAAAGGCAAAATAGAAAAAATAGTATAAAAAACTCGTTTCATAAGGCCTTTTGCCGCACTCGCTCATTAGAAAATTCGCCGCTATCGCGGCTCGTTTTCTAAACTGATCTCATGCGGCAAAATGGTGCCTTATGAAACTTATTTTTTAATATACTATTCTGGTACCAAAGGATAACACTAAATCATCGAATTCATTTTATGTGCCTAAAACACGTACGATTGTCCTCCACAAATCGCCAATGTTGCATATGTGCTGTAATGCCCATAGGCTTGTATCCTGATTCATTCTGGAGAATATAGTTATTTTTTTTTTAATTTTTGATTTTATTTAATTAATTTAGTGATTTTTTTTGTTTATTAGTCTGTTCAGTTTGCATAAATAATTTACTCATTTTTCTTTATTTACTTCTTGGGAGGCTGTTGGGTAAATAAATAAATATTTGTATTATTTTTAGTATTATTAATGAAATAAGATTGCAGAAGGGCAAATGAAGAATTAACTAATTACAGTTTCTGACTAAAAGCCTTCTAAAAATCTAAATTGTCCAAATCGCAATTCATATATACCTTACTAAGCCATACATAAAAATTTGAAATTAACTAAAATGATTTAATCGTTACAAGTTGACTTCACTGTCCACTATTTGTAGTGTAAAGAGTAGTAAAAATAAAATAATCGAAAACATTTATTTGTTATATACTTAACAAGTAATTACTTAAGAGATGTCAATAAATTACTAATTTAGTAAGTAAGTTCTTAAACGATATTGACGAACTGGAAATAATCAATAGTTTAAGTCTGTACAATAGTTCATTTCGCAGTATTAAATATGTACTGTACATTATGGCGAGCCTAAGTTTCTTTAAATTAAAGTATTTTAGATGGTCAATGAAGGTTTTTGGAATGCCACTTTTTGAACGCGAATCATCAATGATCACATTTTACCGTTTATTTCTGTTAATCATGGTGATATTTACCTTCTGCTATGAAATATTAGGCAGAATTTTAACGAGATTTCAAGATCTGTTGATCTTTGGAAATCTCTACGCATTAATTATGGGTACTTTAAATACTACCGCTGAGGCTATTTGCAACATTTCAATAACACTGATGTTGACAATGTATGGTAAGAAATTCAATGCCGTTTTTGTAGAAAAAATAGAAGAAATGGATAATATAATTTTTAAGTATACCAAAGATGTCGATAAAAATATTTGTCAGTATAGAGATATTGTCATATTACACTTATTTGAAATAACTTTACTGTGTTATGACATGATTTTGTGGACGTTTAATGGATATAGTTTTCTTCAATATTATTACTTTGATAAATTCTACAGATTTCACATCACCATATTTATACTTTGTTTATACTCTATATTAAAAGAAATCCGAGAACGAATCGCTTTAATAAATAACTTATTGCAAAATGCTTTTCACGAACTTTGCTTGGATGAATTTGAAGCAGATGTTAGAAAGAATTTAGAAAATTTAATTAAAGACGTTCCAATTATACACGTCAAATTATTAGAGATAATCTTTTATTTCAATTATACATTTGGTTGGCCTATGTTAATGACTTTCATCAATTATATTTGTTTATTTTTGTTCGCCTTCAAAGCAGGAATTTTAACCTATAAAAGTGGAGATATATCATCTTATTACGGTGGTTGGATTTGCGGTTTAATGATTTCAGCAATGGTATGTATATATTTTAAGTTATAATATTTAACTGTCTTAAGTTCTATCGCAAAATGCTTAAAGTATATAATTACAACAAATGAACATTATATAAATACAGCTAAAATATGCCTAATAGTTCAACCTTGATTATCATTTACACAGTAATTACTTATTCTTGTTGCCTTAATTGAATAAATTGAAAACTTTCCTTGCATTATCAAAAAATACTGTAACGTAAGTCATGCATTGACGTCACCCGCCATACGTGACAACATGTTTGAAATCCGTCCGGAAAAACACCAGATAGAGTTCGTAATGTTCTATGCGCGCCAGCAGGACCTATATATACCGCTCGGACGGGATTATGATGGACTCAACGAGTAATCGCCGTTGGGAATGATATTGTGATTTAAATGTGAAATAAATATTGAAATAAATATTATTATTAGTTATTAGTTATTAACTGTATTTAGTGTGTTTTATTATTAATATAGTGTGTTTTAAGTTACCGTTAGTTTTATTTAAAACAGCCCAGAAAGACAAATATTTCACAATACATTGTTTTTTGTAATTTTTTTCGTTTATTCTTCAATTTTGTCGCCTTTTAGCTCCATGCACTTTATCCAAAGATTTTTTAACACTTCTATATTCTTTGTAAAAATGCGTTTATTTATATTATATCGTAACTTCATCATTTAATGCAAATTTCTTTCTCTGCAATCATCTTTTAGATTCTGAAAACAGAAATAGTTTTGAGGAGCCAAATCTCAGCAATACAGTGGATAAAGAAGCAATTTGAATTGTAACTATAATATTTTTCTATTACTTGTCTCTGTGTATCACAACGACATTTGTGTAGCTGATTCGAAAACATTAGAGCACCAGCAAATTCTTTGGAGTTCTTCGTCTCCGTTGAAAATAATGTATTATAGTTTCATCCTTAGCAAATAGTATGCTCCTCCTGTTTGGTCACCTTATACTTACCTTTAGCTGTCCATCGAAATGATGCAAATCATTTTACAAAATATTTGTCATTTAAAATTGATGAGAAGGTAATATTGATTAGAATTTGCTATTAAGGCGAGGTGACGTTACAGCATCATCAGGATATCTTAGGAGTAAGATTTATGTGGAAGATTCTTTGTGGTGCCATTGATTGTTCCCATTAATTTCCTTTATTAACTTTCATATTCCTCATATATCCTGTCGTTTTTCTCCTACCTTTTGCCTTACCTTTCTCCAGAACCAACTTGCTGCATGGCTCTCCGCTCACATCGATGTATTGCATTGCTGATGTGTTCTATGACAGTTTCTTCAACGCAATAGCGTAAAAGAACTATTATTTTCTTGATGTATTTAGCCATATGAATTATTTTCCACAAACACAAACACACACACACAACCTACAAACTGTAAACATATAAAAAGAAAATAGATAAACCTTTGATGGGAAAACGTCATGAGCGACTTACCTGACGCAATTCGAAGCAGACACAGACGCAAACGCATGGTCATCTGCAGAACAGGCTACTGCTTTAATTATAGCGTTGAGTGCTAATGCTAGTGAAATTTTACAGACATTCCTCCTGAGGAACGCAAAGATTATTCCCAACAATTTTCCCAAACAATTGGAGATGAGATGTGGCCATGCGCATTTGGAATAGGTATACTATATTCAACTGAAGAACCGGTCGCAGAAAAAAGACGAGAATCTTCAGGAATTTGAGGTAGATATTGCACGTCCGGTTCGACTGGCATATTCAATGGCGCCAGATAATTTCATGGAATACCTGGTTGTTCCGACGTTCATAGATGGTCTCCTGGATAGTGCCACGCAGCACGCATTAGGGCTGGTACGACTGAAGAACTTGCTCGATGCCTTAGAGTTTGAAACTGCGAAACAGGCATCTAGGAACAATGCTCGAGTCTGTACTGCCGACAAAAAGAAAAATGAGGAATTTGTGGAACAAATGGTGAGTCGGGTACTCAATCAAATACAGCAAAATAAAAGAGTACGCCGATGTTGGAATGGTAAAGAATACGGTCACGTTCGAAACAAACTTGTAAGGGTCACCAAGAAGAAATTGACTGAGCAACAATACTCCAAGAACGCTCGGCCATATTGCATCCTTACATTAAGCCAATACTTGTCGAGCAACCGTGGTTGATGACCACTGGCAAACTGACAATTTGCGCACAGAACAAGAAGCTGACACTGATCTTGCAATCTTAAGTGATTACCGGTTTTTTCTCCTTGTTGCAGCTACCGGCATTAGCGCGGGGCCGGCGCGAGGACGAATTAATCGAGATCCCGGACGGGACAGGGAAGCCCGCGGACCAGAAGGGATTAAAAATGTTTATAGCAAATGAAATGTTTAAGGAGCAGACTACTTCTGCAGGTTAGGAGCGTAATTGTAAATAGTTAAGCAGGACGCGGACTAGGTCCTTGTTAGCTTAGTTGTAAGATTAGTTAGATTAAGTATTTAGATAGATTTGACAGAACACAAGTTTAGGATTCGGTGTAGTACCACTAGGCGCAGAACCGGAATTTAGGGTAATACCATATACCATGTACCTTGTATTATCTTAAGTTCAGTAAATAAAGTGTAGAATCTTAAGGGTTTGGAAGAAAATTAGGCAAAGGCCAACCTGGCAGAAAATTGCTTCCCGTTCACGGGAACTCAAATTATACTGGGCACAATGCGATTCCTTGATGATGGAAGATGATCACCTGAAACGTGAAGTGGAAAATCACGATGGAAGCGAGCGAAAAGGACAACTGATGATTCCCAGAAAAAGCGAGAATTCCGCAATTATGCTTCCGTGGGACATTTTGGTGTTGATAAAACACTGGAAAAGGTGCGCCAGAGGGTTACTGGGAAAATTGCTCAAGACACGTGAAAAAGTGGTATGGAAAATGCGTTGATTGTGCCGCGAGTAACGGACCACAAACACATAGTTGCGCCCCTATGCGGCAATACGATGTGGGATGCCCCTTCGAGATAGCCGCCAGTGATACCGCCGGGCCATTCCCAGAAAGTGATAAAGGAAATAAATACATTATAGTGGTGATGAACTATTTCAAATAGGTCAACGCTTATGACAGATTATTTGTATAGTAAAATACTTGACTTTCTGGGTTTGTTTAAATAAAACTAACGGTAATTAAAGCACGCTATATCAATAAAAGAACATACTAAATAACACTTCAAACTATTACAATAATGACAATATTTTCGTATATTTATTTATTCACAATATTTATTTATAACTACAGCTGGCGACTGACTGAAGGCGAGCGCTGTAATGTAATGCTCACATCGAGCATTACATTACAAAGTCCGTGACTTGCGTCCAGCGAATGCTCACTTTGAACGCTCGGCTCAAAAGTGCTCCGATATCATCGATCGGTTTTCTCGGTCGTTCAGAAGAAAAGATGTCGGACTTAGAAGTGGCTAGTGCTGCGTTCATTTTAATGGGATATTGCTGCTTAAAAGAAAAACGACAAAAACGGTGGTGGCAGACAGATTTATTCAGAGGAAGAAGTGTAAATGGCGGCGCGACATTAATGAGTATCCTAAAAAACCAAGAAATTAGTGGACATTATAAAAACTTCGCCACGAATTGTAAAGCGGGATACCAATTTCAGGAAAGCTATATCAATAACGGAAAGATTGGCAGTTGCATTGCGCTTCCGGAGACTCCTTCACCAGCTTACAATTCCTGTTTAAAATATCAAGACAGCGAATAGGATTTATAGTCAAGGAAGTCAGTGAAGCTATTGCAGCGGAATTAAAACAAAATATAAAGGTAATAAAACAATTTATTGAAATGCATGTAAACTTACAATTAATTCATTAAATCCCCAAATTCGTCATCAAATCCTTGGCTTACTTGGGTATGTTCCTCCTGGGAATGTGCATCTTGTGACGAGGATTGTGGTGAAGGTAAAAAAGCTGTTGATATATATGGACGAGGTAGACGTGAAATTGCAGATGCTATCATATATCCTGCTGACTGTTCTTGGGTCCCTGAGAGGTATCTATGGTCGCATGCTGCATTTCCCTCTAGGCTTTGCAGCGATGGTTGTGCAGAAGGAGTTGGTGTATATGTGGGTGTAGAGCTGTGGGAGGGAAGTGTATGTGGTTGTCCATAATTGTGTGCACACCCCGAGTCCACCCTGTCGCAAACACTATCGTAGCGACCCTGATCCGCATTAAATAAAACATTTGAAATGTGATATTGAACAACGTTGCGCGTCGAACGTGTGTAGTTTTTCAACTTATTGCTGACAAAAAAACCCAAAACTTTCACATTCGCCAATGGCAGATGGCCGCGTTGGTTCGGGTTTTTGGGAAGCTTTTTTTAATATGTCAAACGCTGATGTCATCATTTCATCGGTTGACTTTTTTGCCTTCTTGCTACGAGGTGGACGGGATTCGGCATTTGACGTGTTTGCATATATGGCCGTTTCACCCGTTGTATTCGTTTCGTCTGTAATCGCGCCCACCTCTTCTTCTGCCGCATTTGCTGCCATTTCATTGTCAGCCTCGATCTGAAAAAAAAAAATCACATTCAAAATTACAGATACCAGCATCAGCTGAAGAATGGATCAGGATTGCAGATAAGTTCTACAGCCAATGGAATTTTTCACATTGTCTTGGAGCCCTCGATGGCAAACACGTTGTTTTACAAGCTCCTATGAATAGTGGAAGCGAGTTTTACAACTATAAAAACTTTTGCAGTATTGTTTTATTGGCTTTGGTCGATTCACAATACAACTTTCTGTACGTCAATGTCGGATGTCAAGGAAGAATATCGGATGGCGGAGTATTTAAAGGCTGCGCATTACACATAGGAATGGAAAACAATACTTTAAATATACCGGAACCAGTTCCATTGTCAAGAGGAAGACCACCAACACCATATTACATTGTGGCTGACGAAGCATTCCCTCTTTCTGTAAATATATTGAAAGTGTATTCCGGACTCCACCGCAGACGAACCAGAGAGAGAATATTTAACTATAGACTGTGTAGAGCTAGAAGGGTGGTTGAAAACGTTTTTGGCATACTGTCGTCAGTTTTTCGAGTGTTAAGGAAGCCTATGTTACTGGAGGCAGATAATGCTACTTCAGTGGTCATTACGATAACACATCTACACAATTTTTTAAGAAGAAATCGGGAATCTGCTAACTTATACACTCCTCCAGGAAGTTTCGATGAAGAAATTGAAGGAAACTTCAGACCAGGGCTTTGGAGACAAGAAACTGAACCGACAACGTCGCTTTTACCTCTGACAAATCAACCTAGAAGAGCTAGCCTTGCAGTGAAAGAAATTCGTGATGAAGTTGCACAGTTTTGTATAGAGGAGGGATCACTAACCTGGCAAGAATATTATGCTTAAATTACTTACAGTGTCCATAGTTAATCGTGGCTTGTTCCGATCCAGCACAAATGCCAAGGCTTTAAATGCGAACCAGGTACTTTTATACACTTCTTCGGCGCCTGTAATTTAAACAAAAATTTGTTACTTATTTGCAAAATTATATAAATTGAAAATAAAGAATAAATTAAATTAATTTTTTAAAAAACCATACTATGTCAATAAAAATTTAAGATTTCCAATTAATTAACACTGATTGAGTATATTGTGAAGTGAAAAAGTCTTACCTTTTCCTGTGCCTTCACTTTTAGTTACTTTTGCTTTCTCCCTTCTGAGAGAAGCAAGCAAACTTGTGATTTTGCATTTGCACTCGTCTATTGTTGTTTTTATCTCGTCAGCCAGTTGCTGCCAGGCGTCATGTTTTTTTAATTTATGGTAGTGTTGTGGATCCTGAGGATCCCATAATATTGCTTTATTGAGATAAAGTTCAATAAAAAACAAAATTTTCTCTTGAGACCACTCCATTATTATTATTACATAATTATTATTATTATATAATAATATTATAATAGAACTCGCAATGCACATAGACGTTTGCAGTTGGGCGCAATATCAACTACTAATTAGTATTAACAGATGCGATGACTGTGCTCACATTGAAGACAAGACGCGACCAGTACTGACTTGTAATGTAACAATCAAAGGGATTTGCCACAAATCCGACAGTCAAGTGGAGCGCGATTTGCTCAACTTGAGCGGTTCTGTTCGGCGCTCGCTTTGGTGACTGATTAGCGAATTCTCGTGTTACATTACATTACATTACAGCGCTCGGCTTCAGTCAGTCGCCGACTTACAACGTTAACATGGCGGTCGGTTGCTGGTCGAATGAATGTTCTAATTCCTTTCTAGGCGGCTTACATATAGGCCGCCGCATATCCGAGAACCTTCTGAACTTTTAATTCCAGGTTTTTTCTTTCTAGATTGTACGGGAGACGGATGACGCGTGAGCGCGTGACAACATTGCCTGACTCACATAACAGTATTTAGGCGAATTTCCATAGTTTAAACAGCTTTAGGAATCAAATTCTTTAGATACTTGTTATCGTTAAAGGCTTCATATAAGTTAATATTACTAATTGTCAATAAGTTTATGCTAAAAAGAAAAGGTTAAAGTAAGCTATTTCGTGTACTGATAAATATATTCAATGCAATTTAGACGCCGTTCACGATTCGAAGACATGCACGTCATTAATGATGTCAAAACAATGTTGCGAAATCATTTGCAATATCGATTTATTTATATTTTAGGTTAGGGTAGTAAACGCTTATGTCAAACTTGCAATATTTAGGTTATAATTTATAAATAACCGAATTTATTAATTCTCCCATAAAGTAACCAAACAATAGAAACAGGTGAAAACTTATACGTATGGTATATGTGGTAATTCCAGTAGCACTCTTCTTGGATTATCCCTTTTATAATGGACCCCAATGTTCCGCAACACTTTCCCATAAAGATGTTTTACCACCCAAAAAATTTCACTTTCAACAGGTATAGTATTTAAAGATGTTAGGGTAATATGTTGTTCTATAATTTTGACACAATTATATTATAATACAGTCAATTTTTTTAAATATCTTACTGTTTCTGTACATCTCATAGACAACTTATAGCGCATTCAGAGAAGTAATTAATCTCCACCATAGGTTTCTTTTTGTTATGTTTCCGTTTGGGGCTGCAAATTACGTGTCCTTTTGTATTTCCGAGGAAATTATGCTGACAGCTGTCACGCTTACTTCCAAAATTTTTTTCTGCACGCTGCAAAATAGTACAATATGTAATATGAAATTGTAGCAAAATACAAATACGAATTAGCTTCTCTCACAGCTGATAAAGACAGCGGCGGTCCATCATTAGCGCGTTCTGCTTCACAGTTTGCAATCGCTGATGCAACAAGTCGTTTACATTGGCTGCAACACGCTTCGACATTTCAAACCAAGAGTAAACAAGCACGTAAAATATGACAGAACGATATGGGGATTCACTGAACACTGGACATTCGCATTGATGTTGATATATAAATATTATACTTCGTTTATTGTTTTTGTGATGGTGGTTCCGAAAATACTGTTGATGACGTGCACGTCTTTGGATCGTGAACGGCGTTTATCAAATAAATGTGTCTATGGAAACAATTCGTTGGATGGACAGGAAAAAAGAGGAACTTATATTAGAAGACACTATTATTAGAAACACATTCGTGGATATTAGTCAGTTTACATCCAGCAATCAAGAAGGAAAATTAAGACCATTCTGGCTATTCTTCGCAGTCGGTAAATAATGGTCCGGGACTTTCTGCATCATCCGTGCTCATAGAACAGTCACGATAATAATTACGAAATTTTTCCTCGGCTTCCAAAATTGTATTTGGACGTAAAAAATAATGTTTAATTAACACTCAGAATTCTTTCTTCTCCATATTTACACCACAACGAAAACAGCTTTCTTTATACGAGTATAAATCACAACCTATCTGTCAGGTTTGATTGAAATTTTCACAGTAGGCTTCTAAAACATGGCGGAAGTCAGCAACAGAATCACTATAGCCAAAATATTTCCAACCCTTAAAAAATCGCTCTTCCGTCGAACCACCCTCGCATTTATTGAAATCTCTAAAGAGTAAGTATATGCTTGTGGGACAACGCACAAAATGAAAATCACATAATACACTCCTCAAAATAATTATCGCAACACCAACTTTTTCCATAAAATGTCATTTCTGAATATCAAAACTATTCTACTTATAAATGTTAGGTCGGGAAAAAACATAAAAGATAATTAACAGCACTGTTCAACTCATATGATGCAGAAAATTACAAAAGAACACCTTATTCAAAATTACAAAATAATAAATACTGGTTTAAAATGGCACTAGTATCTGGTATATCCACCCCTGGCTTAAATTACAGCTTCCATCCTCCTTGGCATGCTGCGTATGAGGTCTGCAACATAGTCTTGTGAAAGATTTTCCCATTCTTGTAAAAGTACATCTTCGAGTTCTTCGAGGTTACGGAATGCTCGCTGGTGCCGTTTTAAAGCTTGTCCTAGGTGGTCCCAGACATGCTCGATAGGGTTCATGTCTGAGCTTCGTGCAGACCACCTTAATACTGGCAATTGAACTTCCTGCAAATATTGCTGTACAATTCCTGCTATGTGGGGTCGTGCATTGTCGTTCATAAGAACACAATTTTCGCCAACAAAGGGCGTATATGGTATCACATGTTCTTAAATGTCGGTAACATATCTAGCTGCTGTTAATCTAGCCCCATGTAATGGTACCAATGCTGTATGGCCCTGTAAAGAGATGCCTCCCCATAACATCACGGATCCTCCACCAAAAGGGACACGTGGACGGAAGTTACAGACAGTATAACGTTCGCCAGGTCGTCTGTACATCGGCACATGTCGGTCAGAAGACCACAAAGCAAACCTAGACTCATCCGTAAAGATGATATAGGCCCAGTGGTTTATGTCCCAATCGGCGTGTTCGCGTGCAAACTGTAATCGGGCTACCCGGTGCTCTCTGGTGAGAAGTGGACCGTGAGCAGGAACATGAGCTGTTATCTCATCTTGTCGAAGACGGTTGCGGATAATTTGTTCGGAAAGCTGTACATTTCTAGCCCCTAAAAGCTCATTCTTGAGAAATTTAGCAGTAAAATGATGTGTACGCAAAGCAGTTAACCGCAGAAAACGATCATCTCGTGGGGTAGTAGCTCTTTTGCGACCTTGCCCAGGCCTTCTTCTATAGTTCCCAGTTTCACTATATCGTGCTACTGCTCTACTTACAGTTGATGGCTGTACTCCTAGCACTCTAGCTACATACCGAATGCTACGGCCATTTTCCACCAGTGTGATACATTGCACGGTTTCTTCATACGTAAGATTAAAGACACACGTTCCTGAGCATTCATAACGGTAATTTAATAACAAATTGAACCGATCTGACTAACAAACTACAATATTTTAAATGCTCTCTAATGCACGTCTTCGACACTTATCAAGAAACAAGCAGTAAAAAGAATGTTTTTTTTGGTATGTCATTTAGATGTCAGTCTGACAACGACAAAAAAGGTCATATGATCAATTTAATAGCAAACAGTACGTTTAAATAGTCGTAGACTCAAAAAAATCAGGTGTTGCGATAATTATTTTGCGGAGTGTATATTGTAAAAAACTTGTCTTTTAGGCTTCGCTTAAATAAAACTAACGGTAATTAAAAGTACACTATGTTAGTAATAAGGATATACAAAAAAATACTTAACAACTAATAACAACAATAACAGTATTTATATTCACAATATTTATTTCACATTTATAACTATATTCTAAAACCATGGTCGTTGTTTGAATAAGGTCTCCCTCCATTTTGGGAGCTTATATAGGCTTATACTCATTCTAGAATATTTCGGATCTCCGCTTCTAGAATCCTCCGGGCGACTGATATTTATTCGAGGAAGGCCTCGAACGTGTTGACGCGTACGGAGGGTGACAATATTAAGTAACACAGCAATATGCATGTACCATCGGCTGCATAGAAAAGTGGTACAGCAAAAAAAATATATTTTTCCGAATATTTGAAAATTTTAGTTGTGTAAGAAGTCTGTTTGTTAAGTAACATGGAAACTGTGCAGCTTGGAGGTTCTGGGTTATAAATAAAAAAAAAATTTAAAGCAATCTAAACACTTATTTATTAATCGACGGACCAAAAAGAAATTCAAATAAAATGTGAAAAAATTATTATCCTGGTATGAGGCGCTCTTATGCATTGTTACAACTCAATTAAATTGTAAGTATTTTGTCATATCGCCGTTATTATTTATCACATTTTGTAATCTTCGGGGTATGGAGGACACTAACCGATCGGTGTATTCTGGAGTAATTGGCTCCTATGCTTCAACAATTCTTGGCTATTTCTTTGTCGAAATCCGTCCTGATACATAGTTTTCACTATTTGTCCCCAGACATTTACTATGGCATTGATATCCGTGCTCTTTGAGATCCATGGTAAAAAAGTTATTCCTCGTTCTTAAATTAAATTTTGAACACTCCTTGTACGATAAGCTGGACTATTATCAGGCTGGAAGTTCACATTTTCTTCAAAAATGGGTTGAACGGAAGGCAGTAGTGCTTCTTCCAAATCTCTCCTATACACAATAGCAGTTAGTCTCTCTTGTCCAAAACGACGCAAACATCTCGACCTCTACGACTGATCCATGCCTAAACGTTCACTGAAAAACGACAATTTTTGTTTGTTTTTCGAGTACAGTGTGGGTTATATCTTTCTTCTATTAGCCAATAGACACGCACAGTGCCATTATGGCATGATTGGAAACATTTTTCATCTGGGAATACGACATTATCCCAGAAATCATTCGTTTGTCTTATCAAATCCTCTGCGAACTGAAGCCTTTGTTATTTATTCTCCCACGTCAAAAAAATTTTGTTGATGGCGCAGCAGCTTCTTATATCAGTGTCACGAATCCTACGCCATGCAGTATCGGTTGATCCTGAAAAATCAGTTACTTCTTTTGGTCGCCGTCTGGAATTGATTTTCTTGAATTTTCTTGAAGATAATTTACTAATTAATTATTTGCCCTGCTGTTGAGTTGTTACTCTTCTACGACCTGTTTCTGTCCTATTACACCCGTCTCAATAATATTTTTCTTCGCGAGTACAATTTGCGCTCTTATTAACTCCGACCTCATGCGCAATTTCCCTTATGCTGAGTCCGTCATGCAGCCTAGTTCGAATTATAGCTTTTTCAAATTCGGTTATTTGTGGCATATTAACCTGACAATATATGACAAATATAAATGACATTAAACTATTATTATTATAACTGTCAGACAACCGAAGTACCTCGCCCCGTCCATATAACCAATGTGAAGTAACGACGCCTTTCCAAAGGTGGCACAGTCATCCCTCTCGAAACTGCATTTTGTTTGTGTCTTCACTCATACTACGGACTAACCGCATGTGTAATGTATCAGAATAATTGAAACATACATGAGTAGGTAAACCCCACCAGTTTTGTATAATACAAAGGTATTTTTAATCATATAAAATATTATTAAAAACCTGGTGTGAAGAACACAAATACAGGTTCACTATTAATATTTTTGTGAACGTATCCGAAAATATCTCTCCCCAGAGACGTAGATACGTATTTCATCTTTCTACAGGCTCATCGGTACGCCCCTGCTGGAGAAAGAATATTTCCAGACACATTCACAAAAACGAACTACATCACCACATCACCGTAATTATCCAGACCGGGCGTAGAAGTAAATTCAGAGCTGCCTGTTGAAATACGTATCTACGTCTCTGGGGAGAGATATTTTCGGACACGTTCACAAAAATATTAATAGTGAACCTGTATTTGTGTTCTTCACACCAGGTTTTTAATAATATTTTATATTATTAAAAGTACCTTTGTATTATACAAAACTGGTGGGGTTTATCTACTCATGTATGTGCCAATTATTCTGATACATTACACATGCGGTTAGTCCGTAGTATGAGTGAAGACACAATGCAGCAGGGGCGTACCGATGTGAGCCTGTAGAAAGGTGAAATACGTATCTACGTCTCTGGGGAGAGATATTTTCGGACACTTTCACAAAAATATTAATAGTGAACCTGTCTTTGTGTTCTTCACACCAGGTTTTTAATAATATTTTACATTATTAAAAATACCTTTGTATTATACAAAACTGGTGGGGTTTACCTACTCATGTATGTTTCAATTATTCTGATGCTTACTTTTATTTTTATGCTATATTATTGTCGAATAAATCTATTTAATACAGTTATATTAAATAATAGTATTTATTATCATTTGTATAGTCATAATGGAACAATTTAATCAGTACCATCAATTAAAATGAATTATTTTCTCACAAAAATACTTGTTTATTTCTAGGTTGGTGCCCTGCTATTAACATCTGTTTGTGATGCTACTTCAAATGAAGCTCGTAAAACAGGCGAACTATTATACACGTACTACTACAATTTGAACCTAAGTGAATTTAGTGATGAACTGAAATTAAGTTTAATTTTATTAATTCGACAGGCGAGAACAAATTTGCCAACTTTTTCAGCGGCAGGTTTCTTTCCAGTAAATTATTCAACTCTTTTTATACTTCTCAATCTGTTAATGTCGTACCTTATTGTACTTATACAATTTGAATAATTTATTTTGCACCTAAATGCCTTCTAGTCTGCTTTAACATCATTGCTAAAGAAAAATCTGGAATTTGTCTTCTTTGATAATTGATAAAATGTATATTAGCTTATATCTTCACTTTTGTGAATGTTTAAATTTATTTCAAAAAAAAGAGAATACTATATTTTGCAGTGAAATTTATTTAGCATTTTATAAATTGAATTTTAGTAACAACAAAAATATTTAAATTATTTTAAAGGAACATAATTTGTAAAGGAAAAAACAATACACATTAACCCAGTTATTTCATTCTTATCGTCCATGATGATCGTGATCGTGTCCGTCATGTCCATGATCGTGATCGTGTCCATTATGTCCATGACCGTGATCATGTCCGTGACCATCGTGTCCATCATGATGATCATGGTCACCATGTGCTTCTCTTTTAACGAAATGTCCTTTGTTTCCGTTTCCGTGACCATCATTGTTATGGCCATTACCATTGTCATCAGCAGCTCTCTTTACAAAGTGTCCATGTCCATCATTACCATTATCGTGTCCATTTTTACCATTTCCATGGGCGTCGTTGCCATTTCCATTACCGTTGTCATCAGCAGCTCGCTTTACAAAGTGTTCATGGCCGTCATTACCATTACCCTTTCCATTGTTGCCATTTCCATGACCGTCGTTACCGTGTCCATTACCATGTCCATTACCATTGTCATCAGCAGCTCTCTTTACAAAATGTCCATGACCATCATTGCCATTACCGTGTCTATCGTTGCCGCTTCC
The DNA here is from genome assembly GCA_935421215.2 of Melolontha melolontha. Taxonomy (NCBI): domain Eukaryota; kingdom Metazoa; phylum Arthropoda; class Insecta; order Coleoptera; family Scarabaeidae; genus Melolontha; species Melolontha melolontha. The sequence continues at coordinate 63,064,318 of OW285236.1, forward strand.
ATGACCCTCATTACCATTGCCATTACCCTTATCATCAGCAGCTCTCCTTACAAAGTGTCCATGACCATCATTACCATGACCGTGTCCATCGTTACCATTTCCATTACCGTCGTTACCATGTCCATTACCTTTGTCATCAGCAGCTCGCTTTACAAAGTGTTCATGGCCGTCATTACCATTACCCTTTCCATTGTTGCCATTTCCATGACCGTCGTTACCGTGTCCATTACCATGTCCATTACCATTGTCATCAGCAGCTCTCTTTACAAAATGTCCATGACCATCATTGCCATTACCGTGTCTATCGTTGCCGTTTCCATGACCCTCATTACCATTACTATTACCCTTATCATCAGCAGCTCTCTTTACAAAGTGTCCATGACCATCATTACCATGACCGTGTCCATCGTTGCCATTTCCATTACCGTCCTTGCCATGTCCATTACCTTTGTCATCAGCAGCTCGCTTTACAAAGTGTTCATGGCCGTCATTACCATTACCCTTTCCATTGTTTCCATTTCCATGACCGTCGTTACCGTGTCCATTACCATGTCCATTACCATTGTCATCAGCAGCTCTCTTTACAAAATGTCCATGACCATCATTGCCATTACCGTGTCTATCGTTGCCGTGTCCATGACCCTCATTACCATTGCCATTACCCTTATCATCAGCGGCTCTCCTTACAAAGTGTCCATGACCATCATTACCATGACCGTGTTCATTGTTGCCATTTCCATGACCGTCGTTGCCATGTCCATTACCTTTGTCATCAGCAGCTCGCTTTACAAAGTGTTCATGGCCGTCATTACCATTACCCTTTCCATTGTTGCCATTTCCATGACCGTCGTTACCGTGTCCATTACCATTGTCATCAGCAGCTCTCTTTACAAAATGTCCATGACCGTCATTGCCATTACCGTGTCCATCGTTGCCGTTTCCATGACCCTCATTGTCATGGCCATTACCACTGTCATCCGCAGCTCTCTTTACGAAGTGTTCATGACCGTCTTTACCATTACCGTGTTCATTGTTACCATTTCCGTGACCGTCGTTACCATGTCCATTACCGTTGTTATCAGTAGCTCTCTTTACAAAGTGTCCATGGCCGTCATTACCATGCCCGTGTCCATCGTTGCCACTGCCATTACCGTCGTTACCATGTCCATTACCGTTATCATCAACAGCTCTCTTTACCAAGTGTCCATGACCGTCTTTACCATTACCGTGCCCATCGTTGCCATGTCCATTATCGTGGTCAGGAGCAGCCAAAGCCCATCTTTTTACATAGTGTACGATATTTCCATGGCCAATACTGTTGTCATCATTTTTACCGTCGTTATTTTTGTTATCACCTTCAGTACATGTTGCGATAAGGAAAATTAAAGTACTAATCACCTGTACACAAAAGTAATAAGTATATTAAAATATTAGTTTGATTAAAGGCATATAATACAATCTTAAATTAAAAAATTGATGGTAAAAAAGAAACTATCAATATGTTTACTTTAGGCAGTTTATGTTTCTTGATTATTTACGTTGAGTTTTTATAGTAAGTTTCATTTTATGTCACTAGTTAATAAGCTAAGTTAAAATCCTACTATTTATAACAGGTACATTTGGTTATTAAATATATGCGAGGTTTTTTATATAAAACTTATATTAATTGTTTAAAAGATATTAATTACTATTTTGTGAAATAATTTTTATGATTTATAGTTATGCAAAATAACTATATTCGGTTTTATTCATTGTGACACTTCCGATATAAAGTACGGAAAATAACATTTGTATATAGGAGATGTTGCAATTAATATGTATATTGAATGAGAGGATATATCTTTTACTTTAATTTATTATACTATATTTATTATATTTAAATACCACGTACTACAAAATTTATTGATCTATATATTATTTAAAGTATGTAAGAGTACCTTAGCGGTAATTGCAAATTCATAATTTTATTATTACTATTAATACTTCAGTAAAAAATACATTAAATGAAGAATACACTTACCAAAATCTTATTCATTTTTATGGAGGTATTATAAGGCAGTTCCAACAGAAGAGTTGATCTATTGTCGGAACTACTATGACCATAGAACAATAGAACTTCATTATATATGAATTGGTTATGAAAAAAAAAATGATCAGAAATGAATGAATAACAATAGAAACAGATTATTTAACAATGATTATTCAAATTTCGTTTATTAATTATACAATGAAAATAATAAAAGTAATTGTTTACTAATATTCTAGGTATAGATGTTGACAAATTAATTTTTTGTACAATTATTTATTAAAGTCCTCATATATGGAAAGTTTCATATAGACTGTAATTATAATACTTAGAAGAGCACGAGCAAATCTATATTTTGAAACTATAAACACCGAAACTCTTTTTGTTTTGGATATACATACAAGAATAGTTCAGATACGATCTGTAATTTGTTTTATCTAATTTTGACACCTAAAGTGACACTTTTCAAAACTGTATGACGTTAGGAAACGGTTTACTTTTCGTAACTAGTTACGAAAAGTAAAATATTTCGTAACTAGTGTTGAAAAGTTCTTTTTGTACTCGCTTATCAAAACCTATCATTTCACGATTCGATTTGCGTGCGAAAAAAGTCACTTTAAACACGAGTGCGTAAAAGTAAAGTTGGTACTTCCTGGAACTTGATTAATTTGGTGACATTTTGAAATCATAAATCCCTAACCTTAACAATATGCTACCCAGTTCGTTGTTTTTCTATGAAAATAAAAGGAAATGAAATAGAAATTGTTATATTTGGAAGGTATGTAATTCAATGTCAGAACAGCAACAAATATTATTTTTTAAATTTATAGAAAACTAAAAAAAAAATTGTCAGAAGTGGGATTCGAACCCATGCCCTCAGAGATGACCAGAACGCTCGAGAACCTGTATAACGGGCAAGGTAAACCTTGAGTCTGGCGGCTTAGACCGCTCGGCCATCCCGACAGATCCTAGTAATATTGTTGAAAATACTTATAAATATAAAAATTTTGAAATTATATTTATATTTTATATAAATATTATTATTGTTTATAGTTCTCGTACAAAAAATATTGTACAAACTTCGTGCGTGAAACATTTCGCGAATTCGTGTCCATAAACTGGTCACTCATTCGCGAAATATGATTTCACGCACTTGGTTCGTAAATAACTATTTCATCACTAGTTACGAAATATTTTGAAAAAATCATTTCATCTCAAGTTAATAAAGGGGAACGTTAAATGACACAAACTGGTTAAATTTTTATTTTATGCATTATAAACATTTATGACACAATGTGAACAATTGGTGAGGTTAATTCCTGCACACATAGAATTCATGGCAGGTACTCTGATGTTATGATGCAAAACGGAATGTACATTTGAGCTTGATTCACCAAGAATATCATTGGCAATCCTTTTCTATTTTCTATAGAATTCTCTACTACCTCAGCTACAGTATTGGACTTCCAGCCTCCATGTCGTTTAACCTTAAAAATATCCGCACCAGAATCTGCCAAAAAGGTAGCCGATGACCTTCTGAAGCAGTGTACGGTAAATAAGAAGGGATTTGGTAGTTTCAAAAACTGAGCAATTCTTTTCGGTAGATTACCGATGTGTTAATGCCAACTGGCTGTGCCCCGCATTTACCATTATTATATTTGACGAAAAACCTATCGTGATTAACGTTTTGTGGACGCAAAGAAATATATTTTCTAATAAGGTCAAGAAAATTTTGCCCTTCAATATTTCCTTCTGTGATTACAAACTCGCGCGTTACTTTTGTCTTTGTATTAGGGATTTTTATTACAAAATGAGAAAACTCGTCTAAAATATCCCCCATACGTAGAAAAGTTAGCTCACATTTTCGACAAGCAACTGCTATTCCAACGATCAATGCGACCTTTGTCATTAAATATGTTTTATCCTCAGCTTCTGTCATAAACCGGGAGACGTTTTCCTTTGACAAAATATTAGACTTTTTTGCATGGTATCCCTCTGACTGCCTCTTTAGAAATGCATGTAAACTGGCATATTAAGCAATATCAATATTCTTCTTCAAAGACAATTCACTTCGTAACATGGAATAAAGAGTCCAGAGTGTTGAAGCTTTTTGATTCTTTCTTCCCTCGAAATAGGCTAATAAAACCTTCTCATTAACACATTTAATGTTTTTGTCTTTAAGCCACTTCCCAAATTTTTCATAAGCCAAATCGTACTGGGCTTTCGACTTTTGTGGAATCACAGTCGATAATGCACTTTGTGCAGCCTTTTCTATATCGCTTGGTAGTCCACCTGAATCTGACATTTTTACTCGTACAATGCACCGAAATATTTAGCTAATAAAAGTAAATACTTATACTTAAATTAACAAACACCTGTCAAGTCAAATGAATTATTATCAATAGCATGAAAACTGTCACTAATTATTTAATACGACTTATGACGTTTAATGTCAGATCAACTGGAAAATTATAAATCTATGTTTTGGTCAAAATTAGATAAAATCTTGTATGAAACACGTTATGAAATGTTATTTTGTGTAACTCATGTCATTTTGCAGGATCTCGCTCGCTACGCTCGCTCGTCCTGCAAACATTCCATTTCGTTACACAAAATAACCCATTTCAAAACTGGTTACATAAATAGCTATTATTGAACTTAAAGGCAATATACTTTAACATTAATGAAGTAATTAATCATATAAAGAGATATTGTTTCAGTAAGCAATGTCCCTTACTTGTTTAAACTAATCTCGAATAACTAGTCTGACTTAGTACGAGGACTGATCTCTATGCTCCGCCCCTGGCCTATATATAAACCAAAACAATTATTTATCTTCACGTCGCATTGTAATTTGCTACGTATAAACTAATGCTAGAAACTTACAAGTCTGAACCTGTTAAAACCTGCCTACAGTAGTCGACCGAGGTCGACAGAGTCACATACTCACATACGGTGAGTAAATACTTACGTTTAAAAGGGATGACCCCAACTCAAATTCATCAAGATTTGGTGGATACATTAGGGGATCTGCAATATCATATGACATAGTTAAAAGGTAGTGTTGTGACTTTAAATGTGATAGACAGTCGTGTATAGACGAATAAGCAGGAGGAGCTCCCATAATCGTCACTACCCAAGAAACTGTTAAAAAGGTCCATGATCTCGTGCTGCAAGATCGACATCTGACTATTAGATAAATAGTTGAAGATACTGGTCTCTCATACTATGTGGTATACCGGGTGCGGCAATAGTGTGTCGGCGGAGCTTAGCATGAAAACTAATAAAGTTGTAACAATGAAATTTTACGTACACATGTAGTATGCTACAGTGCATTTTCTAATTTTATTTATATATTTACAGGTGTTCCAAATTTCCTCAACCACTTTCAATTTTTTTTTTAATAGATTGCAATACTTTCTTGTTATTATGATGATAGCCGCCCAAATTATCTTTGCAATGATATATGACAATGTGCACTTACAACTGTTAGTTTTGGTTTTATTGCAAATTTTGTTAAAATCTTGACAGTTGCAGCGTCTAACATTTTAAGTCTTAGCCTGAAAATGGGTGCAGTGCCTCACGTAACTTTTTTGTTACCAATTTATGGACTAACACGTTATATGTTTTGAGGGTGAACAACGTGACAACATATACAGAGTGTTAAATATGTCGTGCCAAAGTTATCGAAGTTTAAAGGCTATTTTCTCTTTTTTTTTAAATTGAACCTATAATTTTTTTATTAGTCAGCAAATTCCTTGTAAAATTGCCGTTAAAATGGTACCAATAACATAGTACTTATTTCTAGTATTTTCTAAGTTATAACCCTTTAATGGGATATACCTATGTTTATAATATTCAATATGCGGTGCATCTAATAGTTGGTTGGCCATGAAATGATGTCAAACAAAGTAACTTTTACAAACACCTGTTTCTTAATTCTTTATTATTAGTTTTAGAATTACATTTTGTAATTTTTCAATAATAAAACAAAATTAATTTGAAATGTGTTCAAATATATTTCCATTCTGCTCTACACATGCTCTTAATCGCCTCTGCATCGACAGACTTACATTTTGAGCCATGTTGTTTTCACTTACTTGAAGAAAAGCGTTTCTGATTCGTTGCTGCATGTTCTCTGCCGTTGTAGGAGGTGTTTCGTAAACTATATTTTTTACAGTAGGCCACAGAAAAAAATCACAAGGGGTTAGATGTGGTGACCGCGGTGGCCAGCTTATAAAGCTTCCTCTCCCAATCCACCTATTGGTGAATACCCTATCTAAATGTGTTTTTGCAGCAGCACCGTAATGTGCAGGTGCACCATCATGTTGGTACCACAATCTCCTTATGACGTTATCTGGTAGGTCTTCTAACAGCAATGGTAAATTATTTTGTAGGAAATTTGTGTAGATTTCACAATTCAAAGTATTATTAAAAAAGAATGTACCTACAATAGTGTTTCCTATGATACCTCCCCAGGTGTTAACACTCCATTTTTGTTGGTATAAAATGGGTTGCACAAAATGAGGGTTTCTAGTGTCATAATAATGAGAATTTTTTCTCTTTGTTATTCCACAATTAGCAAATGTTGCTTCATCTGTGAAAAGCACATGATCTAGAAAAGTTAGATCTTGTCGTAATTGGAAAAGTAGCCATTCACAGTAAACAAGTCTCCTTTCAAAATCCGTTTGTAATAAGCCTTGATGATTTTGAATTTTGTAAGGGTGAAATTTATGTTTTTTTAAAATCCTTCTTACAGCAGTAACTTCTATCCTGTGTTCTTTCGAAATTATCCTTGTAGATACGCGCGGATTTTCCACAACGGACTAGACGACTGTTACTTCATTATCTTCTGTAACCATAGACTTAGTTCTTTCATGTTTGACATAATTCACTGAACCCGTCCGAAGAAACCTTGTCAACAAATTTTCAAACGTCTTAATATCTGGTGCTCTTCGGTGAGGATACTCCATAGCATATGTTCTTGATGCTAAAAGTGGATTTCTATTGCTAGCGCCAAGAACAAATACCATGTCTATTAGCTCCTCCTTCGAAAAATTCATTCTAAAGAAACACAACTATAAACTATTACGGCATGGAAATAAAAAATAATGACAACAAAACGATATAACTGACAACAAGATAACAACTAATAACGAACAAACGGAAATTGATAATTAACTAGCCGAACTTAAATTATAACAATTAAACGCGATTATAGTAAAGAGAAACTATTGAAAAACACTTTATATGGAAAATTTAAGTAGATATTTGACATTTGGTTACACAGCAATTTTTGCTTAATATCATTTCATGGCCAACCACCAACTATTAGATGCAGCACCGCATATTGAATATTATAAACATAGGTATATCCCATTAAAGGGTTATCTTATAACTTCGAAAATACTAGAAATAAGTACTGTGTTATTGGTACCATTTTAACGGCAATTTTACAAGGAATTTGCTGACTAATAAAAAAATTATAGGTTCAATTTAAAAAAAAAGAGAAAATAGCCTTTAAACTTCGATAACTTTGGCACGACATATTTAGCACTCTGTATATGTTGTCACGTTGTTCACCCTCAAAACATATAACGTGTTAGTCCATAAATTGGTAACAAAAAAGTTACTTGAGGCACTGCACCCATTTTCAGGCTAAGACTTAAAATGTTAGACGCTGCAACTGTCAAGATTTTAACAAAATTTGCAATAAAACCAAAACTAACAGTTGTAAGTGCACATTGTCATATATCATTGCAAAGATAATTTGGGTGGCCATCATCATAATAACAAGAAAGTATAGCAATCTATTTAAAAAAAAAATTGAAAGTCGTTGCGGAAATTTGGAACACCTGTAAATATATAAATAAAATTAGAAAATGCACTGTAGCATACTACATGTGTACGTAAAATTTCATTGTTACAACTTTATTAGTTTCCATGCTAAGCTCCGCCGACACACTATTGCCGCACCCGGTATAATACAGGGTGTAAACGAAATATGGCTGCATACATTAATGTGTAATAGCTGTAATACTATTAAGCATAAAAAGCTCATGCACGAAAACTCCATCTCGAACGAGTTCAAAAAAAATATATTTAATAAATGCGCGTGGCTCGACCCGACTCTGATAAATTTAGTATTTCTTTATAATTGCAGCGTTACCCCCACTTAAGCGTAATAGTGTGAGTTGTAGATAAGATGATGCATACCGTAAGTCAGAAGTCAGTCTGCTATCAACTTCCGTGAAGTAATGCTTATTGAAATCAGGAATTAACAGATGTCGTCTTATTATACGGTGAAAAAAGTGGAAATGTTTATAAGGAGCCGTTTCCGAACCGAAAATGTCCATCGAATGATTTGATTTTACAAACCGTGTACAGATTGAGAGATCGCAGTACATTGCATACAGGTTATGAAGGCCGTGACTATGAATGACGATCTTCGGTAACATAATTTTCAAGCTGTGCTCATAAAAGTCCCAGGCGTAAGAGGCGTCCTAAATCTCACTCATCTTTCCCGTCCACTTCGATCTTCTAGGAAATAAATTCCGTTTTGAATAAATTGCATTCTTGTTATTTTTGGGTTTACATTTATGGTCTGCGGGTAGGCCGACGAATATTCCCGTGGGTGGTTGTGTCCCAGGTGTAAGAGGCATCCTAAATTTCACTCAATTTCCCGTTTATTTCGATCTTCTGGGAATAAATTCCGTTTTGCATAAAATCTGACATTTGAATCAAATCTGTATTTATGGTTTGCGAGTGGGCCGACGAATACTCCCGTGGGTAGTTGTGATCTAGGCGTAAGAGGCGTCCTAAATCTCACTCATTTTCCCGTTCCTCTAGCTCATCTAGAGGGAATAAATTCCGTTTTTAATAAATTGCGTTTTTGTTATTTTTCGATTTACATTTATGGCTTGTGGGTAGGCCGACGAATATTCCCGTGGGTGGTTGTGTCCCAGCCGTAAGAGGTGTCCTAAATTTCACTCAATTTCCCGTTTTTTTCGATCTGCCGGGAATAAATTCCGTTTTGAATAAAATCCGTATTTTTGGGTTGCGGATTTTGAACAATTCCGTTTTGAACAATTCCGTTTGGAATAAATTTCGTTTTGAATATATTGCCGTTTTGAGTAAATCCGTTTTGAGTAACTACCGTATCGTTTATTACCGTTTCGTTCATTTGCGTCTCGTTTCATTCTGTATTTACCGTACCGTTCCGCTTTTGGAGTTTATCGTATTTTGAGTTTGGCGGTTCTGAACGAGCGTTCTTGACGTTTGGTTATGTTTTCTTTCTTCTCGTTTCGGACTTATCTCGATTTGATTTAGACTCTCGATTTAGACTTTCTCGAGTTTGATTCTTCCCGATTAGATTTTCTCGATTTAGACTTTTCCCGATTTGGACTTTGTGATTCTGATTATGACTGTTTTTTTTTGCTTCGTTGGCGTTGGTTTTGTCGAATCTTTACCGTCTCGGGATTTTGGAGTTCTTTGGATCTTATGATTATGACTTCCGAATTCGCTAAGCGTTTTTGCTAACCGAATATATGTTTTCACGATTTTGACTTCGTTATGACGGAGTTTTATGTATCAAAAGAATTTCCGGCCACTTAACTACTGACCGTGGATTGGATTCCTGACCCTTCCTTCGTTTCTCTCGCGTCTTTTTGTTCAGGAACTCGATTGCGATACTTTTTGTTTTGTTTTGTGTTTTCTTTCCGCCTTCAGCGTGTCAGTCCATTCTTGGTCTGGTTTGGACTTAAAGCTTTGCGAACTAGGAGCGTTTTGTCTTTTTTTTTGTTGTTGTTGTCCCCTAGTCTGTTAGACCGCAGTCAGTGATTTTGGATTCCTCCAATATTTTTTGTGTACTCACTTCTTTCTTTCTCCTCTGATGTAGAGTCTTGAAGGACACCGTGGTGAGTTGCTGTGTCGGTTGCCTCCTGGTTTCGTTCGGCTGGATGGGTTCTGGACATATTCTGGACGTTGCTTCCTTATCAGAAACTTCCAGGGTTGTTTCCTTTGAGGGTGAGGGGGGAGTTGTTACGCCTTAATTTACCCTTTCTTTAATATCGATAAATAGTCTTCATTTATTTATTGATGAATCCCGGTATCTTTATTAACCTCGTTAAATTTGAAATACATTCATTTGGATACTTGTCCCGCTCCCTGTGGTCAAATTTGGAACTATGTCACCCCTTCCGCTGGACCGCGGTTAGATTGAGGAAGAAGCAGACAGACCTTGACAGTAGAAAGTCGTTTAAAAATTACGATCATAGATCTCCGTACTGGAAGTTAAACTCACACATCTCTGACTTAAGTTATATTAACGTATATTACGGATTATGTCAGAGGGTGAGATATAATTTTGGAAATAATGAATTTGCGTTTACGACTGATGTAAGTTGAGGAAGTTATCCCAACTTTGGTTTTGCTTGGCGCTCCATTCTCGTTTCCGAAAAGGGAAACAGAAACTGGCTTCCGGTTGAAAAGGTTTCGAATACTGTAGCCTGAAAATCTAGGGCGATTGATGGTCGACTAATTCCACGAACACTCTGAGGAATTAATTACTACCTTCGAGGACGGGATCAGTTTCAAGGAACAAAGTAACTCGTTTTTTTTTTATTATTGTGTAATTTAGTTTTCGACTTATAATCTGATATATATATATATTTACTGCTTTCATAGTTTGCCGTAACCACTTTAACTTCTTTTAGTATAACTTAAAATTCCTTTTTGTAATATTAATTTTGTACTCAGTCAATATTTTACTATCATAATTTATATATCATTTTTGGGTATACTAGATATCTAATTAGTCTTGTTAATGCCAAATTATTAATTCATCTACTTGATATTAAAATCTAAATTTTTAAAACATATGTAGTTATCGATAAATTTTATAGATATATCGTCTGCAGTCACGATCTTTTTTTGTACCAGATGTACTGGCACACGAGCAGGTGTTCGATAGACGCTTGTTGTAAAATAATTATTTTTGATTTTAAGACTTAATTCATTAGCATTTTGTATAAGATATTTTTACTACCGCTTTATCGTTATAAAATTTTTGTAAGTTTGAATCTATGGTACCGTAGAAAAAAAAACGACGGGATTGAATCATTTAATCTGTAATTGATTGAAATTAATTTTCTATTTATTTTCATCAGTGTTTTTATTTTACTTTCAAAATATATTTACCGAACTGTTACACTTTATTTTTGCGATACTTAGTTGTTGTATTTTTGTATAGACATTTTTATAAGTTTGATGCCGTATTATACACTCGGTAATTATACAGTGTGAAGTAATATATTTTTCTTTAAATTCATTTTTGGCAAATATTAATATTTTCATTCAATTTTTTTTTTATAATATACAAATATTTTTTTTTGGTTAGTGAATATACGAATTATTTGTTTCCAAGTATTTTTTTTGCCTTTGGCACTTCCCTTAGCAATTTCTTTACAGGTATCCTGTGCAGCCTTCTGGTATAGTACGTAGGTACATAGTAAGTTTATATCTACCGCGTGTTTGAGTAGTTGTATGCGCATGCGCCTAAGATCGCGCAATCTCTTTTCTCAGTTTTCAGACTGAGGTTCTGTAAGCAAAACTGACTGGCGCTACCTTCCATCTTTTATTTTAGTCACCCACACCCGTCTCTACTGACTAAGGGCATACTTAATAAATAGAAGCTCCGATACATTGTGCAATACAACTGCGGTTATTGTTTTAAAAATTTTGTCCATCGTCAAACGCCATTGCTGCGCCAGCTTCGCGGTAAGGTAGCAGCATGTATAGTTATAGATGAAAAAACCTGCATTTGTTTTTATAATGTTTCTATAAAATGGCAAATTAGAGTTTGGTTGTTTGAAATCATATACCGATAGGCAGCCCGCTACGGGCCATAGGCAACAATATACGTATGGAACGTAATGCGATGTGGCAACGTGTGTACGATGCCACTCCGCGTGCGAAACATAAGTCCGATGGTCGAGCGCAACAGATTGCCCGTCATTCGTATTTAGCTGTGCATACGTAAAGGTAGTTATCATGTCAGTGTATACAACCGCAGAGAAGGTACAAATAGTTTCGTGGTATCTTGCCGGCAATTCCTGTCGAACAACCGCTGATTTATTTGCTGTAGAGTACGTAAATCGGCCTATTCCTTCGCATTCGACGATTGAAAGGATCGTAAATGCGTTTAGGAAATATGGCTGTGTAGTCGGAAATTGCCGCAAATGCCAACAAATTGACGAACAGCCTCTAATACCTGTCTATCGGGAGGAGAGAGACGTGAGGGTTTGTTCGTTAGTTGAAATGGGCGACCTTAAGTGTTCACGGCAAATTGCAGACGAAATTGGTGTTAGTAGAAGTACAGTAAAGCGGATTCTAAAACGCAACAAATATAAAAGTTCGAAAGTGCCAGGAGATTTTTCCCGAGGACAATTTTGCAAGAATGGAGTTTTGTGAGTCCGTGATGGAAAAGGCTAACAGGGACGAATATTTTATAAAAAATATTCTGTTTACCGACGAGTCTTCTTTTCCACGTCATGGCAAGCATAATCCCTCAGTCGTGCGATATTGGTCTCGAGAAAATAAACATCTTGCTCGTAATGATAAAACTCAATACCCCGAAAAACTTAACGTTTGGGCGGGTATCTTGGGTGATAACATTATAGGGCCATTTGTTATCGACGGCAATTTGAATGCAGTAAAATATTTAGATTTGCTGCGAACACGAATTATTCCTGCTGTCCGTCAACTAAACGTCGATTTTGATGCAAATTGGTTTATGCAAGACGGTTGTCCCGCACATAACAGCAGATTAGTAAGAGGGTTTTTAGAAAACACTTTTCCTAATCGTGTTATTTCCGGGAGGGGTACGATAATATGGCCACCTCGATCACCCGACCTCAATCCCTGCGATTTTTTTTTGTGGGGTTATGTCAAAGAAAATCTTTACGGTCTTCTAACAATACCGAACTTGCAACAGTTGCAAGTTAAACTGTTTAGAATTTTCGAGACAATAACCCCTAGAAATCTCGAGGGAGTGAGGCGGGAGTTTTACAATAGGCTCGGCTATTGTTTGGGAAGAGAGGGCGGTATTTTCGAATCCTATATTGAGTGACTTTCTTAAAATTTAAATTTATTTTGCAGAATTATTGATTTTTTACTTTCATCTTTTAGAAAACGTTATTGATTTTTTATTACTTAAAATTACTTTTCCGTAGCAGCTAAGAATACAATAATAATAATAAATTGGACCTTATTATGTTTGAAACAAATGGGCAAATTACGTATACAGAACGAATATGCAAACGACTATATCCTTGCGCGGTTTAAGTCTTACTAAATTCTTAACTGCAATGTGCTGCAATTGAAGCAGCTGCGCGTAGAAGGGATTCGCTGTTGCCACTCATTGCTGACTATCGCCCGTTCCGAGCTGGACCTATCGGTATACCTCCGTATTCTTGGTCAAAACGCGTATCTGCGCAAGTGACAGGGGAACACGTGCGGATTCTAATACAATATGATTTCTTCAAGTATAGAAAGGGATTGATTAACCGCAAAATTGATATAAAAGTCGAATATGTTTTTTATGTTCACTGCTGTTTACCAATATAATTTTGGTGTGTCAATACTTGGCAATAGTGAACGAAAAAGAATAATTTTTAATGTGTGTATTCTTAAAACTCAAGTAGATGTATAAATTGGATTTTTAAAATAAAGTGATTAGTGTGAAGTTAAAAGCAATCATTTAGGTTAATTATAAATACCTGCCCTGCTGTACCGCACCTAGTGTGGAGATTCAGTATTTACCATTACATACTATGAAGCATTGAATTTCTAAATAAGGTATCTAAATTTATTACATAAAATCACAAATAAGTATAATCATTCACACTTGCATGTATATATAATATTTCATATATTATTTATTTTAGGTTATATAATTTAACATAACTATGGTTATAATTAGAGAACGTACACGCTTACCACACGACGCAAAACCCAGTGCAGTACTGGCGAAAGGCTGTATTTCTAAAATATTTAATTTTATTTATATAATTGGAAAACGAACGCGTGGTGATCTATAAAATTACGAAATACATATTTATTTGTTGAAAAGTTGTATTTATAAAGTTTTTAATTTTATTTATATAATTGGAAAACAAACGGGTGGTGATCTATAAAATTACGAAATACATATGTATTTGTTGAAAAGTTGAATTTTTAAAGTTTTTAATTTTATTTCTATAATTGGAACATTTTTAATTGTTCATTTTGTCGTTCAAGTTGAGTAAAGGAGTATTAATATTGACTAGCAATAGTTTCTCAAGGTTTTCTTCTGTCAATTTTGTTCTCTTTGAATTAAGTACATCCTTATAAATAGAAAACGTCCTTTCTACATCGCAACTGGTTATAGGTGCATACTGGAAATATTCTTTTATTTCTTCATATTTAGCCGTTAGATTTTGTGGAATTGTCTCCATACATAATAGCTGCAATGTAATTAAATCTGGATTTCTATTAAGATTTGCTTCAAACTTTTGCCGAAGGCCACATCCGAAGTCACTTGGAATACTTTTCAAATTATTAACAGCCACATCTAATGTGGTTAATCTGTCATTTAATTTGAGATTTCGATTTTCAAAATAAGTGATTAGTTTTGGCAATTTTCCAAAGTGTTCGCGAAGAAAGTACAACTGATTTTTTAAATTTGGGATTTGTGTGAGCTCCTTGCACTCGCCAATACTTCTAGCATCCTCCTTTAGCAGTGTTACGAAATGTTCTAGACTATCGAAATTCTCAGCATAATAACTAGTAGCTTCTAGCCATGTTCACCATCTAGTTATTACTGGAGTGGGAGGCAGTGACAGAGATGGAAATATTTCCCTGAAAAGAGCTACTCTCAATGGTGCTTTTCTGAAAACTTTTTTAAAAGCTGATACAAGTCTATCAACTTCCGCAAAAGTGTCTCTGATATATTCACAGATTCTGTGGAGAGCACAAGTAATATGCAGCATATTAGGATATGTTTTCTTCAATAGTCTGCCTGTTTTTAACATATACGCAGCACTATCACTGACAAATCAAAGTATTTTTTCTTTGTACGTGGCGTCCGAATGAAGCATTTTTTGCATATTCTCCTTAATGGTTTCAGCAACTGTTTCCGCATCAACTCTATTTATAACACTTGTTGCTATTACATATGAGTTATAGGGAATAGTTGGATGTAGTACACCAGCTACAACATTTACCACACAGCGTCCTAACATATCCACCGTTTCGTCGGCGTTTATCCATACGTATTGATTTAAAAGATGGCTTCTAATGCGTTCTACTGTTCCCGTATAGCACCTAGAAACATAATATTTGCGTAAAGTTGATTCATCAG
The DNA here is from genome assembly GCA_935421215.2 of Melolontha melolontha. Lineage (NCBI taxonomy): Eukaryota > Metazoa > Arthropoda > Insecta > Coleoptera > Scarabaeidae > Melolontha > Melolontha melolontha. The sequence goes on from OW285236.1 coordinate 63,079,743, forward strand.
GAACATTTCGATCAGTATATTTTTTCAGAAATGTCTTCAAAATTGGATTGTTCAATTTAAATAATGGAATATTAGCTGCCATAAAAGTTTCACAGAGTTCTTCGTTAAAATTGTCAGATTCCAACGGGTTAAATTTTTTTTCGTGCTTTAACGATCCTACGTGACGATTTACGGTTGATTTATTGCAATTTTTTAATAACGTTTCTCACACTTCACAATAAATTTCGGAATCACTGGCAATGTACATACAATCAGTATGGCCCTCAATCCAACTCGCCATTGTTTCACGATGCCATTCTCGACGCTCTTCCATTGTGTGAAAAAGTAAGAATATTCTAGATCCAAATAAACGAAATTAAATAACGAAATTTTATGCACACTTACGTGAAAATAATTGGAAGATGTTGCTTAAATGAAAAGAAAAGGAATGTACGTGCTATTTCTCTTACGAAATACGATAAACTTATTTATTTTATCTACGTACACTACACCACTGAAAACACTATATTCTCCAAATACAATAGCTGGGTTGTCCATTGTTATCGCTGCGAGACCAGGTGGCCGAGTAAGTCAAACAAATACTTCATTGAATTACGCCGGGATGTACTGAGCGACGTTATACACAATTCCAATTGCCGATTGCGTTTTATGGAAATTGCATCCGTTCTCTAGTTATAATACATATCTCCACAAGGTCTTTATCTTACATCAAAACTTAAATTACCGCTAATTAAATTTAGACACGGTTCCAAAGGTACACAGGCTTCTACAAGTGCACCACGTCCATCAACCAGTGTTGGAAAACAAACACAGTTGGGTACAGCAATTTATGATTTTCATTTACCACCAAAATATCGTTGAGTTCCAATATCACCTGAAGAAATCGAATACATAAATAATGGTGGACCAGCAAAATAAAATTTTTAATTTATAATAACTGGTTTATAAATTGTTTTAGCATAATGTTATAATTACTTTAAATAAGGAAAATAAATACTAGTAAATCGGTAATGTACAACTTTATTTCATTTAATTAATTGTGCCACAAAATAATAAAATAAAATATATTAAGTAATATTTCTGCATTAGAAAGTTACAATTTTCATATTTTTTTAATTTATAAATGTAGTGTGGATTGAGTTATTTTTCTAAAATGACACCCAATTGGTGTTTTATTGTCTTTTGTATATTTGCTTTTTCTCGCATAAAATTTTATGGTCTTGTTTTGGGAAATGATTTGATGACTATTGAACATAGTGAAATAAAAGAAAATTAGATAAATTTATAGTTAATTGACGAAGGAGATACTTCATTATAACGCTAAGAAATAAGTAATTAAACTTCTAGTTTCAAAAATTCTTTTATTGTAAATACCACTACAATATTGTTTCGCCATACAATGGCTTCATCAGGTGGATGAATTTATTTTGATTACTGTAAAAAAGTATACAGGAGCATATTACACTTACTGTTATTAAAATTGACCCTGATAGGACTGCATTTTCAGGGAAAATCTATTTGCAAAAATATACTAAAGTAACCGGTATATTAATCAAATCCCCGATTGGCATTTAATTAATTGTGCAAAGTCTTATTAAAATCTAAGTAGCCATATCAAAGATATTCGAATGGATCTATACATTTTCTTAACTCTGTATAAAAAAATATATAAATATATGTGAAAAGATGGTCAAAAATATAATAAAATAAATAAACTGCTTCTTCACAAACTAAATATAGTAACAGAATAATTGAAACATATTTGAGTGGGTAAAACTCCACCAGTTTTGTATAATACAAAAGTATTTTTAATCATATAAAATATTATTAAAAATCTAGTGTGAAGAACACAAATACGATTTCAATATTAATATTTTTTGTGAACGTATCCGAACATATCCCTCCCCAGAGACGCAGATACGTATTTCATCTTTCTACAGATTCATCAGTACGCCCCTTGGAGAAAGGATATCTTCAGACACATTCACAAAAAATACGCTATCGCGGCTTGTTTTCTAAACTGATCTCGTGCGGCAAAATGGTGCCTTCTGAAACTTGTTTTTTAATATACTATTTTCTATTACGATATCGTAAAGTGCTAATTACGATAGCCCGTTACTTGGTTACACAGTATCGTAATGTATTACTTTACCGCACTCTAATTTTTTTTCGAAGTGTAATAAGTAACTAAATCATAGAACTAAATCGTTTTAAAATTTAGATATGGTTAGATATGAACGATTGACAGTGATAAAAATTTAAATAAAAATTATAGAGAGAATAGTAGAGACATTTGCTAAAACTTTATTAGTACTAATTATACATAATAAAAGGCGTTCGACAGACTCTTGCTAAAAGAGTGATTCTATAAATTCGTTAACAAAGCTAGACGCTATAAATACTTCTATTGAGATTACTTATCATTGTGAATACTGCAATTGTTATATAATTTTACTGTAACACTATCTCGTGGGCGTTAATAGATATTCCAGGCAGATTCTGGGAACATTATATTTTGTTTGAATCTCTGCTGATTCACATTAACTAATAAATCACTGTCCATTGAATTAGAAGTTGATGGATTCTCTGTGATTTTAGTAGACGTATTAGGTGCAGTGTTAGATAGTATTTCAGCAACGTCTAATTTTTTCTTGATGATCAATGTGACCTTCAGCCACAGCGGCAGATTTCCATCCTCCATGGCGCTTAACTGTAATTAAATCTCCTCCACTATTAGCCAAATGTGTTACACTGGATTGTCTAAAGCAATGTCCAGTGAAGAGTTCAGGATTAGGTAATTTCAAGTAAGTAGCAATACTTTTTGTACTTTTCCTATTGTGTTAATACCTATTGGAATATTTACACACAAGCCATTTCTATATTGCAGGAAAAAACGCCTATGTGTAACATGACTGGGACGAAGATGATAAATATTTTTTCACCAAATCAATCCAAAACCTTTGAGTTGTAGTAAATTGTCTAGGAACATAAGTTTTAGTTTTTAGCAGTCAACCATTATGACATCATTTTTAAAATGTATATCATCTATAATCATGTAAATCATGTTTATTATTTCTTGACGACGGCAAGCTCCATTAAAGACCATTATAAAAATGACCTAACATAATTTTAATATGACTATTATAACAAAATAATGTACAAAATTAGTAAAATACTACTATAATTATGTTTTTATTACTTACTTTCATTGCTAAATATGTTATATCATTGGCTTCTATTATAAATCGGTTAATGTGCTCTATTTCTAAAATCTTCGATTTCTTAGGCTCATAGCCTTCAGACAATCTTGTTAAATATGGTATTAGTTTAGAAAATTTTGAGATATCTGTATTTTTATAAATATTTAAAAACATTTTAACATCAAATATTAGGACCACAAGGAAGATGCCTTTTTTATTTTACTTTCTTTGTCAAAATAGGCAATCATAATGTTTTCTGTGATAGTCACGATGTTATTTCCTTTAAACCAAGTTATAAATTGGTTATATTCCTTTTTATAAATGTGCGATATTTTTTTGGCAGAAGATTTTCCAAATTTTCTTGCGCAATTTTCCGAAGCTCTGGCGGCGTGCAATTACTTATTTCGTCCATTTTGATGTTAGATAGTTACATAAATTAGTCTAAGATTTAAATTCCAAAACACATAACAAAATTTCAAATATTTGAAATGTTCAAATTATAAGTCAGTGTAACCAACGCTAAAAAAATAAAATATCTAAAATATTCGTATTGAACATGACTATTATTTTAAACATGTTTTAATATTTAAAAGGCGGAATAGAATGAATAGTATAAAATACACGTTACATAAGACATTTTTGCGCACTCGTTAATTAGAAAACTGGCCTACGGCTCGTTTTCTAAACCTTCAACTCGTGCGCAAAAATCATGTCTTATGAAACTTGTATCTTAATATACTATTACGGGGTTCATTTTGAGAGTTTAACTGACGTAAAACGTGCCATAAATAGGTGGATTGAGGACACACCGAAAAAGTTCCTTAAGGACGACTTAAAAAAATTCATTTATCCTTGGGATAAATGTATTCAATTAAATGGCGATTATGTTGAAAAACTACATTGTTTGACAAAATAAAAAAATTATAGCTAAATTCCTAGAACTTTGGAAACATCCCTCGTATTATAAAATCATGTTTCAAGTTATGTATATGGGTTGGATTCGATGTTATAGCAAAAATAAGTGTATAAGTGTGTAGTGCCGCATTCATCCATACATCAACAAATTTATTTCAATCGAACATTATATACATTATATATTTTTGAAACTTAATTAATTAATACACAATGTAAAGGATAGATTTTTTAACACCGTAACAAAAATTTGTATTGTATTATCCTTTTACAAGCTGTTCATACATAAAATCAAATAACTATACATTATTTTTTTGCTATTAATAAGAATTAAAGAAAGAATAAAACACTAATATAATTAAAAACTTACATATACTTTATTAAGACTTAAAATATTTTTAAAGTAAGATTTTCAAAATTTTTAAGATAAAAGATATCATCAAATCTGATGTATTGCAGATCATTTCTTAAGAACAATGTATATTTTACCACGGGTTTTGCTTTAATGACCAGAACTCCCATTAGCGTTCCTACCGTTTCCATTATTTCCATTACCGCGTCCATCGTTACCATTTCCGTTGTTTGCATCACTACGACCATTATTTCCATTGCCATTATTTCCGTTTCCATTATCCTCCCCATTTTGTGGAGAAGCCGCTCTTCTCACAAAGTGTTTCTCACCGTTACCATTTTTGGCTTGACCAGCATTCCCATTACCATTATTTCCATTGTCGTGTCCATTACCCTCGCCATTATTTTGTGGAGAAGCTGCTCTTCTCACAAAGTGTTTCTCGCCGTTACCATTTTTGCCTTGACCAGCATTCTCATTACCATTGTTCCCATTGCCGTGTCCATTACCCTCGCCATTATTTTGTGGAGAAGCTGCTCTTCTCACAAAGTGTTTCTCGCCGTTACCATTTTTGCCTTGACCAGCATTCCCATTACCATTATTTCCATTGTCGTGTCCATTACCCTCGCCATTATTTTGTGGAGAAGCTGCTCTTCTCACAAAGTGTTTCTCACCGTTACCATTTTTGCCTTGACCAGCATTCCCATTACCATTATTTCCATTGTCGTGTCCATTACCCTCGCCATTATTTTGTGGAGAAGCTGCTCTTCTCACAAAGTGTTTCTCACCGTTACCATTTTTGCCTTGACCAGCATTCTCATTACCATTGTTCCCATTGCCGTGTCCATTACTCTCGCCATTATTTTGTGGAGAAGCTGCTCTTCTTACAAAGTGTTTCTCACCCTTTCCATTATTACCTTCTCCATTTTTATGATTACTGTTACCATTACCATTACTATCTGCTGCGTGAATGTAAACGACGAATAGAGTAACAAATGCAACAATCTATTAAACAAAGTTAAAAGTTATTTTAGTACATTATTTCATCAATGGTAGATTTTAAACATTTAAAGTAGCCATTTTCACTCTGTTATATAGAAATTGTTGAATAGATACTAAATGCGTAGAATATTATAGTATTTATTGCATTTTTTAAGTCTTACGAATCTTACGAAGCAATATTTTAGTTAAATAAAATATAAATGTATGAAGATTATTTGACAGCAAGTGAGACTTGCTGCTAGGACCAACTTTTGCAAATCTTAGCAGTAGTTAATTGACGAAGGAGATACTTGTTGAAACTGCATTATAACGCTAAGAAATAAGTAATTAAACTTCTAGTTTCAAAAAAAAGAATTTTTGAAACTAGAAGTTTAATTACTTATTTCTTAGCGTTCTTAGCAGTAGTTTCAAATTCTGCCATTTTATCTAAGGTGCCAGGTTACATTTGCTTAATTTCTGACCTTTGATTTGAAAGTTAAATCGGAAATCCTACGAGGAATGCGTTTTATATTTCGGGAATAGACGATCCTGGTGCTGCCATCTAACAACCGAAGTCTCTACCGTAAAGTTCTATATTTTTTACAGAATACTTAGAACGTTTTGACACACAAATGCTATTTGTGTTGTTTAGAGTGACTTAAAAAATTTATCTCGGCCTAAAAATATAATTAACTCGTGAGCATTTCCGTGTGATTATTTTTTATAACTTTCGACGTGATTTATCACAACAATAGTGCATCCATGAACTTAATTTGATTTTTAGCGATGAATCACCACCAAAAACCAACGTATATCTATGGCATACTGAATTCAATCGTTGCTGTGCTTCGCTCACTGACGAATTTTGTGAAGGTCGTCCAAAATCGATTCGATCGCACGGAATTTGACAATCGCTCAAAAAAACGCTGATGGCGATTGGTCGAAAGAAATACTAAAAAAATACGGTCGGGTGCTTCGAAACACATCTATGACATCGTGACGGGTGACCAATCATGGATCTACGCGTATGAGCCCGAAGTAAGCAGCAGTCGACTATGAGTCTTTCAAGATGAGCCAAATCGAACAAAAGTTCGAGCAGTCAATTCTGAATGGCATACAAGCATTTGCTTGCCAGTAGTATTCGGGAAAATAAGTGAAATCAACTGCCGAAGACGGATCATTCTCCACGAAAACAATGCGAGCTCTCACACATCGATTCAAACAAGAGAGTTTTTGACAACAGAAAAAGTGGAATCGCCATACAGCCCTGATTTGGCACCCAATGACTTGTTTCTATTCGCACAAATAAAAAATAAATTACTAGGTCAACGTTTTTCAATGTCTGAAGAAGCAGATGAAGCTTTCAAAATGCATGTTGAAGAAAGCGTATTGATCTTAATGGAGAATATTTTGAAAAACAATAAAGCCATGTACGATAACTAATTTTAGTTTCTGTTCTCTATTCCCGAAATATAAAATCGTAATTCGTATAAATTTACAATTCGTGGTGCAATTCAGTATTTTCTTTTCAAAGGACCAAACGCATTTTGTTTGATATATAACAAACTTCCTCTTTCGAAAGGTAAAATTTGTCACTGGATTACGTAATTTAAGAGAGTGAGGGCCATGTGCGTCTGGGACAACTGCAATAATCCATCAAATTAATATATTGTTTCAACAACTGCAGAAGTGGTATCGAGGATTGATTGAATGGAAATCGTGAGCACATTTACTGATCGAATACATCACATTTCACATATAGTATTGGGCACATCCAAGATATCAACAAAGGACGTACCGTGATTCTTGAATTGGAATCAATAACGTGAATAGATGCGAAGGTCAGGTAATAATTTGCACATGTTTAACAAGAGGAAAAATTTGTTACGGTTGATCAAACCTGGTTTCATCACTATGTTCCTGAATCCAAACAACAATCTCGACAGTGGACGACACATTATGGTAATCCTCCCCAAAAGAAGCTAAGACATGTTCATCTACGACTGAGTAAATTAATAAATATAATTTCCAGGAATTCGAAGAAGATAATTTTCATAGACTATCTTGCAAAAGGCTAAACTGAGAGACCATATTGTGCCGTTCTACTAGACAAATTGAAGGAAACAATTTCTGAAAAATCACTTGGAATGATTAATAAAAAATTCTCTTCTATCGAGACAATCCGGTTCCTCACACCATCACCAAAAAAAGTTTTCGCGAAAGATGACATCAATTGATATCAGGTTGCATCTCACCCACCTTATTCGCCAGATTGATCTTCAAGTGATTTGCACTTATTCCCTAAACTCACTTCTCGTCAAATCATCTTCTTACTTTTATACAAATTTATTGTTAATAGTAATTACTATTTAATAACATTAATGTTTTGTACATAAATATCCATATTTCATGAAAATAGATTAAAATAAGGATACCTATATGCAAATAATAAAGTTTTTTTAGATATTTTATATATAATTAGGTAATACTAATATAAATAAATTACACTTACTAAAAATTTATTCATGATGATCAAGAATATTTATACGAACTCGCTGTAGTTAGTCGAATAATATTTGGAACTGTAATGACTAATTTGATACCTGACTTCGATTATATATACAGAAATTTCAGAAGACAAAAAGTGATTAATGCGGAATTATTAATTATTATTATAGTATGCTAGGAATAGTTTTATGAATTGTGTAATATTAAAAATAAAGAACTATGTACTTTTCCGTATTAGTGTCGCAAAAAGTAATGAAACTAATTGTTATTATGGCTTTGATATAACGCATGGTATGATATCCGAATATTTCAAATCAATTATTATCTTCTGTACCTTTAACTATGTAAAATGAATTTTTAAAAGTTAATATTACGTGGATCAATTAGTCAATTAAGATAAAAGATGTAAAAGTTATGTAAATTTTCAGTAGAAAGACGAAAACAAAAATGTATCCCAGTTGACATTCTATTCTTTTGGCTCTTGCCAGTTGAAATTTTGCAAGATTAAAATTAAAGCCAAATACATTTTATTATACCACTTAGGCGTGCCTTTAATCTAATTTTGTCGAGGAAGAAAGTTCCTACTGCCTGAAAATTAGTTCGAACAGTACCCATTTTTAAATCTGGTGATGGGAGTAATATTAGAAATGATCGTCCTGTACCAATATTGTGTAATTTTTCCAAAATATTCAAACCAATGTTGTTTTAAAACCAATAAGTCCTCGTGTGATTAGCAAACTATCTCCTACAGAACATGGATTTATTAAAGGAAGATCGACAATTACAAACTTATGTACATTTGTTCATCAGGCTGTCGAGGCTTTGAATGACCACCAAGTTGACACAGTTTAGACTGATTTTTCGAAAGCCTTTGACCAAATACAGCATCACATGATTTTGGATAAGCTGCATCGCATTTAGATGGGCGTATGGGTGTATGAATTATGTGCAATACCTTTGCTTTGAGTCCCAATGTTATATGTCGCTTTCCAGTGTACCAGTATCCCAGGGTACGCCGAAAAGACTGCCATCGAACAACTTATTTTATGCAGATGATTTAAAAATTTATAGACATATAGATATCTTAGTTGATTGCTATAAACTATCTCCCGCATTAAATTACAGATTCATCTTGCAGCCCTTTGTAAATAGAGTGACAAGAATTATGTGTCGTTGAAAGTTGCGAAGTGTAAGGTAATGATGTTCACTAGAAGACGGAGTACTATTTTTTTTTAATAGGCCTTTCACGATACGAAGACGTACACGTCATTGATGACGTTTGCACAGTGTAATAAGATCTGTATCTTTGTTATGTAATGAGTAATGACTACTAATGACTAATGAATAATGATTCTTTAATATAGGTTATATGTATCAAATAATTGACATGACATGGAAGATGTTTAGATTATTTTGAAGTCATAATTCATAATAAAACATATTATTTATATATATTATTATATTTATTTATCAGATATAAGATATAACCTTTGCATTTAATAAAGAAAACTTTTTTAACAATTTTATTAAATAGAAACACATGCAATTTACTTATACACAAATAATACAATACGGAATACATTTTATCAATATAATACTAAACAAACGTAGAGAAAGATATTAATGATTATTAATTGTATTAACAAAGTTAAAAACACATCAGTCTGATGAACTATCTTCATTGTCACTTTCTTCTCTAACATTAATAAAAAATTCAGGAGGTTCATCGCGATCTATACCCACTTCCATATGCCACCATTCTTGTACTAATTTCTCCATATGATGATTGCTGTTTTGCCAATCAGATGAAATTGTATTAAATGTCCTTTCCCATATTATTTTTGAATTATCAATGGAGCGTCCACTTTCGCCTACATGTCGAGTATAGTAAGTTTTCGTAATACCCCAGATCAGTTCTATCTGATCGAACACACAATGATAAGGTGAAGGAATAATTTAATATTCTCTATCTTTTTCAGCCAACTTTAGCATTGCGAACACTTCTACAATCTTCATCTTGCCATGAACGTGTCACTGTGTGATCTTGAAAGATTCAAGTTTCATCAACAAATATAAATTGATAAATACCAGATTTCTTCAGTAGTATATAGTCTGATAAAAACTTCATACGTTTTAATACGATGTGTGGTAACTCCACCAATGCCCTTTTAGGATCTTATTTTTTGTAGTGAAATCCTATCTTTGTAGCACTTTCTTCAGTGATGTGCAGCCACCCATAAAAATTTGTGTTTCACAAAGTACTGCTCACAAAAATTTTAGCTTAATATGTTGTTCTGTAATTATACAATAATTATATTATGGTAATGTATGTATATTTTGGAAAACTTATATACGGCATACCCTAATAGCACACTCAATAAAGTTGTCAATATGAACAACTACTTTCTTCCTGTCATGCTTTCGTTTAGGGCTAGCCAGTGTATTGCCCTTTCCAACATCAGTAGAGATTCTGTTAACAGCTGTAAGGCTTACACCTAATGCTGCAGATACACGCTATAAATAATGTAATTCATTATAGTTATAGTATTGTATGAATAACAATTATAATTCACCTCACGTATTGCCGTTAATGATAATATCGGCCCACCATTATCACGTTCTTCCTTAAAATACGCGATTGCAGCTGCAATTAACTATTTACTCTAGCTAGAGAACGGTTTCGGCATTATTGCGTAAGCGAATAATTCAACTTTAGTTATGCGAATAACTGTTTGTAATAAAGACGAGATAAAAACTGTGGAAACTAATAAAAAAGTACAAACAACAAGGAAAAAAAATGACAGAACAAATTTGTCAAATGACAGAACACATTTGTCAAAAATGCACGCTTCTTTCTCTGTCCTACAAACTTATACGGCGATATTAACGTTGGATTTTATCTGTAGTAATACCATAAGAGCTTTGAATTTATCGATAATTTTACGAATGCTTGTTGCATAGCGACGAAGACGAGTGTCAGTTTGACAAGCATTTAAATTACGACAGCCCGTAGGGTTGAAGTGGTTTAATTGTCAAATTGACACGAGTCGAAGTCGTTATGCAGGAAGTATGAATGAAATTACCGATTTTAATTCAAAACTCGTATGGTATTTGATTAGATAATTTTACGTAATACAAAATGAAATTTATCTAAACTCTTTATTTACTAATTCATGTATAAATTAGTACACTGAAAGGTACAATTCTTATATACATTCTGTTTTTTATTGGATGTGCTTGAATCAATATTTGCACTGTTGCAACTAATTCCTCGCATTTGATTAATAATAGTTTCATGGTGTTCTTTATCTAGTTGTAGATACGGCTTAATAGAATGCGAACTACTATGGCCAGAAATTTTAATTAATTGTTTCTCATTTACACCAGCTTTTGCTAAATTTGAGACAGCTGTCGCGCGACTGGAATGGTTACTTATTTTTTTGGTTTTCTGTGTTGAAACCAGCGAGTTCAACACTTTTCTTAAACCATTTCAAAATTTCATTTCTTCAATAGGCATATTTTTATACCAGCTACCTTTTTTCTTATTCCACGCTGGATTGACAGTTAAAAAGAGTCTATCACTTTTTATACGAGCGTTTTCTGTCCTCTTTGAAATGAGTTTTTTAAAAAGTCTGACTGGGCAATTACTTGGTTTTACTTTGTTGGGAATCAACCATTTACTGTCAGCACATTTTTGTGCTCCACCTTGGGTAGTTTTCGTGAATATGGGATGGTACTCCATTCTTCCAGTCGGTGTATTGTATACGTTCATTTCTTTACGGAAGTAGTGAATCAAACATGCCGCGCCTTCTCCTCCTCGCCATGCCAATTCAATCGACACTATCAAGTAAAATTTCTTTTGTAGTCCATCTGGATTTTCTTCATCCCAAACATTTATCATTTTTTAATATTCGTTTTTCTGTAAAGCTGCAGAACTTATTTTCCGTTTACCAGGTATCGCTTGAAATTTTAATATAATAAGACGCAAATATATTAATATGTGTTTGTTGTTCCGTAAACGTAAATCCAAATGACATTTGATAATGTCAATCACAAATATCAGTTAGTGCATAAAATAATCGTGCGTCGATTCTGGTTTAAATGAATTGCTTCTCAGTTTTAAAATGGCTTTCACTTTCACATTTTCGAAGTGGTAATAAAATTGATGGTTTATGGGTTTATTCAGTTCAAGATTGCATGGTAGAATTTCGAGTTGAGTTTCCACATTTTGTAATAGATTATATACAATTTAAGAATACTTTGGATAGAACTTTAAAACTTTTTTCTGAAACTGGTTGTCTCTTAAGAAAATCAGGCAGCGGAGCAGTTAAGAAACGTACACCTCAAGTTGTCAATCGTGTTGAAGAAATAATGGAAAATGAACCACAAACATCTGTTCGACATTTTAGTCAACAAATAAACCTTTCTGTTGGTACAACTCACAAGTTATTAAAAAAAGATATGCAACTTTATCCATACCGTGTCACAGCAGTACAAGAATTGTTAGAAATTGATTACCCACGTAGACTACAGTTTTGTAATTGGTTTGTAAATATGAACAATAATGAAGAACTTTCGCAAAGAGTCATCTTTACTGATGAAGCATGGTATTACAAAAGGGGATACCTAAATTCACAAAATACAAGAATTTGGAGTAGTGAAAATCCACATGTAATTAATGAAGAATCGCTACATCCAGAGAAAATTGGTGTTTGGGCAGCGATAAGCCAAAGGCGAATCATTGGACCAATATTTTTTCAGGGAACGTTAACTGCTTAAAGGTACCGTACGGAAATTTTACAACCATTTGTCAATCAGTTGCATGATGATGAACTTCATAATTCATATTTCCAACAAGACGGAGCACCTTGTCCCTGTACTGCAGAATCTTTGGATTATTTGAGAATATTTTGATGAGCGTATAATTAGTCTAAATACTGAAATTGCCTGGCCTACACGTTCATGCGATTTAATACCTTGCGACTTCTTTTTGTGGTCTTATCTAAAAAATAACATATTTCGACCACCTATATTGAATTTGAATGATATGCTACAGAGAATCGAACAGAAATGCATGGAAATTAATAAAAATCCAGTAATGTAGCAGAATATTATCAGAAATTTTGAACGGAGGATTTTAAAGTGCATTAATCTTGAAGGACAACATTTTCAACATTTGTCATAGTACAAAAGTATTTTTAATAATATAAAAAATATTATTAAAAATGGGGTGTGAAGAACACAATACAAGTTCATTTATGTATTTTTGAATGTATCTTCTCCAAAGACGTAGATACGTATTTCACATTTCTACATGTTCGTCGGTACGCCCCTGTTGGAGAAGAGACACATTCAAAACAAACATAACTACGTTACTATCTAGCCGAAATTATTCAGACAGAGCGTGAAGGAATATTAAGCGCTGTCTACATAATAACAGCCGAACTAGAATGTGTTTTTTATAGTCGGTAACCACCGTATCTATAAAAAACTGTATTCTCGTGTCTTCACTAATTGTCGGCGTGAGCCCAATGTGTATATGACAACATAATTTGAAACATACTTGAGTGGGTAAAACCTCACTAAATTTGTATAATACAAAAGTATTTTTAATAATATAAAAAATATTATTAAAAATGGGGTGTGAAGAACACCCCATTTTTAATGTTATAGTTTTCAATAAATACCTATTATTTGTTATTTATTTGTATGTATGAAACTGTCAAAATATACGACTTCGTAGGTTAAGTAGTAAATTTTAATTTACGACATACTTCAAAATGTTCTCAGTAAATCACATGCTACTAGATTGACTTTTCAAATGAACACACGTTATAATGCGTTTATTCGAACCAATACTGGAATACTCTTCGATTGTATGGAACCCAGGCTATATACACTATATAAACTTAGTAGAATCGATTCAAAACTCTTATTTCAATCAAAAGACTAGTATTTGCTTACCCGAGTTGCATTTAAATTTAAAATAATTATCCTCAATTTTAATAAAATTTATCATTAACTTTTTTAATAATTTTCTGCTAATTAAAAATTAAAATTCGTTAAGTAAACAGTAAAAAAATAAACAATCTTTTCTTGTATAATGTTTTCCTTTCATTAAAATTTATATATACAAACAACAAATTGAAAATTTAAAATATTCGATAATTTTGTCCATGAGTGTATTTTTGAAACTTGATTAATTAACATACAATGTCAAAATAGTATATTAAAAAACAAGTTTCATAAGGCACCATTTGGCGCTCGAGATCAGTTTAGAAAGCGAGCCGCGATAGCGGCGAGTTTTCTAAAGAGCGAGTGCGGCAAAAGGCCTTATGAAACGAGTTTTTTATACTATTTTTCCTATTTTGCGTTTTTTACATTAATAAATTGCTTAAATTGGAATTATTTAATTTGAAAGTTCAGAGTTTAATTTTTATATAAAGTATGCAGTTGGTCACATTGATACTTGACATTTTCAAATTTAAATCTTGCTATCCGCGAAGTATTTATATTACATATTATTTATTAATTTTCGTTAACATTACTTGATATTTCATTTAAGAATATAAACATGAGTGACATAGAAACATATATATGTTGTTGTCAATTGTATACAACATACGTTGTTTGTGTAAAATAAGGACATATATCATATCTGTCAAATGTACATAAATTCTTAAAATCAAATGACAGGCAATGCTATTTATTTCTGTATTCGAACAACGCCAACATTTTTTTCATTTTTCAATGTTGGCGTTGTTCGAATACAGAAATAAATATCATTGCTGTCATTTGATTTTAAGAATTTATGTACATTTGACAGATATTATATATGTCCGTATTTTACACAAACAACGTATGTTGTATACAATTGACAACAACATATATATGTTTCTATGTCACTCATGTTTATATTTTTAAATGAAATATCAAGTAATGTTAACGAAAATTAATAAATAATATGTAATATAATAGACTTCGCGGATAGCAAGATTTAAATTTGAAAATGTCAAGTATCAATGTGACCAACTGCATGCTTTATATAAAAATTAAACTCTGAACTTTCAAATTAAATAATTCCAATTTAAGCAATTTATTAATGTAAAAAACGCAAAATAGAAAAAATAGTATAAAAAACTCGTTTCATAAGGCCTTTTGCCGTACTCGCTCTTTAGAAAACTCGCCGCTATCGCGGCTCGTTTTCTAAACTGATCTCGTGCGGCAAAATTGTGCCTTATGAAACTTGTTTTTTAATATACTATTTTCTATTCCGATGTCGTAAAGTGCTAATTACGATAGCCCGTTACTTGGTTACACAGTATCGTAATGTATTACTTTACCGCACTCTAATTTTTTTTCGAAGTGTAATAAGTAACTAAATCATAGAACTAGATCGTTTTAAAAGTTAGATATGGTTAGATATGAACGATTGACAGTGATAAAAATGTAAATAAAAATTATAGAGAGAATAGTAGAGACATTTGCTAAAACTTTATTAGTACTAATTATACATAATAAAAGGCGTTCGACAGACTCTTGCTAAAGGAGTGATTCTATAAATTCGTTAACAAAGCTAGACGCTATAAATACTTCTATTGAGATTACTTATCATTGTGAATACTGCAATTGTTATATACTTTTACTGTAACACTTACTCGTGGGCGTTAATAGATATTCCAGGCAGATTCTGGGAACACTATATTTTGTTTGAATCTCTGCTGATTCCCATTAACTAATAAATCACTGTCCATTGAATTAGAAGTTGATGGATTCTCTGTGATTTTAGTAGACGTATTAGGTGCAGTGTTAGATAGTATTTCAGCAACGTCTAATTTTTTCTTGATGGAATTATCAATGTAACCTTCAGCCACAGCGGTAGATTTCCATCCTCCATCGCGCTTAATTGTAATTAAATCTCCTCCACTATTAGCCAAATGTGTTACACTGGATTGTCTAAAGCAATGTCCAGTGAAGAGTTCAGGATTAGGTAATTTCAAGTTAGTAGCAATACTTTTTTGTACTTTTCCTATTGTGTTAATACCTATTGGAATATTTACACACAAACCATTTCTATATTGCAGGAAAAAACGCCTATGTGTAACATGACTGGGACGAAGATGATAATATTTTTTCACCAAATCAATCCAAAACCTTTGAGTTGTAGTAAATTGTCTAGGAACATAAGTTTTAGTTTTTAGCAGTCAACCATTATGACATCATTTTTAAAATGTATATCATCTATAATCATGTAAATCATGTTTATTATTTGTTCACGACGGCAAGCTCCATTAAAGACCATTATAAAAATTACCTAACATAATTTTAATATGACTATTATAACAAAATAATGTACAAAATTAGTAAAATACTACTATAATTATGTTTTTATTACTTACTTGCATTGCTAAATATGTTATATCATCGGCTTCTATTATAAATCGGTTAATGTGCTCGATTTCTAATATCTTCGATTTCTTAGGCTCATAACCTTCAGACAATCTTGTTAAATATGGTATTAGTTTAGATAATTTTGAGATATCTGTATTTTTATAAATATTTAAACAACATTTTAACATCAAATATTAGGACCACAAGGAAGATTTATTTTACTTTCTTTGTCAAAATAGGCAATCATAATGTTTTCTGTGATAGTCACGATGTTATTTTCTTTAAACCAAGTTATAAATTGGTTATATTCCTTTTTATAAATGTGCGATATTTTTTTGGCATAAGATTTTCCAAATTTCCTTGCGCAATTTTCCGAAGCTCTGGCGGTGTGCAATTACTTATTTCGTCCATTTTGATGTTATATAGTTACATAAATTAGTCTAAGATTTAAATTCCAAAACACATAACAAAATTTCAAATATTTGAAATGTTCAAATTATAAGTCAGTGTAACCAACGCTAAAAAAATAAAATATCTAAAATATTCGTATTGAACATGACTATTATTTTAAACATGTTTTAATATTTAAAAGGCGGAATAGAATGAATAGTATAAAATACACGTTACATAAGACATTTTTGCGCACTCGTTAATTAGAAAACTGGCCTACGGCTCGTTTTCTAAACCTTCAACTCGTGCGCAAAAATCATGTCTTATGAAACTTGTATCTTAATATACTATTACGGGGTTCATTTTGAGAGTTTAACTGACGTAAAACGTGCCATAAATAGGTGGATTGAGGACACACCGAAAAAGTTCCTTAAGGACGACTTAAAAAAATTCATTTATCCTTGGGATAAATGTATTCAATTAAATGGCGATTATGTTGAAAAACTACATTGTTTGACAAAATAAAAAAATTATAGCTAAATTCCTAGAACTTTGGAAACATCCCTCGTATTATAAAATCATGTTTCAAGTTATGTATATGGGTTGGATTCGATGTTATAGCAAAAATAAGTGTATGAGGGCCGCATTCACCCATACATCAACAAATTTATTTCAATCGAATGGAGAAATTCACAGCAATAGTGTCTACATTATATATTTTTGAAACTTAATTAATTAATACACAATGTAAAGGACAGATTTTTTTGTTACGGTCTTTTTAACACCGTAACAAAAATTTGTATTGTATTAACCTTTTCTAAGCTTTTCATACATAAAATCAAGTAACTATACATTATTTTTTTGCTATTAATAAGAATTAAAGAAAAATAAAACACCAATATAATTAAAAACTTACATATACTTTATTAAGACTTAAAATATTTTTAAAGTAAGATTTTCAAAATTTTTAAGATAAAAGATGTCGTCAAATCTGATGTATTGCAGATCATTTCTTAAGAATAATGTATATTTTACCGCGAGTTTTGCTTTAATGACCAGAACTCCCATTGGCGTTCCTACCGTTTCCATTATTTCCATTACCGCGTCCATCGTTACCATTTTCTTTGTCACTACGACCATTATTTCCATTACCATTATTTCCATTGTCGTGTCCATTACCCTCGCCATTATTTTGTGGAGAAGCTGCTCTTCTCACAAAGTGTTTCTCACCGTTACCATTTTTGCCTTGACCAGCATTCCCATTACCGTTATTTCCATTGTCGTGTCCATTACCCTCGCCATTATTTTGTGGAGAAGCTGCTCTTCTCACAAAGTGTTTCTCACCGTTACCATTTTTGCCTTGACCAGCATTCTCATTACCATTGTTCTCATTGCCGTGTCCATTACCCTCGCCATTATTTTGTGGAGAAGCTGCTCTTCTCACAAAGTGTTTCTCACCGTTACCATTTCTGCCTTGACCAGCATTCTCATTACCATTATTTCCATTGCCGTGCCCAGTACCCTCGCCATTATTTTGTGGAGAAGCTGCTCTTCTCACAAAGTGTTTCTCACCGTTACCATTTTTGCCTTGACCAGCATTCTCATTACCATTGTTCCCATTGCCGTGTCCATTACCCTCGCCATTATTTTGTGGAGAAGCTGCTCTTCTCACAATGTGTTTCTCACCGTTACCATTTTTGCCTTGACCAGCATTCCCATTACCATTATTTCCATTGTCGTGTCCATTACCCTCGCCATTATTTTGTGGAGAAGCTGCTCTTCTCACAAAGTGTTTCTCACCATTACCATTTTTGCCTTGACCAGCATTCTCATTACCATTGTTCCCATTGCCTTGTCCATTACCCTCGCCATTATTTTGTGGAGAAGCTGCTCTTCTCACAAAGTGTTTCTCACCGTTACCATTTTTGCCTTGACCAGCATTCTCATCACCATTGTTCCCATTGCCGTGTCCATTACCCTCGCCATTATTTTGTGGAGAAGCTGCTCTTCTTACAAAGTGTTTCTCACCCTTTCCATTATTACCTTCTCCATTTTTATTATTACTGTTACCATTACCATTACTATCTGCTGCGTGAATGTAAACGACGAATAGAGTAACAAGTGCAACAATCTATTAAACAAGGTTAAACGTTATTTTAGTACATTATTTCATCAATGGTAGATTTTAAACATTTAAAGTAGCCATTTTCACTCTATTATATCATATATAGAAATTGTTGAATTGATACTAAATGCGTAGAATATTATAGTATTTATTGCATTTTTTAAGTCTTACGAATCTTACGAAGCAATATTTTAGTCAAATAAAATATAAATGTATGAAGATTATTTGACGGCAAGTGAGACTTGCTGCTAGGACCAACTTTCGCAAATCTTAGCAGTAGTTTCAAATTCTGCCATTTTATCTAAGGTGCCAGGTTACATTTGCTAAATTTCTGACCTTTGATTTGAAAGTTAAATCGGCAATCCTACGAGGAATGCGTTTTATATTTCGGGAATAGACGATCCTGGCGCTGCCATCTAACAACCGATGTCTCTACCGTAAAGTTCTATATTTTTTACAGAATACTTAGAACGTTTTGATACACAAATGCTATTTGTGTTGTTTAGAGTGACTTAAAAAATTTATCTCGGCCTAAAAATATAATTAACTCGTGAGCATTTCCGTGTGATTATTTTTTACAACTTTCGACGTGATTTATCACAACAATAGTGCATCCATGAACTTAATTTGATTTTTAGCGATGAATCACCACCAAAAACCAACATATATCTATGGCATACTGAATTCAATCGTTGCTGTGCTTCGCTCACTGACTAATTTTGTGAAGGTCGTCCAAAATGGATTGGATCGCACAGAATTTGACAATCGCTCAAAAAAACGCTGGTGTCGATTGGTCGAAAGAAATACTAAAAAAATACGGTCTGGGGCTTCGAAACACATCTATGACATCGTGACGGGTGACCAATCATGGATCTACGCGTATGAGCCCGAAGTAAACAGCAGTCGACTGTATGAGTCTTTCAAGATGAGCCAAATCGAACGAAAGTTGTTCTCGCACGAAGCACTTCGAAGCAAATGGTCGCTCTTCGGAAAAAACGGACATGTTGCAACTGTATCATTAGTGCAACGTCGAGCGGTCAATTCTGAATGGTACACAAGCATTTTCTTGCCAGTAGTATTCAGAAAAATAAGGGAAATCAACTGCCGAAGACGGATCATTCTCCACAACAACAATGCGAGCTCTCACACGTCGATTCAAACAAGAGAGTTTTTGACAACAGAAAAAGTGGAATCGCCATACAGCCCTGATTTGGCACGCAATGACTTGTTTCTATTCGCACAAATAAAAAATAAATTACTAGGTCAACGTTTTTCAATGTCTGAAGAAGCAGTTGAAGCTTTCAAAATGCATGTTGAAGAAAGCGTATTGATCTTAATGGAGAATATTTTGAAAAACAATAAAGCCATGTACGATGACTAATTTTAGTTTCTGTTCTCTATTCCCGAAATATAAAATCGTAATTCGTATAAATTTACAATTCGTGGTGCAATCCAGTATTTTCTTTTCAAAGGACCAAACGCATTTTGTTTGATATATAACAAACTTCCTCTTTCGAAAGGTAAAATTTGTCACTGGATTACGTAATTTAAGAGAGTCGAGGGCCATGTGCGTCTAGGACAACTGCAATAATCCATCAAATTAATATATTTTTTCAACAACTGCAGAAGTGGTATCGACGATTAATTGAATGGATATCGTGAGCACATCTACTGAACGAATACATCACATTTCACATATAGTATTGGGCACATCCAAGATGTCAACAAAGGACGTACCGTGATTCTTGAATTGGAATCAATAACGTGAATGGATGCGAAGGTCAGGTAATAATTTGCACATGTTTAACAAGAGGAAAAATTTGTTACGGTTGATCAAACCTGGTTTCATCACTATGTTCCTGAATCCAAACAACAATCTCGACAGTGGACGACACAATATGGTAATCCTCCCCAAAAGAAGCCAAGACATGTTCATCTACAAGTGAGTAAAGTAATAAATATAATTTCCAGGAATTCGAAGCAGATAATTTTCATAGACTATCTTGCAAAAGGCTAAACTGAGAGACCATATTGTGCCGTTCTACTAGACAAATTGAAGGAAACAATTTCTGAAAAATGACTTGGAATGATTAATAAAAAATTCTCTTCTATCGAGACAATCCGGTTCCTCACACCATCACCAAAAAAAGTTTTCGCGAAAGATGAGATCAATTGATATCAGGTTGCATCTCACCCACCTTATTCGCCAGATTGATCTTCAAGTGATTAGCACTTATTCCTTAAACTCACTTCTCGTCAAATCATCTTCTTACTTTTATACAAATTTATTGTTAATAGTCCATAATTACTATTTAATAACATATTAATGTTTTGTACATAAATATCCATATTTCATGAAAATGATATTTTCCTAATAATAGATTAAAATAAGGATACCTATATGCAAATAATAAAGTTTTTTTAGAAATTTTATATATAATTAGGTAATACTAATATAAATAAATTACACTTACTAAAAATTTATTCATGATGATCAAGAATATTTATACGAACTCACTGTAGATAGTCGAATAATATTTGGAACTGTAATGACTAATTTGATACCTGACTTCGATTATATATACAGAAATTTCAGAAGACAAAAAGTGATTAATGCGGAATTATTAATTATTATTATAGTATGCTAGGAATAGTTTTATGAATTGTGTAATATTAAAAATAATGAACTATGTACTTTTCCGTATTAGTGTCGCAAAAAGTAATGAAACTAATTGTTATTATGGCTTTGATATAACGCATGGTATGATATCCGAATATTTCAAATCATTTATTATCTTCTGTATCTTTAACTATGTAAAATGAATTTTTAAAAGTTAATATTACGTGGATCAATTAGTCAATTAAGATAAAAGCTGTAAAAGTTATGTAAATTTTCAGTAGAAAGACGAAAACAAAAATGTATCCCAGTTGACATTCTATTCTTTTGGCTCTTTCCAGTTGAAATTTTGCAAGGTTAAAATTAAAGCCAAATACATTTTATTATACCACTTAGGCGTGCCTTTAATCTAATTTTGTCGAGGAAGAAAGTTCCTACTGCCTGAAAATTAGTTCGAACAGTGCCCATTTTTAAATCTGGTGATAGGAGTAATATTAGAAATGATCTTCCTGTGCCAATATTGTGTAATTTTTCCAAAATAATCAAAGCCATGTTGTTTTAAAACCAATAAGTCCTCGTGTGATTAGCAAACTATCTCCTACAGAACATGGATTTATTAACGGATGATCGACAATTACAAACTTATGTACATTTGTTCATCAGGTTGTCGAGGCTTTGAATGACCACCAAGTTGACATAGTTTAGACTGATTTTTCGAAAGCCTTTGACCAAATACAGCATCACATGATTTTGGATAGGCTGCATAGCATTTAGATGGGTGTATGGGTGTATGAATTATGTGCAATACCTTTGCTTTGAGTCCCAATGTTATATGTCGCTTTCCAGTGTACCCGTATCCCAGGGTACGCCGAAGAGACTTAACTTCTTAAGATCTTATTTTTTGTAGTGAAATCCTATCTTTGTAGCACTTTCTACAGTGATGTGCAGCCACCCATAAAAATTTCTGTTTCACAAAGTACTGCTCACAAAAATTTTAGCTTAATATGTTGTTCTGTAATTATACAATAATTATATTGTGGTAATGTATGTATATTTTGGAAAACTTATATACGGCATACCCTAATAGCACACTCAATAAAGTTGTCAATATGAACAACTACTTTCTTCCTGTCATGCTTTCGTTTAGGGCTTCTGTTAACAGCTGTAAGGCTTACACCTAATGCTGCAGATACACGCTATAAATAATGTAATTCATTATAGTTATAGTATTGTATGAATAACAATTATAATTCACCTCACGTATTGCCGTTAATGATAATATCGGCCCACCATTATCACGTTCTTCCTTAAAATACGCGATTGCAGCTGCAATTAACTATTTACTCTAGCTAGAGAACGGTTTCGGCATTATTGCGTAAGCGAATAATTCAACTTTAGTTATGCGAATAACTGTTTGTAATAAAGACGAGATAAAAACTGTGGAAACTAATAAAAAAGGACAAACAACAAGGAAAATAAATGACAGAACAAATTTGTCAAATGACAGAACACATTTGTCAAAAATGCACGCTTCTTTCTCTGTCCTACAAACTTATACGGCGATATTAACGTTGGATTTTATCATAAGTAAAAACACAAGAGCTTTTTTTTTATCGGATAAATTTCTCTTTGTAACGAAATTATTTTGCCAATCAGTAATTTGACGAGAAAAACTTACATGAAAAAATCGCGAGACGATAGTCGAGCGATTTTTTCTAATGTAAGTTTTTCGAGCGAAATTACTGATTGGAAAAATATTGAGTTAAAAAGAAATTTATCCGATTGAAAGAAAAGCTCGAGTGTTTTTTGGCAAGATAAATTAACGACATGAATAAAACATTTTAAATTGTCTCCATATTGACGATTTTGTATTTCTTGTGTTTTGCAGTATTGATCTTTTGATATTTGTTGAAATTTCCCCAAACCGACTCGTATTTTACGTTCAACGATACTTAATAGTTATTACCTGTCAGCTGCCAAAATAAATTAAGTGATGCAGGGCTACTAGATATGTAACAGGAAGAAGCATTTTTATCGGAGGAAGAAGCATTTTTATCGGTGATAAAAAGCTATGTAGGTTTTTATCGCTGTCAAAGTGACAAAAATGTCACCCGCATATGGACATTTTTATATAGGAGTTAATTTATCTGTAGTAATACCATAAGAGCTTTGAATTTATCGATGATTTCACGAATGCTTGTTGCATAGCGACGAAGACGAGTGTCAGTTTGACAAGCATTTAAATCACAACAGCCCGAAGGGCTAGAGTGGTTTAATTGTCAAATTGACACGAGTCAAAGTCGTTATGCAGGAAGTATGAGTGAAATTATCGATTTTTAATTCAAAGCTCGTATGGTATTTGATTAGATTATTTTACGTAATACAAAATGAAATTTATCTAAACTCTTTATTTATTAATTCATGTATAAATTAGTACACTGAAAGGTACAATTGTTATATACATTCTGTTTTTTATTGAATGTGCTTGAATCAATATTTGCACTGTTGTAACTATTTCCTCGCATTTGATTAATAATAGTTTCATGGTGTTCTTTATCTAGTTGTAGATACGGCTTAATAGAATGCGAACTACTATGGCCAAAAATTTTAATTAATTGTTGCTCATTTACACCAGCTTTTGCTAAATTTGAGACAGCCGTCGCGCAACTGGAATGGTTACTTATTTTTTGGTTTTCTGTGTTGAAACAAGCGAGTTCAGCACTTTTCTTAAGCCATTTCAAAATTTAATTTCTTCCAATAGGCATATTTTTATACCAGCTACCTTCTTATTCCACGCTGGATTGACAGTTAAAAAGAGTCTATCACTTTTTATACGAGCGTTTTCTGTCCTCTTTGAAATGAGTTTTTTAAAAAGTCTGACTGGGCAATTACTTGGTTTTACTTTGTTGGGAATCAACCATTTACTGTCAGCACATTTTTGTGCTCCACCTTGGGTGGTTTTCGTGAATATGGGATTGTACTCTATTCCTCCAGTCTGTGTATTGTATACGTTCATTTCTTCTCGGAAGTAGTGAATCAAACATGCCGCGCCTTCTCCTCCTCGCCATGCCAATTCAATCGACACTATCAGGTAAAATTTCTTTTGTAGTCCATCTGGATTTTCTTCATCCCAAACATTTATCATTTTTTCATATTCGTTTTTCTGTAAAGCTGCAGAACTCATTTTCCGTTTACCAGGTATCGCTTGAAGAATTCTCCTTTTGGAGTTCCTCCACATCGTTTTAACAACACCTTCTTTATATTTTTCCCCGCTCACCTTCCTCATATTGAAGGCCCATTCTTTCAGAATATCTGCAAGTTCCTCTTCTGTAACATTTTGTTCGATGCTGTAGTTTTTCGCATCACAAAACTCACAAAATTGTCGCCAAATTGACGCTTTACTCTTTTTCGTATTAGCCGGTTCCTTGTTTTACTATTTGATCAATGTTTACAACTTATTCTTCCCCAAATCTCAACATTGTTTCGTGACAATGAAACCAGTTTTTTGACAGAACTTTAGAAATGTCTATCCTTATTAACCGCATTTCCATAACAACGCTTAATTATTCTACTATGAAAATTTACGATAAATTACCGCTGTAATTTCGAGTTGCTTCAGTAATACGCGAATCTGATTGGTTTATATTTGTATGTGTAAAATAATCAGGTGTACATAGGTATTTTATTTGCTACAGATTTTTCATGCCGAAAGTTCAATAAATGACGTGCATGTCTTCGTATCGTGAGTGGCCTAGATATACAATAATCTTTAAAGACCTTGGCAAATTATTTGACTGAAAGCTGACATTTAACGACCATGTCCTGGAGATATGTAAACAGGCATCTAGAATACTTGGCTTTCTAATTATAATTACAAGACAATTAAGTAGCAATGCGCTTGTTATAACATAACAAGTGTTCATTTGAAAAGTCAATCTAGATTACTTTGAAATTTTAATATAATAAGACGCAAATATATTAGTATGTGTTTGTTGTTCCGTAAACGTAAATCCAAATGACATTTAATAATGTCAATCACAAATATCAGTTAGTGCATAAAATAATCGTGCGTCGATTCTGGTTTAAATAAATTGCTTCTCAGTTTTAAAATAGCTTTCACTTTAGAACATAAAATTTTTTAGTCCAGGCTTATTTTCGAAGTGGTAATAAAATTGATGGTTTATGGGTTTATTCAGTTCAAGATTGCATGGTAGAATTTCAAGTTGAGTTTCCACATTTTGTAATAGATTATATACAATTTAAGAATACTTTGGATAGAACTTTAAAACTTTTTTCTGAAACTGGTAGTCTCTTAAGAAAATCAGGCAGCGGAGCAGTTAAGAAACGTACACCTCAAGTTGTCAATCGTGTTGAAGAAATAATGGAAAATGAACCACAAACATCTGTTCGACATTTTAGTCAACAAATAAACCTTTCTGTTGGTACAACTCACAAGTTATTAAAAAAAGATATGCAACTTTATCCATACCGTGTCACAGCAGTACAAGAATTGTTAGAAATTGATTACCCACGTAGACTACAGTTTTGTAATTGGTTTGTAAATATGAACAATAATGAAGAACTTTCGCAAAGAGTCATCTTTACTGATGAAGCATGGTATTACAAAACGGGATACCTAAATTCGCAAAATACAAGAATTTGGAGTAGTGAAAATCCACATGTAATTAATGAAGAATCGCTACATCCAGAGAAAATTGGTGTTTGGGCAGCGATAAGCCAAAGGCGAATCATTGGACCAATATTTTTTCAGGGAACGTTAACTGCTTAAAGGTACCGTACGGAAATTTTACAACCATTTGTCAATCAGTTGCATGATGATGAACTTCATAATTCATATTTCCAACAAGACGGAGCACCTTGTCCCTGTACTGCAGAATCTTTGGATTATTTGAGAATATTTTGATGAGCGTATAATTAGTCGAAATACTGAAATTGCCTGGCCTACACGTTCATGCGATTTAATACCTTGCGACTTCTTTTTGTGGTCTTATCTAAAAAATAACATATTTCGACCACCTATATTGAATTTGAATGATATGCTACAGAGAATCGAACAGACATGCATGGAAATTAATAACAATCCAGTAATGTTGCAGAATATCATCAGAAATTTTGAACGGATGATTTTAAAGTGCATTGATCTTGAAGGACAACATTTTCAACATTTGTTATAGTTTTCAATAAATACCTATTATTTGTTATTTATTTGTATGTATGAAACTGTCAAAATATACGACTTCGTAGGTTAAGTAGTAAATTTTAATTTACGACATACTTCAAAATGTTCTCAGTAATTTCACATGCTACTAGATTGACTTTCAAATGAACACACGTTATAATGCGTTTATTCGAACCAATACTGGAATACTTTTCGATTGTATGGAACCCAGGCTATATACACTATATAAACTTAGTAGAATCGATTCAAAACTGGTCAAGTCTATATACCATCGTGAGCATTTTATATTTTTACCACACAATTTTTGTTATGGTGAGCTTCTGAAGGAGTGTAACATCTTATTAACTGATCGAAGAACTATGTCCAAAATAATGTTTGTTTTTAAATTAATTGTCAGTAATATGCTTGCGCGCTTTCTAATTATAAATACAAGACAATTAAGTAGCAATTCGCTTGTTATAACATATAAAGCTGGAATGCTCTTCGATTGTATGGAACCCAGGCTATATACACTATATAAACTTAGTAGAGTCGATTCAAAGCTGGTCAAGTCTAAGCATTTTATGTTTTTACCACACAATTTTTGTTATGGTGCGCTTCTGAAGGAGTGCAATATCTTATTAACTGATCGATGAACTATATCCAAAATAATGTTTGTTTTAAAATTAATTGTCGGTAATATGCTTGCGCCAGATTTAAACTGTTTAAATGTAAATGTTCCTAGATTAAATAGTCGAAATAACGCGGCGTTCTATCTACCGTTTAGTGTTGTACTAGTTTAGTATTTTCGTATGAGACAACCTTTTATTTGAACGGTACTATTCATAGACCTAACTGTAGGTACTAGAAAGCTAAACGTTTGGGCTGGTATTTGTAGAAACAGAATAATAGGGCCTTTTCATAGAAAAAAAAATCAAATTATTGCTGTAAAGTTATATATGTGCTGATGTTATTGATCTAGTAGGTGAATATATTCAATTGCTTTAAAATATTTTGACGTTTAATTCATTTTAATGATTTTAATGGCGTATATTTTCTATCGTGGGTTGCGTCATTTAAAAACTCCTCACTTAATTTAAGAATTAACTTATTTGTGGTGAACTTAAGTAAGTGTTCGCGATTTTCGTTTGTTGCTTTCTCTTAAAAACAAGCATTATGCCACTAGTTAGCTACTGCAGTGAAACTGAAGAGGCATAAATTGTAACTCTGTATGACGAAGGATATAGACAAAAAGATATGGCACGACGTCACAGGAGAGGTCAATCTACAGTATCGAATATTTTAAAAAGTTATCAAGAGACTGGAAATTTCGTACGAAGACTCGGCCAAGGGCGCAAAAGGTGCACAACAGCAATTGATGATCTTTTTTTGACATTAAATTCTACGCGAAATCGCACATTGACATCCACATATCTCAAAAATGAGTTACTAAATGTAAGACATATTAATGTTAGTTCGAGATCGGTTAGACGAAGACTAAAAGAAGTAGGTTTAAAGCTAAGACGGTCTGCCAAAGTTCCACTGCTTCTCAAAATCACAAAACTCATCGATTACAATTTGCCAGAACACATGCTCAGTTAAATATCGAGAACTGGAAAAATATTCTATTCACATGATGAGACTAGAATCCAATTATGGAAGCCAGATGGACGAAATCATGTCTATAGAAAAGTTGGGGAACGGTACAACAGTAGCAATGTTATACAAACTATTAGTTTTGGAGGTGCTGGCATAATGCTTTTGGGAGGCATAAGTTGGGATGGACGCACCGAACTTGTGGAAGCCAATGGAATTATAACTAGTGACTGGTATATCGAAAATATCCTCCAAGATCATGTTTTGCCATATGTGGACCATATTGGATACGATAAATTCGTACTTATGCACGATAACGCTTGACCACACGCAGCTGGCATAGTGACTAATTACCTTGATGCAGCTCAGATTGAAAGATTAGATTGGCCACCGTATAGTCCAGACCCGAATCCCATGGAACACGTGTAGGATCAGCTAAATTGCCGAGAAATCCTCTTCCAAATACAATAGCAGAATTTCAATTTGCAACAAAATATGAATGAAACGCAATTCCTCAAGAATATATTCAAACCCTATTTGGTAGCATGTTGAGAAGGATGCAAGCAGTAATTAGAGCTGGAGATGCGAATACTCGTTATTAACTATGCTCTTATTTCAATCAAAAGACTAGTATTTGCTTACCCGAGTTGCATTTATATTTAAAATAATTATCCTAAATTTTAATAAAATTTATCATTAACTTTTTTAATAATTTTCTGCTAATTAAAAATTAATATTTGTTAAGTAAACAGTAAAAAAATAAACAATCTTTTCTTGTATAATGTTTTTCTTTCATTAAAATTTATATATACAAACAACAAATTGAAAATTTAAAATATTCGATAATTTTGTCCATGAGTGTATTTTTGAAACTTGATTAATTAACATACAATGTCAAAAATAGATTTTTTCTATTTTGCGTTCGAAATGAACTCATTATGAAACCCAAAACAGTATCGAAATGAGCTTCATTTCGATACGCTTTTATTCATTTTTCAATGTTGGCGTTGTTCGAATACAGAAATAAATATCATTGCTGTCATTTGATTTTAAGAATTTATGTACTTTTGACAGATATGATATATGTCTGTATTTTACACAAACAACGTATGTTGTATACAATTGACAACAACATATATATGTTTCTATGTCACTCATGTTTATATTTTTAAATGAAGTATCAAGTAATGTTAACGAAAATTATTAAATAATATGTAATATAATATACTTCGCGGATAGCAAGATTTAAATTTGAAAATGTCAAGTATCAATGTGACCAACTGCATGCTTTATATAAAAATTAATCTCTGAACTTTCAAATTAAATAATTCCAATTTAAGCAATTTATTAATGTAAAAAATGCAAAATAGAAAAAATAGTATAAAAAACTCGTGTCATAAGGCCTTTTGCCGCACTCGCTCTTTAGAAAACTAGCCGCTATCGCGGCTCGTTTTCTAAACTGATCTCGTGCGGCAAAATGGTGCCCTTATGAAACTTGTTTTTTAATATACTATTTTTCTATTTTGCGTTCGAAATGAACTCATTATAGCACCCAAAACAGTATCGAAATGAGCTTCATTTCGATACGCTTTTTTTCATTTTTCAATGTTGGCGTTGTTCGAACATAGAAATAAATAACATTGCTGTCATTTGATTTTAAGGATTTAAGTACATTTGACAGATATGATATATATTCGTACTCTAGACAAACAACGCATATTGTATACAATTGACAACGAGATATATTAGTTTCTATGTCACTCATGTTTATATTTTTAAATAAAATATCAAGTAATGTTAACGAAAATTAATAAATAATATGTAATATAATATACTTCGCGGATAGCAAGATTTAAATTTGAAAATGTCAAGTATCAATGTGACCAACTGCATGCTTTATATAAAAATTAAACTCTGAACTTCCAAATTAAATAATTCCAATTTATTAATGTAAAAAATGCAAAATAGAAAAAATAGTATAAAAAACTCGTTTCATAAGGCCTTTTGTCGCACTCGCTCTTTAGAAAACTCGCCGCTATCGCGGCTCGTTTTCTAAACTGATCTCGTGCGGCATAATGGTGCCTTATGAAACTTGTTTTTTAATATACTATTTTCTATTCCGATGTCGTAAAGTGCTAATTACGATAGCCCGTTACTTGGTTACACAGTATCGTAATGTATTACTTTACCGCACTCTAATTTTTTTTCGAAGTGTAATAAGTAACTAAATCATAGAACTAGATCGTTTTAAAAGTTAGATATGGTTAGATATGAACGATTGACAGTGATAAAAATGTAAATAAAAATTATAGAGAGAATAGTAGAGACATTTGCTAAAACTTTATTAGTACTAATTATACATAATAAAAGGCGTTCGACAGACTCATGCTAAAGGAGTGATTCTATAAATTCGTTAACAAAGCTAGACGCTATAAATACTTCTATTGAGATTACTTATCATTGTGAATACTGCAATTGTTATATACTTTTACTGTAACACTAACTCGTGGGCGTTAATAGATATTCCAGGCAGATTCTGGGAACACTATATTTTGTTTGAATCTCTGCTGATTCACACTAACTAATAAATCACTGCCCATTGAATTAGAAGTTGATGGATTCTCTGTGATTTTAGTAGACGTATTAGGTGCAGTGTTAGATAGTATTTCAGCAACGTCTAATTTTTTCTTGATGGAATTATCAATGTAACCTTCAGCCACAGCGGCAGATTTCCATCCTCCATCGCGCTTAATTGTAATTAAATCTCCTCCACTATTAGCCAAATGTGTTACACTGGATTGTCTAAAGCAATATCCAGTGAACAGTTCAGGATTAGGTAATTTCAAGTTAGTAGCAATACTTTTTTGGACTTTTCCTATTGTGTTAATACCTATTGGAATATTTACACACAAGCCATTTCTATATTGCAGGAAAAAACGCCTATGTGTAACATGACTGGGACGAAGATGATAATATTTTTTCACCAAATCAATCCAAAACCTTTGAGTTGTAGTAAATTGTCTAGGAAGATAAGTTTTAGTTTTTAGCACGTCAACCATTATGACATCATTTTTAAAATGTATATCATCTATGATCATGTTTATTATTTCTTCACGACTGCAAACTCCATTAAAGACCATTATAAAAATCACCTAACATAATTTTAATATGACTATTATAACAAAATAATGTACAAAATTAGTAAAATACTACTATAATTATGTTTTTATTACTTACTTTCATTGCTAAATATGTTATATCATCGGCTTCTATTATAAATCGGTTAATGTGCTCTATTTCTAAAATCTTCGATTTCTTAGGCTCATAGCCTTCAGACAATCTTGTTAAATATGGTATTAGTTTAGATAATTTTGAGATATCTGTATTTTTATAAATATTTAAACAACATTTTAACATCAAATATTAGGACCACAAGGAAGATGTCTTTTTTATTTTACTTTCTTTGTCAAAATAGGCAATCATAATGTTTTCTGTGATAGTCACGATGTTATTTTCTTTAAACCAAGTTATAAATTGGTTATGCATATTCCTTTTTATAAATGTGCGATATTTTTTTGGTAGAAGATTTTCCAAATTTTCTTGCGCAATTTTCCGAAGCTCTGGCGGTGTGCAATTACTTATTTCGTCCATTTTGATGTTATATAGTTACATAAATTAGTCTAAAATTTAAATTCCAAAACACATAACAAAATTTCAAATATTTGAAATGATCAAATTATAAGTCAGTGTAACCAACGCTAAAAAAATTAAATATCTAAAGTATTCGTATTGAACATGACTATTATTTTAAACATTTTTTATTATTAACAGGCGGAATAGAAAAAAAATATATAAAATACTCGTTACATAAGACATTTTTGCGCACTCGTTAATTAGAAAATCATGTCTTATGAAACTTGTATCTTAATATACTATTACGGAGTTCATTTTGAGAGTTTAACTGACGTAAAACGTGCCATAAATAGGTGGATTGAGGACACACCGAAAAAGTTCCTTAAGGACGACTTAAAAAAATTCATTTATCGTTGGGATAAATGTATTCAATTAAATGGCGATTATGTTGAAAAACTACATTGTTTGACAAAATAAAAAAATTATAGCTAAATTCCTAGAACTTTGGAAACATCCCTCGTATTATAAAATCATGTTTCAAGTTATGTATATGGGTTGGATTCGATGTTATAGCAAAAATAAGTGTATGAGGGCCGCATTCACCCATACATCAACAAATTTATTTCAATCGAATGGAGAAATTCACAGCAATAGTGTCAACATTATATATTTTTGAAACTTAATTAATTAATACACAATGTAAAGGACAGATTTTTTTGTTACGGCCTGTTTAACACCGTAACAAAAATTTGTATAGTATTAACCTTTTCTAAGCTGGTCATACATAAAATCAAGTAACTATACATTATTTTTTTGCTATTAATAAGAATTAAAGAAAGAATAAAACACCAATATAATTAAAAACTTACATCTACTTTATTAAGACTTAAAATATTTTTAAAGTAAGATTTTCAAAATTTTTAAGATTAAAGATGTCGTCAAATCTGATGTATTGCAGATCATTTCTTAAGAATAATGTATATTTTACCGCGGGTTTTGCTTTAATGACCAGAACTCCCATTGGCGTTCCTACCGCTTCCATTATTTCCATTACCGCGTCCATCGTTACCATTTTCGTTGTCACTGCGACCATTATTTCCATTACCATTATTTCCATTGTCGCGTCCATTACCCTCGCCATTATTTTGTGGAGAAGCTGCTCTTCTCACAAAGTGTTTCTCACCATTACCATTTTTGCCTTGACCAGCATTCCCATTACCATTACTTCCATTGTCGTGTCCATGACCCTCGCCATTATTTTGTGGAGAAGCTGCTCTTCTCACAAAGTGTTTCTCACCGTTACCATTTTTGCCTTGACCAGCATTCTCATTACCATTGTTCCCATTGCCGTGTCCATTACCCTCGCCATTATTTTGTGGAGAAGCTGCTCTTCTCACAAAGTGTTTCTCACCGTTACCATTTCTGCCTTGACCAGCATTCTCATTACCATTGTTTCCATTGCCGTGCCCAGTACCCTCGCCATTATTTTGTGGAGAAGCTGCTCTTCTCACAAAGTGTTTCTCACCGTTACCATTTTTGCCTTGACCAGCATTCCCATTACCATTATTTCCATTATCGTGTCCATTACCCTCGCCATTATTTTGTGGAGAAGCTGCTCTTCTCACAAAGTGTTTCTCACCGTTACCATTTTTGCCTTGACCTGCATTCTCATTACCATTGTTCCCATTGCCGTGTCCATTACCCTCGCCATTATTTTGTGGAGAAGCTGCTCTTCTTACAAAGTGTTTCTCACCCTTTCCATTATTACCTTCTCCATTTTTATTATTACTGTTACCATTACCATTATTATCTGCTGCGTGAATGTAAACGACAAATAGAGTAACAAGTGCAACAATCTATTAAACAAAGTTAAAAGTTATTTTAGTACATTATTTCATCAATGGTAGATTATAAACATTTAAAGTAGCCATTTTCACTCTATTATATCATATATAGAAATTGTTGAATAGATACTAAATGCGTAGAATATTATAGTATTTATTCATTTTTTAAGTCTTACGAATCTTACGAAGCAATATTTTAGTTAAATAAAATATAAATGTAAGAAGATTATTTGACGGCAAGTGAGGCTTGCTGCTAGGACCAACTTTTGCAAATTTTAGCAGTAGTTTCAAATTCTGCCATTTTATCTAAGGTGTCAGGTTACATTTGCTTAATTTCTGACCTTTGATTTGAAAGTTAAATCGGCAATCCTACGAGAAATGCCTTTTATATTTCGGGAAAAGACGATCCTGGTGCTGCCATCTAACAACCGATGTCTCTACCGTAAAGTTCTATATTTTCTACAGAATACTTAGAACGTTTTGACACAAAATGCACAAAATTTATCTCGGCCTAAAAATATAATTAACTCGTGAACATTTCCGCGTGACTTTTTACAACTTTCGACGTGATTTATCACAACAATAGTGCATCCATGAACTTAATTTGATTTTTAGCGATGAATCACCACCAAAAACCAACGTATATCTATGGCATACTGAATTCAATCGTTGCTGTGCTTCGCTCACTGACGAATTTTGTGAAGGTCGTCCAAAATCGATTGGATCGCACAGAATTTGACAATCGCTCAAAAAAACGCTGGTGTCGATTTGTCGAAAGAAATGCTAAAAAAAGACGGTCGGGGGCTTCGAAACACATCTATGACATCGTGATGGGTGACCAATCATGGATCTACGCGTATGAGCCCGAAGTAAACAGCAGTCGACTGTATGAGTCTTTCAAGATGAGCCAAATCGAACAAAAGTTGTTCTCGCAAGAAGCACTTCGAAGCAAATGGTCGCTCTTCGGAAAAACCGGACATGTTGCAACTGTATCATTAGTGCAACGTCGAGCGGTCAATTCTGAATGGTATACAAGCATTTGCTTGCCAGTAGTATTCGGAAAAATAAGGGAAATCAACTGCCGAAGACGGATCATTCTCCACGAAAACAATGCGAGCTCTCACACATCGATTCAAACAAGAGAGTTTTTGACAACAGAAAAAGTGGAATCGCCATACAGCCCTGATTTGGCACCCAATGACTTGTTTCTATTCGCACAAATAAAAAATAAATTACTAGGTCAACGTTTTTCAATGTCTGAAGAAGCAGTTGAAGCTTTCAAAATGCATGTTGAAGAAAGCGTATTGATCTTAATGGAGAATATTTTGAAAAACAATAAAGCCATGTACGATGACTAATTTTAGTTCCTGTTCTCTATTCCCGAAATATAAAATCGTAATTCGTATAAATTTACAATTCGTGGTGCAATCCAGTATTTTCTTTTCAAAGAACCAAACGCATTTTGTTTGATTTATAACAAACTTCCTCTTTCGAAAGGTAAAATTTGTCACTGGATTACGTAATTTAAGAGAGTCGAGGGCCATGTGCGTCTGGGACAACTGCAATAATCCATCAAATTAATATATTGTTTCAACAACTGCAGAAGTGGTATCGAGGATTGATGGAATGTATATCGTGAGCACATCTACTGAACGAATACATCACATTTCACATATAGTATTGGGCACATCCAAGATGTCAACAAAGGACGTACCGTGATTCTTGAATTGGAATCAATAACGTGAATGGGTGCGAAGGTCAGGTAATAATTTGCACATATTTAACAAGAGGAAAAATTTGTTACGGTTGATCAAACCTGGTTTCATCACTATGTTCCTGAATCCAAACAACAATCTCGACAGTGGACGACACATTATGGTAATCCTCCCCAAAAGAAGCCAAGACATGTTCATCTACGAGTGAGTAAAGTAATAAATATAATTTCCAGGAATTCGAAGAAGATAATTTTCATAGACTATCTTGCAAAAGGCTAAACTGAGAGACCATATTGTGCCGTTCTACTAGACAAATTGAAGGAAACAATTTCTGAAAAATGACTTGGAATGATTAATAAAAAATTCTCTTCTATCGAGACAATCCGGTTCCTCACACCATCACCAAAAAAAGTTTTCGCGAAAGATGAGATCTATTGATCAGGTTGCATCTCACCCACCTTATTCGCCAGATTGATCTTCAAGTGATTTGCACTTATTCCCTAAACTCACTTCTCGTCAAATCATCTTCTTACTGTTATACAAATTTATTGTTAATAGTAATTACTATTTAATAACATAGTAATGTTTTGTACATAAATTTCCATATTTCATGAAAATGATATTTTCGTAATAATAGATTAAAATAAGGATACCTATATGCAAATAATAAAGTTTTTTTAGAAATTTTATATATAATTAATACTAATATAAATAAATTACACTTACTAAATATTTATTCATGATGATCAAGAATATTTATACGAACTCACTGTAGATAGTCGAATAATATTTGGAACTG
The DNA here is from genome assembly GCA_935421215.2 of Melolontha melolontha. NCBI lineage: Eukaryota > Metazoa > Arthropoda > Insecta > Coleoptera > Scarabaeidae > Melolontha > Melolontha melolontha. Next base: position 63,115,982 of record OW285236.1, read on the forward strand.
TAATGACTAATTTGATACCTGACTTCGATTATATATACAGAAATTTCAGAAGACAAAAAGTGATTAATGCGAAATTATTATTATTATAGTATGCTAGGAATAGTTTTATGAATTGTGTAATATTAAAAATAATGAACTATGTACTTTTCCGTATTAGTGTCGCAAAAAGTAATGAAACTAATTGTTATTATGGCTTTGATATAACGCATGGTATGATATTGGTACGAATATTTCAAATCAATTATTATCTTCTGTATCTTTAACTATGTAAAATGAATTTTTAAAAGTTAATATTACGTGGATCAATTAGTCAATTAAGATAGAAGCTGTAAAAGTTATGTAAATTTTCAGTAGAAAGACGAAAACAAAAATGTATCCCAGTTGACATTCTATTCTTTTGGCTCTTTCCAGTTGAAATTTTGCAAGATTAAAATTAAAGCCAAATACACTTAGGCGTGCCTTTAATCTAATTTTGTCGAGGAAGAAAGTTCCTACTGCCTGATAATTTGTTGATCTGATGATAGGAGTAATATTAGAAATGATCGTCCTGTACCAATATTGTGTAATTTTTCCAAAATATTCAAAGCCATGTTGTTTTAAAACCAATAAGTCCTCGTGTGATTAGCAAACTATCTCCTACAGAACATGGATTTATTAACGGATGATCGACAATTACAAACTTATGTACATTTGTTCATCAGGTTGTCGAGGCTTTGAATGACCACCAAGTTGACACAGTTTAGACTGATTTTTCGAAAGCCTTTGACCAAATACAGCATCACATGATTTTGGATAAGCTGCATAGCATTTAGATGGGTGTATGGGTGTATGAATTATGTGCAATACCTTTGCTTTGAGTCCCAATATTATATGTCGCTTTCCAGTGTACCCGTATCCCAGGGTACGCCGAAGAGACTTAACTAACGAACTACTTATTTTATGCAGATGATTTAAAAATTTATCGACATATAGATATCTTAGTTGATTGCTATAAACTATCTCCCGCATTACATTACAGATTCATCTTGCAGCCCTTTGTAAATATAGTGACAAGAATTATGTGTCGTTGAAAGTTGCGAAGTGTAAGGTAATGATGTACACTAGAAGACAGAGTACTATTTAATTTTTTTATAATACGCCTTTCACGATACGAAGACGAGCACGTCATTGATGACGTTTGCACAGTCTAATAAGATGTGCATCTTTGTTATGTAATGAATAATGATTCTTTAATATAGGTTATGTTATATGTATCAAATAATTGACATGACATGGAAGATGTTTAGATTATGTTGAATAGTTCATAAATTATGAATTATGACTTCAACATAATCTAAACATCTTCCATGTCATGTCAATTATTTGATACATATTCATAATAAAACATATTCAAATAAAGTTGATGCATACATATTAGTTAATATATATACTGTTTATACTTTTGTTTATTTATCAGATATAACCTTTGCATTTAATAAAGAAAACTTTTTTTAACAATTTTATTAAATAGAAACACATGCAATTTACTTATACACAAATAATACAATATGGAATACATTTCATCACTATAATACTAAACAAACGTAGAGAAAGATATTAATGATCATTAATTGTATTAACAAAGTTAAAAACACATCAGTCTGATGAACTATCTTCATTGTCACTTTCTTCTCTAACATTAATAAAAAATTCAGGAGGTTCATCGCGATCTATACCCACTTTCACATGCCACCATTCTTGTACTAATTTCTCCATATGATGAATGCTGTTTTACCAATCAGATGAAATTGTATTAAATGTCCTTTCCCATATTATTTTTGAATTATCAATGGAACGTCCACTTTCGCCTACATGTCGAGTATAGTAAGTTTTCGTAATACCCCAAATCAGTTCTATCTGATCGAACACACAATGATAAAGTGAAAGAATAATTTTAATATTCTCTATCTTTGTCAGCCAACTTTAGCATTGCGAACACTTCTACAATCATCATCTTGCCATGAACGTGTCACTGTGTGATCTTGAAAGATTCAAGTTTCATCAACAAATATATATATATATATATATATATATATATATATATATATATATATGTAAATAAAGATTGTTGGGGAATCCGGGATTCCCTAACAATTTTTATTTACATACTTGTTTTAACGGCAAAGACTCTTTGTCTACTTATATATATATATATATAAATATATATATATACATATATAGTAAACCTAATCAGTAGGCGATTAAAGGTCTGTATATTACTTCAAAATATATGTATTTTAAAAACTCAAGTAATTGAATTACTTGACATTTATATCCTGTCATTCATATTTTGTATTCTCTTGAAAAAGGCGTATACAGCCGAAACATGTAGAGTTTTTTAAATACATATATTTTGAAGTAATATACAGACCTTTAATCGCCTACTGATTAGGTTTACCATATCATACCAAGGTCACGAAGTTATTATATTTATACATATATATATATATATATATATATATATATATATATATATATATATTATCGATACCTTATTTACCGTTAGGTGTTAAGGTTGAATACAAAAATCAAACAATTCCTTAAAGTTACAGTACATCAAGTCAGTAAGTGCAGCCTATCAGAGTCTATCATTATTATTTTATTCTAATTTCGTTCCGTATGTCATCCTTGCCCATTCTTTCTTGTGGAGTGCCATTATTTTCGCCTCTCTCCCTGACATTCCCTTGGCTCTCAATATGTCTTCCACTTGACTGTCCCACGAATTCCTAGGTCTACCTATTGGTCTTCTCTGATATCTTCTTGCTTGCCATACTTTTCTTATTGTTCTCTCCTCTCCCATTCTTGCCAAGTGTCCAAACCATCTTAATTGACTTCGTTGTATATCTTCCTTCAGCTTCCGTACTTTAAGTTCTTCCCTTATTTTGCTATTTCTTACTCTGTCTCTCTTAGTAATTCCCATTATTCCTCTTAAAAACCTCATCTCCATTGCTTGGATTTTGTTTTCCATGCGTTTCGTCAATGTCCAACTTTCGCTTCCGTATATCAATACGGGCTTAAATATAGTTTTGTAAACTGAGGTCTTAGTTTTCCTTGACACTTCTCTTCTTCCCAAGAACGAATTGTTCAAGGAGTAATAAAGTGCTGATGCTGCATCTAACCTGTCATTCAATTCTGCCTTCATAGTTCCTGTTTTGTGTATTTTCACCCTTAGGTATTTAAATGTTTCTACTTGTTCTACTTTAGTGTCGTCCAGTTTTATTTGTAATTCATCATCTTTTTTCCCTATTACCATAACTTTGGTTTTCTCTGCGTTTATTTTTAAATTCTTCCTTCGCAACGCCTCTGCCCATATATCTAGATTACACTGAAGGTTGCGCTTACTTTTCGCATAAATCACCAAATCATCCGCAAATATGCTCTCTCTGCTATTTCTACCGGTTCCATGTTGTAGTATCCCACCTTCATTTTCTTAACTTTCATTTTCGCTTCTTTTGTTACATCATCCATTATTATATTAAATAATACTGGGCTGAGGTTGCCTCCTTGTCTTAATCCCTCCGTCGTTGCAAATTCTTCGGATCTCGTGTTCCTGGTTCTAACGTAATTTCTTGTGTTCTTATATATAGCTTTAATACAGTTTATTAATTTTTGCCCGACTCCTCTCCTTCTTAGACTGTTCCAAACTAGTTTTCTTGGCATGCTGTCAAAGGCTTTCTTGAGGTCTATAAAGGCCACATATATATTGTCATTGGTACATTTCTCTATTAATTGTTTCAGTGTGAATATGTGGTCCTGAACTCCTCTTCCCTTTCTGAAACCACTTTGTGAATCTTCTAATTGTCTTTCCACTGTTCTTTCTAGTCTTTTGGTCAGTATCCATTCATAGAGTTTGGCCATCGTGCAAAGCAAAGTAATACCCCTGTAATTTGCGCAGTCCCTTTCTTGAATATCGGTATCAATATTCCTATCTCCCAGTCATGTGGTATTTGTTCCTCTCTCCATACTTTGTTTAATAGCTTTACCATTATTTCCACAGCTTTCGGTCCAAGGTTCATTATCATCTCCGTATATATTCCATCGTGCCCTGCCGCCTTGCCCCTTTTTAATCTTCTCACGGCTTCCGACACTTCTTCTATTGTTATCTCTACGTCTTGTTCATTATTTTCGTTAATATTCGCTTGTTCTTCTTCAGTTCTTATGTCATTCTTCTTTTCTATCGTTAAGAGTTCTTCGAAATACTCCTTCCATTTATAATGTCCTCATCTTCATCGAGTATTTTCCCTTGTTTATTTTTAATAAGATTTGGCTTATATGTTCTTCCGTGTCTAAGGGTTTTTAGTACTCTATAAAACAACTTTAGGTTTCCGGAATGGTCTCTCTCCATCTTGGCCCCAAATTCCTCCCATGATTCTCGCTTCGCTGATTTTACCATTGTTTTAACTTTATTTCTCTGCTCTTTGTAAATGTCGTATTTTTCATTTGTTTTATCGTTCAAATACTGCATCCATTTCTCTTTCTTGGTTTTTATCTCTGCTTTTATTTCTTCATTCCACCATCTGGTTTGTTTGCTGTTTTCTCTAATTTTTGTCATTCCGCAAACTCCCTTGGCTGCTTTAATTATTAGTTCTTTCATAATAGTCCACAACTTTTATTTTGTCAATCTCATTTCTACACGTAATTTAAATTCCTTTGCCGTCTCTATATTTTTTAACTTGTACGTTTTGGTTCTTTCTGTATCTAAATTTATCTTTTCGCAGGTTCTGAGTGGGCGTTTTTGTTGTGTTTGTATCTTAATTTTAGTCACCACTAGATAATGGTCTGAGTAGATTTCAGGTCCTCTTTTTACCCTTGTATCTTTTACTTCTTTTCTATGTTTTTTATTTACTAATACATAGTCAATTATGGACCTTTCGTTTCTACTCTTTACTTCTCTTGTAAATTTGTGTATGTCTTTGTGCTCGAAAAATGTGTTAGTTATCACTAGGTTATTCAGTATGCAAAAATCTATCAGTCTTGATCCATTGTTGTTTTTATAATTTTCTCCATACTTTTCAATTGCTTCTCCTGATTCGTCCGTCTTTATACATACTCTTGCCTTTAAGACTCCTATCAATATCACCCTTCTCCTGTCACTTTCAATTGTTTCCGACATTAAATCCCAGAAATTCTCTTTCTTTTCAGCCCCCTCGTCCTCATTGGGTCCATATGCCACTATTATTGTTGTTTAGGTGTTTTTGTCCATATTCATTTCAATTTTTACAATTCTTTCTGATATTTTTGTCCATTTATGCAGGTATTTCACTTTCTCTTTCTTTATTATACAGCCTACTCCCTCCTTCGCTCTTTGTTTCCTGTCTACTCCACTGTATATTAACAAATGCCCTCCTTCCATTTCCAATTCACCATCTCCCTTTCTTTTCGTTTCCGTTATCCCCAGTATATCCAGCCCTGATTTATCGAATTCCTCTTCTAGTTCCTTTTCTTTTCCTGTCAGGCTCCGAATATTCCATGTACCTATTTTCCAGATTTCTCCTTTTTTTTCTTCCTCCTTGCTTTTTATCTTATTTCTATTCTTACTTTTATTAAGCTTCAACGAATATAAATTGATAAATACCAGATTTCTTCAGTAGTATACAGTCTGATAAAAACTTCATACGTTTTAATACGATGTGTGGTAGCTCCACCAATGCCCTTTTAGGATCTTATTTTTTGTAGTGAAATCCTATCTTTGTAGCACTTTCTACAGTGATGTGCAGCCACCCATAAAAATTTCTGTTTCACAAAGTACTGCTCACAAAAATTTTAGCTTAATATGTTGTTCTGCAATTATACAATAATTATATTATGGTAATGTATGTATATTTTGGAAAACTTATATACGGCATACCCTGATAGCACACTCATTAAAGTTGTCAATATGAACAACTACTTTCTTCCTGTCATGCTTTCGTTTACGGCTAGCCAGTGTATTGCCCTTTCCAACATCAGTAGAGATTCTGTTAACAGCTGTAAGGCTTACACCTAATGCTGCAGATACACGCTATAAATAATGTAATATTATAAAAAGCGTTCAAATAAGCTTTGCCTCTAGTAGGCCATTCCTTTAAAAACGTATGATTATTAATAATTTAAATTTGCATTAGATGTCAATTAGACAGATGCATAGTTGACAAAAATTGCTTTGTAATTTAAAATTGATTTAACATGGTTTTTACTATACAACACAAATCATTCATGCTAGTCAGTGGTTCTTAAATAATTTTGATAATGACCTTCTTGACAAAACCTTTTTTTCTGATGAGTCATGGTTTTATCTGAATGGATATGTGAACTCACAAAATATGAGGATGTGGACTAATGAGAAACCACATAATTTTTTTGTTGAAACCGCACTTCATCCGCAGAAAATTGGTGTATGGTGTGCGATTAGTCGAAGGAGAATTATTAGCCCTATTTTTTTTAACGGAACCTTAACAGGAGAAAGGTATCGACAAGAAATTATTATGCCATTTATCGAACAGCTTGACGACGAAGAAATAACACAGGGTTACTTTCAACAAGACGGAGCTAGAGCACACACAGCAGGTGAAACAATTAATATTCTGCAGAAATTTTTTCAAAATCGGTTGATAAGTTTAAACACTGAACATGAATTTCCACCAAGATCTTGTGACATTACCCCATGTGATTTCTTTTTATGGCCATTCTTAAAGAACTCAATTTATCAAGTACAGATACCTGATCTTGCAGGTCTTCAAATCAGAATTGCTGGATTAATGAAATTAATGGAATTGACAATGCGATACTACAAAACACTTTTTCCTCCATTAGAAGAAGATGTGAGAAATGTTTCGAACAAGGTGGTGGACACTTTGAACAATTTTTATAAAATTTTGCTTGTTTGTTGGAAATAAACATATTTCATTCACTTAAAAATGTTCATTTTATTATTTTGACATTTGTCATTTCAATCAAATATCTCATCTCATAACCAACAAAATTCCTATTAAAATTAGTAACAAGCTAAGACATAGTCATAATTTCCAAGGGCTACTTTGAGGTAAAATTTATATGAATTCTTTGTAGTTATAGTATTGTATGAATAACAATTATAATTCACCTCCCGTATTGCCGTTAATGATAATATCGGCCCACCATTATCACATTCTTCCTTAAAATACGCGATTGTAGTTGCAATTAACTATTTACTCTAGCTAGAGAACGGTTTCGGCATTATTGCGTAAGCGAATAATTCCACTTTAGTTATGCAAATAACTGTTTGTAATAAAGACGAGATAAAAACTGTGGAAACTAATAAAAAAGTATAAACAACAAGGAAAATAAATGACAGAACAAATTTGTCAAATGACAGAACGCATTTGTCAACAATGCACGCTTCTTTATCTGTCCTACAAACTTATACGGCGATATTAACGTTGGATTTTATCAGGTGTACATAGGTATTTTATTTGCTACAGATTTTTCATGCCGAAAGTTCAATAAATGACGTGCATGTCTTCGTATCGTGAGTGGCCTAGATATACAATAATCTTTAAAGACCTTGGCAAATTATTTGACTCAAAGCTGACATTTAACGACCATGTCCTGGAGATATGTAAACACGCATCTAGAATACTTGGCTTTCTAATTATAATTACAAGACAATTAAGTAGCAATGCGCTTGTTATAACATAACAAGTGTTCATTTGAAAAGTCAATCTAGGTTTCTTTGAAATTTTAATAATAGAATAAGACGCAAATATATTAGTATGTGTTTGTTGTTCCGTAAACGTAAATCCAAATAACATTTGATAATGTCAATCACAAATATCAGTTAGTGCATAAAATAATCGTGCGTCGATTCTGGTTTAAATGAATTGCTTCTCAGTTTTAAAATGGCTTTCACTTTAGAACATAAAATTTTTTTAGTCCAGGCTTATTTTCGAAGTGGTAATAAAATTGATGGTTTATGGGTTTATTCAGTTCAAGATTGCATTGTAGAATTTCAAGTTGAGTTTCCGCATTTTGTAACAGATTATATACAATTTAAGAATACTTTGGGTAGAACTTTAAAACTTTTTTCTAAAACTGGTAGTCTCTTAAGAAGATCAGGCAGCGGAGCAGTTAAGAAACGTACACCTCAAGTTGTCAATCGTTTTGAAGAAATAATGGAAAATGAACCACAAACATCAGTTCGACATTTGAGTCAACAAATAAACCTTTCTGTTGGTACAACTCACAAGTTATTAAAAAAAGATATGCAACTTTATCCATACCGTGTCACAGCAGTACAAGAATTGTTAGAAATTGATTACCCACGTAGACTACAGTTTTGTAATTGGTTTGTAAATATGAACAATAATGAAGAACTTTCGCGAAGAGTCATCTTTACTGATGAAGCATGGTTTTATAAAACGGGATACCTAAATTTACAAAATACAAGAATTTGGAGTAGTGGAAATCCACATGTAATTAATAAAGAATCGCTACATCCAAAGAAAATTGGTGTTTGAGCAGCGATAAGCCAAAGGCGAATCATTGGACCAATATTTTTTCAGGGAACGTTAACTGCTCAAAGGTACCGTACGGAAATTTTACAACCATTTGTCAATCAGTTGCATGATGATGAACTTCAAAATGCATATTTCCAACAAGACGGAGCACCTTGTCACTGTACTGCAGAATCTTTGGATTATTTAAGAGAATATTTTAATGAGCGTATAATTAGTCGAAATACTGAAATTGCCTGGCCTGCACGTTCATGCGATTTAACACCTTGCGACTTCTTTTTGTGGCCTTATCTAAAAAATAACATATTTCGAACACCTATATTGAATTTGAATGATATGCTACAGAGAATCGAACAGAAATGCATGGAAATTAATAACAACCCAGTAATGTTGCAGAATATTATCAGAAATTTTGAACGGAGGATTTTAAAGTGCATTGATCTTGAAGGACAACATTTTCAACATTTGTTATAGTTTTCAATAAATACCTATTATTTGTTATTTATTTGTATGTATGAAACTGTCAAAATATACGACTTCGTAGGTTAAGTAGTAAATTTTAATTTACGACATACAAAATGTTCTCAGTAAATCACATGCTACTAGATTGACTTTTCCAATGAACACACGTTATAATGCGTTTATTCGAACCAAGCTGGAATACTCTTCGATTATATGGAACTCAGGCTATATACACTATATAACCTTAGTAGAGTCGATTCAAAACTGGTCAAGTCTATATACCATCGTGAGCATTTTATGTTTTTACCACACAATTTTAGTTATGGTGAGCTTCTGAAGGAGTGTAACATCTTATTAACTGATCGAAGAACTATGTCCAAAATAATGTTTGTTTTTAAATTAATTGTCGGTAATATGCTTGCGTGCTTTCTAATTATAAATACATGACAATTAAGTAGCAATTCGCTTGTTATAACATATAATGCGTTTATTCGAACCAAGCTGGAATTCTCTTCGATTGTATGGAACCCAGGCTATATACACTATATAAACTTAGTAGAGTCGATTCAAAGCTGGTCAAGTCTAAGCATTTTAAGTTTTTACCACACAATTTTTGTTATGGTGCGCTTCTGAAGGAGTGTAATATCTTATTAACTGATCGAAGAACTATATCCAAAATAATGTTTGTTTTTAAATTAATTGTCGGTAATATGCTTGCGCCAGATTTGAACTGTTTAAATATAAATGTCCCTAGATTAAATAGTCGAAATAACGCGGCGTCCTATCTACCGTTTAGTGTTGTACTAGTTTAGTATTTTCGTATGAGACAACCTTTTATTTGAACGGTATTATTCATAGACCTAACTGTAGGTACTAGAAAGCTAAACGTTTGGGCTTGTATTTGTAGAAACAGAATAATGGGGCCTTTTCATAGAAAAAAAATCAAATGCTTAAAGATGTTCTGAACGTTTAAATAACCAGATAATTCCTGCATTGGAGGAAAATGACAAATTTCACCATTGAGTTATCGTTCGAAATCGATTAGATCGAACTTTTGCCCACAGGTGAATTGGAAGGAGAGGCGAAATTGAATAGCTCGCACGATCTCCCGACCTCAATCCACTAGATTACATCTTGTGGGACTATCTAAAACAGAAAGTGTATCTTACCCGACCTAGAAATTTGCAAAATTTGGCTGAAAGAATTAATGAAGAGATACGAAGCATTTCATCAGACATCATGGCGAGTGTTATAGAATATAATAGAATTTACAGACAGATTGGCTTACTATCAGGTGGTGTCCATTTCGAAAATCTCATTAATTAAGTTTAACTTTATTTGTATGACCAGTTTATTTTCTTTTCCTTGACAATTAATAAATAAAAAATATAATTATAGTATGTTGAAATCGTGTTATAGATGAAAATCCCAAAATGTAAAACAATACAGGGCGGCGTTCAATTTAAGAAAGTATAACTTTAGTACGTTACATATTTTTGAACACTTTGTATATTTTAAAATACCTCAAATGATGGCTCTTCATCCCTAATTTTCGGGTCTAAAATTTTATTACAATATGTTTTTTTAATTTAACAGATATCTACATGATTCCACACATTTGCCCACTAAATAAAACTGTACCTTTCGGTGTATATTTTTAATGATTTGTTTTAATACAAAAACATTAGTAGATATTACAAGAATAATAATTTACATTCGTTAAATAATATTAATAATATGATAAATACATTAAAGATTGTGCTTCAAATACAAGAAAATATTTAAACATTTATGTTGTAATCTATTCTCTTTCTCTCTGTTCTGAACGGTAATATTGTTTTTCTCTATATTGTTGCCTTGGTAAAAAATCATAGTAATCATAATTCGAAAGAGTATCTTGCCAATGATTATCATGGACAACCTGTTTATTTCTATTGTCATATCCAAGCACTCTTCTTGCAAGTAAAGAATTCTCCGGAACATATCTGGGTTCAAATTCTATTTTATTCGGTATGTATTGTGCTTTGGCATCCGTGAATATTGTGAACGTAAATATAAGACTCATCTGTAAACAAAAAATAAAAATACACATTACTTTAATTCATTGCGCAAAATAAAGGTTATATTAACAAAAATCTGTACAGTAATGCTCGTAGAATACTAATACACCCAAAAAATATTAAACAGTTGGATTACAAAATTTTATTTGGCGTGATTGTCCCTCAGGGCGTATACGAATTCGGCACCGAGGACACGAACTCCGCACCGATACTAATAGTCCAGTCATTCTGTCCGAAAATAGGACGTGAATTAGAACGAGATCCCATCAAGCCAAATTTTTTATATGTTGTTGGAGAGGGGGGTCGGGAGTACCTAATTTGTTCCCGAACGAAACCCTTGTGACTATTTTCCGATATTTAGAAAATAAGGGTGGATTTTTCTTTCCGTTGTAACTCGGCTCCTCGTCATTCTATGAGGAAGTTGTATTGTTACTTTTTGTTCCTTTTTTATTCTCTACAATTTATGTCATATTCGGACGACATATTATGTCGTCCGTTCTCGAGATATTGGCGAAAACAGGACAAAATTTGGGGTACGGACTCGGTTTTCATTTTTTTCTTCTTTATCGTCACGCATAGCGAAAAAATGTTTATCTCAAAGTTGCCATTTTCGGCATAGTCTCCTTCGTCCGTCAGATGTCACTATATTATATGGTGAAACCTGATAGGACGAGATTTGCTATACCATATAGGCGATTTAAGCTTTTAAATTACTTCACTAGCTTAGCTGACGACGCTTAATAGTAATAGCAGAAACATATGTCTTAAGCAGAAGTAAAAAGCTGAAAAATACGAGGTGTGTTGTCCATGTTTACAGTTACAGATGTGTATTTTACATGTCTGTTTCATTTGTAACAAATGCGTAATACGTGCTTAACGTATTGATATACTTAAACCTTTTTTGTATATTTACTACCAACTGGCAGCGTGTTAATGGACTTACACCTATATGCGTATTATCTTCCCTTTTGTACCGGCTTAGCCGGTCAGGGGAAGGGTTGTCATTTTCGGCATAGTCTCTTTCGTCCGTCAGATGTCACTATATTATATGGTGCCACCTGATAGGACGAGATTTGCTACACCATATAGGCGATTTAAGCTTTAAAATTACTTCACTAGCTTAACTGACGATGCTTAATAGTAATAGCAGAAACATATGTCTTAAGCAGAAGTAAAATGCTGGAAAATACGAGGTTTGTTGTCCATGTTTACAGTTACAGATGTGTATTTTACATGTCTGTTTCATTTGTAACAAATGCATAATACGTGCTTAACGTATTGATATACTTAAACCTTTTTTGTCAAAGTTGTAGATCAGATTCGTACCTACAATTCAATATTTTTGTTTCCCCTCCATCTCCAAAATTACGAGTTCTAGCACGCCGAACAGTCGGCAAGTCGGCACGTCCGTGCCAGGTATGTCCGCTCGTGCGCCGCCATCTTGAAGAAAGAGTAGTAAATTATTATTTTCACGATAACTTGGTTCCTCATTGTCCTATGGGGAAGTTGTAATTTTACTTTTTGTTCATTTTTTTACTCTCAACAATTTGTGTCATAACTTTTTTACCTAACATCGTCCGTTCTCGAGATATCGGCAGAAATAAGACAAAATTTGGGGTACGGACTCGGTTTTAATTTTTTTCTTCTTTATCGTCACGCATAGCGAAAAAATGTTTATCGTCAAACTTATAGAGCACGCTGGTAGCTACAATTTAATATTTTTGTTTTCCCTCCATCTGTAAAATTGTGAGTTCTAGCGCGCAGTACCATCGAAAAAAAGGAAGAATATCTTTTGGACCGGAAGAAACCAAATTTGCATAATAAATTTTATACGTGTGATTCATAATTTCACTGTTTTATTTACCTATATTGTCTTTCAACAATTCTATTCAGAACTGTGAATCCGTTGCAACATATCTACACAATCGCGCGAGCTATAGAATCGAAACTTCGCACGGACTTGCCGACTTGTCGACACTTTGCGGAGCGCTAGAACTCGTAATTTTAAAGATGGAGGGAAAACAAAAATATCAAATTTTAGGTACGAATGTACGCTACAAGTTTGATGATAAACATTTTTTCACTATACGTGACGATAAAGAAGAAAAAAATGAGAACCGAGTTCGTACCCCAAATTTTGTCCTTCTTTCGCCGATATCTCGAGAACGGACGATGTTAGGTGAAAAAGTTATGTGACACAAATCGTATAGAATAAAAAAAAGGAACAAAAAGTAACAATACAACTTCCCCGTAGAATGACGAGGAGCCGTGTTACAACGGAAACAAGAATTCGCCCTTATTTTCTATCATTTCTATCTATTCACTCCATCAATCTGAATGATTGCTGGATAGCTCTCCTCGAACAACATCCTGAATTGAAAAACAAAGATTTAATTTCTAATCCTTCAGAACCTCTGTCGAGCGTAACCCTCCCACGTAGGTAATGGTTTCAATTAAATAGGTTCCGTATAGGCCACGGACGGTGCAACTCAATGGTGTACAAATGGAAACTAGCAGATACTATCCTCGGCAACTATGGAAATGTGGAACAAAGTATGGCCCACGTAGTAAACGACTGCCCTAGAAGAAGTTTTCCTGGTAGCATTCACGAGCTAAGCAAGGCAACTCCTGCAGCATTAGAGACGGTTGAATAATTTAGATATTAGTGTATAAATTAGTGTTTCGTCATAAAACGAAATTTATTATATTGTATATGTGTTAAATAAAAGTAAATCTAGGATAGAGAATTCAATTATAGCATTTCCAATTTCCAATATTCAACATTCATTTGCAAATTTAAACCACTGTATAAACTGAATTTACACAATGTTTAATCTGACCATCCACTGTTGAGCTCATGTTTCCTAAGTTTGTATCAATAAATTCCATTGCATTTTATACTTAAATTTACGACAACACTTAATTACTAATCATATTTTAAGATTGTAGACTCTGGTATTGTTGCTAATAGGTACAATTACTACGAATTCACCACATAGATTTCTTCCCCATTTATGATGTCAACCAATACAATGTACAACCAATATGTGCATATAATTATGTAATAGTGTGTTGGGGGTAGTCGTGGATTTTTACCTACTTACAATACAGTATAGAACAGTATCAATTACAGTCTCACACTAGCAACACGAGACAACAGTATTACATTAACACAAAGAGACATACAGTCTCATCTCAACAGTATCAATCAGAGTCTTATACTAGCAACAAGACGCTCAACAGTATCATCTTAACGACAACAGAACAGTATCATATTAACAGTCATTCAACACCAGTCTGAATTAACAGTAAAGAATTTAAGTTTCACGCTTTAACATTAAGTGGTTCATTTGTGAGATTACCTTAATAAATTAGGTTCAAGCGCTTTTTTGTTAAATAAATAAGATATTTAGAAAACACACCAAGTTTCAATATAATGCCACCAAACAAAATAAATAACCAGCTTATACGAAAATGAGCGGTGGGTCAAGAAAACAATTTATGTGACCTTTTTTGTCATAAAAGTGATTTATACATTAATATCTAATTTTCGATTTCGTTTCTTATGCGAAATAAATAAATAAATTGTACTTTTATATAATAAATAATTTTCAATATCTGTAACATATGATTTTCTATTGACCTTAAAAATCCGAAATACATTTACAAGTGACTCTAAAAGGTTAGAGTCACTTGTAAATGTATTCATATACTAACCCTTAACTGCCCTGTTCTAGACTAATAAACTGTGACAATGGATGAATAGAATTTTCACTGTACGTCAATAACAGTGGCGGCTCTTTAATGAGAGCAAGTGAGCAATTGCACCCCCTGGAATTATGAAACAAAACAAACCAAGCGGCGACTAACTGTGAAAGTATTCATTTATTATGTATATTATGTATTCATAGTTATTGACGAGGAACGTGGCACGCTAACAACGTACATACACCGAGCGTCGTCACAGATATACTGAGAAAAGCCCTACCGTTGCTCTATTAAAGCATTAACATTACATTGATGGTGGGGAGAACTGTATTTTGCCGTACTTCAATGTCGTATAATACATAACGTTGGAGCAACTAAACCAGACTGCTCTTGGGCGTTATTGCGATGAACTCCATGTCTTTTTTAGAGAACAACACGTTTTCGCGTTAACGTATAATGAACAAATCGCAGTAAAAAATCTTAAACGGCCGATGCCTCAATTACGAGTATGTTTAGAAAATAAACAATCTGTTAAAGGTAAAGACGTTATAAGAAAATTCAAAATGAATATTTATCAGAAAAATTACTAGATTTGTGGGTGTGAAATTAAAAATATTTTGTTTTGTTTTCCGTGTCTTTTGTTTGGTGGTGAACCGTCTTGGTCAAAGAACGGAATAAGAGACTTAATTCATCTTAGTGCTAAAATTAGTAAACATGAAAATTCCGAAGGGCATTTGAAAAATATATTTAGTCTAAGAATGTTAGGAGAAAATAACATTCAGAATGTTTTAGATTCATCATATAGAAAAGCAATTCAACAACACAATAAAAAGGTAACAAAAAATAGGCATGTGTTAAATTTAATAATAAATTGCATTAGATTTTGTGGCGCGTTTGAACTGACACTTCGGGGTCATGATGAACAGCAAACGTCGAATAACAAGGGTATTTTTCGGGAATTGATAAATTTTACGGCAGAATTGGATAAATCGCTCAGAAATCACATCGAAGCAGCACCGGTTTTTAAGAGATTATCAAAAACGATACAGAATGAGCTGCTTGATGCAATGTTGAACGTGTATCATGAACAAGTTGCCAGTGAAATTAAAGCAACCGACTTCATATCTGTGATAGCTGATGAAACCACAGATGTGTCCAATCAGTTTCAGTTGGTGGTTGTTTTAAGATATATTGTGAACGCGAGACCGGTCGAAAGATTTTGGAAATTTCTTCTGCCTAGTGGACATGATGCTAACTCTTTATCTGCCTCCATCCTTAACGAAATTAGTTTGCTTGTTGATGACCCAGAAAAACTGATTGCACAGAGCTATGATGGGGCAGCAGTCATGAGTGGTGCTATTAACAGCGTGCAAAGACATGTCCAAGACCAGTATCCAAGGGCTAATTTTGTACATTGTTATGCACATCAGACAAATCTAATTATGTCACATGCTACATCGAGCAGTAGTAATTGCAGAATTTTTTTTGCCAATCTGACAGGATTATGTACATTTTTCTCCACTTCACGACAACGAGCTGCAAGATTGGAAGAATTCCTTCAGAGAAAAAGCTTACCTCGTTCTTCAAAAATAAGATGGAACTTCAATTCTAGGACAGTGAATACAATATATGAGCACCGAGAAGAAATAATTGAAGCTCTAGAACAAATCGAGGGCGAAGCTAGTTTACAAACTACCATTCATCAAGCTGGTGCCAATTTGCGAATTTTAGAGGAGGGAACTTTTATCTATTGGTTAACTTTCTTTCATAAAACTATGCCACATGTGGACATATTGTTCAATCAATTACAAAATGTTAATACAGATGCATTAAAAATCAGGAATAATTTAGATAATTTTGAACGCGCTATTGGAAAAATTCAACCGAAATCGCTGACACAGATAATCAGTTGGTTAAACAAAATGACCCAGAACTGACTCCTCTATTGACTAAACTATTGAAGTGTGCGATATTATTTTGCTAGAAATAAAAACTAGATTTCGGTATACAGGGCACTTAATATTAGCAAACTTAATTTCTTTTAAACAGTTCTCCTCCTTTCAAAAAAAATTCCGGAAGATTGCCTTAAAGAAGCAGTAAAATTTTATCAATGCCTCAATGAAAGCAGACTACGAACTGAATTAAGTGTTCTATATTCTAGAGAAGAATTTAGGCAAAATATAGAAGTCGGTGCTGTAGGTCTTCTGCTGGATGGATTAAGCGACACCTTTAATGAAGTTGTTACGCTTTTAAAAATTGTCATTATAATCCCAATGACAACGTCCGAAGCGGAACGCCAGTTTTCACGGTTGAAGAGAATAAAAACTTTCCTGACAAATACAATGAAAGAAGAGAGATTAAATGCCCTTACTATGTTACCTTGTGAAAAAGAATGTATAAAGGATTTCCCAAATTTAATGAAAAAGTGATAGAACTGTTCTGCAAGTCAAAGACACGTAAAATGGACTTCGTTTATCGTCAGATGTAATTAAACTGTGTAGTATAATATTTACTATTCCCTCAAAACAAACTCTACAATGAACAGTACCTGTCTGGAACAGTACGTCGGTGAAATTTATGAGGATTGGGTAAGCGTTTTCGTATTACACTTTTTAATTTTTAAATTATGCACTCCCTATGTGAACCACCCCGAGCCGCCACTGGTCAATAATGACTAAGACATTTCTTAGATGGATTCTTAGATTTCCTTTTGAATAGACTTTGTATCTTTTCTAAAGTATTATTAAACTAATAAATATATAAAATATTTTATATTTACCCAGTTTATTAGCTTGTTCTAAACAAAAAAGGTTATTTAACCATTACATATTGATTAATTATTTATGAAATTCATAGTTTATTACTTAGTTTTTGTAGGTATTAAATTCATGTAGGAAATATTAATAGATTTCATTTAAATTGTTTTGTATTATTTATTAAAAAAAACAAATTTTGCAATAACAGCTAGTAAGTAAATAAACAAATGAATCATTACATTTCGCGTATTTTAATTAAAAACTTGAAAGACTGTTTATTAAAAAAGACACATTCGGCCTTCTGTTAGTAAGTTAATTTTGAAGGTTACTTTAAATATCTATAACTGTTTCTTATGTATTTGAGTACATTGCAAGAACGAGTTTGTTTTATATATACGAGGTCTGTCTATAAAATTCGGTGAATAATAATATATCGGTATTCAACACTTGAAACAAACTTGAAGCATCGCTCGTATGCAGAGGCATGTATGGACATGTCTGGATCTGTCCTCTGCCGGGAATTACACGAAGTTGCTAAAGCGATACTATTGCATTCATTCAGTGCTCCGAACAGTGCACGTCGAAGAGCCATGGAGCAACGACACAACATTAGGCTCTGCTTCAAATTGGGTAAAACAGCGACGAAACCCCATTAATATAAGTTGACGGGTAGGATGCTGTCAGTACAAAATATGTATACGATTGGTTTGCAGGCTTTCGCGCTAGTAAGGAATTGGTGGAGGACGACCGCGTTTGGGCCGCCAATCCACAAGCAGGACGGACACGGAAAACATTGAATGTGTGCATGTGTTGCTAGCAAAAGATCGGCGATTAACTCTGCGATTAATAGCACAAGAAGTTGGTATTAGCAAAGATACAGTGGGTGTCATCATCGTTGAAGATTTGGGTAAATGCAAGATTTGTGCACGATTTGTGTCGCACATCCTAACAAACGAGCAAAAAGCAAGACGTTTTGAGATTAGCGGCGATTTTATCAACATGTGTGACCGGAATCCGTCCTTTTTGTGTTCCATTGTCACAGGGGGCGAATCTTGGTGTTACCAGTATGACTCCGAAATGAAAAAACAATCAATGGAATGAGAGTCACCTTCCCTGAGCATTCTTGTACGCCATTTCTTGTCTCTGCGTGGCTTGACTGTTTTTGAACACCCACCCTACTCTTCAGATCTTGTTCCTGCTGACTTTTTTTTCTTCCTTTATACTAAGGCCACCTTGAAGGGATCACGGTTTGGAGATTGAGGACCGCGTGACAGTTATTCTGAAAAGGGTTCCAAGAAAATAATTTTCCAACAGTTTCCAGCAGCTATACGAACGTTGTCAAAAGTGTGTTGGTGACGACTACTCCGAAGGTCAATCTGGTATTTCCAATATGTATTCTATTTTTTGTATTATTGTTTTACTATTCACCGAATTTTATAGACAAACCTACATCTGGAACGGTGTAATAGAGTCTACTGTATTCGCCTTGTGCGCAGATCCCATTACAGTGAAATCGAGTGATGCCATGGCTCAGAAATGCAACTTTAATCAGATATATGAAATAGTCCAGATAGGGAGAAATGGAAAAAAGGCCCACCTGTTCAAGTGGAATCTATCTGGTGCACTGATGGCTCTCAAACAGAAAAAGGAGCCGGAATATATGGGCTCAAAGAAAGGACGATGGCCAAAATGAGCTTTAGTAGAGATAAGGAAAAATTGCCGCATTGCATAATTGCGTTAGAGAAATTAATAGACAGGGTAGAAAGACTCGCGTTGTGACCATTTTTTTCGACTGCAAAGCAATGCTAATGTCTTTACAAAGCTCTGGCCCTGCGAAAACAAATATCATAATTGTTGTTAAGATGATAGTATGCCTATTAGTAGTAGATACCCTTTTCTTGCCAGAACCGACTTTCCTAATCAAAGTCCGTTTTTCTTCCAATTGTTTTTTAATATTAAACACGATTTTTTATTGACATTCAAATGTTGCGCAATTGATCTTATTGACCATCCATCATCAAATTTGGCCAATATTGGCGCTTTCTTAACCACATCTAATTGTGGTTCCATAATATAAAGTAAAGTATACGTTCGTTAAGATAAAATAATCTTTTAATTAGAAATCATTATTTGAGAAGCGTAATTGACAATTAAAATATATTTAAATGTCATATTAAAAGAGTAAAGTCACAATTACATGTAATAAAATTACTTGTCCCAGTTTTCTGTGAATATAATGGTACAGAGGCGAGCAATAAATTCTAGTCGTCAAAGTTATACTTTGAGACAATGACAAATGCTCCATTGTATAACCGTCGTAAATGTCATAACCTATAATCATGTTGCAGAACAATAATTATCATTTTTCTTTGTCAAATTTCATTCATGTTGACATTTCATGGACATAGGCATTATCAGGCGGGAGAAATTTACAATTTGTGACAATCTAATCAAATTTTTAAGTGACATTAACTACCAGAATTTATTGCTCACGACAGTACATATTAACTTGTACTGAGTAAGACTTTGATATGTGGGGAAAAACAACAACTCTCCTCATAACTGTTGATATTAGAGGTTATCGTTTGCATAGATCAAGTGAACAATTGTGAATAAATATGCTTAAAAAGACCGTAACAAAAATCAATATACGTTTTGACATAACCTACTAAATTTATGAGTGGAGCAGACCAATTTCCGTGCGCGCCATGAGCGCCGGTATGGGAGTGTAATTCATAATATATTAGAATATGCGATAGAATAGGGACGCAACATGAGCTTGTTACCGATATAAGTATAGAAGTAGAGACATTTATTCTATCAGAAATAATTAAATATACATTTGGTTTTCTGCTGTTAAAGTAATAGATATGCATAAACACACGAAAAATAAGAATAATACATATTATAGCAGCGTTGTATGTACCTATAAATAAAATGGAAAATGCATGAAATCAGTGATTGTGTGCACGACAGAGGATTTAAAAAAACACTCACCGTTTTAAACGTCTTCCAAGGATTGACAAACTGGAGAAACTCGATTGTATATTTCCAACATCAGGTGCGTTTCTAAGGTTATTTCGGAAAAATATGTCCGCCGTGAGGAAAAAATATGTTTATATTCGGCAAACGGGCGTTCTACATCTAGTGATGATATATTCGCATAATCAAAATACTTTTTTAAGCAACGTAACGCATCTATAGACGTGCCCTCACAAATACGTGTTAAGGTATCAAAATCCGCATTTCTGTCTAAAACACTTTCAAATTTAATTAGAACACTTTCACTTTTTGCGTCTTCTACAGCACACAGTTGTGCGTGAACATCTCTAACGATTTGCAGTGATTCCTCTAACGACAGCGACGAATTTTCTAATTTTCTTATTGCTTCTTCTTGTCCAAAGTAATTCTCACGAATACTTTGTAAATCCATTTTAATCTGGGCATCTTGAAATTTTTTCTGGTTTGTATTGATAGCTGCACTTTCTTTCCGATCGAATGATAAAACCACGTCCTTAATTTTTTCAAAATGTTCATGATAGTAAAACCCCGCCCGTAACCATGTACCCCAATGTGTCAGAATCGGCTGTGGTGGCTCAGAGATATGGGAACACAATTCGTGAAATTTCCGAATACGTTTTGGAGATTTCAGGAATACTGCCTTTGTACTCGATATTAAAGCATCTACCTCTGGATAACATCTACGAACCTGTTCTGCCACAAGGTGTAGAGCATGGAGTTTACAAGTAATATGTAACAAGTTAGGACAATATTTTCTAAGAGACCGGCCTACAGAACACATGGTTGCGGCGCCATCGGTCATAAACATTAATACTTGGTCTTTCGAAAGTTTTAATTTTTCCAAAGTATCTAACAGCACCTCTGAAATTTTTTCGGCATTACATTGTTTTAGTCGTCTGGATGCTAATAAAATTGAAGACATTGGGTGATGTGGTTCCATATTACGCGCCATCACATTAACTACAGATTGTTTTTTCTGTCAGTTGTTTCGTCCACACATAACCACAGTTTTTTATTTTTCAGTTCGGCTTTGATTTTATTTTCAACCTGTTTACGCACCGATGGTAAATTCCTTCGTAACGTTGTCGTGTTCGGTAATGTTTGATTCGCGTATTTATTCCAAAATGATATAAATGAATCATTACTTAACAAGGTAAACGGCAGTGTACACACAATCATAGTTACACATAGTTCATGTATAAACTGTTGTCGATTAATTTTGTTATTATTGTGCTTCGAACTGCTTACGTGTTCTTTACAATGTGTTTTTGACCAACACAATAGATATGTATTGCACACTAAACATTTAATTTTTGAGCCATCGTATATTAAGTCCGGGAAATCCATAATAAACTTATTCACTTCGTCTGACAACGGTCGTTTTCTCGATTTATATGTCGACAACATTTTATTACGTATGCTTACACTTACATGTAGTCTAAGCAAGTACCAAATACATACTGAATGCTTTTTATTAGTTCTGATGCAATACAATCATCCTCACATCGGCGCATATGGCGCGCACGGAAATTGGTCTGCTCTATTTATAAGTACAAATAGGTTGGTAGTAAATAAGAGTCGCTATTTTATGATTGGCATTAACTGAATAACTTCATTTAGTCTACACGCAAGTTTCAAACACAAAATAAGAGTTACTAGATCATTCATCAGGCTGCCGAACAAATACGACAAAGCAAGCGTGAAATACGGATAAGTACTTCATCTGTTGACTTACGGGCACAAGCCTGCATTCAACAAGGAGGTGGACATTTTGAAAATATTATTTATTCAACTTTTTTTAAATAAAATCAGTTTTTATTGACTTTAGTATAACATTTTTTTCATTATCTGAGGCTGCAAGCTGTAAGTACATTCATAGGCCTGTAATTTTGAAACAAATAAAAATGGATTTACATGTTTTGCGTTTTTGTCACTTAAAATGAAGTCTACTTTACACTCCCAAAATTTCCCAAAACATATCGATAGGGGACACTTATATATAAATATTTTTAAAAATTACATAAGAACCATTTATGTAAAATTATAATATTTTCGCCGTGAAATTCAAGGTTTACCGATAGCTAATATGTAATATATATTATTAGAAACCAACAACGCTTCTATTAAAAATAGTTTATCATAAATTATTATTCTGAAACAATTCGTTTTTAAACGCTCAATAACTTCATAGCAGATTGATTGTAATAAAGGAAGATTAGAGCAGTTTTCATTTTTAATCTTCTATTCTTCTCGCGATAAAAATGAGAGTTCCCGTAACCTTGGTCATAACTAACAAGGTGTGAAATTTTGATGTTCTGCCAAAAACTGTGTTAATGTTAATCTTTCGCACGAGCGGAAATTCTTTGAATGAAACTTTAATTTTATTCATTCACAGATTCTTGGAAGGTTAGTATATTATGTATTACTGAACAGACAAAGGAATATTTAATATTATCAAAACGGCTGTAAAAAGTATTTTAATTTGAAAATAACGTAGTAGGTGCAGTGAAATCGAATATTAATATTTCGTATACTTCATTCGTATTAAATTTACCGGAATTTATGAAATTCAACTTTCATTCAAAGAATCAGCGATTTTACAAAAAATAAATCTTACACCGTTTTTAAATATTAATTTATTTCAACCATGACTTTATATGGTATAAAAGTAACAGTAGTATACATTAATATTCATTATTAAAAACGTCCTCGTGATAATTCATGATTTTAATATTTCCAAAATATATGAGGATGGCTTGATAAATGTGATGAAAAAGCAAATGAAATAAGGTTTAAAAACAAAATATCATTTAATACAGACTTTATTAATGCGTATAGACTAGTTTTTCATTCCATCGGAAAAGTAGATTCTCAAAGTCTGCAAAACGACGGCAGACAACAATGATAATGATTATGGTAATAATAATAATTAATTATTAATCGCCTAACAGTAAAATCAAATATAAGCAAGAAAAAGTACATCTTGTCTGTACAACACATAACTTCAAGCATGTATTTTTGTAACCTGTCCCATGAAACCAAAATAAAATAGGTATATCAAAATTTATAGATAAATAATCGCTTTTAAAGGCAGATCTACTATGAAACAGTACATGCCCATGAAACCCATCAAAAGGGGTTTCAAAGTTTAGGCATGTTGCTGTGCTGAGACCAGTTATCTAGTCAGTTTCGAGATTTATACAGGCAAATGTGAAAACCTAGACAAGCTATCCCTGGAAGAGAAAATTGTCATAAACTTTAGTCGACCCTTTGTCTATAAGCATTATTGCTTGTAATTACTTTGACAACTATTTTTCAAGCACACCCCTCATGAATAGGCTCCTAAGTTTACATTTATTTGCATGTGGAACAATCAGATCTAGCTGCAAAGGGTATCCACGAAACATAATAAAGGACAAAGATTTAGGAAAATCACAAATTGATTATTCACAACTAAATGACATCGAAGTTGTTATCTAGTGGAAAATTATTCACCCAGTTGATATTTTATTTAAAAAACCTCAAGTTAATTAAAATTGTCACATATTTAATAAATATACATTTTATATGGGAAAATAGCTCGTGGCCGTGTTTACTATTTATAAAATTATTGTACAGTGTACAGTTGCGGTCAAAAAAAATGGGACAGTTCTTGTTGCCTAATCCAAATGTAACATTTTCGGTTCCAGTAAAAAAGAATAGTTTTGCCGCATATTTAAATAATAATAACTCTAAAGTAAATAATATTATTAATAATAATTAAATAACAAATGCTACTATAACAAGTGTTCATTTGAAAGGTAAATCTAGTAGCATGTGATTTACTGAGAACATTTTGAAGTATGTCGTAAATTAAAATTTACTACTTAACCTACGAAGTCGTATATTTTGACAGTTTCATACATACAAATAAATAACAAATAGTAGGTATTTATTGAAAACTATAACAAATGTTGAAAATGTTGTCCTTCAAGATCAATGCACTCAAAAATCCTCCGCTCAAAATTTCTGATGATATTCTGAAACATTACTGGATTGTTATTAATTTCCATGCATTTCTGTTCGATTCTCTGTAGCATATCATTCAAATTCAATATAGGTGTTCGAAATATGTTATTTTTTAGATAAGGCCACAAAAAGAGTCGCCAGGTGTTAAATCGCATGAACGTGCAGGCCAGGCAATTTCAGTATTTCGACTAATTATACGCTCATCAAAATATTCTCTTAAACAATACAAAGATTCTGCAGTACAGTGACAAGGTGCTCCGTCTTGTTGAAAATATGCATTTTGAAATTCATCATCATGCAACTGATTGACAAATGGTTGTAAAATTTCCGTACGGTACCTTTGAGCAGTTAACGTTCCCTGAAAAAATATTGGTCCAATGATTCGCCTTTGGCTTATCGCTGCCCAAACATCAATTTTCTCTGGATGTAGCGATTCTTCATTAATTACATGTGGATTTTCACTACTCCAAATTCTCGTATTTTGTGAATTTAGGTATCCCGTTTTATAAAACCATGCTTCATCAGTAAAGATGACTCTTTGCGAAAGTTCTCCATTATTGTTCATATTTACAAACCAATTACAAAACTGTAGTCTACATGGGTAATCAATTTCTAACAATTCTTGTACTGCTGTGACACGGTATGGATAAAGTTGCATATCTTTTTTTAATAACTTGTGAGTTGTACCAACAGAAAGGTTTATTTGTTGACTCAAATGTCGAACAGATGTTTGTGGTTCATTTTCCATTATTTCTTCAACACGATTGACAACTTGAGGTGTACATTTCTTAACGGCTCCGCTGCCTGATTTTCTTAAGAGACTACCAGTTTCAGAAAAAAGTTTTACAGTTCTATCCAAAGTATTCTTAAATTGTATATAATCTATTACAAAATGTGGAAACTCGACTTGAAATTCTACCATGCAATCTTGAACTCAATAAACCCATAAACCATCAATTTTATTACCACTTGGAAAATAAGCCTGGACTATAAAAATTTTATGTTCTAAAGTGAAAGCCATTTTAAAACTGAGAAGCAATTTATTTAAACCAGAATCGACGCACGATTATTTTATGCACTAACTGATATTTGTGATTGACATTATCAAATGTCATTTGGATTTACGTTTACGGAACAACAAACACATATTAATATATTTGCGTCTTATTCTATCAAAACTTCAAAGTAACCTAGATTGACTTTTCAAATGAACTCACGTTATATGTAACATGTTTTAATTTGCAATAAAAAAAAACAACTAACATTTAGTAACCCTGCCATTATGCTCTATGACTTCTCCTAATCTTCTAGGCATCGATCCATATTATGTGGGATAACATTCTTCAGTTATTCCTTCCCAAGCATTATTTAGAACTTCCAACAAACCTTCGACGTCTCATGATCTTGTATTTGCTTTTCGAATTTGTTTGACTAACATCGCCCTGAGGTTTTCTACTGGATTCAAATCTGGGCTTTTACTACACCAGTTAAGAACATTAATTTTATGTGTGCGAAACCATTGGGTCATTACACGAGAGTTATACACTGGGCAGTTATATTGTTGTAAGATAAAATCATTATTAGGGAAAAGAAGCTCAACGAAAGGAACAACATAGCGTCACATAAAACCGAACTAAGAACTAAGTATCTGAAACGTGAGCATCATGGACTCTTCACCATACAGCCCTGACCTACCATCTTGTGATTTCTTTTTGTTTCCAAAAATCAAAGATAAAATGCGTGGAATCACTTTTGCGTCTGTTGGGGATGTATTCGGCTCGTGGGCCAAAATGTTCGGGCTTGATGAACCAATGTTTGCGATGTTGCGATGTGGTTTGTGAAGGATCAATATTACGGTTCTATCTAGTTACTAAAATCATGACTAAAGACGGCAGACTATGTGCCCGAACAGTAGCGTGATGTGGAGGGATCGAGTAGAGGCGTACGACGATCAATTCAGTTGCCGTTGGGACGTTGTAAGCGATACATTGTTAACACAATCGTGTTGAAAATGTCGGGAGTGCGTAGAAACAATGCATCGACTCGGTTGCATGCTAACGTAGTAAAGAATTTTTCACATCGGTTTCCCGATTTAATATATGACGGTACCGTAGTGAAATGTTTAGTTTGTGAAACAACTTTATTAACTTGGAAAGCAAGTCAGTGCCAAAGACATATAAATAGTGACAAACATAAATCGAATAATAGTGGACGCAGATCATATAATAAATTTGTGTGTGATTTAACAATGATGTTAATTGCGACCAATATACCAATGCAGAAAGTGGAACACCCAATGTTTCGTCAGTTTTGGAAGAAATACAATCCTACGTGGAAATTACCAGCAAGAAGTACGCTACGGAATTACATACCGTCAATGCGTGAGAGAATTGTAAATTGTACGAAAAATACGGTAAAAAAAAAATTCGTGTGGTTAACAATAGACGAAACTATAGATATTAAAAAACAGTCCATCCTAACCATTCTAGTACGGACGCTGACTCCGCAAGGGCCTTCTCCTCCTTATTTACTAACCTGTAAACGAATGCAAGAGTGTACTGCCAGAGTGATATATGATGTATTAATAGAAACACTACACAAATTTGAGATTTTACCGAAGCAAGTGTTAATGTTAGTTACCGATGCTGCCAAGGTTATGTCTTCCACGGCAAACTTACTCAAAACGATTCAACCAAATCTGCTGCATGTCACATGTTTGCTTCACGCTTTACACCTTGTAACAAACACTATACGTACAACTTATCCTGATGTGGATCAACTGATAGGACAAACGAAAGCGGTTTTTCTTAAATCTCCGAAACGGATTCGGCTATTTCATTCGCTGTGTCCTGATATACCCGAGCCGCCGCAACCAATTCTTATACGATGGGGTACTTGGCTAGAAGCAGCATTTTATTATTATAAACATTTTGAAAAAATTAAATCAGTGGTTTTACAACTAGATGCCAAAGAAGCAGCTGCAATACGGCTCAGCCAGGTTCAATTTAACAATCCTCAAGTTGCAGCAAATTTAAAAATTATTTACGACAGTTACGTTCCAATACTGGACGCAATAAAAAGAAATTACAGAACACTGCGCTGTCCTTATCGGACTCATTAGCAATTATTGACCACGTAAAACTAGTGCTGCATATCCTTGAAGATGAAAAAAGTGATTGTGTCCGTGAAAAATTTAACAGTGTATTAGATAAAAATGTAGATTTTACAAAATTAGGGCAACTTTTTACCAATACTGAAGATCCGTTGTACAGATACAAAGAGCGCTTTAACTATGCAAATATAACATCTCTCAACGTCGAACAATCCTTCTCAGTATATAAACATATATATACGTCGCTACGTACGAACCTTTCCGAGACTAAAACATCCGCATTTTTTTGCAACAATGTAAACATGTTGGGTAAGTTATTTATGTTTTTTCTTAACGTTTTGTATAGGGATTCGATATATTTATTTTTAAGTAAGCGCACTATTATTCTGCTAAACTCTCCACGCAACGCCACTGCTGGGGCACATAGTCTGCCGTCTTTAATCATGACCCCGATGTTGCTTCACCGTTCACAGGCTATAAGGCTGTATACAATTAACTATTTAAATCTTCGGTGACTGTTTTGTTAAATGAATAAATGTACTTTCATCTAAATATATTTATTTACATTAAATACATTTATTTTGGATCTCTTATGTTAAAATATTATTGTTATGATCTTACGAAGAAGAAGTGTGTTGTACTGTTGTGTGATGTACTGATTCATATGAATGTTATGAGGAGATTGTTGTCTTAAGACTGTGTGTCTTGTACTGATGTTGAGTTTGTACTATTCTATTCGGTACTGTCTTCCAAATAGGTAAAAATATACCGCTACCTCTACACTACTACGCGGATTGGTTATACAGTGTATTGTTTGACGTCATAACGGGTAATTTTTCGTGTTCTTACTTCGTGGAAATTGTGCCTAGAAATAATTATACCCAAGGTTTACGATAGTGTCTTAAGAATCTTACTAATAAATACATAAATAAAATATCATTAATAATTAAGTGTTAGTAGGTGTCATAATAATAATAATAATCTTTATTATCCAACAGCAAGCCATTTACAGGATAATAATTAACGATAATTATAAACGGTTACTATCTACAATAGTATATATATATATATATATATATATATATATATATATATATATATATATATATATATATATACTTTCAATTTTTATATAAATATATTCTGTATTAATTTTGAATTTCCTTTTGTTTTGTGTTTCGCTAATCCTTCGTTTTTATTTTTAAAATTTTTTAATTTATGTATATATATTATGGAACTCTTCCTGCCAAACGTTGAGAACAGCCAAAATATAGAATTATATTTTGTGCCCTCCCGCTGGACATTCGAGATGTAATGAATTTAAAATTGAATTTTACTCACGCATTCGAACATACCTATATTTCTGCGCAAGATCAATTATAGATTGTAAACGTTCGAAGTTAACGATCATAACCTGGACAACCAAAATAGTATTTTGTATAAAAAAATAGCTGATGTTTAATGTAATTAGTAGAAATAATGAACATGAGCTCTCTAAGTATCTCAAGGGCCGTGGAAATTCTTATTTGACAAGAAAGGTATGTTAGTTTTTTATATCTCGGTAAATGTAGATTAATATGATGATATTTATAAACTTATCGTACACACAAACGAATTGCTTTGGTAGCTTAAATTCTGTTTATTAAAAAAAAAACTTATCTATATGAATT
This sequence comes from Melolontha melolontha, assembly GCA_935421215.2. Lineage (NCBI taxonomy): Eukaryota > Metazoa > Arthropoda > Insecta > Coleoptera > Scarabaeidae > Melolontha > Melolontha melolontha. The sequence continues at coordinate 63,145,289 of OW285236.1, forward strand.
GAATATTTAACTAGATAACAAATTATTCAGAACAAACAATGGATGAACTATTTTTTATCGAAAACATAATTATAAAGTTTAGAGGTATATAGGTTTATAGGTAACGGGTGTTCATTTGAAAAGTCAATCTAGTAGCATGTGATTTACTGAGAACATTTTGAAGTATGTCGTCAATTAAAATTTACTACTTAACCTACGAAGTCGTATATTTTTACAGTTTATACATACAAATAATAATAACAAATGTGATTGACATTATCAAATGTCATTTGGATTTACGTTAACGGAACAACAAACACATACTAATATATATGCGTCTTATTCTATCAAAATTTCAAAGTAACCTAGATTGACTTTTCAAATGAACACACGTTATTTCTTATAGGTGGGAAATTAAACGAATCAACAGATATGAAACAAATATTTGGCTATTTAAACTAAATAGACTCTGATAAATGAAACCACGCTTCAAAATGTGTATATAACTTCCCTACTTACAATACTTAAAAGATTATTTTTTTTTTAATTTTTTATAGTAAACCAAATAATATAGACTTAGCTCAATATTTTCTAACTTCACAATTTTTCGTCTATAGACATCTAATCTCTAATCAATTCTTGCTTCTCCTGACGTACAGCTTGTATACTACCCAAACAAGAAAAATGGTCACGATCCTAGCAGTTCTTACAGGTGTATAGTCCTCCAGAATATTCAAGGTAAATAATCTCATTCTAAATGACAAATTCTTCTCTTTTTAAAAACATAACTCAACTTTTAAAATGCAAAAATTATTCTCTTCTTAAAACATAACTCAACTTTCTAATTTTATACGTTTTTCTCAAAATATATCACAAAGTGCAACTGAATTTTTATCGTGCAAAAATTATTCTCCCCAATTGTTTCAATAAGTCTCCATAGCAACCCAACAGCTTTTTCTCTTTTGAAGATCATTGGTCGCTTTTGTTACACAGGTTTTCCAAAATATTTGACATTTTAAGTATAATTTTGATCTTTGATTAATTTTATAAACTTATTGCTTTACAAATAATTTTCCCTTCTCACATAACCTTTGACATTAGCAAACATTAACAATTGTATATAAAATGAACTAAATTTACATTGTCCTATAATTTTGGGAAATATAGGAAAGTCATATACTTTTAAAAATTTAATAATAGTCTTGACACTCTATCTTAAAAAAAGCAATATAAATATGATACAGTCTTCCACCTTCTAAGAAATCTCATACCTATATATATTAATAGGAAAAGTAACTAATTTAAATTAGTGCTTTCAATAAGTTAATTAACATTTTATTATAATATATATATATATATATATATATATATATATATATATACATAAATTTGCAAAAATTTCAAACAAAAGGAAATTCAAAATTAATACAAAATATGTTTTTAAATATGTTTGAAAACAACTTTAACAAAGTAAAAGAAATCAATGCTAACTGCAGAACGGGTTCAGATCCAAGGTGATACAATTCCGCATCATGTGTACCAGAGGTGCCTTCTTTAAGACGTTAGATCTGGCCGTTGGCATAAACCTAAGTATGTAGTTGCGGTTCCTTTCAACAGTAATGAAACACTATTACACATATTTAGTTAACAATGGGTGGTCTATTAAACATCGTCTCTGGAATGCGTTCACTGATAACCCTAGGCAATAAAACAAGAAGTCTGATGTATAAATCAATAAATAAATTTGGAAAAAGATGCCGATTATTAACAACTCTAGGTAATAAATAGATTTGTAGATGTAAAGAATTCTTAGAACTTAAGGAACGTTTTAACAATTTGAATGTGCTAGTAAAAGTATGTTATATACAGTGGTTTAAATGAACGTTAAATATTTTATAAAATTGGAAATGTTCATGTTTGAATTCTATGTCCTAGATCTACATATATTTAACAATAAAAAAATGTTTGAAATTAAAATATTACGAAAGGATATTAAATGTATCCTCAACAGCGTTACCAGATAAAGCAGTGGAACATTATAAAAACCTGGAACTCAGAAAAAGTAGCATCATTGCTTTAAAGACCTGTTTCATGGAATGCTAAAATGTATGGATGTTAAAGGGCAATATTTTGAAAAATAAAATAATTTTTTTAAATTATTTTTTGATTTTCTATAGATTTTGAGTGTCAATAATATTACACCATGCCCAGACTATTATAATGTGTCTTTTGGTTTATTTTATAATATAATATTTTTAAATAAATATGGAACTGAAGTTGTTTATGGAAAATCGAAAATATGTTTTACAATTCATTTTATTTTGAAATATCTCTTCATTTATTAGTGTCCTCTGATATTGTTTTGGTCCTAACCTAAATAATCCTAGGTAAGGAAGCTCAATTAGATACAATTATTATTGTATTAGAATCACGGCACCAAATTTATTTAAATGCACAAATTATAAAGTGATTTATATGTCATCGATAACTGATAACTCGATTTTAGGTACATCGTTAGATCATTATATTTTAAATTTATTAGACATTTATGAAATAGGGTACATGTTAAATTATGAATTACTTTTACAAATTTTGTTATCAGAGTCAATTTGATCTCATGTTTATTTAATGTCTCGTTAAAAGAATGCATTTATTTTTTAATCTAATAGCCTTTATATCCGTTTGTCTGCACTACTTACCATTAAAAAACCCATCGTTTTCGTTGTCGAATAAGCACTCTTTGAAACAATACACATTTCAACCACAGTTTTTTTTTAATTAATAAAAGAATAGAAATTGTAATGCAGTTACCTATTCAAACTTATGTACACATGTAACATTTGTATATATATGTATGTTTCAAGCTGTGTTCATCTTTTAAAAAATCTTTCCTTCCAGTCTTCTCATTGCCAAACTTTCAAATTCAACAATAATCTAATGTGTGCATATTTGTCCATAAATATGCATATATTCTGCAATGTCCTCCTTGTTTTATATACAGTAGCGCTAGAAAGTTGGAATATAATAGTGAACTTGTGCCACAAAATGGTGCCTTGTGAAACTTGTGTTTTAATATACTATTTTACTTCGCCTAATTTAAATGATTTTATTGGCTGCAACATAGTGAGCCCATACAAGTCCGATGTGGTTCAGATAACAGAGATTAATTAAGCACCGTTGCATGCTTCTATACTTTTGTTTTTGTGTGACCTGCATTTATCCATGTTTTATCTAAATTATAGATTTTTCTGTCATCTGTACGAAACCCAAACTTTCTTGCCGAAAATTCCACTGTAACAAGAAATTCAGAAACTACTATTGCCTGAATAAACATAAATGAACATAAACATTAAATTTTGTTTATTTATATGTATATATTTACTTATATTATTATTAAAATATTAAATAAAATGAATGAGGTTTTAAATGGAAAATTTTCAATTTAATTAAATGTAAAACCACATATTATCAGAAAATGAAAATTTCCTCCTACAACGTCTTGCGGTATAAATATCTGCAACCGCAGACAATCTCTTTAACAGTCGGTAAATTATGGAAATGTTTAGTAATATATTGGAATCTTTATAAATTATAATTAATAATATGTGTGTGTGTGTGTGTGTGTGTGTATTAATTATAAATCATAGTAATGTTTATATGAATATAGCAAATCAAATTATTGTTTAAAATTATGAACATCTATTATAATGAAATAAATATGTCGTTGATTGACGAAGGAGATACTTGTTGAAACTTCATTATAACTATAAGAAATAACTAGTTTCAAAAAATTTTTATTGTAAATCCACTACAATATTGCTTCGCCATATAATAGCTGCATCAGTTGGATGAAAAACTGAATATTTAAAATACAGGGGCTTAGTGGGTGCCCCATTACTAAACCTTACCCCCCTTATTAGTCGAAATTTTCATGAACAATTTAGAAATTAAAATAAGTACACATCCCTTGTTAGTAATTATGTCTCTTGGCTTAGGTATGTTGATGACATATTAATTTGCTTTAATGATTCAGATAGACAATTAAAAACTTTACATAATTATGTCAACACTATTCACCCCAAAATAACATTTACTATAGAAACAGAAATAAATAAAAGCATTAATCTTATAGACTTAACCATAACACACAAAACTAATAAACACAAGTTCGCTGTATACCATAAACCAACACATACAGACACCAGAATACAGGCTAATTCATTTAATCGTATAACACAAAAATTATCAGTATATCAATCAACGGTGTATAGATTAATTAACGTACCAATGAGTAAAAGTAATTTCTACCTCGAACTAAATAGGATATACACAATAGCATTAAACAATAGTTACTCTATAGATATTATCAATAACATCTTGAATAGTCAACAAAAATCTAAAACGCTTTGTTTAGTTTACCCAAAATTAAAAAACAATATAACTAATTCCTACAATTCAACCTACTTAGGAAACAATTCGGAAAAAAATTGGTGCTTTCATTAAAAAAACTTAATAACGAACATATATCATTTAAAACAGACAATACTATACAGAACATTATTAAAACAACAAAGATAAAATAGGCAAAGAATCAAACTCGGGTGTATATAAGTTACCGTGTGAAGATTGTAAGATATACAGGCTGATTCATTTTCGGCCCTCACCATGGGGATCTCGCTTATTATTGGAGATAGAGTATTGGTTTAAATTTGGCAAAGTTGTTAAATTTTGCGTTTGTTATAAATCCGTAAAGAAAATAGACCTGTGACAAATGACCTTCGTTATTTAAAAAAAAACCGCGAAAACCCCAGAGTAAAGACTGGTCAGTCTTTACAGGGTTGCAGTGTATAGTAGTTGTGCGGAAGCGTTTATTTTACTTTACTGTGCCCCATGTGTGACTTTTAATTAGTAGTTTTTACCTACTGATGATGACAACTTAGTTGTCGAAATACGTATTTAGGATACGACTAATAATTGTGGTAAGGGGTTATATACCTTTTTTAAATTAATAAATAATAATAATAATAAATTCAAGAGCAAATCCTAGTATTCTGCTTATTACAAACACTGGCTTTACACGTTTCTGGTTTCGGCTGCTGTGCTAATAATTATGAAATTATTTGATAATAAAATAATTGTGGTGCTGGTGAAGTATCTTCAAAGGTCCAGGACGTGCGTGATAATGGTTAATTAAATAAATATATTACAACTTACGAACTAAATAAAACACAGGAGCGTTGTCCTTAAAGTTTGTATTTATTTGTACCTAAAAGCAATTGAACTTGGTATATTTAAAAGTAATTGAATAAAAGTAATATATACACGAGGAGCGGTAAATAAGTAATTAAAAGTTCACGCAAAATACACTGAAACGAACGTTAAATTGACCAGTACATTAAATGTTAATTTATTACGATTAATATAAAATAATCTCTGTATCGAACACTACAGAGTTACCTTTGAGTTGCGAAGATGGTCGGCCACGTGGTCTACGAAGATATACTTGGACAAGTATATGTAGAGCGATGTTTGGCCGGAGGAACAAGAAATTAATTATGTAGTTGAATTAATGAATAATATATACTGAACAATACAGATTACCTTCTTGTTGCAGAGATGTAGGGCACGTGCATGATGGCCAGTACTTGACCAGTACGGCGGGTAAGATGTGTATCTTACGAGGGTTCTAACGAGAATAAAAACTGATAGTTTGTGTCGATAGAACACTGTCTGTCGGAAAAAGGTTTTTTTATGACCTAAAGTTGAGTGAGGATATATATTGTCGATATCTTGGCTAATAATTAATAAGAAGCGCGACCTGAAGAAGTGTTCTATCGATGGCATAAATATTATTAAAATATCTCTTGTGACACAAGCTTCCAAATGATATGAAACACCATAGGAGATGCACGTATTAAATTAAAACAATTTAATGAAATGTATATAGAAATTCCACAGTGAACGTTATGGTTGTTGATGGGTCAGGTAGAAGACCAAGGGTCTCTCGGTTAGGGATATAACAAAAGAAATACTTTCTCTTTGTAAACGAATATGTACAGAAAAAATGTCTTAAGTTAAGTTTTATTTTAAATCGAGATATTTAAAGAAGAAATATATTATTTAAAAATAAATTAAAATATTCTTATATATGCGAAGCGTAACATGCTTTATGCCGATCATTTAATTTTTTTAAAGCAGCCGTCGAATTTCTTAAACCACTTTGTTTCAATCGACGCCTTCCAGTGTGAATCGAACCGGGAAAGTTTGATACCTCAACTGTCTGCCTGTCTGTCCGACAAGGTTATATGTGGCATTTTGAATGTGTGACAGTGTGATGACACAACACCCAATAACGATATTTCAACGGTGACTGCACATAGCTAAAATTCCGGCATTTTGGTTTTAAGACATGGTTCGTTTTCCATGCTCGTGACTGTACATTGGTAGTACAATGCATTTACTTCACTTTGAGACTGATTTCATTATTTTGTCTCTTCTTATTCTTATTTTATTACATTAGTTGGAGACTTTATATATCAATCCGTTCTCCTAGGTTTTTAGTTATATAGTTTCTTAAGAATTAGAAAATCTAACATATTAAAATTGATATATTTTGATGATTGAATCATGTAGAATATTATTGGGAGATATAATATTTTGAATAATGTCGATTATTAAGAACATCGAAGGTTAAACCTCATCAACTACTGTTATACCATGAGAGAGAAAGATTTAAAAAGAAAATACTTTTGAATAGACAATACTACATAAATGTATGTCAAGTTAACGTCACACAACAAAGGTTTTAATGTTTATTTTTAATTATATGATGCGTCTTATATTGACATTGACTTTAGGTTTTACGCAAAAATTTATTTTGTAAATAATATTTTAATGACTTCCAAGAATCTCTCAAAGTTAAGAATTCCTTATCACAGTATATTTACTAACATAACTGTAGATCGTTAACAAATGAGATAAATTACCACATTTAGTTACAAGAAATCGCACATTTTTTTTAGATATTAATGTACAATATAAGTACAATATAGACATTTTACAAACATTAAACATTTGAATACTGGTTTTATGCGAGTATATATATATATATATATATATATATATATATATATATATATATATATATATTTGAGTTTGTTTTAATTGTAATTACTTGTAATTATTTTAGTTCATTACTTTTAATTTCAAAGTGTTATAATAACATAAACATAAATAAATTGTATTAAAGTTTAAAAGTTTGTTATGTCTACTTTACTTCAACTGAACATTTACCATCCTCGAGGTGAATCTGGCGCAACTCGTATACGGATTTAAGAGGGTCGGATAATCCCTAAAATTTTATTTCTAGTATTAATTCAGGTACTTTGGCGCAACTCGTATGCGTCCAAGTATTATATAATTTTTGCAATGAATACATCATAAAATATATGATGCAGTTGACCGTTCATTAGTGGTAATACATTATTGATTAGATACAAAAATTAAAACACTAAAACTATATTATATGTTTCATAATTGAATGTCAATATTGCAAGCGCCAATTCTTCGGCTTATTTTAAGAAAAAAAGTTAATATAAACATGGGTCCGGAAATACTCCCTTGCCGAGGTACAAGATATTAAACTTCTAAGAAAAAAGTATCCTAACTTATTTTTATGAAATTCGGTATATGCCTTCTTACTATAAAGGGACATTTTCGGAAGTAAACATTTTTTTGAATTTTCTACCAGTGGTGTTCGAGTGAAATTTTGAGTGAATATGTTTGAAAAATAATGGTATGCCACTGCTTTTTCTTTAAATAAAAATTATTTTATTAATGGTGTTTCATTTTGTAACAAAAAAAGTCTCTTGACTTTTTTTCATAACTTGCTCTGTTTCAGTAAAGAAATTAAGAACAATTATTGTTCTCATACTAAAGGCAGAATATTAATAGTAGTCTATGTTTGTTGTTTTATTAATTTTGCCAGTTAAATAAATTTGCTGGTTAAAATGTCTTTTTTAATGAAACAATATACGAAAGGTAACAAATAAATTTACGAAATAAAGACATAGCAAGTATTTTATTTATGGATTTCATTTATGATATAGTTGGTCCCATTAGTGATACCTTGTTTAAATTTTTTGCTTATTTTTGTAGTTATATTTAAAACAAACATACACAAAAGCTGTTGCTTAGATCCTGTCGTATGTAAAATACAATGCATGTTTTGCCAAAGTATGTCCGCTTTTATGAATGCATTGCATAAACCAATCGTTGAACCATTCGTTCCATTTTTTTTTCGATATTGAATTATATATATTTTTGAACGCTTCCAATAGTTCTTCATCAGTCGTAAATTTGCCTTCTTTCGATTTCGATTTGCACGTAAGAAAATTATGCGTCACATGAAGCAAGATTCAGATTATAGGTGATCAGTAGAGACCGGATTATATGCAGTTTGCATAAATTTACATATTTGCATAATATATGCATTTTGTATATTATTTGTATATTTTGCAGTAATTCAGCATTTTTGCATATTTTAAGTATCCGAGTTTTATTTATTTACTAAATCAAATTTATTATAGGCATTACAAAAATATATCGTGGCCGAGACAAAATTCCAGGAAAAGCTAATACCTTAAAACTTCTAAATAAATACAAAAATACATTTTACCAGGAAATTAGGAGTATGTGTTTCATCGCTATTCGGAGAAATTTATTCCCATATTCGAAATTAATTTTATTTTAAACGTCATTTTACGTTGGCTTTTCGAAGTGTAACCTTGTGAGTTGTGATATATAATAGCAAAAATGGCAACTGTGCCTGGATGGATCGCACCTTATTCAGAATTGAGTATGAATGGAGAAAAAGTGTTTTGCGTAGCATGCTGCAAGATTGTGAGCAAAATTTTAAGTTTATTTCCTCTTATTAATTAATCAAGTTTTTAATTACTCCTTTATTTTTTATTAACATATATTTTATAAGAAAACAACCAATGATGTGATATTTTTTTTGCAGATTACAAGTGAGAGAAAGTTCCAAGTCGACCAACATATGAAAACACCATCTCATGCTGCAAAACTAACAAAGATGAAATTGGCGAAGAGTCAACAAACATTACCGCAGTGTTTGCCATCAACTTCCAAAAAATTGGAACAAGAGCAATTTAATAAAGATTTGTGTCAAATGTTTGTGTAGGCAGATATTCCACTACATAAATTAAACAATCTAATTGTCAAGTTATTTTTGCAAAAGTACATCAGCAAATATAACATTCCCGACGAGAGCACGTTAAGAAAAAAATATATTCGCTGTATCTATGAAGAAACATTGAATAGCAAAAGTTGTTGCAAACAATTAGCTTTATATATGCGTAGATGAAACTACTGATAGTGTGGGCTGATATATAGTTCATTTAATGATTGGTATCCTTAACGTATCGGTTCCAGCAAATTTATCTTATTTAACTTCATCCAAACAGTTGGAAAAGGCAAATAATTTGACAAAAACAAGGTTTATACAGGAAGAACTGGGAACTTTCTTCTTGCCGGAATCGATTCCAACCGAAAAAATTCTATTGTTTTTGATGGATACTGCACCATACATGGTGAAGGCAGCTATCAACTTGAAAATCTTTTACCCAAATTTAATTCACACAACTTGCTTGGCGCACGGACTAAATCGTGTTGCAGAAGAAATCAGAAACCATTTTCCCTTAGTAAATATTTTAATTAGTAGTGTTAAGAAACTATTTTTAAGGGCCCCATTACGAGTTCAGTTTTACAAACAACATCTACCCGGGGTTCCGCTTCCTCATCAACTAGTAATCACACGATGGAGAACGTGGTTGGAGGCTGCTATTTTTCAGGCAAATCATTATGAAGAAATAAAGACAATTATTATGGATCTTAATAGGGATGCTCAATCTGTGATAGACGCCAAAAAGGTGTATTCGAGTAAAGAAATACCTCAACAGTTGGAGTCTATTAAAGCCAATTACAGTTTTATTTTCACTTCTATATTGCAGTTCGAAAAACAATTTATGAGAGTCCGTGTATTAAAAATTTTTAAGTGTAATAGGAAAAAATGAGGGTTTTAAAAAGCTAAAGGACATTGCTAAAATCTTGTGTGGTGATTCAGTAGAAAATATTGAGTTGACAATAGATGATATTTCTAATTTGAAATATGCTCCTATAACAAGCGTCGACGTAGAACGAACCTTTTCAATACATAAATACATGTTTTCAGACAAGCGTCACAATTTTTCTGTTGCAAACTTTCATAGTTAATTATGTTGTAAAATGTTCTAAATAAACTTGTAGTAAACATGACAGAATATTTTTTTCTGAAGTATTCCATTTTCTAACATTGCTCGTCTTTTTTACCTGCATATATTTCATAAGGAAGTGCATATTTAGGCTAAATCATCTGCATATTTATGCGCATATTTTCAGCTTTTTTTTGCATATAATCCGGCCTTTAGTGATAAGACACTCTTACCCCATTTAGTTGAAATAGCCTGTAGTAGTTCAAGGTGCAATGTTATGATGGAGAAATGACAATTTTAACCTAGACTTTAGACGTTCATTAGCTAGAGTTTCTTTTTCTTTTCGAGAATAATTCTTGTTATCAGTTGGCGAAGAAAACAGCTGTTATCGTACTGATTTCAATTTTCTTGTTCCTCATTTTCAAACAACCTAACTCTAATTTGCCATTTTGTAGAAACATTATAAAAACAAATTCAGGTTTTGCTTTGATCTTTCAAATTGAAATTGCTTAAGCATGGTGTGGTACCTTTCAGCATGACGATGTCTCTGATCTTAGATTAAAAAAATGAGCTACCCATAATGTCACAGCGTCCGAACTCGTACACGATCATTAATAAATAAAGTGAATACAATAGCTATTAATATAACGAGAACATTAAGCGATTTATAATACTCGAGGACGTTGCCAGGTGACGAGGCGCTAGCCGAGTCACCTCGTAACGTCCGAGAGGGTTTAAATCGCTGATGTTCGAGTTTATATTCAAAGCTTTATCATATCATCAACGATATCAAGATTAAAACAAAATCAACAATTTGTCTGTCATATAAAATACTTACGTCAAAGCTTGCACGTTTTTGAAATAAATTAATAAATCATGGAAGAATTTGATGTTCCCGCAAATATTGTAGAAGCTGCAAAATTAGATTTGTTGCCAGCGAAGTCAAAACTGCATTACGAAAACGAATATCGTCTGTTTTGTAAATGGCGAGATGAAGAACATGTTCAAGGGGCTGGGGAAGCAGTCTTGCTCGCTTATTTCGTGCGACTGTCAAATTACTACGCTCCTTCATGTTTGTGGCCAAAATATTCCATGTTGCGTAGAGTAGAAATTGATAAGTATGGTGCTTTGATAAGATTTATCAAGAAAAAGAATGTTGGATATCGAGTTAAAAAATCCAAAATACTCACTAGAGAGCAAGTTGATGAATTTATGAGTACAGCTCCAGACGAGGTATTTTTGATGATAAAAGTAGCTTCTTTAATTGGTCTAGTAGGGCTTGTAAAACCATTGAATTAGCGAGAATGTCTACGGACGATGTTGAGGTTTTAGAGACTAAGGTAGTTGTTACCATTTCTGACACAAAAACTCACAAAAAAAGATTTTTTTGTCCTTGTACCTGACGGTGACATTAATTCCGTACTTTTATTTAAATAATATGTAGCATTGCGACCTCGTCATGTTACGCATAAGAGACTGTTTATATCGTACAGAAATGGAAGGTGTACAACTCAGCCTTGTGGTATTCATTTCTTTTCTAAAATACCTGAAAAAATCGCTACATACCTCAAACTAGAAAATCCAATTTTGTATACTGGTCATTGTATTAAAAGATCTTCAGCAACTTTTCTGGTTAACGCCGGCGGAGACATTTTAGATCTGCAAGAGCTGGGTGGGTGGGAGTCGAGCAAGGTTGCTAGGGGGTATTTAGAAGACAACGTAACGAAGAAAACTGCAATTGCGCAGAAGATTCAGATGGGAAAGGTTTTAATAAACAGTGTGTCAAACTCTGAACAATCAATTGAGTTTTCACGTAAAAATGAAAATTTGGAGGACGTAAGCTGCTTGAACATCATGTGTGTTGAATCATCCGAAAAAAAAAGGTTGTGAAGCTGCAGAAGATCGCGGATTTAAGACAGATATGAATGACATATCTTTCAAAATTGAGAACTGTCAAAATATAGAAATTCATGTTCACAAATAATGTACAATTTGACGTATTAAGGGTTTTGTATCTAACGTATTATGGTGCTGTATCTAACGTGTTATTAGTTCGTTACTAACGTATTATGAGTAGAGCTGAGGATGTTTGCGGTATAACCATGGTTATATCATGTAACCATAGTAAATTACTATGGTTACATGATATAACCATGGTTATACCGCAAACATCCTCAGGTTATACCGCAAACATCCTCAGCTCTAATTATGAGTAACTAAAGTATTATTAAGATATTGTAATATTATGTTCCTAATAATTATCAATAAATGTTTCACATAAAGATGGCATAATAATTGATGATACGATAAAAATATTTAATTGTTTCTTTCAAGGGTCAATATGTAACACTAGTTTACAAAATGAAATCCTTTTCATGTACTATCGTGAGCAATTGAAAGTAAACGCACTATTATAGCTGCGTAAATTTTACCAAATTGTCAAGCTAATGTCATTTATGTTATGATTAAATGCTGACACTGACACTTCAAAAGTACTGTATACATTAGATAAATTTTGAAATTTCGACATGCCAACATAATAAAGTGTGCACTTTCATTTGCTCACGATAGTACATTTGATGAGAGATAGATTTCCTTATGTATTTTCTTCCGCTGAATTCGAAAATCAAGGTTAATTTTTTTTTTATGGAACAGTTTTTGAGATATTGTAATTTTTTCATTGCTGTTTCGAGAGAGCCGCTCTGCCATTCGGTTGATTGTTACTTTTGCCTGAGCAAATCCACTGGTTTTGGAAAGAGTGCCAAGGGTTTATGCGACAGTAGCATCTATTTCGCTTCCAGTTCCACATTCAAGTGAATTTCCTCATCCTAAGTGCCCCGATTCAACGATTGAATTTTTCGAATCATCACTACAGACAGACACAAGCAGTGATAATGAATTTCAACAGGAGTCGCAATTGCAACATTTTACGCAGCCTGAACTAAATGATTTGGTGAGAGATCTCGAGCTGTCAAAGGAAAAAGCGGAGTTACTTGCATCTCACCTGAAGCAACGGAACTGTTTGGCTCCGGGAGTAAATGGAACATTTTACAGAAACCGTGATAAACCTTACGCACAACATTTTAAGAAGGAAAACGACATATGCTACTGCAACGATATTCCTGCATTGTTTGAGCAACTCGTAGAGCCTTATGATCCAAATGAGTGGCGCTTGTTCATTGACGGTAGTAAGGAGAGTTTGAAAGCAGTCCTACTGCATATTGGAAATAAAAAAACCTTCTATCCCCATCGCTCATGCCATCAACACTAAAGAATCATACGCCACAATGGCCAGTTTGCTAAAATACATTCAATATGAGCATCACAACTGGAAAATATGTTCCGATCTCAAAGTCGTCGGCATGTTGTGTGGAATGCAGGGTGGATATACAAAATATTGCTGCTTTCTTTGCCTCTGGGATAGTCGTGCTCGTGAACATCATTATAGAAGAAAAGACTGGCCAGAAAGGGAGAACGTCACAGTGGGCAAAGACAATATTAAATACGTGCCTCTTGTCAAAAAAGAAAATATAACCCTTCCAGCGTTGCACATTAAACTTGGCCTCATTAAAAATTTTGTGAAGGCCTTAGACAAGGAAGGCCAAGTATTTTCCTATTTGAAAACCCTTTGCCCGCAGCTTTCTTTAGCATAAATCAAGGAAGGCGTCTTCGATGGTCCACACATAAAGAAATTGGTAAAAAGCACAGATTTTCCAAAATATTTAACACCCGTTGAAAACGAGGCCTGGAATTCATTTCAGCGGGTTGTTACCAATTTTCTTGGGAACAATAAAAGCCCTAACTACGAGGGATTTGCTGGAGAACTACAACAAGATGGGTGCGGAATGCCATTATTTAATTTCATTCCTGGTTGTTTTCTATTGTATTGTTTTTACCATTTTATTTATTTCTTGCAGGTGTAAATATGTCTCTAAAAATCCATTTCTTGCATTCGCATTTGAATTTCTTTCCGGACAATCTTGATGACGTAAGTGACGAACACGGCGAGAGATTTCACCAGCAAATTAAGACCATTAAGCGGCGCTATCAAGGATTTTGGGATGAAGCAATGTTGGGAGACTATGTATGGTTTCTCACTAGAGAAACGGATCCCAAAAGCAACCGAAGACAAAGCAAGAGCCACAACTATTTCTAACACACAAAAATGTCAAGAATGTATTGCAAGCGTTTAAACACAATAAATTGTCGAAAAAAATAAAATATTCGGAAAATATGGGATTTGGATTTATTCACTCAATTGCATATAACTTTGTCATTTTTCGGTCGATTTTCTTCTGGTTGGTCTTAGTTCTTACGTAAAAGTATCATCTTTACGTACATGAACAGAAACCAGACGTTTTTTTAACGATTTGTACTTTTCTGTCGGCACAGAATCACTGTAAAATATGATTTTTTTGAAAATGTGCCCTATTTTCATCGATATATTTTGAACCGCTTTACCAATCAAAGATCCGATTATACATATTTGTTCGTCATCTCAATACCTTACATTTGGGTACCAAGAACGACCCAATCAGACATTTCTAGCTCGAGATATGATTTGTCAAGTGAAAAAAGGTCGAAAAAATGAAAAAATTACAATATCTCAAAAACTGTTCCATAAAAAAAAATTTAACCTTGATTTTCGAATTCAGCGGAAGAAAATACATAAGGAAATCTATCTCTCATCAAATGTACGTTTTCGGTGTAAACTAGTGTAATTAGTCGATCCGCTTTATAGCTTTAGAAACATTCATCAGTTGTGATTTTCACCCCACGACCAGAACAAGGTTGATTATCAAGAGTGAAGGAATTGCCTTTGGATTGCAAATACCAGCAATCTATGGTCCTAAGATATGGATAATTGGCCCAATATTGAGCCTTGCGGTACTCTTCGCTCTATTGTTTCGATATTAGATATTCTTTCCTAAAATTCTACATATTGTTGTCTCTTAGTTAACTACGATTAAATGGTGTTACAGCTATAGTCTCGTATCCCATAGTATTCAAGCTGTTCATCAATAAGGCATTACTGTATTAAAAACTCGTGTCAAATCGAAACATGTAAGTTCAATGGACTCTCTCATTCAAGGCTTGCAGTAGGACCTCCATCATTTCCTGTATATCTGTATTTATTCTTTCTATATCCATACTGAGCTGTAGTAATGTAATTAAGTTTGTCAAGACAGCTCATTAAGATATAGAGATACGCCTATCATTCTGAGCCTCGTCCACATTTCCATTCTTAAATACAGGTATAACTTTGCCCATTTTAAGTTTTCAAGAATATACGAGCATTATTCCCACAATGGAGGCATTATATAGTTAATAATACCTTTTATTATTTTCACCGTTAATTAGTAGCAGTCTTCCGAAATTTTGTATTAAGACATTTTGTAACTTCAATTAGTTTGACCTCAGTTACTGAAATCAAACACAGTGCGATCAAAATATGCTGATTGTGTTGGTATATCTGAAAAATTAGAATTAATATGAACGAATTTCATTATTATTTTCAATATGTCAGTGGCGTCGCGCGTATCAAGTCGAAAATTGAAAATGCACTAAAATCTCGCAACAAAACACTCAGTACACCAATGATAAATATAAAAGGGCAGACAATGTCTGGCAGCACACAGTGTTATAAATTTAAGCTAGAAATTTCTGCTTTCGAATTGCCAATCAAATCAGCCTTTTCTGATCGCGCTATAGTATGCTTTGTTATTGCCGATACTATTCAATCCTATTCACTTGAAATAGGTTATCGGCATTGTCGCCGCACCAAGGGCTAACATACCATTATTATCTGTTGTTCGTGTTGAGGATACGATTACTATCCTTTTGTAATATTTTAATTTAAAACATTTTTATGGCTAAATATAAGTAAATCTAGGATATAGAATTCAAACATAATATTGCCAATTTTATTAATATTTAACGTTCATTTTCAAGTTTAAACCACTGTATAACACTGCTTTTTATTAGCACTTCAAATGGTAAAGCTTTCTTTAAGTTCTAAGTAAGCGATATCTTTTACATTTACAAATTAATTTTTACCTGCATTATAATTCAGACCTCTTGTTTGATTGCCTAGGGTTATTAATAAACAAAGTGTAATTTGGATATTCATTAAGATGTCGTTTCTTAAATATGTATAATAAATTTGAATGAGTATGAATACCTTTTTCAATTTTAGACGCCCATTTGACTTGCTGACAAATATTATATAAAAACATTGACAATAAAAAAGTTAAGTTAAAAAGATGCATACTTACTTATAGTAGTTATTGTAGATTACATCAAAATAAAAATACCAATTTGTGATATTAAAACATAGTACAGAGGTCATAGATGCAGAGAAACATGTTTCTTTGTATATATTATTGTATTTAAACTTACCACGTAATATCGATAAGACGGATATTATCGTCAAATGCCAATGTCAAAGGCATCCTTGTAGATTACATTTATTTAACAACAACAATTACTAAATAATTAATTTTAATAACAGTTACTTTTTGTTAATTGTATACATTCCTGGTTTCTATAAACTAGAATTATGGTATTAAAAATAAATTATTACATCATGAAATTTACATAAGTACATACATACATACTTATTTAGTCTGATGTTCCTTTTAATAAATCACGTTTTTTCATAAAATCCACGATCAAGAAAAACATCTTTTCTGTTTATAATTATCGCCTCTATAATCTAGCTTTAGGGAAAAATTATAATTACAAATCAGTTTTTGATTTGTATTGTAACATTTTCTACTCGTATTTTATAAAAAAAATTAATCAATTTCTTCAAAATTTTTAATATTTTCAAAACTAAAACCTAAAATAGAAAGAAATCGAGAAACACATGTAATCTATAAAATACCATGTCGCGGTTGCGATAGTTACTACATAGGCCAAACTAAACAATATTTATACAAAAGATTACAAGCCCACAAATACTCCAAAACAGACAAAACTGCTTTATTTACACACAAACCACAACGCGATCACCATTTCGATTTTGAAAACACACAGATAATCGATAAAGAACAACACAAAATGAAAAGGGAAATTCAAGAAATGATTAATATTAAACATGAAAAAAATTCAATTAACAACACAAGTGATATAAAACATCTAAGCAATATATACTATAATACCTATACTATATTACCTAATAATGTAACGATCTGCAATTTACCATCATGAATATATGTTGTTATTATGTAATTATCTATCATATGTTATTTAAATATCTGTACACTGGGTTATCATACTGGCAGCTCCGTGTTTAGATCCCTGACTGGGCTGTCCGAGTAGGGTTTCGTGGTTTTCTTTCTCGTTCAAGGCGAATGCCGACAGCTTGAAATCTTAAGTCGCTCCAGGGCGCAGACATAATAATAACTCATGGCTTGCCATACCGCCGTAATTGACGTTCTGCTGTCTAATGTTCTGAACCATGAATTATTATTATTAAACTTGAATGTATCTTTGAATATCTGAATTTTATCCATGATAACTACAGATATATAAGTTTGACATTGATATACTGTCATATATATTTTTAATTTCTTTGAAAAAGACACTATGTGTCGAAACATGTAAGACTGCTTTAAATATATACATATCAAAGTAAACCAGATCTTAAATCGCCGACTAATTTAATCTACTTATATATATATATTATTTCTTGACCTTTGTGTAATATAGTAGATTTAGATATTCGACGATTTAAGGTCTATTTTACTTTAATATGTATATATTCAAAATAATCTTTTATACGTTTCGGGAAATATTACCTTTATCAAAAAATTATAAGTGACAGTGACTTCAGACTTCTGACTTACAGTATGCATCATCACATCCATTACGCTTTAGTAACGTAGCGCTGCAGTTATAAAGGAATAATATAAAAATTCCGGCTCGAGCCACACGCATTTATTAAATATTTTTTTTCTTTGACCTTGTTCGAGATAGAGTTTTCATGCATTAGCATTTTATGCTTAATATTATTACAGCTATTACATGTTATAGTATGTAGAAATATTTCGTTTACACCCTGTATGTCGTACCTATATGTCCCATATTTTACTTATGCCTCTTACAACTAAAAATAACTTTGCCTAATTTTTGCACAGGCCCTAATTATTATACATTTCAATGTTTAATAGGACTTTTCTTTTGTGCATCGTTATTTTAGGTAAAAATTTTGAAGACGACTTTGCTTTTTCTCTTTCACCACTTTCACTTATTTCACTTATTTATATGTCATAAACTTTTGGTAAACTGGCGGACAAAAAACTGTCGGACTCATTTTTGCACTGTAAAATAGGTTATTGATCTCTCTAAAATAGCATATGAATTGTTATAATAGGTTACAAATAAAATGTTTAAATAGATCCATATGGCCATAGGCCATATGCCAAGATGGCGCCGAATGAACTTATACTTTTATAGTTTTATATTTACCCGTATATAGCGTATCGTGTTTGCCATGTTTACAAGTGTTTTCTAACTTGGCTCGGGGTTTTATTTTATGTTGATTTTAATTTCTTCATCTTTTTTAAAGCTCTACTTCATCTGCGTTCACAAACATGTAAGAATATTGTACAAATAATAAAGCTTTATGACAATCAATTATTTAACTCGAGCTGTTAAATAACACGATGTAAGTACGAAATGCAATTGTTTTGAATTTGAGTACAAATCGCTAAAAAACTTATATACTGTTTCATGCTATTGCATATTATTTAATGATCTCCGACACATCATGAGCAATTCTAAAATTGAAAAGTAAATTTAATTTGGCCATGCCTAACTGAATTTGCACATAATATGAATGATTTTTCTTTAGCACTGTGTTATTTTCTTCCGATATCAAATAATTACTTGAATCGATGCAATTTACAGCACTTTTATCTTTTCCACTGTATGGATATTTTATTTCTAATAACTTTTTCGGTGTATTATTTTCGAAGATAATAACATCTGAAGAATAAACGAAGCATGGGTGATGTTTAGAAAGACAAATTTGTCGTAAAACAGTAGCGAAAATATAAAATAGTAAGGAAAAGATAAACACAATACAGTGTACATACGATAGAACCCAATAAACAATACAAGTATACCTCCAATGCTAGTTGCAAAATTTACCGCATGGTGGCGCGCCACTTAATGTAAACATTTTGCATCGTGTTAGGTAATATTGTTAAAATGTTAAACGTCAAACTAAATCACACAGTTTTTGTCCGCCAGTTTATATTGCCGTAATTTAATTATATACTTTTCTTGAGTTTTTTCTTAATATATTAATGAACATAATATTTGTATTTTGACGAGCTCTAGAAAAAATAAAACAGATTATTATATCAAATAGCTTTTTATTACGTTTTAAAGTTATATATCAAATTTAATATTCACACCAAATTTGGACAAGTTTCTTCTTCAATTATATCTAAAAATAAAAACAAAAATAAAATAAAAATGCCACTCTAAAATATTTATTGTAACAACAACATCGTGGTGACATCTCTCTAAAAACAAAGTAATGATTGATTACTTTAGTCAAGTTACATACTAGATTTGCAATTTGAGTACCGGGTATTCTGAAAAATACGGCGTCAAAGTATCGAATCTACGGAAATAATGAACATGAATGTCTGGAATACTATAGAACGATACATTTACTTGCATTTATTTAACGCAAGTTTGTAGTTTATCGTATACGCAAATATCAGTTTATGTCAAATATTAACATTAATAGGAATTAGTCAAGTAATAATCTTGAATTGTAAGAATAATTAATTTACAAAATTAAAATTAAACGTTTTCATATTTTACATAATTGGGGCCGTTTAAGTATTACGTAAGAAGAATTTTAGTAATTTTTAATCCCCCTTCGCCCTTGTCAGCGAAAGTAAGCAACGCTCTTATCCCTCTCCTATGCTTACGTAAGCATTGGTATAATTTTTTACAAAATCTGTTCAAGTTTCTTTATTGTTATTCATGAGCAACTATCTATCATAGTTATTAAGTCTATAACAATGAAATCAGCAATTTATAAACTATAAAGGAATTTAATGCACATTTAATATTTATTCAATCAAATCATTAACATCATATTTAAGTATTATATTATTAAAATATTTATTTATTTTGTTTTATTTAAAAATTTGGTAAACTCAAATTAATCATCTCAGTCCAAGACACTTGAATCTATGACTCTAAGTCTTCGATGACAATGGATGTTTGCTGCTCGATGTTGTGTGTCTGTTCACTTTTGTGTTCTTTCGAGATATCAACATCGTTCTCTTCAAGCCATTCATCTAAAATTTTTACTATGCACATCAATTCATTAGCACTCTTATAGGTCTCACTTTTGTTTCGGTGTGTGTGTTTATATTTTTATGAATTTCCTTGCTGTGGCAATGTAATGACTTGACAGAGGCATGATGGTTTTTATCATGCATGTTCGACTTGCTAGTTTCGATTTTATCGTTGTATGTGTAGAATGTGTAGAAACCTTTTAGATGAAGAATTTAAGTGTGGAGCTAATCTGAGTGGAAAACTAAGAAATTGCCCTCAATCATCCAAAATCAAGTTATCAACTGTCTGTTTTGCTTTTACGAGTGGTGGGAGAAATCTGTTGTTTAGTAATCTAAACAAGCCGCTTCTTGGACGACAGCAATCTCTATTTATACATTTTACAATTTGAAGTAAGTATTGGCTTTCACGCACATGTTCTGAATACCATTTAAGGTCTGGTAATTCATAATTTGCAGAAACATGATAATCATCAATGTCCATTGAGCTTCATACCTCTGTTAATACATTTCCGGCAAACTAAAAATTGAATCTTTCTAAATTTTTATTAATTGAGCGTAGACAAATATCAGACAAAAAAATAAGAATAGTAAATAAATAAATATTACTGACGTAATCACCATTCGGACCCCACCCGTCCCCTATGTCGTCAAAAATAAGCAAAACAAAGACCCCCCCCCCCTTTGGTGCTTAAGTAATACTTAACGGCCCCATTCTTGCTAAACAAAAACAGGTTTGATAAGATACCTTACTTTGAAAGAAATTACACAATTCTGTTTGTATGATGTGACATATCGCGGCCCGCATGCGGCCCACTGTCGATATTTATGCGGCCTGCCAACGAATTTTAAAAATTGTTCGGAAAACTACAAAAGTAGGTAAAAATCCATTCAAATCAATATTTCTTAACTTTTCATTTTATTCTAACTTTTGTAATTGTTAGTAAGATATGTATCTTTAAGTACCTACAACTTTCTTGTTCAGGTTTACTACGTAGGACAGGTATGCTCCTCGAGACTAGAAATCTGTTGAACCAACTAGATTACTCGAAGATTCGCGAAACACGTCGGTATTATCCCCGAACAATGTGGTAGGTTCTCTATGTTAGGTAACTCGTATAAATACAACGTATCGCCCGCTATCGGGGCAGTTAAGTTTTAACTACGGACAAACGAACGTTATATTGTTTGAATTGTAATCTGTGAAGAATAAATATTTCGTCCTTCGAACTTGGGATCTACCTACGTAACAATATAATATCAATTTTGATATGGATAAACCAGGCCCCAGTAAAAAACGTAGTCGTAAGGTTGAAGATGAAAATCGACAGTTTCAAGATATTTGGACCGAAAAATACTTTTTACTTCATCGCATAACAAAAGTGTCTTTTAATATGCAAGAGTAGTGTTTCTATTCCGAAGGAATATAATGTGAAAAGCAGGCGCGGCTCGTGATGACGTATTTGGGAGTGCAAGTACAATGATGCGAGTGCTTCGTGTACTAACTGTAACGTTTTCTTAGTAAACACCGAAACACACGAGGCACTCGCATCATTGTACTTGCACTCCCAAATACGTCATCACGAGCCGCGCCTGGTGAAAAGGCATTATGAAACCCAGCATCATACTTTTACCAAATTAACCGGCTAAAAATCGAACGCAAAAAATTTCCACTTTACAAAGAGAGCTAATAGGTCAGCAAGCTATGTTTACAATACCAATTCAAGATGCTGAAACAGCTACTGAAGTTAGCTTTGAAATATCTCGAATAATAGCGAAAACTTGTCGGCCTTTTAAAGATGGTGAGTTTGTTAAACAGTGTTTAGATATCGTCGCAAAAAAAATGTGTCCGAAAGATGCAAAGAGGTTTGAGAAAATTCAACTAAATCGGACGACTGTTCAAAGAAGACTTACCACATTAGCAGCTAATATAGAAGAGCAATTAGCTACGAAATCGAAAAGTTTGGAGTATTTTTCTATAGCACTCAACGAATCTACAGATATAAGTTCCACTGCTGAAGAACTGATTGGTATGAGTTCTTTGACAAGTCAAGCCAAGGGGAGTGACATGCTCAAAGCTCTTCTGGAAAAATGTTCTATAATGGATTTGGATTTAACGAAATTATCTGGAATTACGACTGACGGAGCACCTTCAATGGTTGGAAGTAAATCTGGGATAATAACTGTTAAAAGAGTATTTACAAACTAGAAACATAGATACCAAGGAATTAATGCAGTTTCATTGCAATATACATCAAGAGGCCCTCTATTCAAAATTATTGGGATTTGAAAATGTGATGAAAGTTGTAGTACCTACTGTAAACTTTATAAAATCATGAGGTCTCAATCACCGACAATTCACACAATTTCTCGAGGATATTGAAAGCGAATATGATCTCCTGTTTTACACTGAAATAAGGTGGCTAAGTCGTGGGTTGTCACTAGAGCGGTTTCTTAACTTCATTGAAGAAATCAAAATATTTCTGGCGGAAAAGGATGTCTCCGAACTCGACAACCCTGATTGGCTGTGTGACTTAGCGTTTCTTGTAGACATCACAAATCACTTGAATGTCTTAAATACGCGACTCCAAGACAAAGATCAATTGATTTCGCAGTTATACTCTCATGTTTCATCTTTTCAATGCAAATTGAGTCTTTTCAAGACACAAATCAATTCAGTCAATTACAACCATTTTCCGAACTACAAAAAAATTATGGAGAAATTCAATGAAACTGATGTTAATTTGCTTAAGTTGAAAAAATTGATATTTTAATACAAGCTTTTCATGATGGTTTTCTAGACTTCAAAAAAGTTAAACCTCTATTAGACATTTTCATACTATTTAAAAATAAAAATATTTGTGTTAATAAGTATTCTTTGTAGTGGCCCGTCCTTGGCTTATAATTTTCCCGAGTGGTCCCTGTTCCCTAAAAGTCTGTGCATCCTTGCTTTAGTGATTCATAAAAAGCAAATGCGGAATTATTATTACAAGCTTTTCATGATGGTTTTCTAGACTTCAAAAAAGTTAAACCTCTATTAGACATTTTCAGCAATCCTTTCAACTTTTCACCCTAAAATGCACCGGAATCAATACAGCTGGAATTGATAGACATGCAAAATGTGATAATTTACGAAACAAGTTTTAATGAAGGTAATTTACTCAACTTTTACCGTTGCGTTGACAAAACCGCTTATAAAGAGTTGTCAATAAATGCACTGAGATGCGCAAGGTTATTTGGATCGACGTATATTTGTGAGCAAACGTTTTCAGTGATGTAGCTCAACAAAACAAAAAATCTAAACCGTCCGGCAAATGAAAATCTGGAAGCAATTTTACGTGTGGCGACAAGTAATGTGGAGCCAAACATAAACAAAATTGTTAGGTCAATGCAATGTCATGCATCAAAATAATAAAACATGAAATATTACATTGTAATGATTAGATTATTACGATTACATAATTACAACAAACATTTTCGAATGTTCTTTTATTTATATCATTTGCAGTAATTCATACTATTTAAAAATAAAAATATTTGTGTTAATAAGTATTCTTTGTAGTGGCCCGTCCTTGGCTTATAATTTTCCCGAGTGGTCCCTGTTCCCTAAAAGTCTGTGCATCCTTGCTTTAGTGATTCATAAAAAGCAAATGCGGAATTATTGAAAATAGTTTTAAAAGTAAAATTTTTGTTCATCTTATAATCATAATAATCTTTAGTTATCGTATTAGTTAAATATTAACATTGAACAAATTATTATAACAAATGGGTTAAAATAATTTTAGAATAGAATAAGTTCGTAATATCCAGAATAATAGAATTACGAGGGCGGGTTGATTAATTCGCGCGATCGTAAAGAAACAAAGGAATAATTTAAATAAATAAACAAACTTTATTTTTCTACATAATCTCCTCTTAATTCGATACTGTGTTCAAGCTTCTTTATTACGCCTCAAAAGTGATTTTCTTCTAACCCTACCAAATAATCGTCCACTGTTGAAGTTGTTCATTTGTGCATAATTTTTTGCCTCCGAGAAAATGTTTTAATTTAGGAAATAGACGAAAGTCAGATGGTGATAGATCTGGCGAATATAGGAGGGGGAGTGCACGTGGGAGTGTGCACAACTGTATTATCATGGTGAAAAAGCACTTTCTTCTTAGTGTGTTGCTGGACGTTTTTCAGCGATATCTGTCTTCAAACGATCTAGAAAATTTGCATAATATTTGCGTTTTAAGGTGTAGCCCTTTTGAAGACAGCCTATCAACCATATTCCTTTTGCATCCCAAAATACCGATGCCATCATCACCTTTCCCGCCGATAAAACTGTCTTGGCCTTCTTTGGAATTGGTTCTCCACGTATGGTACACATCTTCGACTGTTGTTTAGATTCGGGTGCATAATAATGAACTCATGTTTCGTCACAAGTAACAAATCGGCGCAAAAAATCTGTTGTTGCATTTAAAAATTTCTAAATTATTCATCGATATTTTGACAGGGAACGCGATTTTGTTCCGTCGTCAGTAAACCCATCTTACCGAAAGCTTTCTCATCAAGTTCTTCGCGCAACTTCATGTTTCTTTGAAATGCCCACTGCCTCTGTTGTTTCTAACGCTTTCAATCGTCTGTCACTTAGCAACAATGCATTGGACTTTACCGCCATTTCTGGACTTGTTACCACTTTCAGCCGTCGATTGCGGGGATAATCTGCTACGCTTAAATTCATTTATCCATTTTCTGACGGTTGCATACGAACGACAACCCTTACCCAGTGTATCTCGCACATCATCATGGATTTCGGTAAAGGAGATGCTTTTTCATAATAAATACTTAAAATCACTACACGATGTTCAAATTATGAATTTACAGTTATTTAGTAACAGGGTAAAATTTAAAAAATTGCCTACAAAACACGCTCTGTGACAAATTTATCAAACACTGACAAAGCAGCGCTTGTCAAAATGTGATGCATATTTTATTTTAATTTCGCGGCCACTCTAGTCGATCTCGCAAATAAGTGAACCCACCCTCGTAGAGTTAATGTTAGTTGATATACATTTAGGCAGTTAAGCAACTAGTTTTTAAATTTAAAATGAAATGATATTATTTATACTTACGGCCGGTATTATCAATTGATATCAAAAGTAGTTTTAATTAAAAGACATTTAAATTAAGGGTCCCTCAAATTAGGGGTTCTGTATTATGAAATGGATTTAAGCAGCATTTATCTAAATGTGATATTTAGAAAGGTTGGTACCTAATACTTTTAGAACAAAATATACGAATTTAGCACATTTGAACAGTTTTGTGCCTGGCTTCGTTTTGGTTTGTGTTGCTCTTAATTCAAAATTAAAAGCAAATCTTTATATTGCTATATGTTTCCTTAGAATTAAGTTTTAGTTATAAAACGTAATGGTTTTTAAATTATGTACATATATAGTTTTCTGTACTTTACTTTCATATATCAACAGATATACATTAATAAATTTTTGTTAGTAGTTTCTTTATATTAATTTTACAAGGTTGTAGATTTGTTGAACTAATAAATCAAAAAGTAAATAATATTTAACAGTTACATAAATATATTTGGAATATTTGCAGGA
Source organism: Melolontha melolontha (assembly GCA_935421215.2). Taxonomy (NCBI): domain Eukaryota; kingdom Metazoa; phylum Arthropoda; class Insecta; order Coleoptera; family Scarabaeidae; genus Melolontha; species Melolontha melolontha. Next base: position 63,171,465 of record OW285236.1, read on the forward strand.
AGTAAAAATCCATACAACAATGAAATTCTGTTTAAAAAAGCACAAGAAATTTTGAAATTATATTCGCAGACAAATTAATATTAAACCAAAAATATAAAGCCTATAATGTGTACGATAGCGGCATTTAAAATCCGGACGATTAGATATTTATTTTCTGTAGTAATACCATAAGAGCTTTGAATTTATCGATAATTTCACGAATGCTTGTTGCATAGCGACGAAGACGAGTGTCAGTTTGACAAGCATTTAAATCACGACAGCCCGTAGGGCTGGAGTGGTTTAATTGTCAAATTGACACGAGTCGAAGTCGTTATGCAGGCAGTATGAGTGAAATTATCGATTTTAATTCAAAGCTCGTATGGTATTTGATTAGATTATTTTACACATACAAATATAAACCAATCAGATTCGCATATTACTGAAGCAACTCGAAATTACAGCGGTAATTTATCGATAATTTTCATAGTAGAATAATTAGGCGTTGTTATGGAAATGCGGTTAATAAGGATAGACATTTCTAAAGTTCTGTCAAAAAACTGGTAAAAAAGAGTTTAGATAAATTTCATTTTGTATTACGTAAAATAATCTAATCAAATACCATACGAGCTTTAAACTAAATTCGATAATTTCACTCATACTTCCTGCATAACGACTTCGACTCGTGTCAATTTGACAATTAAACCACTCCAGCCCTACAGGCTGTCGTGATTTAAATGCTTGTCAAACTGACACTCGTCTTCGTCGCTATGCAACAAGCATTCGTGAAATTATCGATAAATTCAAAGCTCTTATGGTATTACTACAGATTATTTTACGTAATACAAAATGAAATTTATCTAAACTCTTTATTTATTAATTCATGTATAAATTAGTACACTGAAAGGTACAATTGTTATATACATTGTTTTTTATTGGATGTACTTGAATCAATATTTGCACTGTTGTAACTATTTCCTCGCATATGATTAATAATAGTTTCATGGTGTTCTTTATCTAGTTGTAGATACGGCTTAATAGAATGCGAACTACTATGGCCAGAAATTTTAATTAATTGTTGCTCATTTACACCAGCTTTTGCTAAATTTGAGACAGCTGTCGCGCGACTGGAATGGTTAATTATTTTTTGGTTTTCTGTGTTGAAACCAGCGAGTTAAGCACTTTTCTTAAACCATTTCAAAATTTAATTCCATTAGGCATATTTTTATACCAGCTACCTTCTTATTCCACGCTGGATTGACAGTTAAAAAGAGTCTATCACTTTTTATACGAGCGTTTTCTGTCCTCTTTGAAATGAGTTTTTTAAAAAGTCTGACTGGGCAATTACTTGGTTTTACTTTGTTGGGAATCAACCATTTACTGTCAGCACATTTTTGTGCTCCTCCTTGGGTAGTTTTCGTGAATATGGGATTGTACTCTATTCTTCCAGTCGGTGTATTGTATACGTTCATTTCTTCTCGGAAGTAGTGAATCAAACATGCCGCGCTTTCTCCTCCTCGCCATGCCAATTCAATCGACACTATCAGGTAAAATTTCTTTTGTGTCCATCTTGATTTTCTTCATCCCAAACATTTATCATTTTTTCATATTCGTTTTTCTGTAAAGCTGCAGAACTCATTTTCCGTTTACCAGGTATCGCTTGAAGAATTCTCCGTTTGGAGTTCCTTGCGTCGCGGGCTGCTTTAAATACGATGCTCTGAAAAGGATCAATTTTTCTGTTATATTCGTTATTAAACTTCTCTTGTAGCAATTTTGCCGTGACATTCCTCATCGTTTTAACAACACCTTCTTTATATTCTTCCCCATTCACCTTCCTCATATTGAAGGCCCAGTCTTTCAGAATATCTGCAAGTTCCTCTTCTGTAACATTTTGTTCGATGCTGTAGTTTTTCGCATCACAAAACTCACAAAATTGTCGCCAAATTGACGCTTTACTCTTTTTCGTATTAGCCGGTTCAGCTTGTTTTACTATTTGATCAATGTTTACAACTGATTCTTCCCCAAATCTCAGCATTGTTTTGTGACAATGAAACCAGTTTTTTGACAGAACTTTAGAAATGTCTATCCTTATTAACCGCATTTCCATAACAACGCCTAATTATTCTACTATTAAAATTATCGATAAATTACCGCTGTAATTTCGAGTTGCTTCAGTAATACGCGAATCTGATTGGTTTATATTTGTATGTGTAAAATAATCAGTATAATCACTATAATTAACCATTGTAATTAGTAATTACTAATTACTAATTAGGTTTTCGTATAATTGAGTTGTGTAGATGACGGCATATGTACTGACATTTATCTCTAACCTCTCACGCAAAATTATGTTATACATTTTGTTATAAAATTATGTTACTGAGTGAATAAATGAAAGACAAGAATTTATTAATCAGAAACTACAATTATTTGGTTTTCATTTTTAATACTTTATTTCAAAACCATTTCTGTCAAACACCTCTTGTAAACGTCTAATTAGGAATAGATGTTATGACATTATGTATAAATTCTGGTGACAGATCATTCCAAATATCCGCGATCTTGTTAGATAATTCTTGGACATTTGCCGGCCCAAAAATTATTCCTGCTCATCGTCCCCACACGTTCTCGATGGAGTTCATATCTGGACTTCTATAACACCACGGCAAACACTATATTATTTTCTCTAAACCACTGAGAAACGACTCTTGCCGTGTGGACTGGACAATTGTGTTGAAAGATGAAATTTGTTTCAGGATACTTACATAATTTCTGCCGAAGGTAGAAAAACATTTTCTAATATTCTAATATAATTATTACTATTAAATATTTCCCCTATAATTCAACAAACACCTAGCCCATGTGCGCAAATCAAACCCAAACGTTTACTGAGTCTTCCGCTCGTTTGTGATTTTTGAGTATACTTTTCGTCAAATCGTGAATTAGGTGGTGGCCTATAAACACGGATTAGGCCATTATGAGACGACTAAACAACTTTTTCATGTGAGAAAATTACGTTTTCCCCCAAATTAAAATTATGCGGTATAAATTCCAACGCAAAACCAATCCTTAGTTCTTTATTCTGCGCATTAAGACATGATTTTTTTCACAGACGCCCGATTTCTCAAGTCTGAAATTTGTCTCAGCCGTTTTCTTGCTGTGTGGACACACCCGGGGAAATGTGTTGGAAATATTGTTACTATTGTTTCGAACAGATCGTTTCTTATAAAATTAATAAGATTTTCATCCTGTTCGGGAGTTGACACACGGATACCACCGGAGACTCGTTTTCTATCAATAACTGACAATCCTTCTTCTATTAACGTAATTATTTGAGTTTTAGTTTGAATATTCAAATGTGGCACGCTAACCTTATATTTTGACAAATCTGAATATGACACTGACAGATCTCTAAATTACAAATCGAGGTAGAATACATACTTATCCACTCTTAAAAAGCCATATTCAAACCAAACAAATTAAGTGTCCGATAAATGCCGCGATAGTACCTACATACAGTTCATAAAGTATAAGTTTTCAGTTCGTACTGCCCAAGTGTGAACCGTAAATTGTACTTTATCTCTTTCTAACACACATGAATACGCGCTGTAAAACTACACACGTTTGTCATTTTAAGTTAAGACGTACGTCTTGGAAATATTATATTAAATAAAAAGGATAGGTTGTCTAGGAGATAGTCTTATGAAATTCGACTTGTCAAATTATTTCAATATTTTTTATTTATTTTATTGACTTTGTTTCCGGTATTCTGACTTCTAGGTTAAGCATTCTTACAATTTGAATATTTAGTTTATCAAAAATTACAGAATCTGATCTTTCGAGAACAATACTGATAATAAATAGTAATATCAATTAATGGCAATAAGTACGAAATTGTTTGATTATTACTTTGACATTTCTAACCTATTTATTTTATAGAATTTTATTCGATGCCAAGTAAACCTCTTGGTTCTCAAGCTCAATAGCTTCTATTAAATCTTACAGCGTATTTTGACCGAGAAAAAGAGAATGGTGGACCATTTATGTCCATCGACCGTGTTCATGAGGTAATTCACATAATCAGTTAGATAAAGCGGTGTTATAAATTAAGTTTTATTTTAGAGGGTAGCAGTAGCCCATAATATTTCTAGTAGAACGGTCTACACTATTAAACATCGTAACATTCAGAATCCAGTCTTATCGTCTCCTAGTAAAAAAAGGTCTTGTAATAAGCCAAAAACTAAGGACTTAGCAGAAACAACTAAAATGGAAGTTCGAAATACTGTTTATGACATGTATAAAGAAAGTATGTTTTTAATATATTATAAACATTTATTACATGTTAAAATTTTTCAGAAAAACATCTTACCTTAAAAACTTTAAGTAATGTTTTGGCTATTGGCTATGAAAGAATTTGTTCATACAAGTACAACTACTTTAGCAATATTGCTTAAAGATATTGGTTTTAAATATAAGAAAGAGTGTAACAGGAGAGCGCTCACAGAGAAATTAAATATAGTCAATTCAATTTAATAGATTCAATAGAATTAATTCAATTACTAAAATATCATAAAGGAGAGAAGATATTTATTATAGATGAAATAATAAGAGAAAGTGGACATGAAGTTTTAAGGTTATCCCATACCATTGTGACTTCAACACAATTGAAATGATTTGGGCTAAGGTTAAAAATTATTATAATTCAAGTATTGCAAGAAATGGTTATTCAGATGAAAGACTTAAAGAAATGCGGAATGTAGCTTTGCAACAGTGTGATGAAATTACTTGATATAATTGTGTTAGGCATACGGAAAATTTAATTAAAAAATGGTGTGAACAAGAGCAATTTCTTGATAGGGCAGAGATTGCTCGAATAATAATTAATGTAAACGACTATGTTCTGAGTCAGAATCAGAAACTGACTAGTAAACTAGGTAACTGTCTTATTTTTCAAAATATTTTTGTATTTATATTTTGTAGAAGTTTAATATGGTAACATTAATATTGCCATAAAAACCATTAATATGCATTTGCTGAAGCAGCGAGGAAATTACTGCCACTGGTTCAACGAAACATTACATGATAAAGATCTCATGGCAATGTTTTATTTGAATGAAATTTGTTTTTTTTTATTGGTGGTGTACTAACTTGCAAAGTTATCAAATGTAGTTATCAGAAAATCCTCGTGTGTTTGTTAAATTATTATCTTCATCTAATAAAGAATAATATGGATTTGGATTGTATTATCTGCAAGACTAATTATTATACCATTATTTTCTTAAGAAACAATAAAATATTAAATGTAGACTACATAGATGTTTTCTTTTATGTATAATTTTAAATATAATTTGAAAACATATTTCGACAACTCTCAAAAGGTTTTAATTCTTTTTCAAAGAGTTGCAAACATAACTTTTACATTCTTTTCCAAAATATTTCAATTTATTTAAAATATAAATAATATATAAATTAAGTAGAAATCTAAATTGTACATCGAATTAATACATTTCCAATTTCTTCTTAGACCAGACATAGTGCAAGAAAATAATATTGGTAGGTATGTCATTCTTAATAATGCAAACATTTTTGAACACTAAAGATCTTTTTCAATACCTATGCATTTCACTATTGATATCTGGCTTGAAATATTTCTTTTTAAATAAATTTTTGATGGAATATTATCGTGAGTTTATAATTATAAATAACATTTAAAATAATTTGTTCGAATATTAAAGTAATAATTTCCGCTTAGTTTTCTTGGATATATTTATACAGAACTAGAAGAGAAACAATACTTTTGAACTATTAATGTTCCCACTTTACTCATTATTATTATTTTGACATGTAGGTTATGCATATGCTTTCTTTGGTTATATTGCAAGTAACACTAAAATTTTGACAATATTTGCAAAGATGACGTTTATATTTTAGGATGACAGACGGTTGTTTCCGCGATTGAATGCATGACTTCATTTGACTCTGCAGTACTGATTTGAATCTTATGCTTCGAATTTGACCTTGAACTGAAAACTTATACTTTATGAACTATACATAACAAGTGTTCATTTGAAAAGTCAATCTAGTAGCATGTGATTTACTGAGAATATTTTGAAGTATGTCGTAAATTAAAATTTACTACTCAACCTACGAAGTCGTACATTTTGACAGTTTCATACATACAAACTAACTGATATTTGTGATTGACATTATCAAATGTCATTTGGATTTACGTTTACGGAACAACAAACACATACTAATATATTTGCGTCTTATTCTATCAAAATTTCAAAGTAACCTAGATTGACTTTTCAAATGAACACACGTTACTTACCTACAGTACACAAAAGTTTTGAGGTTATGGAAGTATAGCAAACGCCAATTAAGTCGGTGCGAGGAGGGGTAAGTTCGCGCAGGATTAGAAGTAGTGGGGGATTTGTATTTGGTTTTACATCAAATGTCAGATAATTCTAACCTCTGAGCATGTATCACTTTATGATCCCCTAGCAAAGACATTATGTTCCGTCAAACGTCAATAACAAATGTATTCTGACAATTAATTGGGTAGTGGGGGTGGACGTTTTTAAAAACGGCTTCTGCGCACCCCCTCCTCGCGCCAACTTAATTGGCGCTTGCTATACTTATTACCAGTAAAATATTTATAATAAATGTTTTTTTTTTCATAAAATGATTTTTCATTATTGCTTAGGCTATTTCGTGACTCCCCCTTTAATATTGGGGTCGCGACCCCCAGGTGGAACATTTTGGAGTATAGCGGGGTTATAATAAATTTTTGATTTCTAAATTGCAGTCTAAGTAAAGGTTTCCATATATTATAAAGCATCAAAAAACTTTAAAATACAACAAAACTAATATTTTACCTACTTTTATTAATGAAACCAATCCGGATGTATAGCACACAATTATGGGGGAAAACTTTGTATTTGTATTTGGTTTTACATCAAATGTCAGATAATTCTAACCTCTGAGATGTATCACTTTATGATCCCCTACCAAAGACATTATGTTCCGTCAAACGTCAATGACAAATGTATTCTGACAATTACTTGAGTAGTGGGGGTGGACGTGTTTTAAAACGGCTTCTGCGCACCCCCTCCTATTGGCGCTTGCTATACATAAGTAGAACATATATACCTAAATACGCAGTATTGTATTTGAGGGCACCGACGACGATACATCGTCAAGCGAAGCCGGAAGAAATGGCCGCGCGAGATGATAATACTATTATTATTACTAACCTGACGCTGAGACCCAGTTTCAAAAGAAAATGTACTCCACAACAACTTCTGGACACAGAAACCATAATTATTCAAACTGGAGACGAAGATGATATTCAAAATCTTTTGCACAAATCACCGCAAATATTCATGGTAAATCCCGACAAACCTACTATAGAATTACAAGAAATAGATTTACAAGATTACGAACTGCCCAAAGATGATATAAGCCCAGTAAAACCGCTCAAAAAACAACCGGAAGAGAATAATCCAAACTTAAGCAACATCCAATTCACGAACCCGAAGAAAACAACAGAAAACCGGCCACACAAGCAGACCAATCGAAACAAAAAACTCCTACAGTGCCCTAGGAACCAACTCCGAGGAAAAAATGGATGAAGAAACAACAGAATTCACCCCACAACTGTCAACATCATTCACCACACCCAGGGTAAGTGACAAAACAAACACCACACAAAACACAAACACTGAAACACACAAAATCGCACCAATAATAATCACAGAGAAAGACAAATGGGCACACATACGACAAATACTTAAGACACACAACATTAACACCGTACAAAACAAACTAGTAAAACCTGGTGTACACATCGAACCTAAAACTGACGAAGACTACCGCACACTTAAACACATACTCAACACAGAACACATACAATTTTACACGTTTCAATTACCAAGCGAAAAGACACTAAAGGTAGTTATGCGTGGCATTCCTACCTTTATCACTGACACAGACATTACAAACGACTTGACTGACCAAGGCTACCCGACGTTAAAAATCAAACGAATGAACGGTAAACACGGCAAACATACACCACTTGTTTTAATCGAACTGACGAGACATTATAAATCAATTTATAACATACACCACTGCTGCGGACTCACAAAAAATCGAACCATTAAACAGACGGACAGACATAATACAATGCCACAAATGTCAGACTTTTGGACACCAACAAAGACACTGTAACGTACACTACAAATGTATGAAATGCGGAGACGAACATTCAACACACTTATGTACAAAACCGAAAACGACCCCACCAAAGTGTGCAAACTGCGGTGGTCCTCACCTATCAACATTCATAAACTGTCCTATTAACCCAAACAACCCTGTAAACAAAACCACACCCAAACCCAAATACATACCAGCACCACCCCCAACATCTAACCCCTAGACACAAAAACAAAAAAAACACAATTGACGAACTAGCACTTGCCTTACACTCCACAAACGCAACAACATAACAGATACAATACTTCGTAACGCAAACAGAGAAAATAATCACACTTTACAACTTAAGAAATACTGAAAAAACAAGCCTATCAACGCGAGGAAACGTACAGACGACCGTTTCGTTCTAATTGGAACTTCTCAATGCACGGCATTCCCTTTCGATGACGACCTTGCTTTTTCATCTCTATACTTTCTGTATATATAGTTAACATTTGGAATTTACTGCAAGTGAGAATTAATGAATATTAAATCACATTCTTACATGTAAATGTCGACTTATTTAATGCGTATAAATCTACAATCCGTCAAACTAAGTTTGCACTAGTATGCAGAACACACTCTTTCGCGACAACGAACTTCCTGGTGATTAGGTTAATTAAGAATTAAGAAATACTGAAAAAACAAGCCTATCAACGCGAGGAAACGTACAGACGACCGTTTCGTTCTAATTGGAACTTCTCAATGCCCGGCATTCCCTTTCGATGACGACCTTGCTTTTTCATCTCTATACTTTCTGTATATATAGTTAACATTTGGAATTTACTGCAAGTGAGAATTAATGAATATTAAATCACATTCTTACATGTAAATGTCGACTTATTTAATGCGTATAAATCTACAATCCGTCAAACTAAGTTTGCACTAGTATGCAGAACACACTCTTTCGCGACAACGAACTTCCTGGTGATTAGGTTAATTAAGAATTAAGAAATACTGAAAAAACAAGCCTATCAACGCGAGGAAACGTACAGACGACCGTTTCGTTCTAATTGGAACTTCTCAATGCACGGCATTCCCTTTCGATGACGACCTTGCTTTTTCATCTCTATACTTTCTGTATATATAGTTAACATTTGGAATTTACTGCAAGTGAGAATTAATGAATATTAAATCACATTCTTACATGTAAATGTCGACTTATTTAATGCGTATAAATCTACAATCCGTCAAACTAAGTTTGCACTAGTATGCAGAACACACTCTTTCGCGACAACGAACTTCCTGGTGATTAGGTTAATTAAGAATTAAGAAATACTGAAAAAACAAGCCTATCAACGCGAGGAAACGTACAGACGACCGTTTCGTTCTAATTGGAACTTCTCAATGCACGGCATTCCCTTTCGATGACGACCTTGCTTTTTCATCTCTATACTTTCTGTATATATAGTTAACATTTGGAATTTACTGCAAGTGAGAATTAATGAATATTAAATCACATTCTTACATGTAAATGTCGACTTATTTAATGCGTATAAATCTACAATCCGTCAAACTAAGTTTGCACTAGTATGCAGAACACACTCTTTCGCGACAACGAACTTCCTGGTGATTAGGTTAATTAAGAATTAAGAAATACTGAAAAAACAAGCCTATCAACGCGAGGAAACGTACAGACGCAGTAAATTCCAAATGTTAACTATATATACAGAAAGTATAGAGATGAAAAAGCAAGGTCGTCATCGAAAGGGAATGCCGTGCATTGAGAAGTTCCAATTAGAACGAAACGGTCGTCTGTACGTTTCCTCGCGTTGATAGGCTTGTTTTTTCAGTATTTCTTAATTCTTAATTAACCTAATCACCAGGAAGTTCGTTGTCGCGAAAGAGTGTGTTCTGCATACTAGTGCAAACTTAGTTTGACGGATTGTAGATTTATACGCATTAAATAAGTCGACATTTACATGTAAGAATGTGATTTAATATTCATTAATTCTCACTTGCAGTAAATTCCAAATGTTAACTATATATACAGAAAGCATAGAGATGAAAAAGCAAGGTCGTCATCGAAAGGGAATGCCGTGCATTGAGAAGTTCCAATTAGAACGAAACGGTCGTCTGTACGTTTCCTCGCGTTGATAGGCTTGTTTTTTCAGTATTTCTTAATTCTTAATTAACCTAATCACCAGGAAGTTCGTTGTCGCGAAAGAGTGTGTTCTGCATACTAGTGCAAACTTAGTTTGACGGATTGTAGATTTATACGCATTAAATAAGTCGACATTTACATGTAAGAATGTGATTTAATATTCATTAATTCTCACTTGCAGTAAATTCCAAATGTTAACTATATATACAGAAAGTATAGAGATGAAAAAGCAAGGTCGTCATCGAAAGGGAATGCCGTGCATTGAGAAGTTCCAATTAGAACGAAACGGTCGTCTGTACGTTTCCTCGCGTTGATAGGCTTGTTTTTTCAGTATTTCTTAATTCTTAATTAACCTAATCACCAGGAAGTTCGTTGTCGCGAAAGAGTGTGTTCTGCATACTAGTGCAAACTTAGTTTGACGGATTGTAGATTTATACGCATTAAATAAGTCGACATTTACATGTAAGAATGTGATTTAATATTCATTAATTCTCACTTGCAGTAAATTCCAAATGTTAACACTTTACAACAACAAACATTAAACACACACATGACTGAAACACAAAAAAGCGACAAACAGCAAACACACACATGACTGAAACGCAAAAAGGCGACAAAAACACAGACTACACACACAACACAGGACCGTACAAAAACACACAACACACGATTATTTATTAATCAGACGCAAACACGTCACAACCCTGGGAAATACAAAACAATGGAGTGGAAATGGAGGCAACTTCGACCACTAAACAAAATTAAAAGGACTCATATACATAAATACGCATGCGCTAATTCTCCTTTTAATACTTTAATCAAATTTGGGCATTTCAGTTTAAAGGCGTGTTTAGAGTTAAATTTTCCTTTAAACACTTGCGTTGCTTTTAAATGCCATTTAAGTTGATAATACCAGCCATTTTAATCTATTAAAAATATTAAAATAAATAAACACACCTGATTGTTCCCCATCGGTTGCCACCTCATGTATAACCACATGTTTTTCATTATTGCTTTGCTGATAGATATCGTCAATATTCAATATGAGAACAACCATAACAGCTGCTAAAGCTAAAACCAGATGGAAAAAAATGTCCAAGGTAACGTTTACAACGACAAAAATCACGTTCCAAAGCCATTTATTTGTGATCGAGTCGACAAACAAATTTACTACATAGCAACAGAACTAAAAATAAACAAGTTTATGTAGATTAAGTAAAAGGAAGAATGTAACGGGTGTTCAGAAACATTCGAAGTCAAAGTAGTCCTTGAAAATATGAAGTCATGTCTGAGATAGATTGATACATTTACTTAATACAATTTTATAGGTTATCAATACGAAACATTTATTCTAAAGAAAAAGTGGTATTATTGGCAATAACAGATGCACCTTCAAAACATATTTATATTATAGTATCCAAAACAATATTTAGTACACATGGTGAAATGATTCTTGTCTGTCTGGCACATAGTCTGCCGTCTTTAGTTATCATACACGCAAATGTATAGCAAACGCCAATTAAGTTGGCGCGAATAGGGGTAAGCTCGCGCAGGATTAAAAGTAGTGGGGAGATTTGTATTTGATACATCAAATGTCAAATAATTCTAACCTCTGAGTTTGATCCCTAGCAAAGACATTATGTTCCGTCAAACGTCAATAACAAATGTATTCTGACAATTACTTGAGTAGTGGGGGTGGACGTTTTTAGAAACGGCTTCTGCGCACCCCCTCCTCGCGCCAACTTAATTGGCGCTTGCTATACTTAAGTATAGATATACGATTTTTTGTTCAGAGCCCACTTGACTTCGAATGTTTCTGAACACCCGTTAATTTTATAAGTTAGATTTCTTATGTCAGAAATACTTTACAGAAATGTTTCTTAATTTCAAAATCAAACACGTCAGTCGTTTGGCCCTTAGTATGTAAATGTGACAGTTGTCTTACCGAAATTACAATTTTAACCAGAAACGAAATAAAGTGAAATATGTTTACACTTTGGTTTGGTTCGGTATATAATTGCTGCATTTGGTTTGCTACACCATCTCCATATAATTTTCTCAATCGATCGTTTCTGTTGGACTTGTACAATGCCCATCTATTATTAGACAAACCAGCTTCGTAACTCGTCATTTTCTGTTATTAGCATCCATATCTACCATAATTTACGCATTTGTGTTTGCATACACATTTAATATAGTTTAACAATTCACATGCTCAATTTTGATATAGAAACTGTAAAATCTTCAAATTGACTCGTTCTATCAAAATATGTCAAATTTTGAGTGAAACTTCATGTACGCGAAATATTTAAATTATTCAAATACTTTGATATAGTTACCTCAGTAATCTCTATAATGTTCAAATGTACTGTCGTGAGCAAAAAAATCGGGACTGTATCAAAATCGTTATGTCAATTTCCTTTTTTTAAGCATTGTAATTTTGGCGATATTTGATTAATTTTCTAACTGTATTTCGAATTACGGTTCGTGACATAAAAACGGGACACTTTTTTTACCTATTGTGACAGTACTTTGCTCAATCATACTAACTTAATAATGGCAGATACATAACCTTATATTCATGGCTACTAATATTGACAAAAAACTTACAAAACTAAATTAATGTCAAAATCGTTATAAGACATGTCCCGTTTTTTTTACGCGGACAGTATATATCCTAGTTGCTAATTTAAAATTGAAAATCCCGCATCTTTCGAAAACTGATAAAGCCAGACTTGTTACTATACAGCGGTTCAATTTAATATTGTTAAAAGTTAGGGCGCAAGAATATATAAAAAATGGCGGGAAGACGATAATTTAAATTGGAAAATAGATTCCGAACGTAACAAAATTTATAATCCGCAGACGAAGCATTAGTTACTGAGATTAGGTGCAACCCTTCCAAAACATTAAAAGAAACTATAAGAACAACACAATTTCCTGGTAGTTTCTGGACTGGACAGAGAAGATTGAGAGAAATGGCATATATTCATATACAGCAGCCAATAAAAATTATTAGACAGGCATGTGGAGCATAGAATGGGTTTTGCACTGCAACATATGGGTAATGATAAGTTTCGGCGAAAAACCATCTTCTCTGATGAGAAAATCTTTCAAACGTGTTATAATGGTAGAATAAAAATTTATCGTCCCAAAAATACACGCTACCAAAAGCAGTATATAAATGAAATCAGAACAAATCCATATTTCTCCATTAATATATGGGGTTATATATCAGCAAGAGGATTAGTTCCTTTAATCAAAATTAATGGAAATTTAGTTTCCTGCAAATATATAAATATTTTAAATAATCTCATGCTTCCATCTGCTAGAAATGTTTATCACATCGAGCAATGTATTTATCAACATGATAGTTGCCCTGTTCACAAATCTCATCTTATAACACAATGGTTACAAGAGAAAAATTTAAACTTTAGATTTCCCGCTCTATAATCCTAATCTAAATCCCATTGATAATGTATGGGGATTAATGGGCAAACAAGATAGACCTGCTACCCAGGAAGAATTTTGGGAGATTGTTCAAAATGCTTGGCATTAAATTCCTATAAATGTTGAACAAAATATTATCGCTTCAATGTCTACAAGATTAGATGCAGTTATAAATAATAACGGTGGAATGACGAAATACTAATTATTTTAATTATATTCTTTCTTTATCGTTTTTAGTAATTTTTATTTACATATATTTTAAAAATGTTAATGAATAAACATTTTTGACAATTCCTGACGTATTATTATGAGTAGAGAACAGACACGCTTACCACATGACGCAAAGCCCAGTGCAGTACTGGCGAAAGGCTGTATTTCTAAAATATTTAAATTTATTTATATAATTGGAAAACGAACGGGTGGTGATCTATAAAATTGCGAAATACATATTTATTTGTTGAAAAGTTGTATTTATAAAGTTTTTAATTTTATTTATATAATTGGAAAACATACGGGTGGTGATCTATCTATCTAAAATTACGAAATACATATTCATGAATTAATTTTATTTTTATAATTGGAAAACAAACGGGTGGTGATCTATAAAATTACGAAATACATATGTATTTGTTGAAAAGTTGTATTTTTAAAGTTTTTTATTTTATTTCTATAATTGGAACATTTTTATTTGTTCATTTTGTCGTTCAAGTTGAGTAAAGGAGTATTAATATTGACTAGCAATAGTTTCTCAAGGTTTTCTTCTGTCAATTTTGTTCTCTTTGAATTAAGTACATCCTTATAAATAGAAAACGTCCTTTCTACATCGCAACTGGTTATAGGTGCATACTGGAAATATTCTTTTATTTCTTCATATTTAGCCGTTAGATTTTGTGGAATTGTCTCCATACATAATTGCTGCAATGTAATTAAATCTGGATTTCTATTAAGAATTGCTTCAAACTTTTGCCGAAGGCCACATCCGAAGTCACTTGGAATACTTTTCAAATTATTAACAGCCACATCTAATGTGGTTAATCCGTCATTTAATTTGAGATTTCGATTTTTCCCTGAAAAGAGCTACTCTCAATGGTGCTTTTTTGAAAACTTTTTTAAAAGCTGATACAAGTCTATCAACTTCCGGAAAAGTGTCTCTGATATATTCACAGATTCTGTGGAGAGCATGTGCTACACAAGTAATATGCAGCATATTAGGATATGTTTTCTTCAATAGTCTGCCTGTTTTTAACATATACGCAGCACTATCGCTGACAAATAAAAGTATTTTTCTTTGTACGTGGCGTCCGAATGAAGCATTTTTTGCATATTCTCCTTAATGGTTTCAGCAACTGTTTCCGCATCAACTCTATTTATAACACTTGTTGCTATTACATATGAGTTATAGGGAATAGTTGGATGTAGTACACCAGCTACAACATTTACCACACAGCGTCCTAACATATCCACCGTTTCGTCGGCGCTTATCCATATGTATTGATTTAAAAGATGGCTTCTAATGCGTTCTACTGTTCTCGTATAGCACCTAGAAACATAATATTTGCGTAAAGTTGATTCATCAGGAACATTTCGACCAGTATATTTTTGAAGAAATATTTTTAAAGTAGACAAGAAACAAACATAGAGATAAACGACGTGAGAGTCCTGAGGGGAATAACTTGCGGGTCGGATCATTTTTTGGGGAGAGCCAAAATAAGAATGCAATTTAGGAAAGGGAACAAGACCCAAGATGAACAAGACGGCAGGACAACACTCACAAACGCGGTGGATACAATCAAATATAATTTTGACAGTTTTAAGGACGAAAGCACTGTATTTCTATATCAAAGACGACTCGACAGCAAACTACTGAACCCGGAAGGGTGTACCTTTAACGAACTCTACGATAACGTTTTAAGCAGTCTAATAGAAGCCACCCAAGAAGCTGTAGGAGTCAGAAAGAAGAACAACAACAACAAGAAATACTGGTGGAACGAGGAAATAGAACAATTAGTCAAAGAAAAGAAGCAGAAATATCTGAAATGGCTGACGACAAAAAGTGAACGGGACTTTGACGACTACAAAGATACGAAAAGACAACTAAGAACGAGCATCTCTACAGCTAAAAACGAGTCATGGGATAAGAAATGCGAAGAAATTAATAACTACATGGGAGGTAGGAAGTGCTCGGAGGTGTGGAGATTTATATCAAATGTTAAAACCCCAGGAAGGAACAATGCTAACATCCGAATAATCAAACCGGAACAGTGGCTAGAACACTACAAAGGCCTACTACAAGAAGATAGACAAGGGTATATAATAGACTCCCCCAGACAGTTTGTGGTACAAGGGGAAGAAGTTGAGATATCGGAAGAAACAATAAAGAAGACTGTTAGGAATCTTAAGTCAGGCAGGGCCAGCGGCCCGGAAGGGATATACTCCGAAATGCTCAAATATGGAACAGAAAGGCTCTATAAAAGTCTTACAGTAATTATCAATAAATGCCTAAATGGACATCCTGTTCCGCAAGACTGGAAAACGGCTTTTATATCATCCATTCATAAAAAAGGAAATAAGCTAGACTGCAATAACTATAGGGGCATATCAGTCACAAGCACACTAAGCAGACTGTACGGTAGAGTCCTGCGTGACCTCATTGAAGAAGATTACCAAGACAAAGAAGAGGAAGAGCAATGTGGTTTTAGAGCAGGAAGATTATGTACGGACAACGTATTCTGCCTAAAACAAGTTATAGAAAAAAGATCTGCTAGACAGCTGGAAACCCACCTCACGTTCGTGGACCTACAAAAAGCATATGACACAGTCCCAGTATCAAGATTATGGAAGGTATTAGAACAATCTAACATCAATTACAACTATATAACGGCCCTTAAAGAGTTGTATAAAGACTCCACATCAAGAATTAAGATGGGTAAAGAACTCACAGATGCATTTACGGTAAATAAAGGACTACGCCAAGGATGCTGTATTTCTCCAACACTCTTTAAGATATATGTAGCGGTGGCACTAAGAAATTGGAAGAGGAAGGTCCACAGAATGGGTATAGAGATAAATGACAGGTGCTTATTTACCCTTCAGTTTGCTGACGACCAGGTCATAGTGGCCAATGACAAGGAGGACATGCAATACATGGTGAGGAAAATGATGGAAGAATATCGAAAATGGGGCTTGACAGTCAATATAAACAAAACAAAATATCTATGTATTGGCAACCAGGACGGAAATCTGGAAGTGGACAATGGTCAAGAAATAATGCAATGTCAGGAATATGAATATCTGGGCGTAACTTTCGACAACACCGGGACAGATGTGAGAGAGATCGAAAAACGTATAGTCAAAGCAAAAAAAGTGATCGGATGCCTGAATGGAATTCTATGGAGCAAGGAAATAACAAAGAAGATAAAATTTAACATATACGAGACTATGGTAAAGAGCAGCCTTCTATATGGAGCAGAAACCTGGAGGATTGCAGATAGACAAAGGAAGAAGGTTGAGGCGGTTGAAATGGATGCCATTAGAAGATCCATGCGAATTTCACGAAGAGAGAGAATAAGGAATGACTATATAAAGCAACAAATGGGAATAGAAGGCACAATAGTTCAAGACATCGAAAAGAAACAACTTACTTGGTACGGACACGTAGAACGAATGCAAAATAACAGGTGGCCCAAAACAATAATGCACTGGCACCCAAGAGGGAGAAGGAAACGGGGAAGACCGAAACTGGAATGGCAGAAGAGCATACAAAGATCCATGAGTGAAAGAAACCTCACACCAGAGGAGTGTGGCGATAGAAGAGGATGGAAGTTAGGTGTCGGACAACGAAGAAAAACGTTCTAAACCGGCATATATATATATATTGGGATTGCTAAGTTTATTTAATGGAATATTAGCCGCCATAAAAGTTTTACAGAGTTCAGATTGTTTGCGATCCTAAGTGACGAATTTTTGACGATATTTTACGGATTTTGTAATAAATTTCGGAATCACTGACAATGGACATACAATCAGTATGACCGTCAATCCAACTCGCCATTGTTTTACAATGCCGTTCTCGACATTCTTCCATATCATGTCTGAAAAAGTAACTTAAACAATGTTCTACATCTAAATAAATGAAAACTAAAAATGTGTGCATAAGTTATTAAAACTGAACGAAATTCAATGCACACTTACGTCGAAATAATTGGTAGAAATAGATTCAATCAAACGATATTAAACAGGATCTATCACAAAAATTACGATGTAATTAACAGTTAAAACTATGAAATCAAGAAACTTACTCACAGCTCTTTATTTATCTTACGAAATATAAACTAATAAATAAAATACATTATAAAAACCCCGCTTCTATCTACGCTCATGAAAACACTTTAAAAAACCACTATATTCTCCGAATACAATAGCTCAGTTGTCCATTGTTATCGCTGCGAGACCAGGTGGCCGAGTAAGTCAAACAAATACTTCATTGAATTACGCCGGGATGTACTGTGCGACGTTATACACAATTCCAATTGCCGATTGCGTTTTATGGAAATTGCATCCGTTCTCAAATTATGAGTAATGTAGTAGTCAATATCAGGGGTATTTCACTTAAATTGCCGTGTTTAAAACATAATTGTTAGACAAGGATAAAAGATGTCAAGTTTGTAAACTTGACATCTTTGTAAACTTTCAATTACCGGCAATTAGAATATTTGCTTTAACGACAGTTAATAATTTTGACCAATTGTTGTTGTTGACATCTTTTGACGCCATTATCTTGTTATTTTGTTTATAAAAACCACAGATAATTATAACAAGTATCAAGTAAAGAATGTAACCTCACATTACAAATGATGAAACCATAAAGAGAGGCATCAACCGGTTAAGGAGAACGTTTCCCGGAAAAATTTGAATTCTCAATGATTGATTTTTTTTTAATTTTTTTTTTACAACATTGTTATAAAATTAGTATCAATATATTTTTATAATCAAATAAATTTAGTGACACTACATTTATAACAAAGTTGTAAAAAAATTACTGATTATTAGATGCAAAATGTTTTTAATTGCTTTATTTCATTCCAAAAACATTAAATAAGGCAATTAAAAAAAGCATATTTTGCATATAATTCCGACTCTACTCATTATATAAGATTTTTGAATCTTAAAAGTTTGTATGGTTTACAATCATTTCAATGAAACTAATTTAAAACAAATGTAATAGTAAAAATTAAATCAAAAACAAATATGTATTTTATCTAACTTTATTTATATTGTTAATGGAAAAAGCTTACTTGTAAAAATTGGTAACATTACTGGGTACAGGTCTGCAATCCTTTCCATTAAGTATTCTATTTGCACCTTTCGGATAATTAAAGATCAACAATTTTGTGAAGCTTATTAATTTCACTTTCGTAATAATTAGTCTCTATTTGTAATTCTTGCATAATATACAATTTAATTAACATACATACATAAACATATTCAATACCTGTTAGAAACAGTTTCGGGTAAACTATTTTTTTAAATATTCTATTAGGTCCATAATCAGTATTCAAGAAATAATTAATACAAATTCTATAAAACTACAAGCAATTTTTTTAGAAACTAAACACTAAAACAGTATTTTACTTACTACTTATGACCGCACTGTTTTATATGGTAGGTATTATTAGCTGTGATGTGGATAACAAAATACTATTAATAATAATAATTAAAAAAATACAAAACATGCGAAATAACTGCTTAATGAAAAAAATTATTGATCCTAACCAAAGAACGCTCTAAAAATAACGCGTCACCCAAAATATTAAAAATCGTGGTAATTAAATGCAACTATCTATTTAAAAATATATATTTTGTAATCTGTATTAAACAGCGGTATACAACAACGATATATAACTGTTTATAACTGAATTTTCAGTTCAAATCTATTAAGTAACATTGCAACTCTATTTAATTTTGAATGATGTTTACCAATATTTTATATGTTGGAACTTCCTTATTAAATTCCATATTCAATAGAAAAATTACATATTTATTCTGTTGTACCAAGATCGATCCTATTTTATTAAAACTTTAAATTTGAAATAGGATAATATTTTAGAGATATTTATAAACAAGTATGTAATAAGAGATATTATTATACAATAATGTCTCTTTCTTTCATTGGCTATGGCTCGATACCGGAATTGTGCAGTTCATGGTTGTAAAAATAAAGATGCTACAAGACATCATTTCTAGAATCCATTTGTTTCATCTGTGGGTAGCAAGTTGCAATAGTGATACTTTAGGCTTATTAGACCCTGACTTAATCTATCGATCTTACCTCATCAAAAGATGAGTGTTAATATTGCTATTATTTTGTTTTGTTTGGATAGTTGTGTTTGCATTCATTTAATATTTCCCGTAGTCGGGATTAGCGGTAATAAATAAATACTTTATTGTTAATATACATATTTATTATCTTTACATTTAGATATTTTATTATTAAATATATAATATGGGTAATTGTTTTTCTATTTTTTTTTAAACTTCTTACAAGAACTGATGTTATCTGATTTAGTGTATTCTAGCCACATTGTAATTGGTAAATATAATTATTCTTATTTTCACAAATTATTGTAGAAAATTATGCAAATTATATTTACCAATTTCAATGCGGCTAGCATATACTAAATACTAAAAAGGAATACCTATATTCAAATAGGCTACAATTTAAAATGTCCGCCAATATGGTTTAGTTTGCGAACTTTTTGTCAGTGGTGCTAAATCTTGTTTTAAAAGCTTATTAATAAGATAACTTTTTATTTTACAGTTTTTCTATGATACTGACCACTCAAGATAACCACTTAAATAGTCACAATTTAGACCCACGCAGAAACAGTTCTTTTTTTGCTCACGAGAGTATGTTGTAGACTAAAAACTAGTGGACCGATTTACACGCAGTTTTTTGCAAGATGGTTTGCGTTGTCCAGAGAAAGTTTAAAGCTATTGAAATCCTCGATTTGACCGTAGAAAGTTGGAGGCCTAATAGTATACCATGTGGCCGCGTGCGTCTGCACTATAGCGATACCTGTAGTGTAAGCAAAACACACAGAAGTGTCCGTGTGTTAGAACGGTAAAGAAGTAGATGCAATGTTCCAATGGATTACAAGAGAGCCTAGTATTTCGCATATCCCTATGATGCACTCGTATTTGTCCAATAAATTCACATTTCAACGGTGTAGTCGCGCAAGCGCATTAACTGTCGCTCCCGCATATGGGTGTTAGTTGCAATGTTTATATCGTCAGGGGAACTACTCGCTCACAATATTTAATAAACCGCGTTGTTGGTGTACGTAACGGTCATTTAAAAAATGGAGTATTATACACCGGAGCAAAAACTCTTTATGATTAAACAATTTTACGGTGGTAATTCCGCGGAAGTAACTCGAGCTTTATTTGCAGCTAATTACCCTGAAAGTCAAATTCCCAATGCAAGCACCATTCGTAGGACAGTTAATCGATTCGAAACTACATTTTCTTTAGTAACTAATAAAAATAAAGTTGTTCCGGATAAGAATATAAGTGATATAGAAATTCGAGTATGTGCTTTAGTCGAAGTAAATCCCACTATGTCGTCTCGACAAATTGCCCGCGAATTAGGTATCTGTAAAACAACGGCTCAAAAGATTTTACGTACTAATAAATATCGTTCATACAAATTTACAAGTTCACAAGTACTTTTTCCCGATGATTATTATCGCCGTATGCAATTTTGCGAAAGAATGATAAATAAATATCACGAAAATGAATTCTTTCGTAATAACGTATTTCCCACAGATGAAAAAACATTTCGGCTACACGGACATCATAACCGCGCAGTTTGTCGTTACTGGTCGCATAAAAATCTACATTTGAATATACCAACACGAACGCAGTATCCAGAGAAGCTAAACGTAAGGGCAGGTATAATTGGGGATCATATAATTGGGCCTTTTTTATTGACGGTAATTTAAACGGAAATAGATATCTACAGTTACTTGAAAATAGTATTATCCCCGCAGTACGGGAGCGGTTCAATATTAATGAAGTTTGGTTCCAGCAAGATGGTTGCCCAGCGCACAATACCCGTTATGTAACAAACTTTTTAAACGCGGTTTTTGAAAACAGATGGATCGGTAACTCAGGTCCTATTAAATGGCCAGCGCGATCTCCTGATCTAGCCCCTAACGAGTTCTTTTTATGGCCCTTTTTACATAATTCGATCTACGGATACGGTGATGAACGTCCATCAAATCTAGAGGAACTTCGCGCGAGAATTACCGAAGTCACTAATACTGTCACAGCAGATATGTTAACAAATGTGCGTCGGAATTTTTATAATCGGTTGGGTTAGTGTTCGTGTCAAGAAGGAGGTTTATTTGAACACTTAACTAATTCATTTATTTAGAATTTAATTATTGCTTAAGAATAACATTTTCTTTTAGCTAATAGCAATTCTGTTTTAAGAAGTAAATATTTTATTTTTAAGTATTTTATTATTGTTAAGTTTTTAGAATGTAATACTACTATAATACTAAATATTATTTTCGTTAAGGTTTTTTTATGTTAAAGTCCAGTAGTTCTGTTTATGTACGTTTGTTTTTTTATGTTGTTTGTGAAGCTGTGATGAGTTACTTCACTGAGATGTTATCAGTGATTATCTGATGCTTCAAACAACTGCAAATATTTACTTATATCGCGAACACAATACCTCCTACACTGCTTTTCACTTGCTTTGCCTACGAATACATTTATACGTATAACTTAATAATACGCCCGCTGTCGGTGTGGCAATTCAAGTTGACACGCCCATTATAGTCGACCAGTAGTTACTAATACATGCATCGCGCTATGGATGGCGGCCGTACTGTATATCAATAGTAGCAGTACTATTAGACAGTACTTCTCACATTGAAGTTCACGAGGTAAAAAAATGCTGTCGCGCATTCGTAGAAGTAAGCCCGAGTGGTGTTGTTTTGACAATGGATTTATTTACATTTACTTTTATAAAGTGAATGTTAAATTTTGGGAAGTTCCGTAATATGTAGATATCTAATTTTAACTTAATACAAATAATTAGTATCAAACTTTCAATTGTGTTCATTGAAGACTCATATCTAGCAATAGCAAAGCATTGCCGGGTTCAGCTAGTATTTTGTAAATAACGAACGGTACTACGCAGTTATAATAATAGTGTTCAATGTGGGAGAGGACTACGAAAACATAATCGCTTCGTTTTCTTTCTTAGCAAATTCCGAGATGATGCATGAACCACGTCGCTGACATATTGACAGTAATTATCAAGTTCTTTCATTTTAATACCAAGTTTTCACTCAATCAGCAATTTTTTGTCGCGCTGTAAAAAGTATAGAAACGAGATTGTTAAGAGTATTTGGCTTAAGATATTAAAATTTTACTATTTTGTTTTTTTTAAATTTAAGTGTCATATATCATGTAATAAAAAAGGCTTTATTAAATAAAGGTTACTAACTATTTTATTGAAGAACACGCATTTAAGATCTAGTAAAATTGTAAAATTATTCTAAGTCTCTAAGTGCAACCCTTTCATTTCTTCTATCATCTTGTCTCGGCCTCCAAAATCTGCGACTCTGGAATTGATTGTCCTGGTTCCTGTTAAAATGTCGATAACTCGTTATTTCACCAGTTAATTGTTCATCTAAAGTCGTGTTCGAAATGTGATTTTGGTCCCTGAAGATCTTCATTATATGTTCAAATTCAGACTGTAGTTCAGTATTATTTGACTTATCTATCTCTTTTTTGACGGTGTCTAAGACGTCCTTGTTGAAAGTATTTATTTGTTCCAGACTTAATATTGATTTCATTATAAGAATTGTATCTTCTAATCGGTTTACTTGCATCAATGCTAATAACTAAAACATTTTAATATTGTATTATTTTTAAAAATATCTTATACATGAGAAATCTATTCATAAAGTTAGTTTTTCACCGACAATTAAGTACCGATTTTGTTGTAAGGAAAATGTATGTTATCGAAATATTCAATATGTTTATCTATGTAGTATTAGACCGTTTTCACGTTAGCAATAGGGAGCAGAGAGCGAAATTATATTTTAAACTCGGCAAAAGTGCAACCAAAATGGTACAATTGGTGTGACATGATTATGGGGATAATTATTTGTCTAATGTACTTATATTCAGGTGGTATGAACGATTTAAAAATGGTATGGAAACAATAGAAGACGAAGCACAGCCTGGATGTCTAATGTCAAATGTATGTATGAAAGATTAAACGAAATACTCTCATCCGTGAAGCAGCTTCCATCGTACGGCATCTAGAACCGCCAATAACGTAAGGTATACCCTTCAAACTGCACATGAGAATTAAAATTATTGCGAAGGATGAAGCTTGATGCTTTTGACAGTCCTTAGGGGCAAATTCGTCACGAATTTGTCCCTAGGAGGCAGACCGGCAGTGGAAATTTTTATGAAATTATCTTTTAGTCAAAGTTTAGTACAGTTGTAGATTCCTATGAAAATTAAAAAGTAGTTATTTTTCAGAATAAAAAGTTCTAAAAAAACAATTGCAAGAAGTGTCAATTTTTACTATTTTTTTTTTGTGTGAATACATGCATTAGTAGTATAATTTTATAAATCTAATACATACAATAAGAAAAGTTTTAAGTATTATTGAACAAGATAAAAATTTGGGCGCAAATAAATGACGTAATATTTTATTGTCCGATTAATCCAAAATGATTGTCTTTGGTTCTAGTGGAAGTGAATAGTATGTAAGAAAACCTGGATGTTTAGTCTATCAACCAGAATACACCTTGAAGACTGTTAGACAGATTAACACATATTGTATAGGACTTATTTATAAAATTGATAGCATATTTTTATAAAAAGTCTATCTTTGGAGACTGTGGTTAACTTAAAACTTAAAAAAAGGCATAAGACCCCTTACCACAATTAATACTCGTATCCTAAATACGTTTTTCGACAACTAAGTTGTCATCCTCAGTAGGTGAAACTAATAATCAGTGTTGAAGATGGAGCACAGTAAAGTTAACACATAGAATTGCGAAACCCTTTACAAGGTGTCCACGTATACAATAAGATTAATAAACTAAAATTAGGTTACTTACCTCTCTTCAGAAATGGCACACACGTGTTTATTCTCACGCTCTCGTCTTACCTACTACTTTTCTAGGAATTCTAAAAGGGAACTACCTGACATTGGACCTTTGTCGACGTTGTACGTGTTATTGTTTTTAATAATGATACTCTCGTATATGCCCAGCTCTCTCGAATTGTATATATTTTTAATGATTTTTAAACAATCTACCGTGATGTTATGATTAGTTTCTAATGCGTGACAAGCGACACTCTATTTTTCCGGTCTATTGAATTTAATATACGTTATTTATAACAGGTTATTATTGAGCGCTTAGTTTCACTGATATATTTCAAATTACAATCGCGGCAATTAATTTCATATACCCGATTTCTGGTTCGTATCCAATTTATCGACACTATCACCTAGTAGACCTTTAATTGAATTTTTCGAACAGAAAAGCAGCTTGGAGACCCCGTTCTTTAACAACCCTATTTAGGTTTTCCGTTATTTTATATTATGGTAAACACATGTGTTTTCTCTCACGATTTTGTTGAGGTAACAAACATGTGGAATCGCGGATTGTTTTTTAAATTAGTCTTTCTAATTAATTTATTAATTATGTCCGTGTCAAAACCATTGTATCTCGCGATTGTAATTTGAAATATATCGGTCAAACTAAGCGCTCAATAATAACCCGTTATAAAGAGCATATATCCCATATTAAATTCAATAAATCGGAGAAATCGAGTGTCGCTCTTCACGCATTAGAAACTAATCATAACATCACGGTAGATTACTTAAAATTTATACAAAATATAAACAACCCGAAGGAGCTAGGATATATCAAAGTATCCATATTATTAAAAACAATAACACGTACAATGTCGACAAAGATCCAGTATCAGGCAGTTTCCTTTTCGATTTCTTAGAAAAGTAGTAGATAAGACGAGAGTATGAGAACACATACATATCATATGTTATACCTCTTCATTTCTGAAGAGGTATAACATAATTTTAGTTTCTGAATCTTAGTGTATACGTGGACGCCTTGTGTGTTTCGCGATTCTTTGTGTTAGTTTTACTGTGCCCCTTGTCAGTGGCGGCTCGGGGTGGTTCACATAGGGAGTGCATATTTTCAAAATTAAAAAGTGTAATACAAAAACGCTTACCTAATCCTTATAAATTTCACCGACGTACTGTTTCAGACAGGTACTGTTCATTGTAGAGTTTGTTTTGAGGGAATAGTAAATATTACACTACACAGTTTAATTACATCTGACGATAAACGAAGTCCATTTTACGTGTCTTTGACTTGCAGAACAGTTCTATCACTTTTTCATTAAAGTTTGGGAAATCATTTATACATTCTTTTTCACAAGATAACATAGTAAGGGCATTTAATATCTCTTCTTTCATTGTATTTCTCAGGAAAGTTTTTATTCTCTTCAACCGTGAAAACTGGCGTTCCGCTTCGGACGTTGTCATTGGGATTGTAATGACAATTTTTAAAAGCGTAACAACTTCATTAAAGGTGTGCTTAATCCAGCCAGCAGAAGACCTAGCAGACCTACAGCACCGACTTCTATATTTTGCCTAAATTCTTCTCTAGAATATAGAACGCTTAATTCAGTTCGTAGTCTGCTTTCATTGAGGCATGGATAAAATTTTACTGCTTCTTTAAGGCAATCTTCCGGAATTTTTTTTCGAAAAGAGGAGAACTGTTTAAAAGAAATTAAGTTTGCTAATATTAAGTGCCCTGTATACCGAAATCTAGTTTTTATTTCTAGCAAAATAATATCGCACACTTCAATAGTTTCCCTCCTTCTTTGGCTACCATCAGTTACTCTTCGCCGCTTTGATGGTCGAAGAGTCAGTTCTGGGTCATTTTGTTTAACCAACTGATTATCTGTGTCAGCGATTTGGGTTCGAATTTTTCCAATAGCGCGTTCAAAATTATCTAAATTATTCTTGATTTTTAATGCATCTGTATTGACATTACAAATTGATTAAACAATATGTCCACATGTGGCATAATTTTATGAAAGAAAGTTAACCAATAGATAAAATTTTCCTCCTCTAAAATTCGCAAATTGGCACTAGCTTGATGAATGGTAGTTTGTAAACTAGCTTCTCCCTCTATTTGTTCTAGAGCTTCAATTATTTCTTCTCGGTGCTCATATATTGTATTCACTGTCCTAGAATTGAAGTTCCATCTTATTTTTGAAGAACGAGGTAAGCTTTTTCTCTGAAGGAATTCTTCCAATCTTGCAGCTCGTTGTGGTGAAGTGGAGAAAAATGTACATAATCCCGTCAGATTGGCAAAAAAAATTCTGCAATTACTACTGCTCGATGTAGCATGTGACATAATTAGATTTGTCTGATGTGCATAACAATGTACAAAATTAGCCCTTGGATACTGGTCTTGGATATGTCTTTGCACGCCGTTAATAGCACCACCCATGACTGCTGCCCCATCATAGCTCTGTGCAATCAGTTTTTCTGGGTCATCAACAAGCAAACTAATTTCGTTAAGGATGGAGGCAGATAAAGAATTAGCATCATGTCCACTAGGCAGAAGAAATTTCCAAAATCTTTCGACCGGTCTCGCGTTCACAATATATCTTAAAACAACCACCAACTGAAACTGATTGGACACATCTGTGGTTTCATCAGCTATCACAGATATGAAGTCGGTTGCTTTAATTTCACTGACAACTTGTTCATGATACACGTTCAACATTGCATCAAGCAGCTCATTCTGTATCGTTTTTGACAATCCCTTAAAAACCGGTGCTGCTTCGACGTGATCTCTGAGCGATTTATCCAATTCTGCCGTAAAATTTATCAATTCCCGAAAAATGCCCTTGTTATTCGACGTTTGCTGTTCATCATGACCCCGAAGTGCCAGTTCAAACGCGCCACAAAATCTAATGCAATTTATTATTAAATTTAACACATGCCTATTTTTTGTTACCTTTTCATTGTGTTGTTGAATTGCTTTTCTATATGATGAATCTAAAACATTCTGAATGTTATTTTTTCCTAACATTCTTAGACTAAATATATTTTTCAAATGCTCTTCGGAATTTTCATGTTTAATAATTTTAGCACTAAGATGAATTAAGTCTCTTATTCCGTTCCTTGACCAAGACGGTTCACCACCAAACAAAGACACGGAAAACAAAACAAAGTATTTTTAATTTCACACCCTCAAATCCAGTCATTTTTCTGATAAATATTCATTTTGAATTTTCTTATAACGTCTTTACCTTTAACAGATTGTTTATTTTCTAAACATAATTGAGGCATCGCTCGTTTAAGATTTTTTACTGCGATTTTTTCATTATACGTTAACGCGAAAACGCGTTGTTCTCTAAAAAAGCCACGGAATTATTGCAACAACGCCCGAGAGCAGTCTGGTTCAGTTGCTCCAACGCTATGTATTATACGACATTGAAGTGCGGCAAAATACAGTTCTCCCCACCATCAATGTAATGTTAATGCCTTAACAGAGCAAGAGTTGGGCTTTGCTCAGTATATCTGTGACGACGATTGGTGTATGTACGTTGTTAGCGTGCCACGTTCCTCGTCAATAACTATGAAAGTATGAATACATAATATACATAGTAAATAAATACTTTCACAGTTAGTCGCCGCTTGGTTTGTTTTGTTTCATAATTCCAGGGGGTGCAATTGCTCACTTGCTCTCATTAAAGAGCCGCCACTGCCCCTTGTTCAACACTGTGATTCTTCTTCTTTTGTTTTGGGTTGGACGCCAGCGCGTCCAGGCACTTGAGCACAGTGCCCTTTGTACTACCCTTAATAGATCTCTCAGTTCCACCCTGTTAGTCTTGTCTCCTCGATAAAAGCCACTATCCTCCTCAGGGCAAGTTTGAGTACCCTCATAGGATCCAATAGATCTCTTCCGAAATGTTTCTGTCTGAATCCCTTCAGTTCCTCACACGTATATATCACATAAAAGCTAGTTTCCTCCTGTTTTTCACATCTCCCACACCAGGGCTCGCTAACCAAGCCCATGCTGTACACATGGTTCCTTAAAGGACAGTATCCGGTTATTAAACCGGTAATTATTTCAATTTCTTTTTTGTTACTACAAATTAGGTTGGCTAGCTTCCAGACCCCTTAGAGGTGTTTTAGTATGGAGTTAACCTTCCGTTAGCCTCCATTTCTTTCTATGTTCTCTTTCTAGCCATAACCAGATCTCCCGTTTGGCAGAATCCTTAGCGATTCCACATACAGGTTCTGGTCCTATGAAGTTCCTATTAGTATCTTCCTTGGCCAGTTCACCGGCTATCTAATTGTCTTTAATTCCCTCATGTCCTAGCACCCATATCAGTGACCCAGTATTGTCTTGTGCCAGTCTATTGAGGATCTGTTTACAACATTTCACCAGTTTAGATCTGGTAGATGGATTCATAATGGCTTTAATAGTTGCCTGACTATCAGTTATTATGTTGATTTTTTGTTTGCGCAGCCGACTTCCCGAATTTCTTCGGCGCAGGCTGCGACTGCAAACAATTCAGCCTGGAAAATAGTCGTATGTTTCTCCAGACTTATCGATATCTTCCTTCTGGGGCATATTCCGCATATACCTGCACCTGTACCTCGATTGGATTGTGATCCGACACCACAATCGCTCGAGCGACTTTTTACCTGTTCCCTGGTGGGTATAAATATGTCCAACTTAGCTATAAACATAATCTCAGGTGCCATACTGTCAGCATTTTAAATATCGGCTCTCTCAGTATAGTTCCTGTGATATCTACATGGCCCTGTGATTTTTAATTTTACCTAGTGAGGATGACAACTTAGTTGTCGAAATACGTATTTAGGGTACAAGTATTAACTGTGGTAAAGGGTTTTAAACCTTTTAACCATCAATATTTGTACCTATGATGCCTTACCCAGAAAAAGAAATGTTGAAATGAATCTACACTCAGTATAAATAAGCAGAATAGGGTTGCAAAAGATAGCCTACGTGATTAGCATATCGACCAGAATATATCTTAAAGACAGTTAAATAAACATGGTAATGCATATTATACAAGACTAATTTATAAAATTGATGACTTCATGCATCAATCTTTATACCTATGATGCTGTGCCCAAAAAAAGAAATGTTACAAGCCGAAAGAAAATTTGATTTTCTCAGAATAGGTTTGAGATTTTATAAAATCTGAATTCTATTAAAGAGTTCAAACAAAGAATATGTTAAAGTATTATAAAATGCAATAGCTGCAAGGCAGTTGTTCAAAATCGTGGATTTGATATAAAGGATTAATATTCAGATCAATTCCATTTATAAAAAGACCAAAATAAATAACTTCAAATGATTTTATAAAGGTTACTAATATTAATTTGACCACCTAATTTTTCGTTGTATTTTCATTTAGTATACAATTGAATATTAATAGCAATACAAATGTTTAACCAAATTGATTACAATCACCAAAGCTTAGTATAATTATAATTTCAATAGTTATATTTATTGATCACTTCAACAATAGGAACAGTTATAAAATATGAATATTCAATGAAAAAAAAATATCAACTGATCTAAATTAAAATCAACAAACCATACCTTTAAGTTCCTTACAGTTGTATAGTTTTGATTTTTCATATTTGAAAGAACTTCTAAAGTTAGATCTGGCTTCCCATGATTTATTAAAAGACCAGCAAAAAATGTTGAAGCTCTTCTCGCTGGTAAATGACCTATTTTAGACAATTCAATCCACAGATCCATAGCATATTTTAAACTGTCTGCTGTATTCTAAGAAGCAAAAAACATATTTTCTTCTAAGAACAACATATAAAATTAGATTTATACCATTTTATAACAAGCTGCAAATACTAAAACAATAATATTTCTTGGATATTTTGCTCCCTCAATTTGTCTTTCCTTTATAATCGCGAAACAATCTAATATGTCTTGATACCTCTTATTTTCATATAGTAAATCACACAGTAATTGATATGTTATTAATTGATCCAATAATCCCGCAAAATCAGGTGATTTAAAACACTAGAATCATGATTAGAGTTATTTTACTAAGTAACCATCAAATAAATAAAATACCTGTAGTGCCTCTTCTGGTTTACCTAATGTATAAAACATTCTCATTATGACTGGTCCAAATACGAAATTTCCAAATCGCAACTCCTTATTTTGTTTATTAAATCTATAAATTGATAATTTCTTTCATATCACTAAAGACAATTATTTGATATACATATTTGTAATCTTTACAAAGAACAATATATGTTATCAAAAGAAGCCTATTTAAATTTTTTGAAAGTAAAAGTGAAATTTTGGTTTGGTCTAAATAAATTTAAAAATTCACATAAAAATAAAGGAACTTTGCCAAAGAAAAACAATTATTGTTACAAATAAATTTGTGAAGATAATATTAGATAGTAAATATTGTTACTCTGCCGGAATAAAAAATGCTTACTTTTTCATCATTTTCATAACAGTATCAAGATCATCATTTTCAGCTAAGTGTAACATGTTTTTCAAGTCTTCTGTAAAAATGACATTCTTGGAATCATCTTCAACATTTTCTCTCATTTTTGTCCTGAATTTGTCTTGAATATTCATCAATTGGCTTTTCACTCTCTGTTGATTCTCCAAGAAACCATCAAGACCCAAAGAAGATGCAGAATATAATCCTCTATAAACTTTAAAATCAACAGTGTGATGAGCTTTATTGTACAAATGAGGAAGAAAATGTAAATACCTTCTAGTTGCCATCTATACTGGGTTAATATTTGACGACGCGTAGAACGTACAATATAGCTTATTGATTTTAAAACTGACATTTCATTTAAGTAAATGTGAATATTCAAGAATTGAAATTGGAATAACAGAATACTATGTAACAACTTTTAAGGTTATACTCGCCGGTCATCCGGTCATACGTAATATAACCAGTGTTGCCATTGCACTATTTCCTTAAGTAAGGTTGGTTTTCATGATGTAATAGCAGAGTCCAGAATAAAGCCTGGTTCTCATAAACGCAAAAATTTTTGAGTCTTTAAAAAACAGACTTCAAAATTGAAATTAGATATGTTTCGTGTCGTGGAAATCGCGAAGCATTATATAAAATTTTGCAGAAATTGTGCTCATACTCCATTGCCTTTAACGCGTGTATTATATATTTCTTTAATTTTTGAGATTGGTCTTCTAGTTTCAA
Source organism: Melolontha melolontha (assembly GCA_935421215.2). NCBI lineage: Eukaryota > Metazoa > Arthropoda > Insecta > Coleoptera > Scarabaeidae > Melolontha > Melolontha melolontha. Next base: position 63,203,587 of record OW285236.1, read on the forward strand.
TTTGTAACGATTTTGGAATATTTTAATTTAATTTATGTTTCACTAAACTTCTGCTAAATTTTAATAATACTCCCTCCATATAAGCGGCATCGACGCACTTGTATTGAGCACGCAGCAAGACATTGTATATTGTATTTTCTCTAAATATAGTCATATCGTTTACAAAAATTAAAGAGAGAAAGTGATTCAATATTGACGCCTGTGGAACTACTTGATAGGCAGGTAACACTGTTTCAATTTCAATACATAGTTGAAACGAATATGGGGGCGCTTTTAGTCGGAGCATATTCCTGTGCCTGTAAATCTATCTTTTTTTAATTTTTCGTTTTGCTGTAATCTAAACTTTCATTGTAAATTTGACGATGTGTCATTTAATTAATTAAAATGCAAAATGGCAATTAAAGTTAGTTTGATAAATTAAGAAAGACAACAAAATTGGAAAACGGTTATACCGGCTATACTATTAGAAGAATCGCTAAAGAAATGCACACAAGTAAAATTGCTATATTAAGTACATATAAAAAATAGTGAAAAAATGAAAGAAATTTTGATTGTAAATAAGCAACTCTAAGTAACGAGTGATCATTAAAATTTTCGCTCAAGTAAGCTATGTACACAAAAAGTATGTCCTAACTTAAGTTATTAGAGGAGATCTGTCATTATAATTTCAAACGTCATGATTGTTAAAAAATCATTTGAAATGCTGACTTTTATATTAAATATATTTATAATTTTTATACAAAGTAATTGAATATTATAAAAAATGTGTAAAATGATGACCATTCTCCACCAAGCATAATCGCACTCTATTTCGTAGAGCATTGAACACATTGATCAGTATTTGCGGTGAGCGGTGAGTTATTGATGTGTTCACACATTTTTCAATGAGTTTATGTCTTAACTCTTGTAGATTATTAATTGGTGTTTCATAAATAATATTCTTTATATATTGCCACACAAAAAAATCCATGACTGTTAAATCACACGATCGTGGTGGGACTGGTGGATATAGAATCGCTGTATTTCTACTTATATCCTATCGCCATAAAATTATTGCAAAAACTGAATATTTTCAAGTGTAACGTGAGATGTAGCCCCATCCTGTTGAAAATATCCGACCTGGAGTTCATCATTAGTCAATTGATTAGTAAAAACACTGAGAATTTCGTTACAATATTTCTCCGATGTTATCGTGCCCTCAAAGAATATTGGTCCTATTAATCGGTGACGACTCATACCTACCCATACGCCTATTTTTTCTGGATGTAGAGGAACTTCTCTGTAGAAATGAGGATTTTCACTGGACCACATACGCATATTTTGCGAATTAACATAACCTTTCAAATAAAACCAAGCTTCATCGGTGAAAAAAGTATGATTTAAAATATTGTCTGTCATTGTTTGAATAAACCATTGGCAAAATTGTTCTTTTTTCATAATCCGTAGGTAATAGATTTTGTACAGAAGTTAATTTATATGGATACATGTGCAAGTCCTTTTTTAAAATTTTTTGAAATGTTCCATACGAAAGCCCAACTTGTTGCGAAACTCTGCGAATAGATGTTTGAGGAGATTTGTTAATAATTTGTCTGACATTTTCAATTACGCGGCGACTTCTCTTGAGAGGAGGACCGCTTCCCTTTTTCCTTAAAATACTGCCTGTTTGACGAAAAAGATTTACACAATGCATTAGCGTATCATTGAAAGTTTTATAGCTAGGAACAGTATTTGGATATCTCTCTTCAAACTCCGCAAGGCAATTTTCTATTGAATGCTGCCAAATACCATCAATTTTTTGAGATGTCAGGAAGTAACATTCTACCATAAACGCTTTATGCATATCATTAAAGGCCATTATTTTTTCTTTTGATGAAATTTTAAAATATATATTTGACACTGACAGATGTTTGAAATAACATCTTAATGACTAAAGCTACGACATAATTTTTATATACACGGCCAGTATAGCAAACGCCAATTAAGTTGGCGCGAGGAGGGGTAAGTTCGCGCAGGATTAGAAGTAGTGGGGAGATTTGTATTTGGTTTTACATCAAATGTCAGATAATTCTAACCTCTGAGCGTATATCACTTTATGATCCCCTAGCAAATACATTATGTTCCGTCAAACGTCAATGACAAATGTATTCTGACAATTACTTGAGTAGTGGGGGTGGACGTTTATAAAAACGGCTTCTGCGCACCCCCTCCTCGCGCCAACTTAATTGGCGCTTGCTATATCTGATTTGTAATAATTATTAAATGTCAACTGTTGTCTGTCAAAAATCAATCTATCTCAGACATGACTTCATATTTTCAAGGACTACTTTGACTTCGAATGTTTCTGAACAACCGTTATAAATACCTGCCCTGCTGTACCCCACCTAGTGTGGAGATTCAGTATTTACCATTACATATTATGAAGCATTGAATTTCTAAATAAGATAAAAAACTGATTACATAAAATCACAAATAAGTATAATCAATCACTCACACTTACATGCATATATAATATTCTATATATTACTTATTTTAGGTTATATAATTTAACATAACTATGGTTATAATACATATATCAAGGTCTTTATGTCTTACATCAAAACTTAAATTACCGCTAATTAAATTTAGACACGGTTCCAAAGGTACACAGGCTTCTACAAGTGCACCACCTCCATCAACCAGTGTTGGAAAACAAACACAGTTGGGTACAGCAATTTATGATTTTCAGTTACCACCAAGATATCGTCGAGTTCCAATATCACCTGAAGAAATGGAATACATAAATACTGGTGGACCAGCAAAATAAAATGTTTAATTTATAATAACTGATTTATAGATTGTTTTAGCATAATCTTATAATTATTTTAAATAAGGAAAATAAATACTAGTAAATCGGTAATGTACAACTTTATTTCATTTAATTAATTGTGCTACAAAATAATAAAATAAAATATATTAAGTAATATTTCTGTATTAGAACGTTACAATTTTAATTTTTTTTTGTATATATAAATGTGGTGTGGATTGAGTTATTTTTTAAAATGACGTCCAATAGGTATTTTATTTTTATTTGGATATTTGTTTTTCTCGCATCACATTTTAGGATCATGTTTTGAGAAATGATTAGATGATTATTGAACATGGTGAAACAAAAGAAAATTAGATAAATTTATTTTGATTATTGGAAAAATGCATACAGGAGCATATTACACTTTCTATGAAATTGGATCAACCCTGAAAATGCAGTTCTAGAAAGTCTATTTGCAAAAATATACTAAAATAACCGCCCTATTGCCATTTTAAACATTATATATTTGTTGCCTGTAATTTGTTAATTTGGATCCTTTCATTGTGGATAAATTTATAATCTCATTATATGGACCTTCGCATTTTCAGAAATTTTTTAAATTTTAGTGTTGGTGTTAAAATTTTTCTGGCAAATAAGTTATTTAAATCCTGGTTCGTGGACTTCATCCGCGGATGTTGAGCTACCCACCAAGCGTGTCACTAGATGGCGGATAAGGGGACGGTTAAGTCTCTCTTGGGGATCCGATTAGTGGCAGTCATAAGCGGGATGAATAGGCTAATCCTTAGCGAAAGCCGTCACCACAGACCAGTTCTCCCAGGCTACGGTGTAAGACAACGTGCTCAGAGCTTAGTAGCCACTGCAGCATATGTGGTTTCAAACGTTTCCCTAGGGGCACCAAGTTTCACCCACCTTGTATTTACTCCTTGATAATGGAAGCTCTACGGGCATTGACTTCATGCTTCTTCCATACTCGTGAGAGTTAATTGAACCGAGAAAAAACTTAAAAAAAGATATAGTCTGATGAGAATCAAAAGTCTAAGGAATCTACAGAAACTCCCTTGGTAATGGAGACTGATGGGACTCCAAAAAACAAAACCGAAACGCAACGGATTGAAACGTTGCGGAAACAGAGGGTACACCCAAGGACGGAAAACATTTTTCCGGGGCCCAAAGAAAGAAATTAAACAAGATGAGGAAACAGGGGGTAGATACGAGCAAAATAAGGCTCCCCCTTTTCCCAAAAAGAACCTTAGGGAGAACCTAAGACAACAGGGGCCGTTAAGCGAACCGTGTCGGCTAGGGACACTTCTGAGTATAAAGTAACTAAGCACACGAAGTTTTCGGCTACGGGTGTGAGTTACAAAGCAGCTCCTAAAGGTATTAAGGCTGCAATAGTTCCTAAGAATTACCCGGTCAGCTTAGTGACTGAGGGCAACATAAGAGCTATTTATCGGCTTAATAACCGGGCATTGTCCTTTAAGGAAGTATATGTACAGCATGGGCTTGGTTAGCGAGCACTGGTGTAGGAGATGTGAAAAACAGGAGGAAACTAGCCTTCATGTAACATGCACGTATGAGGAACTGAAGGGACTCAGACAGAAACATTTCGGCAGAGATCTATTGGAACCTACGAGGGTATTTAAACTTACCCTAAGGAGGATAGCGGCTTTTATCGAGGGCATAAGAGTAGCAGAATGGAACTGAGAGATCTATTGGGGTAGTACAAAAAGCACTGTGTTCAACTACAAAAAAATACCTCCGTTGCTATTGTTAAATAGCAACGACATATTTATAAAATTGTAAATGAATGAGGCACATTACAATGAAAACTAAAGAAGGTAATTATGCGACACTAGCCTAAAGTTTTGACGAGTAAAGAGAGCTCACTTGTTCTTATTAGTAAAAGGCTATCTGCATAGACAGGAAATAAACTGAACAATACAGAGAAAAATAGGTCTTACAAACTTGAAAACATTGACCTTCAATAGTGTTTTGGTTACAACTAAAATAAACAAAAATTTAGTGTGTATCCAAAAGTCTATAACCACTATGACATCTACTGACAAGCATTGAAACAAAAAAGTGTCATATAATTTCGTCTACAAAATTACCATTATTAGAATGATCAGAAAACTTTCAGATTTAAATGCGAAAATAAATGCGCGATATTTAACAAGTGTGGCAAGATCATGAGTACATAGAAAGTAATTCCTTTTTGAAGTTCTCTATTGAAAGCATGCCAAACATAGTTGCTGCTCTAAAAGCAAAGATTAGTTATCCAAAATATGCCCCATTTTACACATATCTTGAATTCAAAGCAAATTTCACTATATAGTTCTTCGATTTAATGGTAGGTCCTGATCACGTTTTTTATAATACGCCGGCATTTAAACAAGACAGAATCTATATATAAAATTAAGTTGAACCATAATATTTGTCTTAATTTTAGTGGAATGTTTTCAAAAAATAACTTATTCTTATGGGTCTTTTTTATTTCCAAAATGTTTTGTCAGAGAAAATGTCAAAACTAAACTGACAATTGCATTAATTCGAATTGCAAGTGTAATGAATGTTTAGTAAGGTTTTATTTTATATAATGTTAGTGATAGGCAAAAGTATATCAAGATCGAATCCCATTTTATTAAAAATAGGTTTTCTTCAGCGGTATTTAAAATTGATTCGGCGTTTTCCGTTATTACATTATCATACGAATGCCAATCCGCACTCTTCCTTCAGCATCTATATTCGCACCAGGTTTACGTATCTGTCCGGCACTTACAAGGTGACTTTTAGATCGGTAGGAATGGAAGCGAAAACTCTTGCTAGCGGAGTCCAATGGAAGAGCCTTCAGGATTACTATGATAAACACAAGAATAGTTTGATTATAAAGGATTTATTCAAAAATGATTCCAAGAGATACGAAACGTTTAGGTACTTTAATTTTTCAATATTTAAATAAGTATAGTTTTCATGATTTAAATTTTGTGACCTTTGCCCGAACTTCAATGACAAATACGATTTTCTATTTATTTTAGTGGAGAAATTTGAATAATTTTGTTTTTTTCAGTGTTAAATTAACCACACCGAGAGATGGTGATATATTGGTGGATTTTTCGAAAAATCGTATCGATAGTACTGTATTGTCACTTTTGTTGGATTTGGCAAAAGCCAGACAGATAGAAAAAAATAGGGATGCAATGTTTTCTGGTTCAAAAATTAATTTTACAGAAAATAGGGCTGTATTGCATATTGCTTTGCGTAATAGAAGCAACACATCTATATTAGTTGACGATAAGGATGTTATGCCTGATGTAAATTCTGTTTTAAATCATATGAAAAAATTTTCTAATGAAGTTTTGAATGGCCAATGGCTTGGGTAAATCTGCATTTTAGGGATAATATAATTTATTAAATTGAACTTTATATTTTTAGATACACTTCAAAGAAAATTACAGACATCGTTAACATTGGAATAGGTGGATCTGATCTAGGACCACTAATGGTTACAGAAGCTTTAAAGCCCTATAGTAAAGGATTAAATATGCATTTTGTCTCTAATATTGATGGAACACATCTGGCTGAAGTTTTGAAAAAATTAAATCCAGAAACTGTCTTGTTTATAATAGCTTCAAAAACATTTACAACACAAGAGACAATTACAAATGCTACATCTGCTAAAAACTGGTTTTTGGAATATGCAAAAGATCCCAGTACTGTGGCAAAGCATTTTGTTGCCTTAAGTACAAATGCTCCAAAAGTTAAAGAATTTGGTATAAATACAGATAATATGTTCGGATTCTGGGATTGGGTTGGTGGCAGATATTCACTATGGTCTGCTATAGGTTTGAGTATTTGCCTATCTATAGGTTATGAAAATTTTGAACAACTTCTCGAAGGTGCTCACTTTTTAGATAAACATTTTCAAACCGCTCCCCTAGAAAAAAATGTAATAAACTGTTTTTGTCTTAATTTATGATTTAATAGGGTTATTTATTTTTAGGTGCCTGTCATTTTGGCATTGTTAGGTATCTGGTATAGTAATTTTTATGGCTGTGAAACTCATGCACTACTGCCTTATGACCAGTATTTGCATAGATTCGCAGCATATTTTCAACAAGGTGACATGGAAAGCAATGGGAAATATGTTACAAGAGCTGGAGAAGTGGTGAGTATTAGATTTATTTAATTTTGTATCTACTGCAGTGGTAAGGTTAGTTTATGCATAATTTTAGTTTTGGGTTCCTTTAGGTGTTTTGCGTCTTAGTAATTTTTTTTTAATTATTAATTAATTAATTTTTTTACTTTAAAATTATGTTTAAACTGTTTCAGGAAAAAGATTAATTAATTGAAAAGCTTAATAAACAATAAATAATTTTGAAGACCGAAGTGTTCAAAGAAACTCTAAAAATTTAAGAGTTTAATGGTAAAAAAAAGTTAGTTTTTTTTTTATTAGAAAATGAACCTGGAGCAATTTTGTTATAACCAGTTATTTCAAAATGAATTAAAACAATTTTAGGTGCTATGTAAGGCACCTAAAATTGTTTTAATTACTAATTAAAAAATAAAGGTAAAAAGTTACAGCAGTTAACAGTTTAAAAGTAAAGCTTTTTTAAATTTAAGTTGTGTGTTCAGTTAAATTTGGAACTGAATTTTACCATATTTATAATAAATTTAAATAAATCAATATACTGAGTAACTAAAAATGATTGAAGCAAATATTTAAATTGGCAACTTTGGGAAATTGGCTTGCCTGATCATTGGCTTTATATTTAGCTTTTCAGGATAGAATATTTTGTATAAATATGGATGACATGGTGAGAATTACTTGTTTGACTTTTACTTTGTAAAATTTTTGACAAATTTAAATTTAGGAATCAGGCATGTCAACAAAAATTTGCAGAACTGTGGCCATTTTAAAAGTTTCAATCGTTTAGAGTAGTCACCTGTTATAATGATATTAAAACATGTAAAATATATAAATATATAAAACTGTACATCTGATTTAATTTTATGGTAAATTTTGACTCCAAATGTGCAGAATGGGTGTATCCCTTGTAAACTTAAAACCAATTTTGTATATTGGTAGGCTTATTTTCATAAATTTGACAGGTTGATTATCAGACAGGACCAATTGTTTGGGGCGAACCTGGAACAAACGGTCAACACGCATTTTATCAATTAATTCATCAAGGTACACGGCTAATTCCTGCGGACTTTATAGCTCCAGTGCAGACACACAATCCCATCCAAGGTGGTCTGCACCATAACATCCTTTTGGCAAATTTCTTGGCCCAAACCGAGGCTTTAATGACTGGGAAAACGGAAGATCAAGCTCGAGAAGAATTACAGAAACAGGGTTTTTCTGGTGAATCGCTGAACAATATTTTACCCCACAAAGTTTTTCAGGGCAATAGACCTACCAACTCTATAATGGTTAAGAAAATTACACCATTCACCTTGGGAGTTTTAATAGGTTGGTAATATTATTGCTTATATATTTCTCTTCTCTCGGTTCACGCACACATATATGGTGTGATTTTAAATGATTGAGGGTAGTTCCAATTTGCCGCCATAATCAAATTGGCAAATGTTGGCTACACTGTACATGTACATATGTTTTTGTTATTTTGTGTTCAGTGGCGGCTCGTATTCAACGGCAACTACATATTTATTATTATATACGAAAAATATTTTATGTTGGTAATTTTAATACTAGAACTAATTTCATTAAAACATAATTATTTAATTAATATAATAATAATAAGATTATAACGGAAAATAAAATTTTTATTTCAGTTAATTAAAGAAGTTACAACATTCAGTCAGTTGGTTATATTTATTATAAATTAGACTTAATAATAACAGAATAATATCACTACTTCTTAAAAAATACTTCACAGTAAATGTTTGGCATCTAAACGTAAGATTTGTTCGAACCTATCAGTTCTGAGTAGTTTTGAAATGTTCCAGAATTTGAAGTTCGCATGTCCGCAAGTTCAGAATGGTTCGAATTCTGACTTTGTTAAGGATGTTCGAACGTTCAAATTTAGAGGAATTCACTTGCTAAATACAAATTTCCACGTCTTTTCATATTTTCAATTAACGCTGTCAAAGCATTAGCATTGATATTTCTTATTTCTTTAACAATAGCATCTTGCAATTTTTCCAAATTATGTAGGCGGTTTTCAAAAATTTTATTTTTTAAATATCCAAACAAAAAGAAATCTAATGGTGTCAAATCAGGTGATCGTGGTGGCCAGATTCCTCTACTGATTAGTCTTTCATCGTAAAATTGTTGCAAAAATTCTATAGTCGAATTAGCTATATGTGTGGTGCGCTATCTTGCTGAAAATACCCATTCCTAAGTTCGTCATTATGTAATTCCTCTGTAAATGGCTATAATATGTTTGTTCGGTACCGTTCAGCATTTATTGTGTCATTGAAAAAATATGGTCCAATTATTCTGCGCCGTGACAATGCAACCCATACGCTTTTCTTTAATCGATGCAGACTATGTTCAACATAGGTGTGTAGATTATCTGTTGCCCATGTTCGATAATTCTGACTATTTATGTAGATTGACAAATGAAACCATGCTTCATCAGACATAAATGTTAGATTTAAAGTATCGTCATTATTCAGGTGATTGTTAAACCATTCACAATATTGAATACGCAGTCCATGATCAATGGGTAATAACTAATGCACAGCTGTCACTTTGTAGGGGTGCATATGTAGATTCTTTATCAAAGCTCTAAAACAAGCTGAATAAGCCACACCTATAGAACAAATTAGGTATACAGTAAAATATAATTAAAGATGAAGTGATATTGAAAGACACATCTTCAACTTTACTGAAATTAACATTAATGTAGTAATATTAAATGAAAGTATAGTGAAGGTGTTACCTGATTGAGCACTTAATTTTCTCAATGATTTAGTTGGACTATTCTCTGTCGTAAATCATTTACAGTTTCTGCGACAAGAACTTTTGGTTGATCGGTTGATTTCTTTTTGCAAACATAATTATTATTTTCAAAGTGTAAAACAATTCGATCCTTGTGCTGGACAAACATTGTAAATGGAACATGTAAATCAGGAAATGCTTCTTCAAACTGTTGAATACATGATTGTATCGAGTATGACCATGTTCCATCCTCATTACGCAAATGAGCTTTCAAAATGAATGCCTTTTGCTGATATAATAAAGGCATGTTGTCTATAACAAATAAAAGAACAATAAGGAAGTACAATATAACCTCTAATGTTTTATTCTGAATTTTTACCTTTCTTTCGTCACAACTTCCCTGTTTGTCTTGAAAAAAACGGTAAACCTGCAGAATCAAGCTCCCATATCAACTGACATTTACGGATGAGCATAACCAATCATATGTCGGCAATATACGAGCAACGTTGCCAAATGCACTACTAATATAAAGAATGGTGATTTAGAGCGATGTGTAAATATTTGTTAATATAACCGCAAAATAATTTTATACCAAGACGAACCATTTAACAATGTATTTTAAGTTCTAACTAAATTATAACATATAAATTAGGAGTACCTATAACATATAAAAATTACAAATTAACGTAAATTAATAACTGGAAAATAAGGTGAATTAACAATGAGAAATAAATTAAATAATTACCAGAGATTTGACAACGTTGCAGTAAGTTTGGATGGGGAAGTTTGGAAATTTGGATGGGGGCTTGATTCTGCAGGTTTACCGAAAAAACCAGTTCTAATAAAATCTGACAAAAAAACTTATGCAGAAACTGAATGAAAAGCAGAATAAATTTATATTTATAACTACGCCAAACGCCTCCAAACACGAGCCAACTATGCAATAAGCCGAAATATGTTTTTCGAAGATTTACAGTCACTTTGACCAACCTAAGATAAAAAAACTGAGGGAAATTCAACTTGTCATCATTTATTGAAAAGAAACACTCTAAAAACGAAATTAGAGAAAATACTAAATTGCTTAATAAAAAATTTTGTTTTGAAATGTCGCCTACTTGCAAAGTAAGGTTATGTGTCTTTCTTTTGTTTGCAAAAAGTAATGTAATCGAGTCAATTCGCTGAAAATGTTTTTTAAAAAAGTTTTTGCCATCTGGTTATTTCGTCAAAAATACTTTTCATTTTAAAATACGGTTTTTTCAATTTTTATAAATGCAATTTTCTCTAAACCCGAAAATCACTTACATAATCCGAGTAGTCCATTTTGAGTCTTTGAACATGCACAAACTTTTTAGATTTCGATTTCGATATGGCGGGCACTGTATATATAAATTTTTTAAATCTGTGTGTGTGGTGTATGGTATATATTTTTAATTGTTGTTTTTTTTTTATTGTAGCAATGTATGAACACAAAATTTTCACACAAGGTGTCATTTGGGGAATAAATTCGTTTGACCAGTGGGGTGTTGAATTGGGCAAGCAATTGGCCAAGGCAATTGAACCAGAATTAAAGGACAACAATCCTGTTAATAGTCATGACAGTTCAACAAATGGCTTGATAAACTTTATAAAGGCAAATCGTTAAAAGACATGTCTTCTTTTTATTATAAAATATTAACATATGTATATATGTTTTAATTAATTTAATATATACTTTTTTAAATTTTTTTGGTTATTCTTTTGATAAATTTTTTACTTACTTAATCTGTTTTTAGTAATTCTTTTTTGATTAGGGATTTCAGCATATTCAAATTTCGAAATTCGCACTACATTCAGAAGAGGTGAGAATCCTTGTTCTAGCTTTATTTATGTTGTATTTCTTTATGACTGACTCAGGATTATATCTAAATATACATGAATAAATGTCATTGCTTTACTTTAGTTAAAATATGGCGGTCTAATTTTTGCCTTGATTCAAGCAATATATAATACACGTGGGATTTAAAAAAAGAAAACAATACAACTATAAATCAAGTTATGATATTTTACAAACACAAAAGACATCCAAATAACTAATTTTTTCTTTAAATTTATACTATATTCTTCATAATATTAACACCTGAAATATAGGTTATATACTTTTTTCTTGTTTTTATTCCTAATATTAAAAAATTTAGGTCTTTTGGTTAAAATACATCAAAAGCACGCTAGAAATTGATATTTCACGGAGATTACCAATTATTGCTTTGATATTAATATTCAAGTTCCACCAAATTCCATTGCGAAAAACGATTAAGACTGTACATAACATTATCTGTAAATAACGGGTGACTATAAATAATTGAAATTTTTGGTTTTAAGATGGCGATAATTCTGCAAATTTATATTGACAGCTTGATTTTAAAATTCAAATTTGTTAAAAATTTAACAAGTTAAACGTAAAACAAGTAATTCTAATCATATGCCATCCACATTTATGCCAAATATTCTAACCTAAAAAATTAAATCTAAAGGGGGGAATTATCAGGCAAGGGCAATTTCTTAGAATCGTTAAATTAAATATTTGCTTCAATCATTTATAGCCTCGGTATTTCAGTATATGGGATTCAAAACATTGGATAAAATTAAGAAAAAAAATCTTTTACTGTCAAATGATAAGACAATAACCTAGACGTTCGTTAAAAATTAGATGTACATTGTTTATCTGTGGTAATACTGTTTTTATTAACAAGGTTTTTACATAGCTTCTATTGTGTTGAATATTATATTAAATCAAGTGTTGTACTTAAATTTGTATATGTTAAAATGGTATCAAATAAAGTATTATATGTTACAATTGTATTTATCTTATTTATACCGTAATTGCCAATTATTGAAAAACTCTGCGAGGACGGCGTTTTTACAGAAGTTATTGAAATTAAGACAGCAGTGATGGAACACTGATAGGAAATAAAATACCTGAAAATGAACATAATTTTTATAATAGTATATTATACTATAAGGGAGAGAAATGCGTTATTTTGGCAGAGGTGCAATTTGAAGCCCGAGGGCTACAATGCACCGAGGACAAAATAGCATCTCTCCCGAATGGTATATACTATTTTTTCCACGGTCTCATTAACTTAAAAACACATATTTTGTCATCATGAAGTAAGTAGCACCAGAATTATTGTATTCGGATTTGAGCATTTATTTAGTAGTCGTTGAGTTATTGTCATAACTACAATGTTTTTTGCATGAATCACAAACGTTCTCCATAATGTAAACTATCTTGGGAGCATTATACTCCCTTGGGAATAATCGACTACTTCTGTTTTAATTTTGATGTCATAGAAACTGATTTCTACTCCCGACCCTGGAAAAAGGTATTAAAATGCTTATTAAAGCAAATTATTGCACTCATATTAGGGAAAAGTAGTAAATATTTGTGCAAAAAAGCATTGTGAATGAAATAAATGCTTTCTACATTTTACGACATTAATTATTCGAATTTTTTACCGAAAAAAAATGGCCTGAAGTACGATTCGAACCTATGTCCATTGGTTTGCCGGACTACTGTTTTACCATTAAGTTATTAAAGGACTGAAGTTTCAAATCGTTGGGAAGTCTTAAATCGCATTAAGAAACAGATTTTAATATTGTGCCCGTAGTCGGTAAGTTTGTGCAAATAAATTGCATTTTCGTTAAGGAATGTGAATAAAATAAATGCTTTCTACATTTTACGACACTAATTATTCGAATTTTTACTGCTACTACTGCTTTACCATTAAGCTATTAAAGGACTGAAGTTTCAAATCGTTGGAAAGTCTTAAATCGCATTTAGAAACATATTTTAATTAAGAATCGTACTTCAGGGCGATTTTTTTTTTCGGTAAAAATTCCAATAATTAGCGTCGTAAAATGTAGAAAGCATTTATTTCTTTCGTAGTAAATATTTGTTTGTGTTTCTGTTCTAGTTAGTCTGAGAATTTACAACGGACCATATAAACGGTGTGTTGCAATGGTAAAACGAAAGTAATCTTCATTTGCTTAACAGATTTCCATTTATAAGTGAAGAGGTTCATTCGAGTAACATCCCATCGGCGTAACAACCCTTGCTCGAAGTGCTTTCAACGTTGTTCGGCGGCGACGGACAAAATATATATACGCGCATCCATGCGATGTTAGTCGAATTAACCTTCCTACATATAAGTGGAAATCTGTTGAGCAAAAGAAGATTACTTTCGTTTTACCATTGCATTGAAGTACCTATTTGTTTGAAAAGATACTTTCATACAAATATGGTCTTGTATTGTGTTCGTTACGCCCGATTTTTAATAATAATTTTATATTATTAAAAATGTCTTTGTTATATACGCTATCGGTTGTGTCCGATGTAGAGTGAAGGCACGTTAATACAGTTTCCGTTAGATGGAAACCCTTGGTCAAGTCTTAAACTTGTTATGAAGACAGCGATGTCTGTGGGATATGCCTGGAATATGCAAAAAACATTTCTAAAATTAAGATTTAACAGCAAAAACTGAAGCCAGGAGTGATTTCAACTGTTCATTTATCTGATAAGGTTGATTAAATTGAATAAAATAGTTATTTATGCACCAAGGGCGTTATGGGTATTATATTGCCCGAGGTCTACGTTAATTCAGCCCGAGGATCTCTGGCCCGAGGGATAAATGTCACCGAGGGCAATATAATTGCCATAACGCCAGTGGTTCATACAAGATTTTATTTTTCACTTTTTTTAAATTTCTTATGCGGAAAATTCAAATTACATTGGAAAAGTTCCGAGATTTCTGCAACTGTTATGTTGTTACGCATCATTACGAATCTAACATGGCTCTATGAATCACTGGACATCCAATTTTTGTGTGCGGTTAACCGAATGAATAGTGCTATTCAATAACTGCGTGATGTACTTACAGATGTTGTAGACTATTTATATCGTCCGTCGTAATGACGTCATTTCAGCCCGTCGTGTCCGGTCTCTAGCAAGTGAGCCACAAAATTTATATCCTAGGTAGGCCGTGAACGACTGAGATAGACATATAAGTCACGTTTGAGCTTAGAGCATTGACGAAATGTCATTTGTAAATAATCATAAGTTAAATTGACAAGTTACGATTTAATCTATTACTAATAGTACGAAATGTAGATCAGATCACTTAATCAATCTAAGACATAACTGATTTAATCGATGGCAACTCTTTTTGTAGCTCACACCTTATAATCATATTGCATAACAATAATTGTCATTTTTTTTCTTTGTCAAACTTCATTCTTGTTGATAATTCACTGACATAGGCCTTGTCAGGCGGGGGAAATTTACAATTTGTGACAATCAAATCAAATTTTGAAGTGACATTGACGATCAGAATTTATTGCTCGCGACAGTAAATGCCATTTTTGACATCAGTATGATATAAATTCATTTCTTTTTATTTAAAATTCATTAAACTTGGAGCATGAAATAAACCGTTGTAAACGAAAAGTGTTTTTAAAGGTCCTCACAAGTAATCCCGTCCTCGGTTGACTCCTCGGCCGTAAACAACTTTCTCGTCCTTTAAAATGCCACTTTTCGTTCTTGATAAATAAAATACTATTATGTGTAAATGTAGATGTGAACAACTTGTAGCTAAAATAATTTTTTTATGCGAAAACAGGTTTTTGTTTAAAAGCTAAACCAAAATACCTATAATAAGGTAATGTATACTTTTCCATTATGTTTGAAATGGTTTCATATTAATAATAATTTAAGAACTAACAAAATATCTGTCGCATTTTATTCATCACTGTTTCACAGATAATATTGTTTGTGTATTAACATGTTTCTACCAATTTCAACAAGTCGATGATAGCTGTAATAAAGAACATGTTAAAGTTTAGCTCTATCGTTTTTTTTTCTGAAGCTGACGAAAGAAAATTAATAGGCAGATGTATGATATTTTTAAACATAGCCTGGAATTTAATGTATCCAATGAAAATAATTAATTGTGAATATGTATATTGAAAAATTAATTTTTCTATTTTGCGTTCGAAATGAACTCATTATGAAACCCAAAACAGTATCGAAATGAGCTTCATTTCGAGCATCATTTCGATACGCTTTTTTTCATTTTTCAATGTTGGCATTGTTCGAATACAGAAATAAATATCATTGCTGTCATTTGATTTTAAGAATTTAAGTAACGGGTGTTCAGAAACATTCGAAGTCAAGTGGGCTCTGAACAAAAAATCGTATATCTTTACTTAAGTAACATGAGAGCAAAATGAATTGAGGTAGTAGGAGGCTGCGGTTCGTAGATCGTATTTCGTGAATTATATTCACAATATTTTTCTGTCAAACATTTAATGACAGACTGTCAGTGTGAATTATTAATTCTTTCAATACAATTTTTTTTTAAAAAAACAGTATAATCACATTCAGAATGTTTACTCAAGAACAAATGGTGTTCATTTTAGAATGTTACTTTCGTAACGGTCGACGTTTGCCAAACGGCGAATGGTATTATTCAATAGAAATGTGCAAGGAAGAATTCCAACAACGTTTTCCTGAAGTTGTTTTAGTAAATAAGAACTTTTCTCGTGACCTATTGAGAATTATAAATAACTTTCGAACAACTGGGTCTGTAAAAAGACAATGGAAAGGGGGAAGATCTTCTCGAGTTAGGACCCAAAATGTTGTTAATAATGCAAGAAACGCAATTAGAGAACAACCTACAACATCTGTCAGAAGACTGGCACAACCGTTGGATATAAGTTATGGAACCTGCCGCAGTATTCTTAAACGCGATATTGGTATGCATTCTTACAAGGTTCAATTGTATCAAGAACTATTGCCCCCAGATTACGTTCGAAGAGTTGCCTATTGTCGTTTCTTTAATGCAAATCTGAATTTTTTTATGAAAGAATTATTAGTGTTGACCGTTTCCCGCCAAGATCGTGTGACTTAACTCCTCTGGATTACTTTTTATTTCCATACTTAAAAAACTCTATTTTTAAAAATCCAGTGCATACAATAGACGATTTACGGAACAATATCGTGCGACAGTGCGAGTTAGTAGACGGATTTATTTTACAAAAGGTTTTTGAAAACATGAAGCGGCGCGTAAATTTATGTTTAAATGCCGAGGGACAACAGTTTCAACAATTATTGTAAACTTTTCAATAAAATATAAAACATGACATTTGTATGACATTTTATAAATATTTTTAGTTGTAAATTAAATTTGTATCAAGGAGACATTTAAGTGCTGTCAGTAAGATTTATTTACTTTATAATTCACGAAATACGATCAGCGAACCGCAGCCTCCTACTACCTCAATTCATTTTGCTCTCATGCTACATTTGCGTGTATGATAAGATAACCTATAAATTTGTATTAAATAAATGTATCAATATATATCAGACAGGACTTCATATTTTCAAGGACTACTTTGACTTCGAATGTTTCTGAACACCTTTACATTTGACAGATATGATATATGTATGTTCGTACTCTATACAAACAACGTATATTGTATACAATTGACAACAAGATATATTAGTTTCTAAGTCAGTCATGTTTATATTTTTAAATAAAATATCATGTAATGTTAACGAAAATTAATAAATAGAGCTGAGGATGTAATAAATAATATGTAATATAATATACTTCGCGGATAGCAAGATTTAAATTTGACAATGTCAAGTATCAATGTGACCAACTGCATGCTTTATATAAAAATTAAACTCTGAACTTCCAAATTAAATAATTCCAATTTATTAATGTAAAAAATGCAAAATAGAAAAAATAGTATAAGAAACTCGTTTCATAAGGCCTTTTGCCGCACTCGCTCTTTAGAAAACTCGCTTTCTAAACTGATCTCGTGCGGCAAAATGGTGCCTTATGAAACTTGTTTTTTAATATGCTATTATACACGAATCAATAATGAACAATAAAAGCTAACAGAAAACAGGCACGTACGACTATGGCAAAAGATGTTAAACACCTACTCACAATACCTATAGTTCTCATTATGCCACACATATTAAGTCAACAAATTTCTAATATTTAACAAACGTCAGCTTCTATCAATAACGGTCAGTCGATATTTATTGATTCCGCCGCGCTATCTAGTGTCGGTATGTTTTTTAAATTCTACTATGCCTACTTGGTGTAGGTGTAGGTATTTAAGATAAACGGCTCTGGACATTGGCATATTTAGAAATGTCATGTAATATGTAAAATGGTATTTGTGTGTTAAAATAAAGTACTTAATAGATATCTGTCGCCTCACTAATTAATAGGTACACCTATCCATCAAAAATAATAATAAGCAACAACGTAACAGTAGATTCAACATTTGTATTTGACGTAGGATATTTATTACAGAGACCGAAATTGAGTTTATAATTAAACACGTGGCTTTTCTAGAAAGCATTAATGTTATTTGGTTATAGCCAAAACCATCACGGTACATACTATTAAAAATCTTATAGGGGAAAGTAGTGGAAAATTTGGATTTAAAATTAAAATGAGAATTTTTATGTAAAGTTTCTTTCTAAATAAATATTTTTCCATTTAAATGTAATATATTCTAATGCTGTCTAAATGAAAAACAAATGATTTTTAATTTTACGGACCAATTTCGATGAAAGCCCATTTTTAATAGGATTATAAGGGGAAAGTGGCCTATAGTGGCATACTTAACTTCTATGCTTTGTTACTTCTTTAATTAGGAACCTAAAACTTTGTGATTAAATACTTGCATCATGTTTTATGATAGTTATATGATTTCAGCATTAATTTTTTTTTTCGGAAATCGCTATGCGAAGAATGTTTGACTATGCCATCATAGGTACCCCCCCACGTCTTATCATGGCATACACTCATAAATTCAATACAATTTGACTTCTTATTTTTAATTTTTATTAGTGAGAACAAAAAGAGGAATATTTCACAAACAAAAATAACAATAGATTATACTCTATTTTTAAAGTAGAGAGACGAATTTCTGAACAGACCACTTTGACAGTGAAATCTCATGGGTTGAAAGCAAGGCCAAATTGCTTTCAACCAATGAGATTTCACTGTCAAAGTGGTCTGTTCAGAAATTCGTCTCTCTACTTTAAAAATAGAGTGTATATAAAAACAATAAATCAATAATAATTCATAAAAACAAAAAATAACTCTAACTCTAACTAAAAAATCAACATGACCTCTGAATCATTAAAATTCGGAAATCAAAAGTTAGTGGCAGAACTCGCAAATAAAAGCTTTAGTATTTTTATCCACACCAGTACAGTCATTATGGGATCAGCACAAGCATTTTTGGTAATGGATCCAGGATTCCTCATAACGGGCCTGAGAGTAAAGTCCATTGCAGTATATGCAAACAACGTCAGATTCTTCTCTGTAACGGTCATTAATATAGTCCTCGTTTTCTTTCTCGTCATCTTCTATGATTTTCCTTCTTTTCACTTTTCGAGCCAGTTTTTCTTGTTCTTTTCTAGCTGTTTCATCTGCTTTGTCTTTGAATTCTATGATGCCGGGAGTTGCGTTCAAATGACCACATTTTCCGGGTTTTCGTCCTTTTTTCGCTTTCGCTTTAGGGACAGCTTCCGGCTCCGGTAGTAATTCTTGAATGCTCACTTTCATTTTCTGTGTAGACATGGAAGGACCGCTATTCATCCAGCTATCTCGGCCAAATGCTTTACTGCCAGGTGGAGAATCATCCATGAGTTCATTCTTAAACCGTTTTCGTGGAGAAATGAAAGCTGAAGTAAACCCGTGGCATTCATTGAAGAGACTACAGTCAAGTGCTGCCCAGGTTTGGCGTTATTAAAGGCCCCCATCTGCCTTCATCCTCAGGTAGCGAAGATTTTATGCGGTCGTTTTTGCACGGTTTTCAAGGCCGATTCGTCAACATTATATGTTTTCGCGTGGAAACTTATACTGATCCAGAGTAGCAGCTAGTTTAGTAAGGTTTTGACTTATGCTGTTCTTATCAAAGGTTTGCGCTGGAGCATATGATGTATTTTCTGGAATCCTCAAAGAGAAAGTAGGGTGCCTCTTAAAAAATCCACTGACCATTTCTTCCTTGCCTTTTCGGTTTCCTTATTAAAATCATAGTTGATATTGTTTTTTTTTCTGAATTTGGAAAACGAGTCTTTTAAGATCTTTTGTTGGTAACCCAAAAAATCTTGTTTCCATGTCTGTAATGTGCTTCGCTAATTCTTCTTTTATATCTTCATTCAGTTCTGTTCTGCGACCTCCTAAATATGCTTTCGTGGCACCATTATTATGCTTGAATCTTCCACGCAGAGTTGTTGCCGGGACGTTGAACGTGTTTGCTGCTAATTGCCATCCCATTTTTTGTCCTGTATATTTTGTAATACATGCCCTATTGCCTCCTCCTTCCACTTCTGCCTTTTCTTTGAACCACACTTTGCCTTATATGATAATACATGCAACTAAGAACTCATTTGTGTAGTACCATGCGTAAAAAAATATGAACACACTGGCTTTCTATATGGCATAGTATGCCATCATAGGCGACCAGGTAGTATGTCATCATAGGAGAAAACCGGCATTTAAGTTAAATCACCCCAAACCCCCTTTGCCGCGAATATAATTTCAAAATAAGTAGATAGATTCATGAATAAACAATAATATAATATGTGCATGCAAACTTCCCGCCTTATGCATAGTCGTGAAGTTAATAGGGTGTTAGTACGCTATTAGTTAGTAGCTACTAAGAGCGCACTAAGATGCTTTTATCTTTTCGTATTCATAGTCGCGAATTTCATCATACTTGGTGGATCACAACTAATAGGATCTTAGTAGAAAAAAATATATGGCAACCGTGAAAACGAAGTTCGCAGGCATGCGCATTTTGCATGAAGGAGACATTTAAAATAGTCTATCTATTGGAATTGTTGGATATTTTAAATACGTTTTGAATAATCTAATTTGTTTTAAAAACTTTTTTGATTTTTTGCTTTTAAATTTGATATAAGAAAAATGTAAGTAAATTATACTTTATTATTACTTTAAAGTTGTATTACTGAAATTATATAATTTTGAAAGTATGGAAGATTTAGTTGATGTACAAGCGGAGTTGAAAGCACAGGTAGATATTATACAAAATCCAAAAGTATATCTGGAACGATTGAATCCATTTGAAGTATATGATAATGGTCAATTTCATACAAAATATCACATGAGAAAAGAAGTAGCTCAAAGAATTCTCAAATATATTTAACTGGCTTTGTAACATATTTATTACTGAATTTATTTTAGCAGAACAACACGGATTCACATGACAATATCCACAGCAATTTATTCCGTCAACAATTATATATGAAGATATTTTAATTAGTAGACTTTAACAATGTTAATACATAATTTATTATTTATTGAAATACTTTAGGGATATTTTGATATAATTTTTATTAGTATTAAATATAATATATACATTTATAAGTATCCACATGTAACAAATATTCATACCTACTTTATACATGATGCAGTATTTACACGTAACTTAGATATAATTATACCTACTTTATCCTATATTTTAAATTACATCATCCTATTGTCATACTTATCTAATATCATATAATAAACATATTCAATTATCATTTTCACTCAATAACTTCAGCTCCAGTTTCAAGTAAACTTTTTTCAATACTGACTGATATTTTTCTTTGCTTGCATCTTCATCTGTTGCCAATGTTCTCGAAGGCGCTTTGCATCTCTAACAAATCCTGTAATAAATATATCATATTACTTAAGTTAAATGATTCATTTATAACCAGCAAAGCGACGGAAGAAATGGAGACTATATATATTTATATATATATATATATATATATATATATATATATATATATATATATGTATTTATTAATTATACAAGCTAACATTTATAGCACACCATCCACCTGCTACAGAAGTAATATTTGCAAATAAAACCCACGTCATACCATAAATACATATTCAACAGACTTTTTCTCATCAATTTGATTCATTGCATCTCATGGGTATTTAGAAACAGCATTCAAAAAATGATTAAAATTTTGTTGATAATGAAATTATAATGAGACACCATGCACTTCCATTATTATTAAAATTGCTGTATGCCGATTATCCGTATACTTACAGTTAACGAATTCATTGTTATGATTTTTACTCTCAATTTTGAATAATTTCGTTATGTTTTGGCAGTTTGCGCTTTTTCTTTTTGTAGGTTAGCTTTAATAGACACATTAAACACGGTCTCAAACGCTATTAGGGATTTAGTAGCCCACTAACGTTAAAACGTTGTTAGTACGCATCAAACGCGACTATGAATACGGGAATTCTTAGTAGGATGTTAAAATGGTCTTAGTAGCGTGTTAAGCCACTAAGCATTTGATTAAATCACATGTCAAAGTGTGACAAAGAATAAGTCGATAATGTTATTTCGCTACTTACCAAAATTTACTTTCCTGAACTCTGAGACAATATCTCCCTTGACTGGCACTGGTTTCAGACTAAAAATCTGAAACGCGCTCCGCTACGAGCTAGCGCGCCACAACCGATAAATTTGAATTTACAGAATTTACTATGAATTTCGGCTGTTTTTAAAATCCAAGAGACATATTTTTTTTTGCTTTCTGTTTTTAGAAATATTGAAATTCCAAAAAAAATTTAAATTTCATTCAACAACCGATTTAATATATTTTCAGTTACAAATACAAATTCCTGTTAGCCATTGCGGTGCATAAAAATAGAACTCAAAATTACCAGTATTTGATATATTCAATTAGATAAATTAAATGATTTCTTTACAATAATTTTATGAAAATGTCAGTAAGGAATATGTCAAAAACGAAGTTACTACATCGTAATGCGTCTTCTTTCATTATGACAGAAGAACAAGACCTTTTGAAGAAATTGGAACATCTACAAACCAAACGAAGTTTAGAAGTATTATCCGCGTTTTTACCGGATTACATTCTCAAATGTCCAAAACGCATAAACAAATATGAAACTCATTTTGTGGTTTTATTATTTATTGAACTTTCGGGAATAACGTCCTTATGCGAAAAATATAATAAAATCGGAAATGGCGGTACGAATCTTTTAACAGCATGTTTAAATACATACATAGGTACCATGATAGAGATAATCCATTTTTATGATGGAGATGTCCTGAAATTTACTGGTGATGAAGTAATAGCGTCTTGGAGGACTTCACAAGAGCGCGGCAAGATAATTCATCAAACGATGGTTTGTGCCATGTATATTCAAGATATTCTTGGAGAATACGAAACTGAAGTGAATATTGTGTTAAAAATGAAGATATCTGTGTGTTATGGTGATGCTTGTTTCTTTGTAATTGGGGAACATGCGGATAGGGAATTAGTAATCAGCGGATCCGTTACTGAGGATGTAAAGTTCGTGAAACCGATTAGTTGTTCTGGTGATGTGGTTCTTTCGGCTGCCACTTGGCGGTGTCTACCAGTACATCTGTACAGGGTTACTCCTTTAGCGCAAGGATTTGTGAAAGTAAGTTAAAAACATCAACAAAGAATACGCGAACCTTTCAATATTTTAATAAATCAGATTGCCGTTTATAATCTGTCATTTATAGTATATTAAGTAGAGAAAATCAGGCTATGATGGCACACTTTTTTATGGAACCTTATATTTCAGAAATTTTACACGATGCAACACCTTTCTTTTCTTTAAATGAAATATCGTATGCTGTATTGTCGTTGATAATAGAATGTTTAAGCTTAAAGCTAAAATAAACTAGAAATTCATTAATTCAGTTTATATGTGGAGTATGTCACCATAACCAGCAATCCTGGTATGATGGCACACAATAATATCTAATATACAAAGTTTTACTTTGAATAAGAAAAGAATATTTTGTCCAGAAATGTATTTATTGGAAAAGTATAAATCTTAAAATAATTTAACATTGCAAACTATTAATTTAAAATTAAGAACAAAGTTCACATACATACAAAGGTTTTTGTTATTTTTCTCACACCGGCACATTCTGTATGAATAATAGGTTGTAGATTTGAATCTCCAATATTCGCGAGAGCGTGATAATGAATACAAGGAATTACAATCAATACAGGCTGGATCATCGTCCTCGACTCTTCTAAATTATTGAAAACTGTATCTTCATCACTATCTTCCTGTAAATCAAGCCTTTTTTAACTTTTCTTGCAGATTTCTTCCATTCTTTTTCTTTGTTGCTAGCTTCTTTCTGCTGTAATTTTTAATTTCCGGCGTTGAATTTATAATTACCCTGTGCCCCTTCTTTATTCGTTTTCTGTTGTATCTGTTTGCGGTATAGGAGAAATGTGATCTATAACCGATTTTACCATTTCCTTGCAAGAACAACTGTTATTAACACCCCTGTTAATGACAAGAATAACAACGAGGCTACCCCTAGCCTCGTTGTTATTCTTGTCATTTGGAATTATGGGTTCAGGCGTACGAATAGATTGTGAGCATGAAGGAGTATCTGCTTCAACGTTAACTGGAATACTTGATGTTGCAGCTGCTACAAATTTTCTAGTTTTGGAAAATATCTCGATTGATGGGGTATATGCCAGTTTTATGAAATCCACTTAGAGCATTAGATATACTAGCTGCCTTGGAATAAGTTTCATTAAATAACTCGCCAACTTGATAATTTGTAATTCTATGACCTGGATGGGTAGATGGGCAGATAGCCACCTCCGTACTGCTTGGTTATAACAAGTGCTAGGTGGAATAGATACAGCTACATCTAGGTATTGCAGCCTATGTGTGCAGTACGGAGGAAAACAAAACATGAAAATATATATATATTTTTGGCATACTTTAGAACTGGTAACTACTTATGACTGCAATGACCATCCACCAGTAAGAGAATTTTATTTTCCGGGCCCGGATTAGCATATTTTGAAAAATATTTTAACCACAGTAAAAACGTGCCCCATTGATATACGTACCCTTTTTCCTGTGCAAATAGAACTGAGTCAGTGGATGCTTTATCCATTAGTTTGCATTTCGTATTCATCCTTGGAAATATTAAAACGGGAGGGATAAAATTTCCGATTGCCTTCATGCAACAAACAATAGTAAAATGTTGTCCACTCTCAGCAGCGATTAATGCTCCCACTTGTTTTTTCCCTTTTGTTTTTCTGTTCTGGACTGCAATGTAGACGACCCTGATTCATCTACATTGTATATTTGAGCCGGCGTAAAATTCATTTTATTCATTATTTTTTCTAGGGTATCAAAATAAGTTCCTATTTGTATTTGTATTTTGAGCTCTGGCTAGTGAAGTTGCTTCCGGAGTCCTGTCGCTTTAAGAATCCTTGTAACCAATCCCAGTCGGCCATTTTAAGTTCTTTAGTAAATCTGTGATTTAGATTAATCTTTTCAGCAAGCTGGAAGGCGAATTCTTTTAATTCGGTAGGTGATATACCAAAGAACCGTGCTTCTAAAGCTTTAACATGTTCAACAATTTCACCTTCAATTTCTATTGAAAATACCGATAATGTACCTCTCAAAAAAACCCGCTTGTGTTTCTTTTTAAAATTTTATTTTTCTCTTCAACTCGCCTATGCAAAGTATTTTTTGGAATATTAAAAGCTTTAGAAGCCTTCAGCCATTCCATTAGCTTAGCGTTAACAGCAACGATAATCTGTTGTATATTTTCCGGAGACCTATATTGTCGAGTGTTTTTAGATGGTGTTGATTTAGGCATAACGTCCGTCTGAAAAAGCAAACAATGAAGCGTATGAATTCAACAGAAATTGTGTTCGGGTATGACGGCACAGTATGCCATCATAGACGAGCATTGATATGCCATCATACCCGAATATGCACGTGATTACTAAAACTGTTATTGAAAATAAACTGGCAGTGTGGTGCCTAAACTGTTATGCCGTTTTGATGTTATGACAATAAACTGCTTGTGTAATTCAGGAATACGCTCTCATTTAACTATACAGACAGTTTGCTACCGTAAAAATAACGTATCGACAATACTAAAAAAAAAATAAAGTTTCGGGCGACGTGGATTGCCCCACCTACGCGCTCCTGCCAACGTCTAACGGCCCACCCGGCTTCTATGAAGCCTCCGTTCAGGGGTGGGCAGACCCGAAGGTACAAAAAAAAAGGGGAAGGTGGAATAGGGCGCCACCAAATTTGGTACCGCTAGACGCCGCAAAGCCGGAAAACAGGATAACTGAAATATGGTACGCCACGCGGCGGGTAAATGGCGCAACCAAGTTGTCCGAAACGATAAAACAATGAAAAGAAAAGTTCGGACCAGGTTAAATACCACCAAATCTTTATTTTAATGGTATATTAAATACAATCAATTAGCACATAGAATTGATTCAAAAAAGGAAAAGTGATAATTAAAAAAAGTAATATTAATAAAATGACAAAAAAGGGATGTTCGAAATTCAACCGTCAAAAAGAATGAAAATCAATAAATTGACTTAATAAGTTAGTTTTCAAAATTCGACAAAAAAAAAGAATGAAACTAAGTATATTATTATAATCAGTCCGGTTTGTTCACAGCTAGCTACCCCCATCAAAATACATATTTATCTGGTTCACAAATGGTGCGTGTGAGCCTAAATACAAAATTATGAGCCGGAACTCTTGAGCAGACCCTGTATACGTCTGGAGGTGTAACTAAATTTTAAATAAACTGAAATTAAAATTTACGAACTCGAATTAATTGAACAAAAGTTTGAGGTTCTATAATATTTTAAAAAGGAATGAAAGATTATTTAATTAAAACAGAACAAATAATAGAGATAATATAATATCTTTAAATTAAATTAATTATTTGATTTAAACAACGAATAAAAGAGAAAGTGTATAACTAAATTTAAAGTCGTAAACTTGAGACAAAGAAAAGAAAACTAGATTTTATTTTACTTTTAGGTCAGAGAAACACATGTCCTTGTTAACGTCTAAGATTTTGTACAAACAGAAAAAAAAAACTGCTAAGAACACGTTAGGTCGTTTTCTTGGAAAATAAAAAAACTACACATTAATAAAAATTTACGTTGAAATTTTAACAGCTCAATTATTTTACATTTGAAAATATAGCCACAAAAAAAAAGAAAAGAGAAAAATAATGTTGCTTCCAATTATTTAAACTAATATTATGAATAAATTACGTAGGTTTAAAAAAAAGAAAATTGATTATGAATAGAGAATGATTAAGTATGCATATTTCTATAACTTAAAAATAGATTAAACCGTAATTATTGACTGAAATTATAAAATTGATCCTGTAAATCGTGTTCGTGGCGTTTATAAAAATGGAATAATTTTGAACATTAGTAATAGTTGCCCATAGAAAAAAAAACACCTATTTAAGGGTGCAAATAAACGAATGAAAATTAAAAGAAATAAATTAATTTAGAAATTATATACCAGAATGTTCTAGTGTTTTTTTAAGACGCTAAACTTCTATGTCGGTAATTAGAGACGAAGCCCTCTCGTCACCGTAAATCCCTCAATAGGTAATTGGTCCTTCCACTAAAATATACCAGGAGCTTGATGAAATCCCTATATGCAGGAACTATATTGATACACTTAATATGTCGATAATTAGAAGCCCTAATTATTCAAGCATTCACGTGGTGACCGAGAGAGAATCATTATCAGACATCGGCCGGTGTCGATCTTCGAACTCAGCGACCAAATATTCACCGCGCGTGCCAATCAGAGTGGGGAAAGCAACAAATAAAGTTAATTCGTAATAATACCTACAGATACATGAACTTAATCATATGAACCTACAGGTAAGTTCAAAACTAATAGAACAAAATTGTAAAGGAAGAACTCTAACTTGCGACAAATAATGAAGTCTACGAACATGTAACAAGTTATCATACTTTGTACTTACCAGTAAGAAAATTTCTGTACCACGCAAATTACTTTTCGTACCTTTTCTCTGTCGTAATTCAACGTAGCTACACAAACCACACCTGCAACACGAATTCTTCAAATGAACGTGTTCTTGGTTGCCTATAATAGGTCTGTAGATTTGCTAGCTAGATAGAAAACACGAGTGTGCCATCATAGCCATTGTGGCATCATAGCCTAATTTCCCCTATCAAGAACGGTAAGGAACGCTTATTCTTCGACAGCAGTGCTCGATAGCGAAGTCTCAAATTTTGCCTAAGACCGGTAGAACTCTTAACGTTCGCGATGTTAATAATGTTTTTTTTGGACGGTCGTATAAAATTTACCACAATTGAAATAATTTAATTTATACTAAATAAACAAAAAGTCAAAAGTGACGTTTATATTTCGCGTCAAGTCCAACTTGTCTATACGATATTTGTATTTTGTTATACCGGGTGTCCGTTATTGATTGAGGCTGACGTTTGTCAAATTTTAGAAATTTCCTTGCTTAGTATTTGCCACGCTGAGAATTATACCGGGCCCCGTCAGTTAACGCTGTTTTTTTTTAATATAAAATGTACTGTTACGAGCAATAAATTCTGGTCGTCAATGTTACTTTAAAATTTGATTAGATTGTCACAAATTGTAAATTTCCCCCGCCTAATATTACCTATGTCAATGAATTGTCAACATTAATGAAATTTTACAAAGAAAAAATGACATTTATTGTCATGCAACTGAAGTTTGCAATACAACTCCATCCGACGGACACTATGTGTCGCAACAATTGTAATGGAATTTTACCTCAATAAAGTGGAAATTACGTAATATTGTTTTTTCATTTTTATTTAATTAATTATGAATTTCCATCAAGTAAAGGCTACTTCGATTATATACCGCATGTGTCAAATATCATTAGGCATAGGGAATACGTATGAGTACATACGATGTATATGTATATGGAAAAGCCGATCCAATGCAGGCGAAGACCGCGACGGCCGGCAACGATTGTCTCCGATTGTTTTGCAAATACAAGTTAGCAGTAATCATTTGACCATCGACATAGGTACTTGTAATGCGTTCTAAAATAACATTTACAAATTGCAAGGGATTTGCTTTTCTTATTTCTTTCAGTAGATGCAGGAAATTTTTAAGCTGCGGTGCGTCGCATAAACAAAAGCGTAATTCTAATAATATTAAAGAATAATCCTAATAAAATAAATAAAAAAGGATTCTAAAAATTATAATAAATTATACAAGAGGTTCAAAAATTCCTCCTTGCACAGCAAGACATTGTCCTAGGCGGTCGTAGAAATTAGCTCTTACATTTGCTAACATGTCGGCAGTTAATGAATTCGCAGCCTCAGTTATTTTTTCTCTCAAGGCAACTAGATTTTCTGCTCTACCAGCTTCATGAGTATAAACAATATTTTTTAGATATCCCCACAAAAAGAAATCATTTGGAGATAGATCAGGAGATCGCTAGGGTCATTTAATGTTTCCTGTTCCAGTAAAAAGACGGTCAGGAAAAGTATTTCCTAGAAATTCCTTTACCCTCACTGCATTATGTGCTGGACAGCCATCATGTTGAAACCAAACGATTTCCTGATTTATTCCAATGTTTTGAATGGCGGGAAGTATTTTATTTTTCAGTAATTCGAGATACTTGTCGGCATTTAATATACCATCAATAAAATAGGGGCCTATAGAATGGTCACCTAAGATACCTGCCCAAACGTTGAGTTTTTGAGGATACTGAGTGCGATTTGCAAAATGCCGGTGTTGATTTTCTGAAGCCCAATATCAAAGTACATAGAGAGATCGTGCTTTCCGTGTAATGGAAAAGTTGATTCATCGGTGAAGAGAATATTTTTAACGAAATTTTATCTCGATGTATCTTTTCCATAACGTCTTGACAAAACTCCATTCTCCGGAAATTGTCCTCGGGAAATATTTCTTGAGTTTTCGAATATTTGAAACATTTTAAACCATTACGTTTCCAAATACGTGAAATAGTTTTGTTACTTGTACCCAATTCCTCGGCAGCACTTCTAGTAGATCTCGTGTTATCAATTTTCACCATACTACAAATTAATACATCCCGCCGTTCTCTTTCCTCAATATTTTGTGGTGATACCTCTCTTGGTTTGCATTTCGTACAGTTATTGAGACAGAAACAAGTTTCAAATTTATTTATAATATTATAAATTGTTTGTCTGCAAGGTACAGAACGATCTGCAAAAGTCAGCGCAAACAAATTCATGCACTCCATTGCAGACTTGCCAGCATAAAACCATTTTACTATCTGAAGCTTTTCAGTGGGTGTGTAAAGAGCCATTATACATTAATTTTATTGTACGCTTTCAAACTGTAACGGCCGCAGCTAGACTGAATGCAAAATTTCCAGTCAATCGGTATCTGAGACAATCGTCAGACGTCGCGGTCTTCGCTGGCATTGGACTGGCTTTCTCATGTACGTATACATTGTATGTACAGCAGACCGATTTTCATGTGGCCGGTTAGAAGTACCGCCCTCGAGGTGCGCACGAAATTCATAGGTAGGGGAACCTCTGGCATTCAGTGTTTTACATCGTTTTAAGCGATAAACACAGTAGTGCAGTGTCGTATTAAGGTAGTGAGTAATAGAGTTTAAAAGTAAATTAAATAAATGTGTTTTACACAGTGAAACTCGTGAAGTGATCTCAAATGTATTTAAATATATGCAAGAAGAAAAAACTTCAGGGGTACTCAAAATTCCACTGGATCAGTTATATGAACGCGTTATTGCCGCAACGGGTGTTTTTGAGAGAAGTATTAGACGGATTATTAAAGAAAAAAGTGAAATAAACGCAGGTGCCGGTTCATCTTTTACATCGCCAAAGAAAAATATAAAAACCAAGCCCAAAACCGACTTAGACGATGCAGATAAAGGTGTGCTGCGTTGAACAATTTTAAATACCTTTACTGTTGACAAAATTGTGCCTACAATGCCAAACATTCTAAGAAAATTTAAAGAAACAGGATACACTGGAGGAATAGATTCTCTTCGGAAAGTAGTAAAAGATATGGGCTTTCGTTGGAGAAAAACAAAAACCAACAGAAAGTTGTTAATGGAAAACACGACATTCGTCAGTTAAGAGTGTCTTATTTGCGTACCATTCAAAGCTACAGAAATGAAAAAAGACCGATTATATATATGGATGAAACTTACATCCACAGTTCTCATACCGTGGCTACTTGTTGGAGTGACAATTCCAATGAAGGATTAGCAAGGCCTATATCAAAAGGTCTAAGACTAATTATAGTTCATGCTGGCTGCGAGACGGGATTCATTCCGAATGCTAAATTGATTTTTAAGTCTAATATTATTAATTAATACCACAACGGGAGATTATCATCACGAGATGAATTATGGAAATTACAAAAAATGGTTGTTAGAAAAATTAATTCCAAACCTGCCTCCAAAGTCTGTCCTAGTAATTGACAATGCTCCTTATCATAATGTCCAAAAAGATAAACCACCTAATTCTAATAGCAGGAAATCAGTTATGATAGACTGGTTAAGGTCTGACAATATTTACTTCCACAATAACATGCTCAAGCCCGATTTATATAATATTATTAAAGTACATAAGCCAACATTTAAAACGTTCGAGATAGATGAAATGTTAACACAACGTGGCCATAGTGTTTTGCGATTACCGCCATACCACCCAGATTTAAATCCGATTGAGTTAGTATGGGCATCTCTTAAACAATATGTGGCACAAAAAACTGTATCATTCACTATTAGATATGTTCAATACTTATGTGATAACTTTTTTGGTGAATTTAGTGCTGCTGAATGGAATAAATGTTGTGACCACGCGATAAAGTGGGAGCAAAAGTTTTTGGAAGCGGAACCTCTCATAGACGAAGTTACAGACCAGTTCATTATTAATTTGGGTGAAGACTCTGAATCGGAGAGCGAAGAGGAAGTCAGTGATAGTGATTCTGCATAACTTTTTATATAATTATATGTATAATTTACCGTAATTTTTTTGAAACTTAGTTATTGTTCATTATTGTTTTCTCCTATAATTATTTTTGAGTATTTATGTATTATTTCTTATTGTAATTATTATTTTCATTGTTATTTCCAATAATATTAGTATTAATAATATTCTTTTCTCCACGACTATTAAATAATGTTATTACAACACTCGCCTACGCTCGTTGAAGAATATACTGTTCTTTTGTACATATAGAAACATTACAATGTGATTGTAATGAGAAAGAGATTAGCATAAACATTATTTGCCAATAATTCAGTTAATTATCCCAATTAGTTTTACTTAATCCTAAGCCTTTCTACCGTTAAGTGTAGCTAACAATCTTATTCAGTCATCCCCTTAATGTGATGTTAGTGCGCTATTAGGTAGTAGGTAAGGTAAGACATTTTAATTAAACATGTTACATGGAACTATGCGTTTTATTTTACTTCTATTTGCCTTAATTTAGTGAAATACAAACCATTATAAACATGTTCAACAATGTGATTTTCTGAATTTATCCCTTACTACGTCCCAATGCACGACTCGCACAAAGAGTTTGCATTTCATTTTTCCGAATACTGTCTCTATCTAACACTGACCCTTACTTGACGCACGTACAAATTCTCCCACCGGCCACATGAAAATCGGTCTGCTGTACTCATACGTTGATTCTCTATGCCTAATGATAGTAATGATATTTAACACACACACACACACACACACACACATATATATATATATATATATATATATATATATATATATATATATATGCGACACACAGTGTCTTCCTCGGATGGAGAACTCCATCCGAGAAAGACACTGTATGTCGAAATAATTGTAATAGGATTTTACCTCAATAAAGTGGAAATTAAGTAATATTGCTTTTTCATTTTTATTTCATTTATTTTATATTAATTTTACCTAGCGTTCAGACATCGGTAAGTAAAATACGAGTTGGCTCTATCGTCTTGGCAACAGATATTGTAAATAAACAAAAGAACTGATTCGTGCAAAAAATGTTTTAAAATAAT
The DNA here is from genome assembly GCA_935421215.2 of Melolontha melolontha. Taxonomy (NCBI): domain Eukaryota; kingdom Metazoa; phylum Arthropoda; class Insecta; order Coleoptera; family Scarabaeidae; genus Melolontha; species Melolontha melolontha. The sequence continues at coordinate 63,236,277 of OW285236.1, forward strand.
ATTCTTACAATATTTTTAGTTGTTAGGTTTCGAATATTTATCGGAAAACGAAGACCAACTACGCGAAGATGAAGAAAAACGAAACCTACTGGACCAATTGTGTGCCAAACATTTTCAGCATAGAAATAAAATATTTAAAAAGAAACGGTTCACTGACACGGTAACAGAAGGCGACCTCCACGAAGAATTCGTCCGATCTTTGCCACAAAGAACCTCGATCAATATGGCTGTCAAACATTGGCAAACCTATGATCTTAAACCTTTCGTGATGAGATTGATTCAAAATCAATTGGACAATCGCTCTTCTGTTGAAAATCTGACTGAATGTCGCGAAGTGACGGTTCAGTACATCAACTTGGTCACGACGTACAAGTGCAATTTTATAGAACTATTGGATGCTATTTATAACAAAATCCATGATATAATCACTCAGTTCCTGGGCGTACTAGTTAATGTATCGATTTTGGATAAAGATGTGACAATGTTGGTAGCCTATGGTACCAAACCTTGTAGACAAGAATTGGAAAGCAAAAATGCATTGGTGTCTGCTTACAAAATTAAGGAACTATCATCAGATATTAAGAATGTTAAGATGGCATCGATAGGTAGGTAATTATGATAACATTATTTGTGTGTTCATATTTTCATTTTGAGTTTAATAACGGAAAATATTATAATAAAGATTGTTATACACGATCATAAATTACATGTATTTCTACATGTATTTATTGAACAATGTCCCTTGAACGTGTATTACAGAAAATTTTACGTCAAATTTCTACGTGTATCTAAATATAAAAATTTTCAAGGTTATTCATGTGTCTTTGTAGTCAATTCTAGGGATTATAGTTTTTGAAATTGGTTGAAGACGTAGATATTGGCATTAAGACATTAGCATATATTACATTGTTTTGGTTTTTGTTTTTATTTATCATAGTAATATGAGGGTCACCTTTTATATTTTTACAAAATCTGGGAAGAAAACAAAATTTTTGGGAACAAGCTATTTTATTGTTTTTCAAAATATTCGCCTTTATGGTCTATACACTTTTGCATGCATACGAACCAGTTCTCAAAACATTTTTTCCACTCTGAAGGTTGTATCTCAGAAACATGGTTTTCAAAGGTTTCGGCTGCTTCTTGACGTGATGAAAATCGCTGTACACGCATTTTTTGTTTGACAGTTGGGAACAAAAAGAAATCATTCGGCGACAAGTCAGGTGAATATGTACAATGAGGACAATATTTCAACACCTTTCTCCTTCAAATAGTCAACTGTTAGACGTGCTGTATGGGAACTCGTGTTGTCGTGATGAAAAATAATGCGACGTTTTCGGTTGTTTTTCCTGATTTCGTCTATAACTTTTGGCAAACAAATTACTGTATACCATTCAGCGTTAACAGTTTTTCGATCCTCTAAAGGAATTGTTGCGATGTGTCTTGTACAGCCGAAGAAACAAGCGATCATTTTCTCGGAAGTGCTCCGTTCACGAACAACTTTTGTGGGGTTCGGTTCGTCATGGAACACCTATACAGTAGATTGTTGCTTGTTTTCCGGCTCATACGCATATATCCATGTTTCGTCACCTGTGACGATGTTGTATACGGATTTTGCGGTTCCTAAGTCGATTTTTTTGCGCATCTCTTTACACCAATTGACACGAGCTGCTTTCTGTGCTTGTGGAATCCATCTGGAACACATTTTTTTTTCAAATAAATGTTCATGTAAAATCGAATGAATTGCAGTTTGCGATATGCTGAGAGATGCCTCTACCTCACTCTAAGTCACATGTCGATCATGTTCTATCATTTTCCGTACAGCATCGATGTTTTTTGGAATCACAACAGTTTTTGGTCGACCTTTATGTGATTTATCACTCACTGAGGCACGACCATGACGAAATTCTGCAAACCAATTGCAAACTATCTTCTCTGATGGTGCTTCATTACCAAAAGTTGACCGAATCGATATAATGCATTCTTGTGGAGTTAGGCCTTTTTTCTAATCTTAAAAAATCATCCAATGAAAACCTTCACGAGTAATCTTCATTATTTTACAAACTCACTGTCTTAAAATTGTCACTGTCAACAAACTACTTACTCAATTTCTAAACTATCGCGAATTTCTCATTGACAAATGTCAAACTTTAAGAATATAGTGATTACATATGTCAAAAGCACCATCTGGTGGTCGATTGTAAAAATATAAATGGTGTCCCTCGTAGCAGTTACTGCATTACATTTATTAATTTCTTTTTAAACACTAGTCTTTCAGAAACTCATAATAAATTAAAAAAGTGAACACAAGAGAAATTATGTCAAGTTACTTGGAGTGCCAATATTTTTTATTGTCTACCAACAACAAGATGTCATTCCTCTTTGTCATACTTGATACTAAATATTATTGTGTATTGTGTCAAGCGCTTCAATTTTTACATGTATTTTTATATGTATTTTACATGTATTTCTACATGTATTTCTTTGATCGTGTATAACAGCCTTTAGTAATATTAAATATTTACTGTAACTAGAGTCATATGATTTGTTTGTTTCGGCGACTGTTAAATTAATATGTTGGCAAAGTTAAGCCTGAACACCTAAGTTTGTTATTTCTATATTACACATAATATGATATATGCCATTATAGAGCTAATTTTACAGAAAATAACGGGTGTTCAAGTTATTTGTATATTAAGGGCATGATTAGGAAATTATGGTTTTTTCTCCATATGCCCGTGCTAACGGGTCACTATAAATGATTAACTTTTGTTATTAAGATACCGACAGTTCTGCAAATTTATGTTGATATGCCTGATTTTTAAATTCAAATTTATCAAAAATTTGATAAATTAAACGTTCTAACCATATGTCATCCATATTTACATAAAATATTCTAACCCAAAAACATAAATATAGGCGAATGATCTGGCAAGTCAAAATATCTCGGAGTTGCCAAATTAAATATTTGTTTCAATTATTTAATCACTCGGTACATGTTATATTCGATTTTACGAGGGGAGATTTTATGTTATCTACCTAGCTATGAAAGAAACGAGTTAGAAAAACAAAGAAAAAATTTCTTTGAAAAAATAATACCTATATTGTGTAACGAGTGACGAAAGTAACATTTTTTTAAGCGCGAACTGTAATGTTCGCGAGCTTTAAAAAACGATTTGGACGAGTTAAACACTATACTTTTTCTACGACCTCGCCTATGGCATTATAACAAACTTAAAAAAATTATGTAAACAAATATTTTATTTTCAATTAAAAATTACAAAACTATAGATCATATTTAAATTAGCTATGATTTAAATATTGATACATAGAATATGTATGTAGACCATAAATTCGATGGCTTTAGATTTTCCCACAATTTTGCAAAATATGCAAGCAGCACACATTTCCGAATCTGAATTTATGCTCTTATCAGCTCTCTATTCAATGAATTTTACATAAACTTCTTCATACTTCTTTCTCGATTTTGCTGATAATTAGCCCGAAGAGGTTTTCTTAGCTTGATTTACTATTTCTAGTGGAGTATTGAGAATATATAAATCACTTTCTGAATCAGAAATCATGATAAAGGTACGAACCGCACAAACTGACGTGATTTAAAAATGACGCGATACAGTGATAGCAGGCAACCAGCCACAAGTAAAAATTAGTAGTTAATTTCCGTCACTAGGGACGAAAGTTAACGTTATGGGATTTCCTCTCATTGGTGACGAAAATCAAATATTCGCTGCAGTATTTGGTGACGAAAAATGTCTTTTTATAAAGGGTCGTAGAAAATTTGTATATTACAGTACAAGTGAAGAAATTACTGGTTTAGCTCACGCGTGTGTCAGTTTGACACACGAGGCGTCAGCCGAGTGTGATTGGAAGCACAAGTGATTACCTATTTAAAGGTATCGAAAATTAAAAATATTCAATTTCCTTACAGTTATAAGGTACATCGCATTATTCATGTCAATATAAATAATTTAGCATAAATAGCAGGTTTTATCATTGGAATGATTACGCGGTTACGATAAAATAAAAACTCTATTTGAAAACGCGCTATTACATACCGAGGTAGGCACTTTACAGGCTAGCTTATGTCACTTTTCCGGCTAGGTAATGTCATTTCAGTATTTATGAAACATCAGTGTCATTTAAAAAAAGTAAATTGTATTAAAGCTATTCACAAATCTTTATTAAGTAAATGACAAGGCAACGTTTTAATAATAAATTGATTCGCTTTTGGAATTAATTTCAATTGTTACATTAGAATTTCTATGACTGTTTACTGTTAGAGAAAGACCATGTTTAAAACTGTAGAATACTAATTTAGTAATTTGTCAGAAAATATTACTGTTAATTGTTACGTTACCTAGCAACAGTACCTATCAAAAGCATTTAAGCAATTTAATAGTAGTGATGTAGTAGTTTATATAATAATTAATTACTAACCGATCGTGAGTAAAATAGTATACAAACCTCGGCGGAAAGATTCATTCCCGTATCGAGATTAAGTGAACTTTCTAATCTTCAATGGTAATGAACCACTTTCCGCCACGATATGTAATATACTATTACTTCACTCCGAGTGAACAAAATAAACGGTTTCAGGCTTAGCAACCAGTGGAGAAACAACGTGTTTTATAGGCAGGATTGAACAAATACCTTTTTACACCTACTTGTTTTGCTTTTACATATTTAATATTATCATCTTGCCATGATTTTAGAGAGCTTTCATCTTGAAAAACCTAGGTTTCATTAACAAAAACAAACTGAAATGTATTTTCATTTCTAAAACACATTTATTGTTGCCAAAATATTCGTTTCAAAACAATATGAGGAAATTCCATGAATGCTCGGTTATGGTCGTCTTTCTTAAAATGGAAATATTTTGGAATATTTCGTTGTGAAACACGAAGAATACAAAAAAAAAATACGAGAAAAATAAAATGGGCAATAGTAATATGTACCTGCAACTGACAGATGACAGGCGTTCAAACGATGATCATACGTGATAATATTGTGCGGAATAGCCAACAGTGAATAAAATGTCGGAGAAGTTTTATGTACTACAGTAGTAAATTGAATGACTTAGGTTTTTATACCTGATATTACTGGTTATGACGTGACTGCTCTGTTATCGTAAGAATACTATAAAAATGCTGCGTAAAAATATATATAGAGGAGTTATTCATCTAGTGGAAGTAGATAATAATAAGAATACAGTCAACGAGTAAAAATGAATTATAAGAGAAAACGCGTTATATCAAATTGTACGCCATACTAGATCCATGATGACACGTCCTATATATGGTGCCGGCAAGATGTCAATTATAAGATTATAAGATATCAACTATAAAAAGGTCAATAATGAAGCAATTAATTGCTTCGACTGTTTACAGACACCTTTCGGCATTATATACAAATCATGAAACGAGATAATAAACACAATGTAGTTTTAAAAGAAACTGTTTTTAAACAATCAAAATAAACTGGAAAAATGTACACGAAACTAGGTTTATTTGACAGATATGTTATCTTTCAACACCGCAAGTAACTATTACCCTGTTAAAAATATATTTAAGGAATATTTAGTATTGAAACGGAAATTATGTGATTATTTGCCATGAATGTTTATATTATCAATTTATAAGATTTTGTATTTAAATTAATGAAATAAAAGCTTTGAAATATAGTTTAACAAACTAACTTTTCTAGTTTCTCTAATACAGTTATGACAACATGTAAACGTCATCAATTACGTACAATTGGACTTAGCACTTTCTTCTACAAGTGTCCCGTATCGCTATGTTCAAATTTTAGGAGTGTAAAGTAGACTTCATTTCAAGTAACAAAAACGTAAAACTTATATATCCATTTTTATTTGTTTCAAAGTTACAGATCTATGAATATGATTGTCAGATCATGAAAAAAAATGTAATCCTAAAGTCAATACAAACTGATTTTATTTAAAAAAAGTTATACGATTCGATAACAGGCCTGTCATTGTTAACGTCGCATAATAAAATGTTATCTTAAAATAAATAACAGCTTATTAGTGAGTGGACACGTTTTCTTTATTCCAAATGCCTTACCGATTTTCTTCTCAAGAGTATGCGGACATGCATTTTGTGTATGGCTACTGCAACGGCAGTGCACGTTAAGTAATTATTGAATACCGACATCAGTTGTCCGATAGGCGCATTCCTCATTACAGAACGTTTCTGGAAGTACACAGACAATTTCGGGAATGCGGGCTGCGTGATTATCTTTTCGACCGAGGACTCCGAGGAGTAAATTTGCCAGCAGACTTAGAGGACGAAGCAGTAGCTATTGTTACAAGGGATCCAACTCTCAGTGTACGTCGAATCGCTAGACAACTAGGAGTGCCACGAACGACAGTTTGGCGAATTTTAAAACGTGAGGGCTTATATCCATATCACTATCGCAGGAGACACCGTTTGCTTGAGGCAGACCACTATGCTCGTCTAGTTTATTCTACCTAGATATTAAGACAGTCACGGCTTCATTATAATGTCTTCAGAACAGTCCTCTGGACAGATGAATCAACGTTCACGAGACACTTCTCGTGTTACAAATCTGAGAAACCTGCACAGGTGGTCATCAGAAAATCCCAAAGTTATAAGCCCATCTAAATTTCAACATGAATTTTCTATTAACGTTTGGGCGGCCCTAATCGATGACTTGTTGATTCGTCCTGTCGTTCTTCCTGGGAGGTTAAATGTAGACAATTACCTACCATTTCTTATTGACGAATTGCCAGGTCTTTTAGAGGATGCCCCACTGAATGTTCGACGAGACATGTGGTTTCACATGGATGGGGCACCACCACATTTCGGAATTGCTGTCTGAAATTAGGTTAACGTCAATTATCCAAGATGGATTGGTCGAGGTGGGCCTGTTGCATGGCCACCCAGATCACCGGATCTTAATCCCCTTGACTTTTATTTATGGGGGTACATCAAAAATTTAGTCTACGCGCAAGTTTCGAACACAAGAGAAGAGTTGTTGGATCGCATTCACCTGGCTGCCGAGCAAATCCAACAAAACAAGTATGAAATTCGGATAAGTACTTCTTCTGTTGGCTTACGGGCACAAGTCTGCATTCAGCAAGGAGGTGAACATTTCGAAAATATTATTAATTGAACTTTTTTAAATCAAATCAGTTATTATTGACTTTAAAATTACATTTTTTTTTCATGATCTGACAATCACATTCATAGATCTGTAACTTTGAAACAAATAAAAATGGATATACAAGTTTTACGTTTTTTTACTTGAAATGAAGTCAACTTTACACTCCTAAAATTTGAACATAACGATTCGGGACACTTTTATATGTAAATAGTATTTTTACGATACCAAGGCGTACACGTCATTGGTGATGTTTGTATAGTGTAGCAAGATGTGCATTTTTGTTGGTGTCTTATGTAATGAATAATAATTCTCTAATATAGGTTATATGTATCAGAATAATTGAAACATACATGAGTAGGTAAACCCCACCAGTTTTGTATAATACAAAGGTATTTTTAATAATATAAAATATTACTAAAAATCTGGTGTGAAGAAGACAAATGCAGGTTCACTATTAATATTTTCTGTGAACGTGTCCGAATATATCCTATCCCCAGAGACGTAGAAAAGCGAAATACGTATCTACGTCTCTGGGGATAGGATATATTCGGACACGTTCACAGAAAATATTAATAGTGAACCTGCATTTGTGTTCTTCACACCAGATTTTTAGTAATATTTTATATTATTAAAAATACCTTTGTATTATATGTATCAAATAATTGACATGACATGGAAGATATTTAGGTTATGTTGGGGTCATAATTCATAATAAAATATATACAAATGAAGTGGATGCATACATATTAATTGGATTTTATTTGAAATATAAAGTAGGTAGTCTAATATGGGGGAACTATGTATAAACAAGAACACTAATTGATGTAAGGGGAACGTAATTTGACAAAAAGGGAATTTCATTTGACAAACGCAGCTGACGTTTAAAAAAAAATGGAAATTCATTTGACAGTAAAACGCAATTGACAAATGTGGAAAAACAAATGAAAATGACTCTAATGTATTCCTAATTTTATTTTTTAATTGTAATGATCATTGCTAATATTTTGTATTCTCTACTTTTGCTTACAGGCATAGCGAATGGATGTGTTTACTCTGGAGTTATTGGTCATCCAATGCGTAAAGAATTTGTTCTAGTTGGGAAGGTTGTAACCAAAGCTGCTAAATTCATGTGTTCTTGTCCCGGAAAAGTAGTTTGCGATTATAAAACGTACAAAAATTCTAAATTAGCGACTCAATATTTTAACTTGCTACCTTCCTCAGAAATGAAAATAGAAGATAGTGCAATCTTCGAATATAAGGGCGTATTAGATTTACCAATCGTTGGACATCGAGCCATTTTAATTGGCAGAGAAGATGAGTCCGATTTAATTTTCACCATCGTAAATCATTCCGACAAAGTAAACTATTACGGAATCTGTTTCCATGGGCAGCATAAAATTGGAAAATCCAGGTTGTTGCAGTCGAATTTTTGCGATTTGTACAGGGACGGTTATACACTTGCTTCTATAGAATTATCGCAATGCACTCAAAGACCATACTTTTGCATATCGTCCCTTTACAAGCAATTGTATAATTTAAAAAGCACCATTGATAGTGAAGAATTTGTTTTGGTCAAGGAATTGCCGACGGATCTCTGGGATTTTAGCGAAATATTGCAGAATACTCTTCACTGCAGGGACAGTTATCTGCCCGTTCAAAGAAAATTTCGTATTTTGAGTTTATTCAGGGAAATATCGAGAAATTGCGAGTTGGGATTTGCTGTAATATTTATCGATAATATACAGTACATCGATCAGCACAGTTTCGACATCTTAGAAACCGTCATCGGTGAAGGTTTTATAAGACTTATTTGCGCAGGGCAGTTCGATGAGAAATTCTGTGATATAAGATTTAGGATGTCACTTAATAATCATATCAAATTGTTCGAGCTAGGTTGCTTAAAAACAGAATACGTCCCCAGATTGATTTGTGGTCTTTTAGAAGTGGCTGGAGTTTCTATTAAACTAATAGATGAGATTGTGAGAAATTGTGATTTAAATCCAGGATTGATAGAAGTAGTATTAATGAGATTGGTAAATGAAAATAACCTTAATATGAGTTACGTAACGGACCTATCCAAGTTAACTGGGGAATCTTATTTTTTTAAAGAGCGTTTAGATAAACCCAATGCTCTCATTGGAAGTGTTCGAGATGATTTTCAATTAACCACAAAGTTTCATATAACAGGCTTACCTTCAGAAGTTATTTCTAACTTGCCACAGTTTGATTTAAGTTTTTTGAAGACGTGTTCCGCATTAGGTGACATTTTTACTAGACTAGTCTTGAAGACTGTGTTTAAATATTCATCGGAATACAATTTGGCAAATGCTATAAAGTCATTTTTCGAAGAAAGTATTTTTGATTGTGGTTCTAAATATTTAAAACCTGAAGGAATATCCTTCGACGAACCAGCGTGTTATTGCAATATAAGTGAAAATGAAATCACGCAGGATAGGATTTTGTTAAGTTTACCAAAATACGCATTCTGCGAGGTGATTCATTTTAAAAATCGCAATGTTAAAAGTCTAGTTTACGATCTTCTTGACGAAAATGACCGAAATAATTTGCATATGAAGGCGACAGAAGTCCTTGAAAATTTGAACCATTCTTGTCGGAATTGTTTACAAAATAATTCAGCGCCTATTGTGGTAATTCCAAAATTTCGTGAGGTATCATACCTTTGCAGTGCGGTTATTAATTGTAAATGTCAAAGTTACGCAACGGAAGTAAAAGAAATCAAACAGAAGAGTTGTGAAAGTGGTGAAAGTGTTTGGGATACACAAAATTTTATAGGTGTCAAGAGAAAGGTTTGGGATTCTAGTATATGCTCCTGTTTGGATATACTGATGCAAACCTATGCAGATTTAGTATATCATAGCGGAAAAACAAATCATATTGAGAAAATGATATATTTCACAATGCAAAAAGGATTTATTATGATGTTGATGAATGAGTTCGAAGAGGCTATTTCAATTTTAAACATGGCCAACGACATGTGCCACCAAGATGGCCCGTTAGAGGAAAACTTTCGGGATATACATGTCGCGAAAATTAATTTGTTGATAGCGCAAGCTTATTTGAGCTTAAATGATGCCAAAATGGCCAAAAAGCATTTATTAATCAGCCTGAAAGAGTACGAAATCACAGTTGATTCCTTTTCACCGGGTACGAAATATTTTCAAACCTCTAAGATAGACTATGAAGACTACAAATTGAAATTACGAAACTCCATAATACAAAATGATTTCGGCACCTGTTTGAATTTAGTAAGCAGTTTATTCGCCCACGAGGGCAATTGGGAAATGGCTAGAGTTGCTTCTAATCAATGTGTTAATTTTCTAAATGATCATCTGGCCAGTGTTAGTCTTCTATGCGATATATATTCCAATGCAATTAGTGTATACAGCTATACAGGTGATGATAAAATTTGCGAACGATTAGAGAAGAGTGTAAGTCAACATATTTTGAAGAGATTTAATAGTAATGTAATTTTCGATTTATTTTCGATAAGTAAGTTAATTTATACTATATTTCATGCGAGATTTGTGAGTGGACATATAGAGACCGCCATTAGATTGGGTTATAGAGCATTGGATTTAAACAACAGTATACACGCTTGTCGAATTCAGGTAGATGTGATTTCTATCTTATCTACCGCTCTGTTGTACGCGAAAAGAATTGAAGATTCCGTCGAAACAGCTAGGATTCTATACAGTATCGGTAGAAGTGCTGACGAATTTGCTTTGATAGCGTATTTTGCTTTCTGTATGGAACTGATATTGGATACCAGTTTCTACTTGGAGCCTGTAGATAATATTATTTCATTTGGTCATGGTTATTTCAATATGCCTCTAAGCAACAGATTCACAACCATAGAAGAAACTCTGTTACTTAATTTGTACGATTTTTCCGTAAGAAATAATCGCTGGGGCGAAATTCACAAATGGAAAACTTTTGTTGAAAATGTAAAGTATTCTTATGATTCAGCTCAGTCCATAAAGAATCTTCTGCGATATACTCAAACTATAATGATCAGTTATCTTAGAAGCGAAGTTATCAGAAAAGATGTTGTAGAGGAGGAAAAGAAAACAATTAAAAATTATCTTAAGCAATGTAAAACCGTTTGCAAGAAATGGAGCCTTTACAAGCCTCGCTATTTACATTTGAGGGCTTACTACTGTAAACTTATGGAGAGAAAAGCGCAGGTGAAGAAATACTTGAAGGAAGCACAAAGAATTGCTACGCGACATGGTAATATTTTAGAGAGATGTTGGTTAATGCAAAGTGAGAATGTATGGAATGGAGGTTTTAGTTTTGAAGGTGATAGGAAGTATATTGAATGGAAGATGGCTAAATCTTATACACATTTACATTGGTCACAAATTATGTATGGTTTACCATGTCATTTATAATGTGTTGTCTTAGGTATATGTATGTAAATAAAAGTTATGTTGATCTTATTTGAAAATTTGTAATTGTAGTTTCACATTATATTAATAAAATTTCGTTATCTTTCATACTTACTTTTGCTTTTATTTTGCTTGAACTATTGAAATGATGTAATATTATACAATTGAAGAAAATATATTGATTCAATAAAATTGGAAATGAACCGGTAACGGCAGGTTTAATATTTACCATGGGTCTTGGGGGGATAAGTCATTTCAGGAAAGTCTCTTAATACAAGACATACGAGGGAAAGTCATTAAATAAGTCACAAACTGCTGTAGGAAAGCTGAAAATAGGAGTGAGTTGTTTCCCTAATTGTCAATAGGTGTCACCACAATCCAGCTTTATAATTCTCAAGTGACAGTTGGTGTGCGCGAACACAGGCAGTGTTAAAATGGCGACCGTGCTCGAAGATTGTACTGTGGAAGAGCAACGTGCTATTCTGCGTTTTTTCTGGGCAAAAGGACTTTTTGCAAAAGATATTCATAAGGAAATGTCTCCTGTTTACGGTGAATAGTGTTTGTCGCGTAAAGCCGTATATAACTGGGTCGAGAAATTCTCTCAAGGACGCTCAAAAGTTGTTGACGATCAGCGAAGTGGCCGCCCCGTTCAGATTTCGACAGATGCAACACTTCGACGGGTGGAAGAGATGATTCGAACTGACAGGCGGGTAACAATAGACAGTATAGCAACTGCAATAGGTGTTCTCATGGTTTAGCCTACGAACTGATGCACGATCGTTTGAATTTCCGAAAAGTTTGCGCACTATGAGTACCTAGACAACTGACCGAGGAACACAGAAGAATTCGAATGGGCTTGTCCTTGCAACACCTCTCTCGATACACAGTGGAATGGGAGAACATGCTTAACAGGATTGTTACTGGTGATGAGTCATGGGTGCACCACTACCAACCCGAAACAAAGCGTGCTTCAATGCAATGGAAACATCCTTCTTCGTCGTCAACAAAGAAATTTAAGGTTGTGCCCTCAGCTGGTAAGGTTATGCTTACCGTGTTCTGGGATTCTCAGGGAGTGCTCCTAGCCCATTTCCAGAACAAAAAAGAGAACGTGACTGCTGAATCATACCGTAGAGTTTTGTTGTTGCTTCAGGATGCTTCGACGAGAACGTCCAGGCCTACTGACGAGAGGAATATTGCTGCATCACGATAATGCCAGGCCCCATTCGGCCCACTTGACCCAAGCGAGAATTGCGCAATTAGGGTGGGAACTTCTTGAACATCCGGCTTACAGTCCCGACCTGGCCCCAAGCGACTATCATCTGTTCGGTCCACTCAAAAAGCATCTTGGCGGCAAACATTTCAAGGGTGACGATATTCAACAAGAGGTACGCACGTGGTTCAGCCACCGGCCCAAACACTTTTATGCAGCAGGCATTGGGGCATTGATAAAGCGATGTGATAAGTGTATTAATGTAGATGGAGACTTTGTTGAAAAATAAAACTTGTTGTTGGCTAACTATTTCTCTAATTATTTTTATAATACCTTTTTGTGACCTAATTACTGACTTTCCCTCGTATTATTTTAAGGTTGAGGTGATTGATATAGTTGTTACTGGGATATATCCTTCATGTGTTTAGCGAAAGTAATAGATAGAAGAAATATTTTATTTCATAAAAACTTCAAGCGCACATTAAGCTAGCAAAAATGTTTCGATGAACAGGAGACAGTGTTCACGTTTATGTTCATTAGCTGTCGTAAATCGCTGTAATCTTAATTTCTTACAAAAAAATGTAGCCATTATATGCTTAGGAACGAGATAGAGAAAAATTCAAAAACAACGACGGCGTGAAAGCCCTGAACGCTACACGTTACATTATTACAAATAGAAGGCTCGGCTAGGTATACTAATAATGAAATTATTCTAAGATAAATAATAAAATTATATTTTAGTTATTTTGTAATAATTAAGACAATTTGTGGTGTTGGTGAAGTCTCCTCAAGGTCCAGTATTCAAATTTTGAATGATATCGGAGCAAAAGTCTAGTCTTTTCCCCTTTTTGAGTTTCTGTTAAAACTTGTACAGGTAATATTTTTTATATCTATTGTAAAAAAAAACAATTATTGTCTATAATTGTTTTTTTTTACAATAGATTTTGGCATCTTTTCTCTAATTGATCAGTTGCATTATTTAAATTACTTTCAGAATTTTCTAAAAACCATACATGTTTCAATAACATGCTATTAGTAAATAAATACGGATGGCCTTACCTTCGAAATGTAGCAATGTATCTACAGTTTATAAAGTATATTTTTTCAGTTCAAGGCCAAATTCAAAGCATGTGATTCAAATCAGTACTGCAAAGTCAAAGAATGTCGGTATTCAATTGCGGAAACAACCGTCTGTCATCATGATATATAAACGTCATGTTTTGCAATATTGTCAAAATTTAAGTAACAAGTGTTCATTTGAAAAGTCAATCTAGTAGCATGTGATTTACTGAGAACATTTTGAAGTATGTCGTAAATTAAAATTTACTACTTAACCTACGAAGTCGTACATTTTGACAGTTTCATACATACAAATAAATAACAAATAATAGGTATTTATTGAAAACTATAAACTATATAAATGTTGAAAATGTTGTCCTTCAAGATCAATGCACTTTAAAATCCTCCGTTCAAAATTTCTGATAATATTCTGCAACATTACTGGATTGTTATTAATTTCCATGCATTTCTGTTCGATTCTCTGAAGCATATCATTCAAATTCAATATAGGTGTTCGAAATATGTTATTTTTTAGATAAGGCCACAAAAAGAAGTCGCAAGGTGTTAAATCGCACGAACGTGCAGGCCAGGCAATTTCAGTATTTCGACTAATTATACGCTCATCAAAAAATTCTCTTAAATAATCCAAAGATTCTGCAGTACAGTGACAAGGTGCTCCGTCTTGTTGGAAATATGCATTTTGTAGTTCATCATCATGCAACCGATTGACAAATGGTTGTAAAATTTCCGTACGGTACCTTTAAGCAGCTAACGTTCTATGAAAAAATATTGGTCCAATGATCGCCTTTGGCTTATCGCTGCCCAAACACCAATTTTCTCTGGATGTAACGATTCTTTATTAATTACATGTGGATTTTCACTACTCCAAATTCTTGTATTTTGTGAATTTAGGTATCTCGTTTTATAAAACCATGCTTCATCAGTAAAGATGACTCTTTGCGAAAGTTCTCCATTATTGTTCATATTTACAAACCAATTACAAAACTGTAGTCTACGTGGGTAATCAATTTATAACAATTCTTGTACTGCTGTGAAACGGTATGGATAAAGTTGCATTGCATATCTTTTTTTAATAACTTGTGAGTTGTACCAACAGAAAGGTTAATTTGTTGACTCAAATGTTGAACAGATGTTTGTGATTCATTTTCCACTATTTATTCAACACGATTGACAACTTGAGGTGTACGTTTCTTAACTGCTCCGCTGTCTGATTTTCTTAAGAAACTACCAGTATCAGAAAAAAGTTTTAAAGTTCTACCCAAGGTATTCTTAAATTGTATATAATCTATTACAAAATGTGGAAACTCAACTTGAAATTGTACCATGCAATCTTGAACTGAATAAACCCATAAACCATCAATTTTATTATCACTTCGAAAATAAGCCTGGACTAAAAACATTTTATGTTCTAAAGTGAAAGCCATTTTAAAACTGAGAAGCAATTTATTTAAACCAGAATCGACGCACGATTATTTTATGCACTAACTGATATTTGTGATTGACATTATCAAATGTCATTTGGATTTACGTTTACGGAACAACAAACACATATTAATATATTTGCGTCTTATTCTATCAAAATTTCAAAGGAACCTAGATTGACTTTTCAAATGAACACTTGTTATGTTACTTGCAATATAATAAAAGAAACCATATACATAACCTTCATGTCAAAATAATAATAATGAGTAAAGTGGCAACATGAATAGTTGAAAAGTATTGTTTCTTTTCGAGTTTTGTATAAATATTTTCCACCCAAGAAAATTATGCGGAAATTATTACTATAATATTCGAACAAATTATTTTAAATGTTATTTATAATTATAAACTCACGAGAATATTCCATCAAACTTTATTTAAAAAGAAATATTTCAAAAAGATCTTTAATGTTAAAAAGTGTTTGTATTATTAAGAATGACATCCTTACCGAAATAATTTTATTGCAATATATCTGGACTGAGAAGATTGGGAATGTATGATTTCGATGTATAATTTAGATTTCTACTTAATTTATATATTGTTTATATTTTAAATAAATTTTAATATATTGGAAGAAAATGTAAAAATTATGTTCGTAACTCTTTGAAAAAGAATAAAAATGTTTTGAGAGTTGTCAATATGGGTTTTTAAATTAAATTTAAAATTATACATAAAAGAAAACATTTATACAGTCTACTTTTAATATTTTATTGTTTCTTAACAAAATAATGGTATAATAATTCGTCTGGTAGAAAATGCAATCCAAATCCATATTATCCTCTATTAGATGAAGATCATATTTAACAAACACATGAGGATTTTCTGATAACTACGTTTGATAATTTTGCAAGTTAGTGCACCCTAATGAGACAAAGAAACTTTATTAAAATAAAATGTTGACTCGATATCTTTATTATGTAATGTTTAGTTGAACCAGTGGCAGTAATTTCTTCGTAGCTTTCGTTGCGTTGTATTGTACATGCAAATGATGCATATTGACGTTTTTTATGGCAGTTTTAATGTTACCATAATAAACTTCTACAAAATATTATAAATACAAAACTATTTTGTCAAAGTAAGATAGTTACCTTGTTATTAATGTTTAGTGAAATTTTAGAAAAGTAAACTTGCCTGTTTTAACCATGTAAAGCCTTGAAAATATTACTTCTATTATTCCCAATATGTTATTTTTAATGTGAATGGAGTGTATATTACAAAAATAAATTAAAACTAATCCGTTTCTGATTCTGACTCAGAACTCGAGTCGTTACATTAATTATTATTGAAGCAATCTCTGCCCTATTGCTCTCGCTCATGCCACTTTGTAATTAAATTTTCTGTATGCCTAACACAATTATCTCAAGTAATTTAATCACACTGTTGCAGAGATTCGTTCCAAATTTCTTTAACTCTTTTATCTGAATAATGATTATTCAGAAAAAATATTTGAATTATAATAATTTTTTACCTTAGCTCAAATCATTTCAATTGCGTGGAAGTCACAATGGAATGGAGGCAACCTTAAAACTTTATGTCCACTTTCTCTTATTATTTCATCTATAATAAATATCTAATCTTCTTTATGATATTTTACTAATTGTATTAATTAATTCTTAGTCATTGCGGGTGAATAGCTTATATTTTTTTTTTCTCAATCATTCCATAATTTTTTTTTTTGAGAAGGTATTTGGCTGTTTATTTTCAATAGCATTATCGATTATTATAACAACATAATTTGAAACATACTTGAATAGGTAAACCTACCAATTTTGTATAATACAAAAGTATTTTTAATAATTTTTAATAATATTAATAATAATATATAATATTATTAAAAATGGGGTGTGAAGAACACAATACAAGTTCATATGTATTTTTGAATGTATCTTCTCCAAAGACGTAGATACGTATTTCACATTTCTGCATGATTATCAATACGCCCCTGTTGGAGAAGAGACACATTCAAAAAAACATAACTACCTAGCTATCTTGCAGATATTATTAAGACAGAGCGTGAAGGAATATTAAGCGCTGTCTCTATAATAATCGCTGAACTAGATTATTATAAGTGATGGTACCTCAATATTTGGTATAAGCTGATCATTTACCGATTGCTTAAATGGGTCACCACTAATTTCTCCATGGTAATCACCGGTGATTGTTTTTGATGTAGAAATCCTTTAATAAAGCCTTCGTCATGAAGCCATCATAGCTTGCGGGTTTCTTAACACGTTTTACATTATCATCTTGCCTTGATTTCATTCTATTCCCTTTTGAAAATATCCAATTTTCATCATCATCCAAGTTTCATCAAGGAAAACGACCTGATCTAAAGTTGAAGTTTATGTTATTCATATATTCCCTTAAAAACACATTTCTCATGCAGACTATATTTATTTTCTCTGTGAGCGCTCTCCTGTTACACTCTTTCTTATATTTAAAACCAATATCTTTAAGCAATATTGCTAAAGAAGTTGTACTTGTATGAATAAATTCTTTCATAGCTAAAACATTGCTTAGAGTTTTTAAGGTAAGATGTTTTTCTGAAAAAATTGAACATGTGATAGATATTTACAATATATTACAATATATTACAATACATTACAATATATTACAATATATTACAATATATTACAATATATTTATACAATATATAAAAAATATATTAAAAATGTTGGATCTTCCATTTTAGTTGCTTCTGGTAAGTCCTTAGTTTTTGGCTTCTTACAAGACCTTTTTTTGCCAGGAGACGATAAGACTGTATTCTGAATGTTGCGATGTTTGATAGTGTAGACCGTTCTACTAGAAATATTAAGGACTTCTGTTACCCTCTAAATTAAAACTTCTTTTATAACATTGCTTTAACTGATTTTGAGAATTACCTCATGAACACCAATAATGGACATAAATGTTCCACCATTCTCTTTTTCCGATTAAAAATAGGCTGTAAGATTTAGAGAATCAAGAGGTGCCAGGTAATTAAGAAATATTCTCTGAAATAAATGGGTTAGAAATGTCAAAGTGATAATCAAACAATTTCGTATTTATTGCCACTTATTGATATTATTATTTATTATCAGTATTGTCCTCAAAAGAACAGATTTTGTAATTTTTGATGACAGACTAAATATTCAAATTCGAAGAATTGATTGATCAAGAGCTTGATCAAGAAGTCAGAATCCGGAAACAAAGTCAATAAACAACAGTATTGAAATAATTTGACAGCAAGCCGAATATCATAAGACTATCTCCTGGACAACTTATCCTTTTTAAGTAATATAATATTTCAAGGACGTACGTCTTAACTTTAAATGATAAAGGTGCGTAGTATTACAGCTAGAGAATACAATCCCGAGCATGTTTTTCAATCCCGGGATTACGGGATTTTTTAAGCGTAATCCTGGGATCCCGGGATTAGACTATGTGGTTTCTAATTTGGCTCAAATGAAAAAAATAACTTAAGTAATTTCTTAAAAATTATTTATTAATATTGTTGCACAACACAATACACAATATATTAAAATAAGGAACAAAAAAGACAATACGAAAAACTATTTAGAATTTCGAAAATACAATCGCAGAAATATCAAAGCATCCAATGTTTGACTTCCAAGCCTGCTTCGTAGTTTATTGCCAACATAAGCAGCAGCTGAAAACGCTCGCTCAGGTTCTACAATGGTTGGAGGAATAGACAATAGATATTTATATGCTAATGCTATGTGATATCCACGAACTCCTCCATTTTCGAACAGGCTCATTTCACGTCAGTAGTAGACCTACAGGGGTACTGTGACACTTTGGCCTTGAAACTTTAACAGCCCGGTGCCTCTTTAGGGTGAAGTTAGCGTCAGAGGTCATTGACGTAAACAAGATCAAATGTTATCGCTGGTCCGCGGTAATCTGCACGTGTCATTTTTTTTGTCTGCCATTGACGTCACTGCCAATGTTTGCGGCCTTGAGACTTTAACAGTACGGTGCCTCTTTGGGTGAAGCTCTAGGTCAAAGGTCATTGACGCAAACTCTGCGCGTGTAATTTTTTTTCGTCTGCCATTGCCGTCACTGGCAAGGTTGTAGCAATGGGCAGGTGTATGTTTGCGCTAGACTGCACTAGGGTGGGTAGGTGTAGTTTTAGGCTAGGCTGCACTTGGGTGGGTAAATGTATTTTTGGCCTAGGGGTGGCCAGGCTTTGTGCAGATATGTCTGGCCCAGACTCACCTGTATTTGTCCAGGTATGTTTACCTGTATGTTTAGTCAGGGTAAGGGTTCCAGATAATTAAAAGATAAGCAACTTGATTGATTATATATTTTTTATTATATTCAAGTAATAACTATATACATTTATTCCAATTAAAAGTTAAAGACTAATTTAGACATATAAAATAAAGTATCCTTTTTATAAATACTTATTCAATATTTACAATTGTACATTTCCTGATATTTTCTATTTTACAAGAATTACAATATTTGTAAAAATAAAGGTATGTGATATTTATATTAAAAGTGAAACCATTATCAATTAAATTAGCGATTTTGCCTGTATAAATAATTGTTATATATTGTTTGATATTTGAAAACCTACTACTTAGAAATCATATTTCCAATTTAATAAACCCTTATATTCCATTCGTATGTTACTGCCTAATTTTATTGTTAAGTTTCATTGTTAATATAAATATTACATGCTTTTATATTTATTAAAATCATAGAAATAGTCATAAATTTTACAAATCTGTATACTTCTATTATTTTTCAACTCCTTACATCTTTCCATCTACCTCAAATTAATTAAAAATTATTATATATACAAATAAAATAATTTCTATTAAAATTTGTTAATTGGAAAAGTAGTTGAAAATTTTTTTATTGTTTTTGTTCTTATTTCAATCTTCATTTGATAAACTTTTTATAACAATATAAAGTATTTCTAATAATCAAATTATGTCTTCTTCCTCATTTAATACTTTAAATATATTAAAATAATGAATTTATCACTCTTTACTAAATTTTGAATTTCTCAATCAAAATTTACATGTTGATAATTTTTCGAATAAAAATCACGTTTATTTAAACTTAAATAAAACAACTATTTTTTTACTTATATATAAAACAAAATTCTTTATTTTTAAAAAGATTACTAAACTGAGGATCGATATCGTTTAGTACAACCAGCCAGTTCTGTAATATTGAAATGTCCACAATACATTTTACTTTCAAAGTTTGTAATTGGATAGAACCCTCCATATGAATTGATGATGTATCCCACTGTAGAATTTTCTTCACTTAAAATTGGTGTTTCTAAAATAAAAATTAAATGTATACAGGAATATTATAAATGATTAAGTATGGTACTAAAGGGTATATTATCTTCTGTATAAAATGTTGGATATTCATTTAAAATCAGAGAATCTTTATGTTTCTCTATTAAAAGAAATGATGCATTTAAAATATTATATTTAAATTTATTAATAAAAAAATTTGATGACATTATTTGATATTAGAATTAATAAAAAAAATAATAAACGTTGAATACATTTTATTAAATGAAAGTTTTGTAAATACTAATTTATTATTGCTTGAACTAAATTATTTAAAGCAAATAAAATTTTTTTACTCTTCTTTTGAATGGTGGATGTGGAGTATTACAGTCTGAGCAATCTTCAGTCTTTATAACTTAGTATACTTTTTTCTTGCAAATATAACAAACAGGGATTTCAAATGATTGACGAATATAAAGTATTTCTAATAATGAAATTTTGTCTTCTTCCTCATTTAATATTTTAATATACATATATATATCAAATTATATTATAACCCCAAGGATAAGTGTCTGTAAATAAATAGCTAACAATTCTTTTATCATCAGATGAACTAAGAGCAATTTTGATTGCTTAATTGTATATACTTCATGTTTATATGTTGTAATACTATTTTTGATTTGCAATTAATGTTTTATTTTTAAATAAGCAGTTGTAGTAATCCTCAAACTGAATATTTTTTAATGTAGACTTTGTAACACCTTTAGCTTTTTTATAAATCCCTGAATTGTTTAAATTATTTTGAATAGTAGCTATGTTCTCTCTTGACATTCTAATTTATTGTTTAAATTGATAATATCTTTTTCATTTGTTAATACTTTTATAGCATACATTTTGGATCTTAAGCCTATAAATTCAGTCATTATTTTACCATTATTTTCATCTTTAATAAGACCAATAACTTTTTTTGTTCGCTAAGGGAATAATATATTCATTATTTGATTTGTAGTCAGAAGTAGGTATCAAATAGATGAATATCTTGTTTTATGTAGTTATATATATCATCAACAAAAATATGATAAATAAGCAAATCAGTGTCACAATATAATAATTTTGCTTTATTTTCAAAGTTATTTAATAATAAAGGTTAAAGGTGAAAAAAATATATTTTTTCTCATTCGTCTGCCATTGACGTCTAGCAAAATATATTTTGTTAATTCAAAAATGATTAATACAGAGAAGTTTTGTTATATTGCAACATTTTCGATAACTCAATGATAAATTTATAATTATCAAATAAGGTTAAAGGTCATTTTTTACATTGTACAATAGTAGAAATAAAAAATTTGTGAAATTGTACATTTCACCTTAGAAGAAAACTATTTTTGTATGAACATTATTGAAGATTTACACGTTTATTCCTTTATAGAAAATAAACAGCTGTTTCTATAAGGAATGATTTGAAATACTTTCACCTTTCATATTACCAAACAGAAATTAGAAAAAATATTAATACCATATATATATAATTTTATAATTTTCTAAATATAAAAAATTAAAAAAATAATAAATACCTGTAATACCTGTAAACAATTATACGTTTACACGCAGGTGGTAGAGTTTTCCGGCGAAACAATTTTAGTCACCCCTTTACCGCAATCAAATCAATGGAAAAATATTTCATCCAAATTTGGAGAAAATACAAAATCAAGCTCCACCATATGTCGCTCTAACTCACTATTCTCAATTCGACGAAGTCCTGAGTCTGATGATATGAAAGGTGGAAGTATTTCAGAACATTTCTTACAGAAATATGTTTTCTTTCCCATAAAGAGAATACACATGTACATCATCAGTAATGTTTATGCAAACATAGACTTCTTCTTCATCTAAATTAAAAATATCTTCTTTTCTTCTTCCACATGTGAAATGTCTTCAACTTTCACACATTTTAAACTTTTATTTTTGTTGCAAACCATATCTGCTGTTGTTGTAAACCGTCTTATTCAACATCAATTTATATAGTAAGACAGAAACGATATCAGCGGTTTTTTGTTGTTGTTTTAATAAATTTGATTTGTAATTAAAAATTTTTAAAAAATATACAGGAAGCGCTTGCAATACTGAATTATCTATATTTATATATTAACAAACATTTTGCAATTTAAAAAACATATATTATGCGGAATATTATTGATAATTATATACATTTCATATAAGATAGCACATATTTTAATAAACATAATTTTTCGACATCTGACACCGTAAGATGTGGAACTTTCTATGATATTTTGATAATTTGAACTTTTAGTTTATTAAGGCATGTGATATTTATATTAATAATGAAACTTAACAATAAAATTAGACAGTAACATACGAATTGAATATACAGGGTATATTCAATTGGAAAGATGATTTCTAAGTAGTGTGTTTTCAATATCCAACAATATATAACAATTATTTATACAATTAAAAGATTTTAATTTCTCTATGGCAAATGAAAAGAAAATAATATATTGTTTATTTTAACAAGGTATTTCTAAATTTTCAATAGATGTTTTATTTAAGTTTAAATAAACGTGATTTTTGTTCGAAAAATTATCAACATGTAAATTTTGATTGAGAAATTCAAAAATTTAGTAAAGAATGATAAATTCATTATTTTAATATATTTAAAGTATTAAATGAGGAAGAAGACAAAATTTTATTATTAGAAATACTTTATATTGTTATTAAAAGTTTATCAAATGAAGATTGAAATAAGAACAAAAACAATTAAAAAATTTTCAACTACTTTTCCAATTAACAATTTTTAATAGAAATTATTTTATTTGTATATACATATAGGTATAATAATTTTTAACTAATTTGAGGTAGATGGGAAGACGTAAGGAGTTGAAAAATAATAGAAGTATACAGATTTGTAAAATTTATGACTATTTCTATGATTTTAATAAATATAAAAGCATGTAATATTTATATTAACAATGAAACTTAACAATAAAATTAGGCAGTAACAAACGAATTGAATATAAGGGTTTATTAAATTAGAAATATGATTTCTAAGTAGTATGTTTTCAAATATCAAACAATATATAACAATTATTTATACAGGCAAAATCATTTTTATTAAAATATATGCAAATTTAATTGATAATTGTTTCACTTTTAATATAAATATCACATACCTTTATATTTGCAAATATTGTAATTCTTGTAAAATAGAAAATAACAGGAAATGTACAATTGTAAATATTGAATAAGTATTTATAAAAAAGGATGCTTTATTTTATATGTCTAAATTAGTCTTTAACTTTTAATTGGAATAAATGTATATAGTTATTACTTGAATATAATAAAAAATATATAATCAATCAAGTTGCTTACCTTTTAATTATCTGGAACCCTTACCCTGACTAAACATACAGGTAAACATACCTGGACAAATACAGGTGGTGAGTCTGGGCCAGACATATCTGCACAAAGCCTGGCCACCCCTAGGCCAAAAATACATTTACCCACCCAAGTGCAGCCTAGCCTAAAACTACACCTACCCACCCTAGTGCAGTCTAGCGCAAACATACACCTGCCCATTGCTACAACCTTGCCAGTGACGGCAATGACAGACGAAAAAAAATTACACGCGCAGAGTTGGCGTCAATGACCTTTGACCTAGAGCTTCATCCAAAGAGGCACCGTACTGTTAAAGTTTCAAGGCCGCAAACATTGGCAGTGACGTCAATGGCAGACAAAAAAATGACACGTGCAGATTACCGTGGACCAGCGATAACATTTGATCTTGTTTACGTCAATGACCTCTGACCGCTAACTTCACCCTAAAGAGGCACCGGGCTGTTAAAGTTTCAAGGCCAAAGTGTCACAGTACCCCTGTAGGTCTACTACTACTCACGTCTAATACTATTTACCAACCCCGATTCATTTTGTACTTCAAGATCTGGGGATTCCATGCTCTTATTAATTTCCAGCTGTAACTTTTCCTTTAGTGTCAATTGGGGTTAGAAGGTTTGTTGCCTTGGCTCATCATCTGTTTGTGATTCTGACCTTTCTTCCTCTTCCGTGTCATCTCGACTATTTAGTCTTTTAACAATACTCTTTATTTACTCTTTACAATACTAAAGCCTGTGTAGGAACTGGAAATAAGTCAAGCCATTCCAAATCCGATAATAACGGATTTTCATCATATTTTCGTGTATTTTGTAAATAATTCAACACATCAGTTAAATAATCATTTCGTCGTTGCTTTATATGTTCCACTAAGGATGTTTTCATTTTATTGGCGAGTGCTGAGTTTTTGCTAGACAATTGTTTTATAAGAATTTTCAAAGCGGCATCAGCTGTGCATAAATTAACATCTCGTCGACAGATTACTTCTACTGTTAATTTAATTGGGGTCAGCACATTTACAATTTTATTTACCAAGTCAAAATCATCATCCTCTAAACGGATTGGATGATTGAGATCTATAAGAGCTCTTTGAATGCAGGTTTCGTTCCAGAAAATCGTTCCAGCATGGTTAAAAGACTATGCCACCTGGTTTTACAGTCCAAAAGAAGTGACAGCTCTTTTTCATGTTCAATTTTCACATATTTTTGAAGTACTGTTTCATTTTTCAATGGTGATGTTTTGAAATACACTATAACTTTGCGGATTTTCTTTATCAGCTCATTAATGTTTCTTTCGTTAGCTTTGGTATATGTTCTCGCGCAAGTTCATTTTGTGACATTAAGATTAAACCTGATTCTGGACAGTCTAAGTCTTCTAAATTGTCATCATCATCGCTATCGTTCATATAATCAGCAGTCACCGCTGGTTCATTTATAGTATCATCTGGGTTTAAAACACATCATAGACGGCCAAATTGATACCATGTGCGAGACACAGTTGTTGTTCAGTGCAAACAAGCTGTCCCACCTTTACCATAACGTTCAGTCCATCGGTTACAGTAGCCACGATATCAGTTTCCAGGGAAATATCACATTTACTTAGACGCTCTTTCAATATACGAAGATAATTTTCAGGAACGAATCCTAAGCTCCAAAATTTTTATTTGAATGAACGTTGACAACCATGTATCGTTTATTGGACATTGATTGACGTCGAAAGATAGACTGAATCTTCTACCTGCACTTTTCAAATGTTTTAATTCTGCAGTTACTTGCTTTCTGATTTTTTCACTGTAATTCATAACACGCTTTCGAATTGTGACGGCTGATTTTGGTAAATCCGTGTATTTCGCTAAGAGCAATTTTCTCAAATCGTCTGAAGTTATGAATACACTGAATGGAAATCCATCTAATGCAATCATTCTTGCCAAAACATCATCCAAGCTATCGTCGGCACTTTTAGTAAAATAATCTTCTAACTTTCGTTTAGCTGGCGGCGGTGCTGTGTTAAGATTTTCAGAAACTTGACTTGTTGGAGCTGTTAAACGATTAACGTCAGCTAAAATCTTAATGTTATGTTTTGATGACAAATGTGTATGTAATCCCTTAGTCGATCCACCCAAAGTCTTGAGAATGGCAGGGTATCGCTTACAAGGTAAACGGCAGTGTACACACAATCATAGTTACACCATAGTTCATGTATAAACTGTTGTCGATTAATTTTGTTATTATTGTGCTTCGAACTGCTTACGTGTTCTTTACAATGTGTTTTTAACCAACACATTAGATATGTATTGCACTCTAAACATTTAATTTTTGAACCATCGTATATTAAGTCCGGGAAATCCATAATAAACTTATTCACTTCTTCTGACAACGGTCGTTTTCTCGATTTATATGTCGACGACATTTTATTACGTATGCTTACACTTACATGCAGTCTAAGCAAGTACCAAACACATACTGAATGCTTTTTATTAGTTCTGATGCAATACAATCACCCTCACATCGGCGCACATGGCGCGCACGGAAATTGGTCTGCTCTACTAATAAACGTATTTATACTTTTGTTCAGGGAATTCATGACGGGGAATCCCTCGCAACAATATTATGATGTATTATATGAGGTGATCGGGTGATTCCCCTGTTGGCCCGTTGGGAAATTACTTTAACAGTATTGTATGCCGGGCGGGGAAGTCCCCCCTAAGTTACATATTATTTGGGCTGTACCCGTGTAGTTCTTTTATCGTACGACGTACCTAAGGTTGATTTTTTGTCTTTATGTAATAAGTGCCCTTAATATAATCTAGGTAAGGTCATTGTCAAGGCGCAACGAATTACGGAATGCAAACTGGCAATCCCGAAAATTCCAAGATTAGCCAAGTACAGTCCCGGGATTTTCGGGATCAAAACCCGGCCGGGATCCCGAGATCCCGGGATTCGGGATACCGGGATTGTATTCTATAATTACAGCGCGTATTCATGTGTGTTAGAAAGAGATAAAATACAATTTGGAGTTCACATTTGGGCAGTACGAACTGAAAAGATATACTTTATGAAGTGTAATAAGTTCGTCCTCATTTACTTCAACTAAACGCTTTTATCTATTAAAACTGCAGGTATTATTTACCTTTCTGTAATTATTTTTAAACGTGTTTTCTAATGGTGTTGGACGATTCGGATATAACATCCTATATGCTCTTTTTGCTACACGTTTATTTTTGATATTTTGTATAAAACAGGATTTACACTTTTTCATCCTCACTGTAAACCATTTTGACTATTTTATTAAGGAAACTTCACTTATCAAATATTATAGTTTACTTTAATAATGTTAACTTTTCTATAGTTAGAGTAACTACGATATTAATAAGTTAAAACGGTTTAAGATAAGATACGGGTATCATATTGTATATTTTTCTATTTCGGTGCTATAAAGTGCACTTTTCGACACCCGTTTGGGTTGCATAAAGTATTACTTTTTCGCACGCAAAATTTTGTTTTTAGAGGTTGGTACCAAATTAGAAATGGAACTAAATCATATGTAAATGTCAAATATAAATGTGTATAACAAGCATGTGTAGTAAAAGTTGTATAGGTACAAAGAATAAAAAACACTTGCTAACATTTTATTTATACTAATTAACAATATAAATTGTTAAACAGAGTTGGAAGATCTAATGCTTACTATTGACATTTACTTCCCATTATGCAGTTTGCATTTTGTTAGTGCAACTGTTAGTGCACTAGAAGATTCATGTGCATTAATGGAGATTCCAGGCAGATTCTGGGAACAAACTATGTTTTGTTTGAATTCCTGTTGATTTACATTGATTGACACATCACTGCCTATTGCATCAGAAGTCGATGGATTCTGAATAATTTTAGTGGATGTATTAGGTGCACTAGACAGTATTCGAGCAACATCAACTTTTTCATGGTGGAATTATCAATGTAGCCTTCAGCCACTGCTGAAGATTTCCATCCTCCATGGCGCTTAATTGTTATTAAGTCACCTCCACTATTAGCCAAGTGTGTCACACTTGAACGCCTAAAGCAATGTCCAGTGAAGAGCTCAGGATTAGGTAAATTTAAGTAAGTAGCAATAACTTTTGGTACTTTTCCTATAGTATCAATGCCAATTGGATTATTCACGCAAGAACCATTTCTATATTGCAGGAAGAAGCGTTTATGTGTAACATGAGTGGGACGAAGTGAATAATATTTTTTAACCAAATCAATCCATAATTTTTATAATAAATTATATATAATAAATTGTCTTGGAATATAAGTTTTAGTTTTTGGCACTCTAACCATTATGACATCATTTTTAAACTGCATATCATCTAAAATCATGTTCATGATTTCTTCACGACGACAAGCTCCATTATAACCCATTATAAGGATAACCTATCAATATTAATATGACTATTATAACAAAATAATATAGAACATTAATAAAATACTATTACAAGGATGTTTGTATTACTTACTTTCATTGCTAAATATGTTTTATCATCGGCTTCTATTATAAAACAGTTAATATGATCTATTTCTAAAATCTTGGATTTCTTAGGCTCGTAGCCTTCAGATAATCTTTTTAAATATGAAAGAAGCCTAGAAAGTTTTGAGATATCTATATTTTTATAAATATTTAAACAACATCGTAACATCGAATATGTGGACCACAAGGTCGATGCCTTTTTTATCTTGCTTTCCTTATCAAAATAAGCAATAATTACATTTTCAGTAATATTCGCGATATTATTTTCTTTACACCAAGTTAAAAAGTGCTCGTATTGCTTTTGATAAATATGTCGAGACTTTGTTGGCAAAAGATTTTGTAAATTATCTTCTGCTATTTTGCGAATCTCTGGGGGCGTGCAATTATTTGCTTCGTCCATTTCGTTAATAATTTATTGCATAAATCAATCTAAATTTTAAACTTAAAATGACGTATAACACCGCCGATTTTCAAATATTTAAAATGCTCTAGTTAAACATCAATGCTACCAACTTAAAAAAAAGAAAATTTCTACAATTATAGTACAAAACATGCCTCTTATTTTAAGTCTTTTTGAACTTTTAATGTCCGAAATAGAAAGAAATAGTATAAAATACACGTTTCATAGGACATTTTAGTGCACTTGTTCTTTAGAAAACTCGCCTCGCGGCTCGTTTTCTAAACTTGAACGCGTGCACTAAATCATGTCTTATGCAACTTGTACTTTAATATACTATTTTGTAACCAGAAAAAATATGAAAATTTAATAATATACAGGCTGTCATATTTTTAAAAAAATATTTTTTTGTATCCTGTTGAATCTGCACGCTGTATTTTTGATGGCATGTAAAGAAAATTCAGTCACAGCAACACAACTTTTATTTGAAACATTTTTCGCATATGTAATAATAAGGATGATAAAGGTTGGGTAATTTATAATAAATAACCTTGTACATTTGTAGTGCAATAAATTTACTTCATTTTGAGACTTGTTTCATTATTTTGTCTTTTCTTATTCTTATTTTATGGAGTTGGAGATCTTACATACAATCCGACCTCGTATATTAGGTATTTTTTGTTCAATGTTATGTTCAATGTTAATCTAAAAAATGATCAATATTAGGTTATAAAATATGAGAGACTTTAAAGAATTTCCTAGATCATAACAAATTCTAATTTTAGGAGAAGTATGCCTTTCAATTTTTTTATTTAGGTTCTGTGTATTACTATTATTTTTTTTATTTTTCATTTTATAAGAAGTTGTGTCATTTTATTTTTAAATACGAGACATTCCCGCCGCGTTTGTTGAATTCTCGGCAAGTTTCGCTAGTGCACGCTGACGTCGTCATCGCCTTCACCGGGGGTTATAGCGAAAAGGGCGTCCGCGTTCTAGGGGGCGGCGAAGGGAACACTCGTACGGCACAATAAACCAAGGGGATGAGTGGTCGCACTAGCGCAGACTGCGCGTCCGGGCTCGATATCGAACGGCCGTCTCAGTCCGCGCCCGGCCTCGCTGCGGCAATGACCGTCTACTTACAGCCGACGTCGGTGGTGTTAGATCATCAACAACAACAAGAACCATGACCAACCGCGTCGCGCTCTTCTGCGCGCTGGTCGTCCTTCTGGGACGAGCTGCACAACAGCAACACCAACAATACCTTGATGAAGATGAACTGTCCGACGATAATGTCGACACGACCGAAGAATACTCCAATAAAACGCATAACACCACCGATATTTTATACCATCATAAAGCTCCTCTCTTTCCGACGGACTTGTTTACGTTGGATCAGAGAAGGTCCGGTGCCATACTCCTCCACGTTCTTGGAGTCGTGTACATGTTCGTCGCTTTGGCAATAGTTTGTGATGAATTCTTCGTACCAGCGTTGGATGTCATCATTGAGAAATTAGATATCCAAGACGATGTGGCCGGTGCTACATTCATGGCAGCCGGTGGTTCCGCTCCAGAACTCTTCACTAGCGTGATCGGAGTGTTCGTGTCCTTCGACGACGTGGGCATAGGAACCATCGTCGGCTCTGCTGTGTTTAACATTTTATTCGTGATCGGTATGTGCGCGCTATTCAGCAAGACAGTGCTGACACTGACCTGGTGGCCGCTGTTCAGAGATTGTTTTTTCTATTCTGCCAGCCTTATAACGCTGATCATCTTCTTTAGGGACAATTACATACATTGGTACGAGGCTCTCGTCCTCTTCTGTTTCTACGTGGCCTACGTCAGCTTTATGAAGTGGAACCAGCCCATGGAGAGATGGGTCAAGAAGATCCTCTACAAGAATAAGGTGACTCGCGTGAGGAGCACCGATCAATTGATGCCAACGGTAAGGTGAAATGAAAGAGAATTATTAAAAAAAAACTTTCGTCCTTACCGTCGTGCAGAAAAATTCTTATTTAATAGTTGAAGATTTTTTAGAAATTGCACATGTTTTCAAATAATTTTCAAAAATTCAAAAATTATGTGCATCCTTCATAGTCTTCATTTTTAATTTTTATAAATTTACTTGATACAGAATTTTTCAATAGAACGAAGAAATTAAATTATTTAATACAAAATTCTTGATTATATATACATTTATGCCTCGCGTTACTAATTTTTGTAGGAATGTATTAGAATAATAATCTTTGCTGCTTTTTAAGAAAAGCTTGTGTATTGTAAAAAATTCTTGGTTCATATTAACAAAAAAGTGCTAATATTTGAGATATTGAATCAAAATATTTACTATATTATGGTATAATTCAGCAACACTTTAATTTCATAATTTAATTGGATAATACAATTTAGTAAAATTTAAAATCTCCATATTTTGAAAACACTTGGTTTTCGGACATATATATGTTAATTATGACATTTAGGTTTATTTATGATCCCATTATGCGCTTACAAAACATTACAGCGTACACGTTAAACAAACAATCGTTTAGCTCGTGTGTGAGAGAATATCTACACAAGGTTTATACAATACTATACTATTTGTAAATGTAAATTGTATTTTTATAGTGAAATTAAAACTGAGCTTTGAAATTGTAATTATAAACTTATAAAAAAAATTGAATCGAGTAATAACAAGTGTTCATTTGAGAAGTTAATCTAGGCTACTTTGAAATTTTGATAGAATAAGACGCAAATATATTAATATGTGTTTGTTGTTCCGTAAACGTAAATCCAAATGACATTTGATAATGTCAATCACAAATATCTTTTAGTGCATAAAATAACCGTGCGTCGATTCTGGTTTAAATAAATTGCTTCTCAGTTTTAAAATGGCTTTCACTTTAAAACATGAAGAAATTTTTTTAGTCCAGGCTTATTTTCGAAGTGGTAATAAAATTGATGGTTTATGGGTTTATTCAGTTCAAGATTGCATGGTAGAATTTCAAGTTGAGTTTCCACATTTTGTAATAGATTATATACAATTTAAGAATTCTTTGGATAGAACTTTAAAACATTTTTCTGAAACTGGTAGTCTCTTAAGAAAATCAGGCAGCGGAGAAGTTAAGAAACGTACACCTCAAGTTGTCAATCGTGTTGAAGAAATAATGGAAAATGAACCACAAACATCTGTTCGACATTTGAGTCAACAAATAAACCTTTCTGTTGGTACAACTCACAAGTTATTAAAAAAAGATATGCAACTTCATCCATACCGTGTCACAGCAGTACAAGAATTGTTAGAAATTGATTACCCACGTAGACTACAGTTTTGTAATTTGTTTGTAAATATGAACAATAATGGAGAACTTTCGCAAAGAGTCATCTTTACTGATGAAGCATGGTTTTATAAAACGGGATACCTAAATTCTCAAAATACAAGAATTTGGAGTCGTGAAAATCCACATGTAATTAATGAAGAATCGCTACATCAAGAGAAAATTGGTGTTTGGGCAGCGATAAGCCAAAGGCGAATCATTGAACCAATATTTTTTCAGGGAACGTTAACTGCTCAAAGGTACCGTACGGAAATTTTACAACCATTTGTCAATCAGATGCATGATGATGAACTTCAAAATACATATTTCCAACAAGATGCAGCACCTTGTCACTGTACTGCAGAATCTTTGGATTATTTAAGAGAATTTTTTGATGAGCGTATAATTAGTCGAAATACTGAAATTGCCTGGCCTACACGTTCATGCGATTTAACACCTTGCGACTTCTTTTTGTGGCCTTATCTAAAAAATAACATATTTCGATCGCCTATATTGAATTTTCGAACAGAAATGCATGGAAATTAATAACAATTCAGTAATGTTGCAGAATATCATCAGAAATTTTGAACGGAGGATTTTAAAGTGCATTGATCTTGAAGGACAACATTTTCAACATTTGTTATAGTTTTCAATAAATACCTATTATTTGTTATTTATTTGTATATATGAAACTGTCAAAATATGTGACTTCGTAGGTTAAGTAGTAAATTTTAATTTACGACGTATAGCAAACGCCAATTAAGTTGGCGCGAGAAGGGGTAAGTTCGCGCAGGATTAAAAGTAGTGGGGAGATTTGTATTTGGTTTTACATCAAATGTCAGATAATTATAACCTCTGAGCGTGTATGATCCCCTAGCAAAGACATTACAAAATATGTTCTGTCAAACGTCAATGACAAATGTATTCTGACAATTACTTGAGTAGTGGGGGTGGACGTTTTTAAAAACGGCTTCTGCGCACCCCCTCCTCGCGCCAACTTAATTGGCGTTTGCTATACTTAAAAATGTTCTCAGTAAATCACATGCTACTAGATTGACTTTTCAAATTAACACTTGTTATAAGCTGCAAATATTTACATTTAAAATTCATCTAAAATTCATTTTATTACAATATATCTTTATCACAATATGATTATTTCTTTAAAAGTTTCTAGTGTGGCTTAAACTACACTTAATTTATTTTAATTATAATAACATAGAGATACCTGTTAATAAATTGAAATTGAACGCATCATGTAGCCCATAGACTAAGCTAGATCGACACCTCATTTAAGCAAGTGAGGAACTATTCTTTTCTGGTGTTACCATATGAAAATACTCGTTTGATAATAAATTCTTTTTTCTACTCCTTCAATGGAAAGTAGGCTTCTGCACTCTTAAATTAGGGTTCAAAGTAGGTATTCACCTTCCTATGGAGAAAAATGAATTCCTCCCTTGGAGGAAATGAAATGAGCTTTATTACAAAATCTAAATTTATTTATTAATATTAATTGTACAATTATTAAGGTTACTAAAAATTATCTTAGATGAAACAGATCAAATACTATTTTTACTATTTTCAGAATCTACTTTGGAACTTTGTTTTTTCAAAAAAGCCGTCAACTTCTCACATTTGATATTTACATTATCTTTAATCGCCAGCGTTGTTCTCGGCCTATAATATTTACTCTACAGAGTTGATGATTTAAGTGTTTTGGACTTACTTGAAAAATACACCAATCCAATGATGTTGCTTTAGCCTTTTCACGTACATCTTGAGAAACGTTTTCTTCAGTATCCATTGATGTAAATACCACTTACCACTTACCGAATAAACAACTTAAACACAAATGGATAATCGTTGATTGACGAAGGAGATACTTGTTAAAATTTCTTTATAACGATAAGAAATAAGTACTAAACTTCTAGTTTCAAATTTGTTTGATTGTAGATCCACTACAATATTGTTTCGCCATATAATGACTTCATCAGGTGGATACAAAACTGAATATTTAAAATACAAATTATTGAGAAAAAATGGTGGTGGAAAATTTCTTTACAATCTTAAATTTAGTAGAAGGCAGTTGTTTAAATCTAATTGGTCATTTAAAGCTAATCCTAAATTATTATATCTTTTAATTTCTAAGTTTTCCAACAAGTTAAGTTTTTTACTTTTATCTTGAATATGTAACATTTTGAAATCTATATTATATCTAAATATTTAGATCTAAACAATGATTTGCGAAAGTTGAATCTGTTTTCTTTTCTCTATGACTTCTTTCGTGTTCTTTCATCCGAATTTTGAAAGTCCTCCCCGTTTGTCCTATGTATACCTTATTACAATCTTCACATGTTAACTTATATTCTCGTGTATTTACTTTCGTTGTTTTTAATAATGTTGTGTATAGTATTGTCTGTTTTAAATGATATATGCTCTTTATTAAGATAGACAATTAAAAACTTTACATAATTATATCAACACTATTCACCCTAAAATAAAATTTACAATAGAAACAGAAATAAATAAAAGCATTAATTTTCTAGACTTAACCATAACACACACAACTAATAAACACGAGCTCGTTATATACCATAAACTAACAGATAGAGATGCCACAATATACGCCAATTCATTTTATCCTATAACACAAAAATTATCAGCATACCAATCAATGGTGTATAAATTAATTAACGTACCTATGAGTAGAGTAACTTGGACCTCGAACTAAATAGGTATACACAATAACATTAAACAATGGTTACTCTGCAAGTATTATCAATAGCATCCTGAATAATCAATAAAAATCTAATTAATCTAACTAATTCCTACAATTCAATCACTTACTTAGTTACTTAGGAAAAATTTCGGAAAAAATTGGTACTTTTATTAAAAAACTTAATAACGAACATATATTATTTAAAACAGACAATACTATACAGAACAATATTAAAACCAACAAAGATAAAATAGGCTTAGAATCAAACTCTGGTTTATATAAGTTAACGTGTGAAGATTGTAATAAGGTATACATAGGACAAACGGGAAGGACGTTCAAAATTACGATGAAAGAACACGAGAGAAGTTATAAAGAAAAGAAAACAGATTCAAACTTTGCAAATCATTGTTTAGATATCAATCATAGATTTAATACAGATTTCAAAATTTTACATATTCAAGATAAAAGCAAAAAACTTAACTTCATAGAAAACTTAGAAATTAATAGATTTAATAAATTAGGATTAGCCTTAAATGACCAATAAGATTTAAACAAGTCTCCTCTACTAAATTTACGATTGTAAAAAAATTCTTCTTCTTCGGCTTCTAAAATAATAATAAATTTTAGAAATGATTTCGTAGGTGAAATCGTAGAAAAAATTATATGTAAAACACGAGACGAAAGATTTGTTTTCTCCCTTGGATAATTACTGCCCTCCACTTCGCGTCGGGAATTAAACTTCATCCGCGGGAGACAATAAATAGCTTTCCTCTCTAGTTATACAAATAACTATTTTTGAAATCATTGATAAATAGATTTCAATTTTTACTTTGATACATGTAATACTAGACATGAATCAAACTAAAAATTGATATTTATTCAGTTCTAAAGTAAATAAATTCAAATGTAGAATAGAAGGAAACATAAAACTTATTTTTAGAAGTTTAGTTTAAATTTAGTTTAAATTGATTATTTAATAGCATCTATAGGTCTTTTTACAATTAAAAGATTTCTACATCAATTACACAGGCCTGCAAATTTGGAGACATGACATGCTCTTTTGAATTTGATGATTGATTCTGAAGTATTTTGATGCGCTGATTACGAAATATTTATAAATATCTCTAGTTCAATTGTTTTTTGATTAAAAATTAATTCACCAACCAAATAGTTTTGTAAAAATTATTGGAGTGGTGCGCTAATTTTGAACATGGCATTTGGTTAGAGTGGTTGAGGTATTTTTAACCAAGCGCATGATATTCTTCGATGTCAGGGTAGGAATTGATTTCTTTCTTTTATATGAATATATGGTATGACAAATATTACATCGAATTATGATTTAGAGAGTAGTGCGTAAGATCATCTTCTTTTTAAAATTATGACGTTAAGTCTACGATGAGATATTTCAGTACCTATCTCAACGAATCTAATCACTAAATATCGATCAACTTACCTTTCTAGAAAAATACCAGGAATCTGAAAAGCGAGAAGAAATTGTTTCAAAAAAATTAATTCCAAAGAATTACGATAAAAATTGACAATGAATGCGATAATTACAAGTTGTAATCATAAATTCTCCAATCATTATTTGAATTATTTATTATTATAATAAATTCAAAGAAAAGTAGGAAAAAAAAATTAAAAAAAGGTTTTATTAATAATTATCTATACTTGATTAAAAAAAAACAGTAAATTAAAAAAAAGTCCAAATTCTTAGAATAATTAAGAAAATACGCCTTTTCCAAAAATTTTCAGTTAAGATTAACAAAATCTATGCATTCGAAGTTTTCCCTAAAATGCAGCATTTTTTGGAAGTATTTGAAAAAAAGGTTATTTATAATTTAAAATAGAGAACTTAGTATATTTTTAGATATTTTTCAACTGAAGTTCTTGTAGATTTTAACCATTATAGAAAATTATCCAATTCAGTGCACTTATCCCACCTTATCTTTTTCGAAGTGATCTACTTTGCAAAATAACCTTTTGTATAAAAAAATATGCGAAACGCGATAGGGGTTGTACTGTGTTAATAATATTCTGAAGAAGTGACGGGTACCTAACAAACAGGTATTTGATTAAACTTGAATGTAGTTGCGTTGTCAGTAAACTGAAATGTGGCTTGTTATTCTATTATATTTTTAATCATATACAGGCCGATCCAAATTAAGGGTCCACCATTGCTATCTTCGTTATTACAGGAGCTACGTGGTCAGCTATATTAGTAGAGTTGCACTGATTTTTCCGATGATGGCGATAGTGAAAACAGAAAAACAATTGAACGTGTAGATTTCTAGTTATTTTTAAAAATGTGTATTTTTCTAATGGTAAACCCAGTATAATATTATATCAATCGTTGCGAAATCAATTGCTTAACAAACGTGTTTATATGACTTTTTCACAAAAGTTGAAAATAACCGAGGTAATTTAAAACAAAGTGTCTATTCTTTAATAAAGCTACGGAGGTGAATATCTAAGAAGCCATGGAGATTAACAAAATAAAATACTTAAATACCCATGTATAGCAAGCGCCAAATAAGATGGCGAGAGGAGGGGGTGTGCAGAAACCGTTTTTATAAACGCCCACGTTATATATTTTACTCTAATAAATTATTAATTTATTAAGTGATAGATGTGTAGTTTACGCCACCTATGGTATCTTGCAAATTGATGTAAAACTAAATACAAATCTCCCCAAAACTTCTAATCTTGCGTAAACTCACCCCTCCGCTCGCCAATTTATCTGGCGCTTGCTATATAAATGTAACAATCGACAACTGACTGAATCAGAGACGATACTTAAAGTGAGAACGATAATAACAAAACTACTCTTTTTGTTATTGTCGGTCAGGTTTAAAATATCGTCTCCGATACTCTTTATGATATAGTCGGTCGCACAGTGGCGTGAAAAATATTTTTTAAATATATTTGACATTTTCTCTCGCTTATGAGAGGGAATTTTGGGAAAATATTTTGGATTTATATTGTATTTTTCATACGTTGTCTCTTTATTTTAAGGACACCCGGTATATTTACTACAAATATTTTGTTCTCTGTACAACAACATTTTTCTCAGCGCCGTTTTCTTGATATTGCAAAGCAAACCCTTTGTAACATTCCCTTCACTTTCTATACATTTTAGAGCAAGTATTTATACAAGTGTCCCGTATCGTTATGTTCAAATTTTAGGAGTGTAAAATAGACTTCAATTCAAGTGACAAAAACGCAAAACTTGTATATCCATTTTTATTTGTTTCAAAGTTACAGATCTATGAATGTGATTGTCAGATCATGAAAAAAAATGTAATCCTAAAGTCAGTAAAAACTGATTTTATTTAAAAAAGTTTAATTAATAATATTTTCGAAATGTCCACCTCCTTGTTGAATGCAGACTTGTGCCCGTAAGCCAACAGAAGAAATACTTATCCCAATTTCATACTTTTTTTGTCGGTTTTGCTCGGCAGCCAGGTGAATACTATCCAACAACTACTCTCTTGTGTTCGATACTTGCGCGTAGACTAAAATTTTTCATGTACCCCCATAAATAAATGTCAAGGGGATTGAGATCGGGTGATCTGGGTGGCCATGCAAGAGGACCACTTGGATTAATCCATCTTGGATAATTGACTTTAACCCAATTTCGGACAGCAATTCTGAAATGTGGTGGTGCCCCATACATGTGAAACCACATGTCTCCTGACAATTCGTCAATAAGAAATTGTAGGTAATTGTCTACATTTAATCTCCCAGGAAGAGCGACAGGACCAATTAACAAGTAATCGATTAGGGCCGCCCAAACGTTAATAGAAAATCCATGTTGAAATTTAGATGGGCTTATAACTTTGGGATTTTCTGATGACCACCTGTGCAGGTTTCTCAGATTTGTAACACGAAAAGCGTCTGGTGAACGCAGATTCATCTGTCCAGAGGACTGTTCTGCAGACATTAAAATGAAGCCGTGACTGTCTTAATATCTAGGTAGAATAAACTAGACGAGCATAGTGGTCTGTCTCGAGCAAACCGTGTCCCCTGCGATAGTCATATAGATATAAGCTCACACGTTTTAAAATTCGTCAAACTGTCGTTCGCGGCACTCCTACTTGTCTAGCGATTCGACGTACACTGAGAGTTGGATCCCTTGTAACAATAGCTACTGCTTCTTCCTCTAAGTCTGCTAGCAAATTTACTCCTCGGTCGAAAAGATAATCACGCAGTCCGCATTCCCGAAATTGTATGTGTACTTCCAGAAACGTTCTGTAATGAGGAATGCGCCTATCGGGAAACCGATGTCGGTATGCAATAACTGCTTAATGTGCACTGCCGTTACAGTAGCCATACACAAAATGCATGTCCGCATACTCTTGAGAAGAAAATCGGTAAGGCATTTTGAATAAAGAAATCTCACTAATAGGCTGTTGTATGAACTGAAACGTAATGTAATCCTTTATTAAAAAAATGCAACGTTAACAGTCATCTGAACATTTGTCTATTGTATGATATTCATGGTTCAGCACTTACGAAATAAGTAAGAACCTTCTTTATCATAAATCAATTTCCAGTACTCTTTTTAGTAGATCTGCAAAAAATTAGTGTATGCACTACGACACGTGTTTATTTATTTTAGGATAACATTTTATTATGCGACTATTGAATCGTATAACTTATTTTTAAATAAAATCAGTTTGTATTGACTTAAGGATTACATTTTTTTTCATGATCTGACAATCAGATTCATAGATCTGTAACTTTGAAACAAATAAAAATCGATATACAAGTTTTGCGTTTTTGTTAGTTGAAATGAAGTCTACTTTAGATTCCTAAAATTTGAACATAACGATACGGTACACTTGTATATCAGTTGATTGATTTACTTCAACAATCAGTTTGTTTATAGTTATGTTTATAGACATTTAAGTAGAGTTTATTCTTCAAATAAATCCAAAAATATGAGATGGACGAACAAGATAGCTATGAAACTGGTATAGTTTTTGAATGAAATCTACAAAGTAGACAATGAAAAATATTAAAATTTTTGAACATATAGGTTTATTGAAAATAATAGTAATTTATAAGTGAGTTTGAAATCGCTAAATTTTATAATTCGAATAATATTATGATTGTGGTGGCATAAACGTTACACCATGAATACCAAAAGATGGTAGTTAAAGTGCAGTGCCAATGGTATTTTCTATCTTTACATTAAAATCTGAAATGATTTCACCATAATATCTTGTTGGGAATATTTTTAAATTTATCTGCAAAATCCGAAAACAAGCATTTCCCATGTGCAATTTCTAAACAAAAGTCTTCAGTTATTAATATACATATGTAGCTAGTTTTAAAGTGTTTACTAGACTTATGTACAAGATGTAGAGATTGTAGAAATTGTTTACTTTGCTCTAATAGTCCATATTTTGATATTTATAGGATCATACTTTTCCTTTTATTTCCTAAAATTCTGTTTTCAACTTTAAAAATCCATACTCCCAATTAATGCGATATTGATTTTATTTATTTACTTAATATTTCCAATAGGTGAAAACTAATGTACGGGAAATGCTAAGGTAAAAAATAATG
Organism: Melolontha melolontha; assembly: GCA_935421215.2. Classification (NCBI taxonomy): domain Eukaryota; kingdom Metazoa; phylum Arthropoda; class Insecta; order Coleoptera; family Scarabaeidae; genus Melolontha; species Melolontha melolontha. The sequence continues at coordinate 63,276,774 of OW285236.1, forward strand.
CAAAGACAATAACAATAAAACAATCAAAAGGAAATTCAATTCACTATTTAGGATATTAATTCTTAATTGCAAATAAGGAAAAAAAAGTACAAATTGTACGAGGGTAGGCTGAAAAGTAATACACACATGCTCGTACAGCGGGAACAAAAACATATAGCAAGATCGAGGAAAATTGTATATTAAAGTACAATTCTTAAGCTTCAAAATCATATATTTATTTTTAAACATAGTCACTGTTAAGGGTAACACATTTCTCCCAACGTGTAGCAACTTTTTTCATTCCGCCACGAAAAATTCTTCCGACTTTTCTCGAATCCAGATTTTGACAGTTGCCTTCACCTCATCATCCGAGATGTCATGATTACCCATGAGGTCTTTCTTGAGTAGAGGAAAAAAATAAAAATCGCAAGGTGCAAGATCGGTGGAGTAAGCAGGGTGTGGAATCGGTTCAAATTTCAGGTTTCGCAGAGCCTCTGTCGTTGCGCGCGAGGTATGTGGACCAGCGTTATCATGTTGTAAGCTTATTGGTTCGAGGCTGCCTTTAATGCGCCAAACTCGACGTCGGAGGTGTTTTAGAGTCTGTATGTAATCGGTTACATAAACTCGGTGAGCACCCCAAAACACAGTCAAAAGAATTTTTTTGCAGATGCTTGTGTTTTGAGCGTTTTCGCATGAGGAGAAGACGAATGTCGATATTCAGCACTCTATCTTTTCTCGTCCGGGTCGTAATGATGGACTCATAACTCGTCCACTGCCACAATATTTAAAAGAAAGTCGTTTCCTTCGTCACGGTAACGCTGCAACAATTGCTCGCAGTATTCCAATCGATGCTGTTTGTTCCTTTTAAACGACGATGAAGTCCACTTAGAGGGGCCGTTCAAGTATTACGTAAGCAGAATTTTAGTAATTATTAACTCCCCTCCCTTGTCAGCAAAAGTAAGCAAAGCTCTTATCCCCCCTCCTATGCTTACGTAAGCATTGGCATAATTTTTACAAAATCTGTTTAAGTTTCTTTATTGTTATTCATGAGTATCTATCATAGTTATTAAGTCTGTCACAATGAAATAACCAATTTATAAACTATAAAGAAATTTAGTGCACATTTTTCATTTATTCAAGCAAATCACTCACAAATATTATTTTATTAACATACATATAAACGATATCTATTTATTTTGTTTTATTTAAAAATTTGGTAAACTCAAATTAATCGTCCTCAGTCCAAGACACTTGAATTCATGACGTAATCACCATTCAGACACCCCCGTCCGCCATGTCATCAAAAATAAGCAAAGTAAAGACCTCACCCCCCCCCCCCCCCCCCTTTGGTGCTTACGTAATACTTGAACAATCAAAAATTTGATAGCAGCAAGCTTTTTAACTGACGTTGACATAGCACCAGAACGCGTCATCATACCACCGCTTCTCAAAATACACTGGACGAATTCAACTAGCTCAAATCTGCGCAATGAATCTGCGCATGTGAATACAGGGGGATATCACTTTCACATTCCACCTTTCGCGCTTCTGAAGGCCATTTCGTTGGCGCTGTACAAGCATGTGCGCATTACTTTAGCGTACCTCAACCTAGCCTCGTAATTATCTACTTAGACTGGAAATTGTTACTACTATAACAATTGTACTCAGCTAGTTGTAGTCAATATGACATACATGCGAAATTCGATTTAAGATTAAACGCATAATGGAAATTGGTCTTACGAAAATCCACAGCAGAAAGGTAAGCTGATGACGGATTTTAGTCGTGGAACAATTACATTTTCTAACAAATGTGAATAGTCAACTTTGTTATTCATTAAACTGCATAAAAAATGCATATTTATAGCTTTTGAAAAAATAAAGAATGCGAAATTAATTCTATTTAGTATTAAAGAATAATCATAAATTCTGTGAAGGTATAATACTTCAGATATGAATGCGGATTGGTATATAAGGTCTCCAGTTCTATAAAATAGGAATAAGGAAAGACAAAACAATGAAACACGTGTCAAAATGAACTAAATTTATTATTATTTTTCCACAAAATCATCATTTAGTAATCATCATTTTTCCAAACGCTAAATCCATTTCTTCGTTTCGTCCATGGAAAATCTGTCTTATTTACTGTTGATCCAATTGGGAACAGCAGCCCGAACATCAGTATCTGCTGAAAAATGTTAACCTTTCAATACCTCCTTCAACTTTAGGAATAGTCAGAAATCTGAAGGTAACAAATTGCGAAACAACCGTGAATTTACGATTCCTTATTGATCGTAAAGTTTTGCACCGTCTTATTGAATTAATCGTTGGTATCTCCCACGGATATTTTATATGCATTCTAGAAAATGGTGAGCGTGACTTTCTGCGCTGTTGGGATGTTTTTGAATTTTCGTACACGTAGAGAATTAGGCCAACGATATTTCACTAACTACCGTTTTTTGAGGTTATAATGATGAACGCAAGATTCGTCCCCGGTAATGACGTCCATGTCCTTCATCCTCTCCTTCACTACTAGTTCTTAGTAAATGATTTTTCTTTAATAACATTCCTTTAATTGTCGTGGGACCTATCTGGCGCAATTTTTTCTGTAACTCAACGTGAACATACTGGACTCTTTCTTGACTAATGCTTAATTGCATAGCAATTTGTTTTTGTGTAATCCGGCGATCCATGCGTCAATACTGGCCGACCTTGCATTATTTGAATTATTTTCACAATAAGATCACAAACAATATGTAAACCGTTTACATCGTATACAATATTGAAATCTTATCATTTATAATTTTTTTAATAGAAATGATGCTGTAAAAATCCCTCAATTTACTATTTTTACAAAAAATACCTCTTTTTTAACAACCTTATTCTTAAATATCTGACGGAAATTGAAAAAAAAATTCTAAAATTGATGAAGTGCCAAATCGGTATATCTGTAGATTTACCGATAGATCGGTAGGATTGGCAACGCTACTGGCCAGCCTAAATGCCGACAGGTGCGCGGAACCTCGTCAATCCCCTCCTTATTTTCCCAGCTACAAGAACCCTGCTCGATTGACAGCTCCTCTCAGTTAGCTTGGTATGAAAACAAAAGTCCGGTTTAAATTTGACTCTTAGCTTACATAAAAATCTCCCTTCTTATCATGCATAAATCGATTAAATTATATAGTTTTTAAAGGAAAGCCTTTGGAGACTGTGGCTAAGTGAAAATTCAAAAAAGGTATAAAACCTCTTATCACATTTATTAAATTTTTCGCGAAGTAATGTAAATATGCTTTCTACATATTACGACGCTAATTTATTCGAATTTTTTAATAGAAAAAAAATTCGTCCTTAAGTAGGATTCGAACCAACGGACCATCGCGTTAACCATTAAGCTATTAAAGGCAGTGATTTCGAATGTTTGTGGGAATGCCTTGAGTTACATCAAGGAAACAGATGATATATATCTTGCCCGTAGTAGGCCGTTGTGCAAATTTATTACATTTTTCACGAAGTAATGTAAATGTCGCGTCGTACCATTTGCTCCATTCGTAGGTCAGAATTTACTCTAATGCACGACAACGCACACCGAGCTCACGACTTCACACCACACAATATTTGGATGCAGTTAACTTCCGCCCTTTGCAATAGCCAGCTCGAAGCCCACACTTGAATCCTATTGAAAATCTCTGAAACACTTATGTGATAACTTTTTTGATGAATTTAGTGCTGCTGAATGGAATAAATGTTGTGACCACGCGATAAAGTGGGAGCAAAAGTTTTTGGAAGCGGAACCTCTCATAGACGAAGTTACAGACCAGTTCATTATTAATTTTGGTGAAGACTCTGAATCGGAGAGCGAAGAGGAAGTCATTGATAGTGATTCTGCATAACTTTTTATATAATTATATGTATAATTTACCGTAATTTTTTTGAAACTTTGTTATTGTTCATTATTGTTTTCTCCTATAATTATTTTTGAGTATTTATGTATTATTTCTTATTATAATTATTATTTTCATTGTTATTTCCAATAATATTAGTATTAATAATATTCTTTTCTCCACGACTATTAAATAATGTTATTACAACACTCGCCTACGCTCGTTGAAGAATATACTGTTCTTTTGTACATATAGAAAGTTTACAATGTGATTATAATGAGAAAGAGATTAGCATAAACATTATTTGCCAATAATTCAGTTAATTATCCAAATTAGTTTTACTTAATCCTAAGCCTTTCTACCGTTAAGTGTAGCTAACAATCTTATTCAGTCATCCCCTTAATGTGATGTTAGTACGCTATTAGCTAGTAGGTAAGGTAAGACATTTTAATTAAACATGTTACATGAAACTATGCGTTTTATTTTACTTCTATTTGCCTTAATTTAGTGAAATACAAACCATTATAAACATGTTCAACAATGTGATTTTCTGAATTTATCCCTTACTACGTCCCAATGCACGACTTGCATAAAGAGTTTGCATTTCATTTTTCCGAATACTGTCTCTATCTAACACTGACCCTTACTTGACGCACGTACAAATTCTCCCACCGGCCACATGAAAATCGGTCAGCTGTACTTCAGTGTCCGGAATCTTTTGTCCACGGAAGTATAATACATACTTCGGGCCTAAAGTATTTAGCTTGAGATTTACATGCAAACGAAAATCAAAATTTAGAGATACATACTTCTCTCCCTACTTTCAAAATCGTAGATATTGCTTTATACTTAGGCATGATTGTTTAAATAAAAACATTCACAATTCGAGATGTAAAGTATTACAATTTGTTTCTTCTTTTGTTGCGGCGATTAAAAAAATCATTTTTTTTTTGTCGAACAAAAAGTTAACGTACATATTACAATAATTAAATTCTATCACAAGGTCTAGTAGTTTTCGGCATTTAAAAGTGTCATTATAATTGTTGTTTGTCAATAATGATTGATGATTAAATGAAAAAAAAAATACAAATATTAATGATGATCGGTTTTGGTGATAGGGTAAGAACTCATCAGGAAGTATGTAAGCGTTACTACGTAATACATACACCCCAATCGGCAGACAATTTCGCGTTCTGTTGTTATCAAAACTTTAAGGAGGTACAACGTAAATGGCGGTATTCGCATTTGCAAAGAATTTGCCATACAATTTCTGCTACAAATGATATTAAAGTGTAAGATATTACCATTTCTATAGAGGACAATTTCCATTTATCTACAAACGAGCTGGCGCAAAGGCATGATTTTAGTCATCGTTCGGTAGGAAGAATTATTAAAAAAGAAAAATACCATCCTAATAAAATCCACCTCGTTCAAGAACTCTCTGAAGATGATTTGGACAGAAGACAACAGTTTTGTGAAACACTGATGAACATTTACAATCGTTAAGAAATAAGTAATTAAACTTCTAGTTTCAAAAATTCTTTTATTGTAAATACCACTACAATATTGTTTCGCCATACAATGGCTTCATCAGGTGGATGAAATACTGTATTTCATCCACCTGATGAAGCCATTGTATGGTGAAACAATATTGTAGTGGTATTTACAATAAAAGAATTTTTGAAACTAGAAGTCTAATTACTTATTTCTTAGCGTTATAATGAAGTTTCAACAAGTATCTCCTTCGTCAATTAACTATTTACAATCGTGATAACAATTTTGTAGTATGATCGGATAAAGCAACCTTTTATTTGAACGGTACTATTCATAGACATAACTGTCGGTAATAGGCAGAGTAATCCTCATTGGATACAAGAGGTGCATACGCAACACCCTAGAAAGCTTAACGCTTGAACTAGTATTTGTAGAAACACAATAATAAGGCCGTTTTTCATAGAAGAAACACTAAACGGTCAAAGATATTTAAAACTTTTAAATGACCAGATAATTCCTGGATTGGGGGAAAATGGGCCAATTTCCACAAAATATCTGGATTCAGCAAAATAGGGCACCACCTCACTATTCAGTTATCGTTCGAGATCGATTATATCGAATTTTTGCCCACAAAAGGGGAGGCGAAATTTAACGTTCTCCCGATCTTAATCCATTAGATTACTACTTGTGGGGCTATATAAAACAGAAACTGTATCTTACCCTACTGTACTGGATTGGATTTGGTACTTGCACAAAACATTTTTATTTTAAATAATGAATCTTCATCTAGTAAAAGCCGAATCAATTCAATTATAATAATAATCATACTCTTTATTATCCAACAGATATTCCATTTATAGTGAACAATGAGAAAAAAATAAGAAAAGATAAACATGTGTCCAAATGCAAATTTATTGCATTTTCGCGAATTAATGTAAATGTAAATATGCTTTATACATTTTACGACGCTAATTATTCGAATTTTTTAATAGTAAATTTGTAACAACTGTTGACTACGGGCGTACTATCATATGTTTCCTAAATGTGACTTAAGGCCTTCCCACAATGATTCGAATTTACAGTCCTTAATAGCTTAGTGGTTAAAGCAATGGTCCGGCAAGCCATGGCCGTAGGTTCGAATCCTGCTTAACGGCGAATTTTTTTTATAAAAAAATTCGAATAATTAGCGTCGTAAAATGTAGAAAGCATATTTACATGTGTCCAAATATTAAATAAACAAAGAAAACTATGAATAAAAAGCAAATAAAAATGGTAACAAAAGTGCTCACTTTACAACAAAAAATTAAAGAAGAAAATTTAATTAGGAATTATCAAAATATATGTAAAGCTAGATAAAAAAAGCAATAATTACTTTATTACAAAAGAAAACAAAAAAAGAGCTTTATAAATTTCTAGGTTAAGTACATCATTCAACCCCTAAATAACTATTTGCATTAGTCAGCATATGGTACAAGGGTGATTTCGTCAAAACATTAGTTTTAGGGCAAGGAGGATGGAACACTCCTGATAATCTTACAGTTCGGAAAGGCACGGCGAAGTTCACCTGGGATAGGAGACAGATGGCTTTCAATTTATTACTTAGAATCTCCAATAGAAAATTACGGCTACTTTCCACTCGGCGCTCAGCCAACGATTCAAAGGAATTGCGCCTCAGCAAAGCACCGTAATCGGTGTTTCTAGGTGGATAGATGTTAGTTTTGGAATGATCTCTCTTTAGTCAGACTTGAGTCTGCTTGATTTTCTTTATGGGGCTATCTAAAATACAAAATTTATGTAACAATTTCTCAGAACAAACATATCGAAGAACTAAAAAACCTCTTTCGAGATGATTAAGCATAACTGCTGACACATTAATGTAAGCCATAAGTGGAATTCGTAAACGTTGCCAATATTGCGTTGAAAGTAATGGCACTCATTATGAGCAACTGCTGTGATTATTTCTCGTTTTCTTGCGTTCTTTGTTTTCGTATTTATATCAGTGGAAACAACTCGAAAAAATAGCTTTTCATTAGCTTTCCATAGCTGACTATGAAATTTCCTTTTTTAACATGGATCAAAATTTCGTAACATTACCTACCAGCTTAATTAGGAAAAAATACTTAGCATAATTTAAGAAAATAATCGATGATGTCACACGATTACATGATATATTGAAACAAAATTTCAATTCCATTAGATTGTAGTCTATTTCATCCTATTTAATATTATAGTATATACGAGGATGATTTGACTGAAAATGAGACTCTCCTGATAGTGTGTTTGTGAAAGAAATTGGTATTTTTTTCGAGTAGGTCATGGTTTTACAAGAGGCCATTTAAAATTTCACTATCGTCTAATGTTTAGTCTGGCACATACATTTGCTTAAAGAAGACGTGTTCAGTAAAAGTTGTAAAATGGATGAAATAGGTATTCGTCGTACAAGTCAGTACTTGTTCACGATTTGTAGCTGGGTTGCTTCCTTTAAACGAAGCTACAGCAGACCGATTTTCATGTGGCCGGTGGGAGAATTTGTACGTGCGTCAAGTAAGGGTCAGTGTTAGATAGAGACAGTATTCGGAAAAATGAAATGCAAACTCTTTGTGCGAGTCGTGCATTGGGACGTAGTAAGGGATAAATTCAGAAAATCACATTGTTGAACATGTTTATAATGGTTTGTATTTCACTAAATTAAGGCAAATAGAAGTAAAATAAAACGCATAGTTTAATGTAACATGTTTAATTAAAATGTCTTACCTTACCTACTAGCTAATAGCGTACTAACATCACATTAAGGGGATGACTGAATAAGATTGTTAGCTACACTTAACGGTAGAAAGGCTTAGGATTAAGTAAAACTAATTTGGATAATTAACTGAATTATTGGCAAATAATGTTTATGCTAATCTCTTTAAAATTATAATCACATTGTAAACTTTCTATATGTACAAAAGAACAGTATATACTTCAACGAGCGTAGGCGAGTGTTGTAATAACATTATTTAATAGTCGCGGAGAAAAGAATATTATTAATACTAATATTATTGGAAATGACAATGAAAATAATAATTACAATAAGAAATAATACATAAATACTCAAAAATAATTATAGGAGAAAACAATAATGAACAACAACTAAGTTTCAAAAAAATTACGGTAAATTATACATATAATTATATAAAAAGTTATGCAGAATCACTATCACTGACTTCCTCTTCGCTCTCCGATTCAGAGTCTTCACCCAAATTAATAATGAACTGGTCTGTAACTTCGTCTATGAGAGGTTCCGCTTCCAAAAACTTTTGCTCCCACTTTATCGCGTGGTCACAACATTTATTCCATGTAGCAGCACTAAATTCATCAAAAAAGTTATCACATAACTGTTGAACATATCTAATAGTGAATGATACATTTTTTTGTGCCACATATTGTTTAAGAGATGCCCATACTAACTCAATCGGATTTAAATCTGGGTGGTATGGCGGTAATCGCAAAACACTATGGCCACGTTGTGTTAACATTTCATCTATCTCGAACGTTTTAAATGTTGGCTTATGTACTTTAATAATATTATATAAATTGGGCTTGAGCATGTTATTGTCGAAGTAAATATTTTTAGACCTTAACCAGTCTATCATAACTGATTTCCTGCTATTAGAATTCGGTGGTTTATCTTTTTGGACATTATGATAAGGAGCATTGTCAATTACTAGGACAGACTTTGGAGGCAGGTTTGGAATTAATTTTTCTAACAACCATTTCTTGTAATTTTCATAATTCATCTCGTGATGATAATCTCCCGTTGTGGTATTAGACTTAAAAATCAATTTAGCATTCGGAATGAATCCCGTCTCGCAGCCAGCATGAACAATAATTAGTCTTAGACCTTTTGATATAGGCCTTGCTAATCCTTCATTGGAATTGTCACTCCAACAAGTAGCCACGGTATGAGAACTGTGGATGTAAGTTTCATCCATATATATAATCGGTCTTTTTTCATTTCTGTAGCTTTGAATGGTACGCAAATAAGACACTCTTAACTGACGAATGTCGTGCTTTTCCAATAACAACTTTCTGTTGGTTTTTGTTTTTCTCCAACGAAAGCCCATATCTTTTACTACTTTCCGAAGAGAATCTATTCCTCCAGTGTATCCTGTTTCTTTAAATTTTCTTAGAATGTTTGGCATTGTATGCACAATTTTGTCAACAGTAAAGGTATTTAAAATTGTTCTACGCAGCACACCTTTATCTGCATCGTCTAAGTCGGTTTTGGGCTTGGTTTTTTTTTATTTTTCTTTGGCGATGTAAAAGATGAACCGGCACCTGCGTTTATTTCACTTTTTTCTTTAACAATCCGTCTAATACTTCTCTCAGAAACACCCGTTGCGGCAATAACGCGTTCATATAACTGATCCAGTGGAATTTTGAGTACCCCTGAAGTTTTTTCTTCTTGCATATATTTAAATACATTTGAGATCACTTCACGAGTTTGACTGTGTAAAACACATTTATTTAATTTACTTTTAAACTCCATTACTCACTACCTTAATACGGCACTGCACTACTGTGTTTATCGCTTAAAACGATGTAAAACACTGAATGCCAGAGGTTGCCCTACCTATGAATTTCGTGCGCATCTCGAGGGCGGTACTTCTAACCGGCCACCTGAAAATCGGTCTGCTGTACATGGGTTGAGAAGATGAAGAACGTCCTGCACTACCAAAATGTGCTACGATTAATAATAATACATTATATAATTACAGGATAATACAATATTTATACAAAATAAAATGAAGTGTGTTTTTTGCAAAAAAAAAAAATTAGAAAATAAGAAAATGGTCCAATAACTATACGAAAACTATAAAATAAAATAAACACAGATGCAATCACAGCAATGTGAAGTGATTGTTAATAATAGTGACAAATTTATTGTAATTTAAATTAAAAATATCTATGTCTAGCTTTTTGATTATATTATTCATGGTACAAATCATACACAGGCGACTGTTGATGATATAAGGAGCGAGACTTGGGGGTATAAAGAAGGTTAAAATGCCTTGGGCAAATTGAAGAACTGAGAGATTCAGTAGAGATAGGAGGTGGGAGTCAAGGATAACACCTTTAATGAGGTTAAACCCGAAAAGTAACTGTGATATTGTGCCTTTGTCCTACAAGCTCATTACACTGAATTCTTGCGGTAATTCTTGATATAAGTAACCTCTCTCAGAATATATACCAAGCTTACGAAAATAAATAATTTTCAGAAACTTCCGCTGAACCTTTTCAACATCATCAACAGCCTTCACGTAATATGGTGACCAAATCAAACACTCGTACTTCAGCGTACTTCTGATATAGCTTTGATAGAATAATTTCAAGGGATCTATTATCTTGAACACTTTGGTATTGTGAGAAAGAAGGCCAAGGTATCTGTAGGCTTTATTACATACCTGACGGATATGTTCCTTAAATGTAACCGAGTTATAAAATCAGACTCCAAGATCCTTAAAAAGTTCTACTCTGTCCAAACGATCGCGATTTACATTGTAATGGAACTGAACTCTATCTTCCTTCTTAGAAAAAGACAGAGCACTTATTAAAATTTAGTTCCAATCCGTTATTCGCACACCAATCATTTATAATATTTAAATCAGTTTGAAGTTGTTCACAGTTAGCGAAAGTGTTAATTTTACCATAAATATTCATATCATCAGCGTACAATGAACAGTTTGACCTGAGCATAGCTGGCAATTCATTTATGTACAGTACAAAGAGCAGAAACATGAAAGGGCCAATAACACGATCCTACATAAGTTCGCACCAAACGTTAACTTTTGGTATACGAGAGTTATAGCGGTTCACATAACCATTAATGTGGAATGTTGCCTCATCGCTGAATGCTGAATGAATGCTGTTAAGATACAAGTTTCCACAGTTCGTCAATGTTACGTAGCATCTGTACCGCAAAGTCAATGCGCCTAAGCTTATCTGCTGGTTTTATTTCATGTCTTAGTTGAATTTTGTAAGCATGTAATTTAAGACGCTTATGAAGAATATTCTGAGCAATTGTTTTAGTTCCAAACTGCGATGGGCAATGGATTTTTTAGGACTTCGGACACCTGACTGTCTTACACGCTCAACATCCTCTTCCGATGTGCGTGGCCGTTCTGGAGATTTCTTGATGTCAGCGTTTCCACTTTCCTTGAACTGATTAAACCAACGGACAATGGTTTTTGTCTGTAGCCGAATTTTGTAATTATAATTGTAGTTTAATAAGTGTTTTGTAATTATAAGTTCGCCGAAAATGACGCTGCATTAACACAACCGATTTGAACCCAGCGTACCACAAAACACACTGCGCTTTCTACTGTATGGTAGTCATGATGACTGTGAACTGACTGATCAGCAGTGCTGCCACATTGAAAATATGAGAACACGCAACCAATAGTATCAAAATACCCACTTTTACCCGCATTTGAAATTAAAATTCCCCACAACAATACCCACATTACTACCAAACACAAACTTTATCTATTTGTTAGACAAATGGAAATGTTAATTATTTTATTTTTTGATATACATATAGCAATTTCATTTTTATTAGGTATAGGTAAAATCAAACACAAATAGGTACTACGGGCAAACAAAAATGTTTACTTAATTTTTTTTATATTTAACATTTCACTACTTAGTTCAAAATTTAACAATCCATTTGCTTCTTTGATATTCTCGTTAGTGTATCACAGTCCAGTAACTGTTGATGTCTTTAGCTTGTTGCGAGAATCAGTTTTTATACAATTCAGATCGCTAAATATCCTTTCCACTGAGGCATTTGAGAACGGCAGGATTAAGAGAAATTGCATCACAATTTTCAAATTGTGATAAAAAAGTGGCATACCAGTAGTATTTTTAAAATTCAAAACTTGCTTCCGGTATTTTTCAGCCGGTTTGAATCCAGTTCCAGTTTTTTAAAGTCCTTTAAACCATGCTGCCTCCATTCATTATCAAGTTATTGACAATTTACATAATCTTTTAAAAATGGAAATTTGCTGGTAACTAGTGTTAGTGATTTAAAAATAGAAGATTGGGCTTTAAATGATTCGGACAGATGGAGCCAGCGACATCAACGGCAATAGTGATAGAATAATTCATAAATTCCATAAAAACTGAATATCTAACGTCTCTTAAATACCCGATTTTACCCGCATTAATATTTTACCTGCAGGAGCGGGCTAATTACCCGAAGTTCGGGTAAAATACCCGCAAACGGCAAAACTTCTGATCAGGCCGCACTGAAATGGCGGAGCGCGGCAAGATGGCATATACGCATGCTCCCACTGACTTTAATAATTAAATTTAAGATTTGCTGCGTTTTTTGATGTACAAATAAATATTCTACCATTTATATTAGATTTTTATTTCGCTTCGAAATCCCGGACACCTTTTCCGATGACCCTGTATTATGTTTTGAAGCTCAGCAATATTTCCTTCTGAATCAATCTTTTAAAAAAAATTAAGAAAACTATATAAAAACTTTCAGGGACTAGAAATTAGGTCTGTTTATCATGAGTATATGATATTTATGAAGTTTATTTGGTAGTAATTTAACTTAAATAATGAAATGAAATGAAATTAAACTTGGAAAGCCTAAGTATTGAATAATTTATTCATAACCGTTTGCTTTAATAGTATAATTATATTTACCGACCACATTTACTTAGAAGTACCTGTAATCTATATTTATTCAGTTGAATATATACGTATTGCTGTGTATTGTGTTAAGTTGTACAAATGAAAAATTTATAATTGTTAAAAGTCACACAAGTATCTTGTAGAACTTCGTCGTATAATCTCAAGTAATTTTTGGTTCTTATTACGTATTAGGCCTAGCATCAAATAGGATATATAACAAGTGTTAATTTGAAAAGTCAATCTAGTAGCATGTGATTTACTGAGAACATTTTGAAGTATGTCGTAAATTAAAATTTACTACTTAACCCACGAAGTCGCATATTTTGACAGTTTCATACATACAAATAATAGGTATTTATTGAAAACTATAACAAATGTTGAAAATGTTGTCCTTCAAGATCAATGCACTTTAAAATCCTCCGTTCAAAATTTCTGATGATATTCTGCAACATTACTGGATTGTTATTAATTTCCATGCATTTCTGTTCGATTCTCTGTAGCATATCATTCAAATTCAATATAGGTGTTCGAAATATGTTATTTTTTAGATAAGGCCACAAAAAGAAATCGCAAGGTGTTAAATCGCATGAACGTGCAGGCCAGGCAATTTAAGTATTTCGACTAATTATACGCTCATCAAAAAATTTTCTTAAATAATCCAAAGATTCTGCAGTACAATGACAAGGTGCTCCGTCTTGTGGGAAATATGCATTTTGAAGTTCATCATCATGCAACTGATTGACAAATGGTTGTAAAATTTGAGTACCTTTGAGCAGTTAACATTCCCTGAAAAAATATTGGTCCAATGATTCGCCTTGGCTTATCGCTGCCCAAACACCGATTTTCTCTGGATGTAGCAATTCTTCATTAATTACATGTGGATTTTCACTACTCCAAATTCTTGTATTTTGTGAATTTAGGTATCCCGTTTTATAAAACCATGCTTCATCAGTAAAGATGACTCTTTGCGAAAGTTCTCCATTATTGTTCATATTTACAAACCAATTACAAAACTGTAGTCTACGTGGGTAATCAATTTCTAACAATTGTTGTACTGATGTGATACGGTATGGATAAAGTTGCATATCTTTTTTTAATAACTTGTGAGATGTACCAACAGAAAGGTTTATTTGTTTACTCAAATGTCGAACAGATGTTTGTGGTTCATTTTCCATTATTTCTTCAGCACGATTGACAACTTGAGGTGTACGTTTCTTAATTGCTCCGCTGCCTGATTTTCTTAAGAGACTACCAGTTTCAGAAAAAAGTTTTAAAGTTCTATCCAAAGTATTCTTAAATTGTATATAATCTATTACAAAATGTGGAAACTCAACTTGAAATTCTACCATGCAATCTTGAACTGAATAAACCCATAAACAATCAATTTTATTACCACTTCGAAAATAAGCCTGGACTAAAAAAATTTTATGTACTAAAGTGAAAGCCATTTTAAAACTGAGAAGCAATTTGTATAAACCAGAATCGACGCACGATTATTTTATGCACTAACTGATATTTGTGATTGACATTATCAAATGTCATTTGGATTTACTTTTACGGAACAACAAACACGTACATACTAATATATATGCGTCTTATTCTATCAAAATTTCAAAGTAACCTAGATTGACTTTTCAAATGAACACACGTTATATGCGACTAGAGTAATAATACAAGAGTTTATATAAATATATATATTGTTATGAAATCATTGGAAAGATGGTTTATGAAATATTTTAAATGTTTGAATAGTAAAAAAAAATGTCAGAAGCAATTGTTGAAAGATCTGACATTGTCAAATATATTAATTGAAGTATTAAGGAAATTGTTTTTATATATTAATAAGTAGTCGGGACATTTGGTTAAAAAAAGGGTGATATTAATCGGAGAATTTTAAAATAATAGACATATTACGGCAAGGTTCGACAACTTGAGTATGCTGTTAATAATTTATATTGAATTTTTAAAGATGATATATTCGTTGTTTACCTATAGAATAAATACAAATCAGTTTATGGCAGTTAAGACAAAGGAAGTTTTAAATTTTCTATAGACTGTGACCGAACAATACCGGTCTACGGGCAGCTAGTATAAAATACAAATATAAAGTTTCTTCTGCTTTTACCAATCACAAAAATTATATAAAATTTTATGAAATGATTTGAGATCATATTTTAAATTAAATTATTCATTTTCATAATTACATATCGACTCTGAGATCTGTACGAGCGAACAGGAACCTGCGTATTGTTATTACTTACTATACCATTACTATGCGTACAATCTTTCTTCTTCTTCTGTTTTGGGTTGGACGCCAGCACGTCCGGGCACTTGAGCACACTGCTCTTTGTACTATCCCCAATATATCTTTCAGTTCCACTCTGTTAGTCTAGTGTCTTCGATAAAAGCCACTATCCTCAGGGGAAATTTGAGTACACTCGTAGGATTCAATGAATTTCTTCTGAAATATTTCTGTCCGAGTCCCTTCAGTTCCTCACACGTACATATTACATGAAGGCTAGTTTCCTCCAGTTTTTCACATCTCCTATGCCAGGGCTCGCTAACCAAGCCCGTGCTGTACATATGCTTCCTTAAAGGACAATGTCCGGTTATTAAGCCGGTAATTATTTTAATTTCTTTTTGTTACTACGAATTAGGCTGGCTGAAAACCTTACGTCCAGTTCTCTTAGCATGGCGTTGACCTTCTGTTAACCTCCACTTCTTTTTATGTTCTCTTTCTAGCCATAACCAGATATCCTTAGCGATTCCACTTACAGGTTCTGGTCCTATGAAGTTCCAATTAGTACCTTCTTTGGCCAGTTCGTCATTGCCTTTAATTCTATCACGTCCTGGCACCTATATCAGCGACACAGTATTGTCTTGTGCCAGTTTATTGAGGACCTGTTTACAATATCTCACCAGTTTAGACCTGGTAGATAGATTCAAAATGGCTTTAATAGCTGCCTGACTTTCAGTCATTATGTTGATGTTTTTGTTTGCGCAGACGGATTCCCGAATTTCCTCGCCGCAGGCTGCGACTGCAAGCAATTCGGCCTGGAAAACCGTCGTATGTTCCCCCAGACTTATGGATATCTTCCTTCTAGGGCACATTCCTCATATGCCTGCACCTGTCCCCTGAGTGGATTGTGATCCATATGTGTGCCAGGTGCCGGCACCACAATCGCTCGAGCGACTTATTGCCTGTTCCCTTGTCGGTATAAATTTGTTCAGCTTACCTGTAAACATAATCTCAGGGGCCATACTGTCCGACAGCATTTGAAGTATCGGCTCTTCTAGTATAGCTCCTGTGATATCTATATGGCTCCCTATAACCTTATTAGGACACCATACGTCATTGGCCTTCAGCCTCGGGATCGCAGCCATGGTCTCTGCTTTTACAAATAGTTCCAGCGGAGGAAGACCTACGATGGCCTCTATGGAGGCGGTTTCCGTGCTGTTCATAGCTCCCGCGATTCCCAACAGAGCCTGTCGCTGGAGATCCGTGAGGAGCCCCACCGACGATGTCCACTCTGTCCTCCTACACCAGACAACTGCTCCCTAGGTAATCGTTGGTTTTACTACTGCTGTGTACAGCCAGTGTGCCACATTTGGTTTTACTTCCCAGGTCTTGCCAACAGCTTTTCTGCATCTCCAGAAGAGCTGCATCGCCCTGTCTGCCACTTTGACTAGGTGTCTGCTCTAATTCAGTTTCGCATCAAATGTTATGCCTAGATACTTCACTTCATTGGCTAGTTCCAACTCTTGTCCAATCAGCCTTACGCTGCCTAGATCATTTATTTTTCTCATGTTGGTAAAGGCTACCAACTTGTTTTTTTGAGAATTGACAGTTAATCCCTCCTCAAGGCACCATCTTTCCACAATTGACAGAGCATTTCGAATGTTGCTCACAATCTTTCTATTTTTATTATTGTCTTGCTAATGATACCCTTTAATGCTGGACGATTAAGATTATTTAAACCAAATTCGTGTGAATTCTTACAAAGAGGACGTATACGTACATGTTTCAGGATAAAATAACATTTTCAAAGTAAATCTGGCAATATTTCTCTTATTTTGAGGTTATGTAGAAACCTATTAATACATTATATTTAACTATTAACCAAAAATAAATTCAACATGATCGTTGTTACCCATATGCGGATCGTATCTATAGTTATTAGGAGGTAAACTTTGATAACAGCTTTATTTTAGTATAAAAGCTATTTTAGCTGCCAATGGAAGTAAAATTTATGAGACACTTTAAAGAATATATATGGTAATCGATAAGGTACATAAAATCTCCAAATGTATACTCAATATTTATTACAGGTAAAATAGTTTAAACGATCGAGATTTTCCAAAATGAGGTCTTTCAGTTTAGTGTAATGTGCCATATACTGTGTTGTATTAAAGTCTGAGATTCTTAAAAATCTTTCAAAGAAACTCGTCTTTACAATTAAATTTTAGTTTTCTACATTTCAAAAGCCGCATATTATTTATATCATATAATCTTTGCTTTTGTACTGATATAGTTCAATTCTTATCGCATATTAAAAAATAAAAACATGTAATTATACCGGGTGTCTTTGAAATAAAAAGACAATGTATGAAAAATGGAAAGATGTAATTATATAGAAGGTATACCCAAAATATTTTTCCAAAATCTCCCCCCATAAAGGAGAAAAAATGACAAATATATTAAAAAAATTTTTGCCACGCCACTGTGCGATGGACTATATTATAAATGAGAATATCTTAAAGTCTACTGACAATAACAAAAAGAATAGTTTTGTTATTGTCCATCTCGCTTTAAGTTTCGTTCAGTTGTCGATCGTTACGTTCGTTTGATACAATTTACATTTAAATCTTCGATTAAAGATATATTGTTACCATAGGGATAGAGATGTTCTAGTAATACATCGGCATACATTGTGGCTATGTTCTTATTGGCCGAAAATCCGCTTCTTGTCTTCTTTAGAACACGTTCATCATAAGAAATCTATCGTTTTGACTGTTTTTTGGTATTTGGAGTATCCAGGCTTCATCTACGGTGACATACCGACCAATTTTTTTTATTTTGTTTGAATTTAGCCATACAGTCTTTGAAATTGAAACACGAATTCGCATTAGCTTAATAGTAAGCAAACGCGGCATCTATCTTGCGGTTAGCTTTTTCATATTTAAATGTGATGCACATGTTTGGTTGAGATGCTTAGGACATGAGCTATCACACATTACTGTGTTCTCTTCTAAGTGAGATAAATTGAAAAATTAAATAAAGGCGAAAACAGCAATGAAAAAATTAAAACGGGCAAATTTTGAATACACCCTGTATGAGCATCGATATAACAATTCTATTGTTTATTTTATGTAGAGTTTCTCGTCATTTTCTGTAACAAGTTTGAATGTACAACAATACAGATCGTGTTAAGAAAACCACATCTGTGTATATTCAGTAAATTTATATTGAATGTCAAATGTCATGTAGATTATTATATCTCTTTACGTTTTAGTTTATAAATGTTAATAACTTGAAATTTAAATCATGCTCTACCTACCAAGATATAAAAGGATATTTAGCATACTACAGCAATAGTAAATTTTATAATCAATACTTGAATTTGGCAAATTTCTTAAATACATAAACGTTGTTCATTGTAACGATGTACGTGAAATGTCGAACAGAAACATCCATAAAGGTCTTAAAATATCAAATACACATTATTATTTGATATACACCACAAATCAGAATAACCTAAAAGACAATAACAATTTTGTAATAAACTATACATGATAGAATGTGCATTTTAGAATTAACATTTTGTAATACTTCTATCTATAAGAACAAGCATTTCATTCGTTTTAAAATGTATAGTATTGATCCATCAAAAAAATTCAAAAGGTCTTATAGTACACAAAATAGAGTCTAATCTGATATTTGTCAATTCATTAGAAATAAATATATTTGTTTATATATTGTAAACAATGCAGCTCTAAAATTTAGTTCAGTATCACAGGTTGGGTGTGTTTGAAATGGCGATAAAACACGTCAATCAGAAGATAAGACGGGATAGTCAATTAATCGATAAGAGAAGGAAGATATGACGTGTGGATACATAATATGGAGGCGTGAATTACAAATAAATTAAAGCGTCGGACGTTAGAGAAGGACAGAATAAATGTAGAGAAAGCAGATACCATGCGGTTTTGAGAAAAAAGGAATGCTTGAAAATTAAAGCAAGAACATATTTAAGATATTAAACACAGTTAGAAAGAAATATTAACAAAGTGTAATTTTCCTCCATCCAATGAGAATTCCGATCACTCCAGTAGCGACAGTTATGCCTATGTTCATGTCCATGTAGGAAAAATGTCGCTTCGTCGGAGAATAAAATGTTATTGATAAAGTTACCATTACGATCAATCATATTCATAATTTTTTCACAAAACTGCATCCTTCTATCTAGATCATCTTCATTTAATTCTTTAAATGTACTTTATACGGATAAAACTTATTTTTCGACAATATCCTTTTTACCGATCTCTCGCTAATATTGTGATATATGGACAGTTTTGATAGTGATGTTTTTGGTTCTTCTTGAAGATTAATAAGAACATCCAATGAACTATCATCATTTGCAGCAGTTCTACGTCGACCAGGTTTTTGGCAAATTTTTAACACTTCCCGTTACAATAAACTTTCACAACAGCCTTGACACTGTTGATTTTGAAATATTCCTTTCAGGGAATGTGGTATTAAAAATATTGCATGCATCTTGTAGAGATCTCTGCCTGTCTCCAAAACCAACCACTATTCGCCCATAATGAACGTCTATTTTTGTTGAATGGAAACTATCTGTCACTAATGAGTATGACTGTCAATAATACTAAGCAATTCCAATACTTTTATTTTTCCTTAAAAGGTTTGCATGGCAACATAAAAATACAAATATTTTTTATCAGATGTATCTGACAAAAAGATGTTTATAACGATCGTTTTTTTCTTAATATTTCAGGTCACACACCAACCAACCCGTATATCAATGTAATTCTGTGCCTAACAAAAAATGTTAAAATATACAGGCTGACCCATTTAAAAAAACTACCGATGACGCCATATCTCGAAACAAGTGAAAGCTGTAGAAAATCAAAGTATGTGATAGAGAAGAATAAAAATACTACAAAAACTTTTATTAAGGTTATTTTTTAATAGAACACATAGAAATCTGGTGTTCCCACACATTTGCTTGACCCTGTATATATAGTGTAGCTTAATAAACCATTTAGGCCCAGAGCTGTGTAGTACTTTTCCATATGCTTCGATCCTTCGCTCTTATCTTCCGGTTTAATACATTTTTTTCTCTCAGGTTTTTTAGCACTGCTTTCCTCCATCCTTTTCTTGATCTTCCTCTTTTCTTCTTACCGACCGGCTCTCTCCACGCTATTTGTTTTGGTATCCTATCATCCGTCATCCTTTACAAATGTTTCAGCCATCTCAGTCTCCCAGCTATTATTACTTCGTCTATTTTTGGTCCTCGATATAATGCAATATACTTCTTCGTTCGTTCTTCTCATATAACCCTCTTCCGCTTTTTTTCCTCCAAGGATTCCTCTCAGAATTCTTCTCTTCAATACTGTTACTCCTTCTTTCTGATTTTTATTTATCATCCACGCGTCACAACTATATAGTAATGTGGGTTCTAAAATAGTTTTATACAGGTTTCCCGGAAAGCTTTCCCTATTTATTTGCCAAATACTTCGCAAAGTAGAAGGGCTAACAGTCACAGCAGATGTTATAAATGACGGTCACAGCTTCGAAAATTAGTTACCATGAAGCGGTTCACCGGGGAACAACGTGGTATATGTGCCAAAACGTATTACGGGAGCAATAATTCTTTCGGGACAGTTCGACGTCTATATTGTGCTCATTATAACCTTCATGATAAATCAAGCACCTTCACCCACCAAAAAATAACCAAAAACGTTAAAACTTTGACATTAGGGAAGGTATAGGGAGACATACTTCGCCCTTCGGGGCTTATCGAAGTGACTTTACTATTGGCACACACACAAACGGCCAATGGTCAAAAGGTAAATCCACAAAGGTAGAGGTAGAAGGAATGTCGAATTTATGAACTTTATATTTCAATTTTACATGTTGCTAAAAAATTTTAATATCGCCTCATATACTGTTATTTTATTTGTTCGTAATAATAATACAATATTAGTGGGCATTTCTATTCCTAAGTGACTAATTGACTCAGTAAACAATTTCCTTTGAATCAGATAGTCTGTATACTGAAATAAAAGGTGATTGACGTTCGCGTAATCATGTCCGCACTGTGAAGCATCAGTGTGAAGCCTCAGTGTGATGCCTCAGTGATTCTATCATACCTAGTTTGTGTAAGTTGGCGGGGTATTGTCCATGCCCAAACTTCAACCTAGTAATCGTTGTGTAATTGTATCTTGAGACTTTCTGATTTTGGTACCATGTTTTTGTAAAAATACTGGGCGGACTATAATTTTTAGTGAAGAAATTCAAATTAATGTAATTTATCAGATGTATTTATCTTAAGGATAGCTATCAGGGACTTTATCTAGAGGCGAAGAAAACGGTCATTACTCTATCAAATGCTTTGGCAAAGTTGGTATATATTACATCAACCTGTACTCCGTCATTCAGCATATCAGCCATGTATTGAGAAAATCTCGTAAGGATTGTAGAGACATTCGATCGCTTTTCTTGAAGCTATGCTGATTTGTAGAAGTTTTAATAGAAGGGTATAATTTATGGTACTGTGTAATTCCAAAAAGATGGCAAAGTTAAATAGGAAAGCAACAGGACGATAGTTGGTTCGAAGTCGGAAATTTCACCAGGAATCGGGAAAAATTTTAGTCATCTTCCAAATAGGCGAAAAAGTAGAAGTCAAGATAGCCAAATTAAATATTTTTGTCAATTCGACAAAAATGTTTGATTTAGTTAGTAACTGTTCACACATGTATCTTACTCGCCAGATTCAGCCATCAGTAACTTCTTTTTATGACCAATTTGAAAGAATAGCTGTCTGGAAAGGGATTCGGCTCAAATAACGAGGTAATGTCTGAAACTCAAGCTTATTTTAGGAGTCTAGAACAATGTTTCTATACGAAAGATATAAAGAAGATTGAGTGTGTACAGTTGGGAGGGAATTGTGTAGAAAAATACTTAATTCAGGAATAGAGCTCTGTGACCTTGGTCATTTTACCCTCCTATGAATAAAATATTCCAATTTTTACTGATTGTAAAAGTATTTTTGCTTTCTGTTGAAAATAACAACTTTATCATCGAATTGTATGTAAATTTTATTTATCAAGTTTTTAATTATTTATTTATTTCATTAAATTTTGGAATCATAATTGCAAAAGTGGATTTATATCATCAAAATTTAAAAAAAGAATATTCGCCATATTCTTATATAATTCATCGAATTCACAATTTTTTATTTAACTGTACTAGTTAAATTCACATCATACGTGTTAAAATTTTAACTGCTAACTAATCTTCCAAATAGGCGAAAAAGTAGAAGTCAAGATAGCCAAATTAAATATTTTTGTCAATTCGACAAAAATGTTTGATTTAGTTAGTAACTGTTCACACATGTATCTTACTCGCCAGATTCAGCCATCAGTAACTTCTTTTTATGACCAATTTGAAAGAATAGCTGTCTGGAAAGGGATTCGGCTCAAATAACGAGGTAATGTCTGAAACTCAAGCTTATTTTAGGAGTCTAGAACAATGTTTCTATACGAAAGATATAAAGAAGATTGAGTGTGTACAGTTGGGAGGGAATTGTGTAGAAAAATACTTAATTCAGGAATAGAGCTCTGTGACCTTGGTCATTTTACCCTCCTATGAATAAAATATTCCAATTTTTACTGATTGTAAAAGTCTTTACAGGGTTGCAGTGTATAGTAGTTGTGCGGAAGCGTTTATCTTACTTTACTTTATTGTGCCCCGTGTGACTTTAATTAGTAGTTTTTACCTACTGATGATGACAACTTAGTTGTCGAAATACGGATTTAGGATACGACTAATAATTGTGGTAAGGGGTTATATACCTTTTTTAAATTGCTAACTAATTGCTGAGATATGAATCGTAAAGAAAATGAGTCGAGAAAGTACCTACTATTTTTAACTATAAAGGAAACTTTTCTTAAAATTTATTATCCATTTTTTTCTAAAATATTATTACCTTTCTAGATTTCGATTTTCTGTACCCTTTCTTTGCGTTGCTGAAAATGATACATGATTTCTATTAATACAACGACATGCATAACACGCGATGTTTTTCCAATGTAAAATAATATCTATTAATACAAAATTTATTTATTGGCTTAACGTGAATAAGTTTATAACGTTATCGATTCAACATAATCAAACCACCTAAATGATGATTAATAGGCATTAATGAGAATAATGAGTTAATTACAGGAATATACGAGATTGGTTTCGAATATTTAGATGAATGGCAAACAGATGGCGACATAAATGCCAGAGTTTATGATAAAATTGCATATATTTGATTATCTCTGGCAGTTTTCGTTTGCAGTTTGTTAAATCCGATTGGATACAATGCTTGGAAAATCTTATCTATCATTTAAGATAAAAATAAGATGAGCAGGTGGTTAAAATAAAATATGTAAAAATGAACTATAAATATGCATCCCGCAGGATGCTGCTAAATAGCAGAGACTGTGTGAATGTGTTCTTGAATGCGTTTGCATCGATAAAATTCGCGAGTTAAATTTCGAAATGACATCTATTTTCAAATATGAAAAAAATGCGTTCGAAAAAATTTGTTTTAAATGACTATTCTGTAAAGTGAAACTGCCCTTGCAACTTTCTTAGACGTAGAGGTAGCTTTTGATAATATGTCTCGATGTCTTCTATTATTCGATTTTTATAAGATCGGAAAATAAAGAGCACCACATACAATTGGGTATATAACATGTTGCACAGCAGAGTAGTTCAGGCTCAAATGCAAAACGATCTCCATGAGGACAACAAGAGGATGACATGTAGGAGGAGTACTCTCACTGCTGCTATGAAGTTTAGTAGTGGATAATCTTATCAGGACATTAAATGATCGGCAGATATTGACGTAGGCTGATGATATTGTCATTGTGTCCCGTGGACAGTGGCGAGCGTCATGTGAAATGTTCTGCGAATTGTTGAAAGATGGTGCCTTGAGGAGGGATTGACTGTTAATCCATAAAAAAAAACAAAGTTGGTAGCTTTTACCAACAAACTAATTGGTATGGACAGTATAAGACTATTTGGACAAGAGTTAGAAACTAATCAATGAAGTGAAGTATTAAGGCATAACACTTACGAAACTGAATTGGAGCAGACATCTAGTCGAAGTGACAGACAGGAAGACGCAGCTCCTTTCGAGATATAGAAGAGTTTTTGACAAGGCTTGGGGATTAAAACCAAGTGTAGTACAATGGCTGTACACAGCGTTAGTATGGCCAATTATTGCCTATGGAGCAGTTAGCTGGTGAAGGAGGACGGGGTCGATATCGGCGGTGGGACTCCTTATGACTCTCCAGAGACAAGCTCTGTTAGTTCGTCTTCCTCTGTTGGAACTATTTGTGAAAGCGGAGGATAGGCTGCGATCCTGGGGTTGTTGGCTAATGGCCTATGGTGTCCTAATAAGGTTGTTGGGGGTCGATATTACAAATGCCAGCGTATAGTATGGCACCTGATATTATTTTTACAGCCAAGTTGGACATATCTATACCGACGGGAGAACAGGCAAAAAGTTGCTCGAGCGATTTGGACGCCGACACCTGGTTCACGGATGGATAACAATCCAATCGGTGTATAGGTGCAGGTATATGTGGAATGTGTCCTAAAAGGAAGATATCATTTAGTCTGGGGAAATATATAACGGTTTTTCAGACTGAATTGTTTGTAGTCGCAGGACTCCTTAAGTGACTGTTAAAGCTATTATGAACTCATCTACCAGGTTTAAACTGGTAAAAAATATTGTAAAGGAGTCCTCAACAGACTAGAACAAAACAATACTCTGTCACTGATATCGGTGCCAGAACATGAGGAGATTAAAGGCAATGCGATGGTCGATAAACTGGCCAAGGAAGGCTCAAAGAGTAACTTTATAGGACCAGAACCTGCATTTGGAATCGTCAAGGATTCCACTAGAAAGGAAATCTGGTTATGGCTAGAAAGAGAAGGTAAAAAGAAATGGCGATTAACGGAACGTCCACACTAAGACACTGCTAGAGGAACTGGATGCTAAGCTTTCAGTAAACCTAATTTGTAGTAATAAAAAAGAAATTAAAATGATTACCGGCTTGATAACCGGACATTGCCCTATAAGGAAGTATCTGTACAGCATGGACTTGGTTAGCGAGCCTTGTGAAAAAACAGGAGGAAATTAGCTTCCATGTAATATGCACTTGTAAGAAACTGAAAGAACTCAGACAGAAACATTGCAAACGAGATTTATTAGATCCTACGAGGGTACTCAAATTTCCCTGAGGAGGACAGTGGCATTTATCGAGGACATAAGACTAAAAGAGTGGAACATTCTTTTTACAATACCGCAAGGTGTTTGTAAAAAGATGTGTGTGGTATTCATGGGAGTCACATATCTATTGCCAAAATTTATATTTGATTGTATGCATATACCGTGAGTTTTTTATATCACTGAACATGAATACACCTATGTTCAGTTTTAAAATAAATACTTCAATGCAACCAACAATGCGAGTGTCATCACTTGTCGTAATAAGGCATTTTAGTTATCAGTGTCAACAAAGTGTGAAAATAATTTATCTAAGATTTAACTTACACAAACAATATTAAAATTAATTTTATGGTAAATTGAAAAAAAAGTTTGTTTTTATTTATAATTCTTTAACTTTTTCATAAATATTCGAAATATCCACCTACACCTTCCATACAATATGCGAGTCGATTCTGAAATTCCTGCAAAGAGTATGTTAAGGAATCCGGTTTGGTTCGTAATTCATCGCAGGCTGTACTTATGCGTGCTTTTAAATCTTCAATGTTAGTGAAAATTACATTATCATAAATTTTAGATTTAAGGTATCGCCAAAGAACAGTCATTTGGCGATAAATCTGGCCAAACTATCGGACCAAACCTTCCTATCCATCAATCAGGAAGACTTGAATTTAGAAAATTTGTAATTGCTGCAGTTGAATGAATTGGAGCTCAATCCATTTGAAACCAGGAACCTTCAGTGGCTAAATTTTCAAATCGGGAAACAATACGTGCTCGAAGAAAAAGACGCTTCATCAGTGAAAAGTATTTTCTTCAACATATTATGATTTTCATTTAATAAATTAAATGGTGTTTCACAAAAATCAACACGTACGTCTTATTTTATCTTCATGAAATAATTGTTGGTAATTAAAAAACTTGTAAGATTTGTATTTGTACTGTTTGAGACGTCTTCGAAATATTAAATTGTTGTGATATTTTACTTAATGATGTTATGAGGCATTCTTCAATGTAACATTTAAGTTTAGGTCTCCTGAAAGAATGTGGGGGTTTTAATTTTCTTTCTGTGTGTATTTATTATGCAGTCATCAGAATCAAATTTCTTGGTAATCGCCCGAATTTTTCCGATAGATGGTATGGGCCTGTCAAGATATTTGATAGAAAACACACCTTAAACTGTTTCCAGCTTTATACTAGTTCAAAATTTCTATTTTTTCATCTTATATATATATATATATATATATATATATATATATATATATATATATATGGTAAACCTAATCAGTAGGCGATTAAAGGTCTGTATATTACTTCAAAATATATGTATTTACGAAACATGTAGAGTTTTTTAAATACATATATTTTGAAGTAATATACAGACCTTTAATCGCCTACTGATTAGGTTTACCATATCATACCAAGGTCACGAAGTTATTATATATATATATATATATATATATATATGAACTTCATGTGTATGAGAATTAATAATTATTAAATCTCATTTTACATGCGATTGTCGCTATAATTTGTTGCATTTAATTCTACAATTCGGCAAATCACTTTTGCCCTAGATTGTAGACGCAACAAGCCGCGACATCAACTGTACAAGTTGTCAGTACAAATGAAAAATTTTGTGAAAAACTTATCTGCGCGGAATGTGCATATATCGATATTTCACTGTTTTTTACAGATCATCAGTGCACCTTACCGAAGACAGACATGATATTCACTTCTATACTACGTGTATATATACGAACTGTAATGAACTTCATGTGTATGAGAATTAATAATTATTAAATCTCATTTTACATGCGATTGAGATTTAATAATTATTAATTCTCATACACAGTGAACAGTGAAATATCGATATATGCACATTCCGCGCAGATAAGTTTTTCACAAAATTTTTCATTTGTACTGACAACTTGTACAGTTGATGTCGCGGCTTGTTGCGTCTACAATCTAGGGCAAAAGTGATTTGCCGAATTGTAGAATTAAATGCAACAAATTATAGCGACAATCGCATGTAAAATGAGATTTAATAATTATTAATTCTCATACACATGAAGTTCATTACAGTTCGTATATATACACGTAGTATAGAAGTGAATATCATGTCTGTCTTCGGTAAGGTGCACTGATGATCTGTAAAAAACAGTGAAATATCGATATATGCACATTCCGCGCAGATAAGTTTTTCACAAAATTTTTCATTTGTACTGACAACTTGTACAGTTGATGTCGCGGCTTGTTGCGTCTACAATCTAGGGCAAAAGTGATTTGCCGAATTGTAGAATTAAATGCAACAAATTATAGCGACAATCGCATGTAAAATGAGATTTAATAATTATTAATTCTCATACACATGAAGTTCATTACAGTTCGTATATATACACGTAGTATAGAAGTGAATATCATGTCTGTCTTCGGTAAGGTGCACTGATGATCTGTAAAAAACAGTGAAATATCGATATATGCACATTCCGCGCAGATAAGTTTTTCACAAAATTTTTCATTTGTACTGACAACTTGTACAGTTGATGTCGCGGCTTGTTGCGTCTACAATCTAGGGCAAAAGTGATTTGCCGAATTGTAGAATTAAATGCAACAAATTATAGCGACAATCGCATGTAAAATGAGATTTAATAATTATTAATTCTCATACACATGAAGTTCATTACAGTTCGTATATATACACGTAGTATAGAAGTGAATATCATGTCTGTCTTCGGTAAGGTGCACTGATGATCTGTAAAAAACAGTGAAATATCGATATATGCACATTCCGCGCAGATAAGTTTTTCACAAAATTTTTCATATATATATATATATATATATATATATATATATATATATATATATATGTATATTTAAAATTAGGTGAATACAAATGTCAAATGCTAAAATATTTAAAATGTTATTTTGTTTATGTACATTACTGACATAGATTTTGACATTTGACCAAACACATAATCGAGCGATGTTGGTTGCATAGCATTCCCATGCATTGAAGCGTTCTTTTTGAAACTGAGTATATAGATATAGTATTTGAGTATATGTATATAGATAAGAAAAACTCACGGTATATCTACAATTAATAGGTTTATTGCGAAGGAATAATTTTACCAGAACTCATAAATATTGAGAAACACTAATCAATACCAATTTCAACGATCTGTTAACGGCAGATCAATGAAAAATGAAAACATTTGCTTAACCATTCATAACCTAGGTCTATGCGGGCGCAACGAAATATCTATAGGTATATATTTACTAAGAACTTTTGTTTCTACACAAATTTATCTTGTAGATAAAGTCTATCTAGAAGTGAAGAAACCCATTGATGCATTTCTCTTATAGTTATTTAAAGGATATCTTCATCCGCTAAATATCGAAAGGTGAACGCGAAATGGGCATAGGATGTACTCGTCGAATGCCGCCTTTTGAAAGAGATGCATGAACGAAACATACTATCTATTCAAAGAGAAAGAGGGCATATTGAAATTTTCGTTTTTTATTTGTTATTTGATGCATGTTAAAAATGTGTAAATAATTTTATAATTATAATTAAATATTAAGACCGTGTTGGTGTAATGGGTAGGTCACTAGACTAGAATCTGATGAACCGGGTTCAAACCCTGCTGTAGCAAATAATATCGATGCGTTTTTGCGATACCAAGCTGACAAAAATAAATACCTGGAGGCAAAATATAGACGGTTGGTGCATAACATTAGCCACGTTACCATCATAGTTTGCCGAGGGGCTCAAGTTGTAACAAGCCTACAATGTTACTACCCCAGGGACCTACAAGGCTAGTTACTCTATTATTATTAATAAATATTATTTTCGATAGTCATGAAAATTATCATTCAATTTTACTGAATTATCAAAGCTTTGCATTTGAGAGAATTGCCTTTAATATTTTAAACAAATCTTTGAATAGTTAATTGACGAAGGAGATACTTGTTGAAACTTCATTATAACGCTAAGAAATAAGTAATTATACTTCTAGTTTCAAAATTTTTTTATTGTAAATACACTACAATATTTTTTCGCCATACAATGGCTTCATCAGGTGGATGAATACCAAAAATTAAATAACATATCGATATGTAAACATATCAAGTATTTATGATTTTAAATTAATACAAATATGTTAAAAACATTTCTGTATGTGTATACATGGACATACACAATGAATTTACACAAATGATTTTCATGTTCGCTGTCGGCACAACTGAAATAACAGTTTATTCGGCAGAGCAAAAATTAAATACTTCGCGCCGGGAAAATTGAGATTGCATGCTAGCCTAGCATAAATTTCAAAACACCTCAAATATCGGACAATAACGCTATTAATTATACGACGTACGGATTTTTGATTAATTATGAAAGAGGTGGAGAACGGCAATGAATAATAAAAATATTGACTTTTTCTGGTTATTTTTCTGAAATTAATTATACACAATGAAACGAGAATGTATATACTAGAGATCCGAAGTTTAATATCGGGAGATTAATACTGTGATGAACTTGTCTTTCAACTCTGAAATATTTCTTTCTGGGTTCATTTAAATAAAACTAACGGTAATTAAAAATGACTATATTAATAATAAAACAAATACACTAATAACTAGGGACTGGACACGAGAGGCCGATGACTCATCGCCCACGGGCGTACTATTGAAAATTTGTATTTTTAAAGAGTTTTTAATTTTATTTATATAATTGGAAAACAAACGGGTAGTGATTTATAAAATACGAAATACATTTTTATTTGTTAATTTTGTAGTTCAAGTTAAGTGAAGGAGTATTAATATTAACTAGCAATACTTTTTGAAAGTTCTCTTCTGTAAAATTTGTTCTCTTTGAATGAAATACATCCTTGTAGATAGAAAACGTCCTTTCTACATCGCAACTGGTTATAGGTGCATACTGGAAATATTCTTTTATTTCAGCGTATTTAGCAGTTAGATTTTGAGGTATTGTCTCCATACACAATTGCCGCAATTTTATTTAATCTGAATTTCTATTAAAAACTGTGCCTAACTCTTGCCGAAGGCCACGTCCGAAGTCACTTGGAATATTTTTAAAATTATTAATAGCCACATCTAAAGTGGTTAATCCATCATTTAATTTGAGATTTTGATTTTTCTAATAATAATAATAATAATTTTCATTTTGGAAAATTTCCAAAGTGTTCCTGAAGAGAATACGATTGATTTTTTTATTTTGATTCCTTGCATTCAGAAATACTTCGAGTATCGTCATTTAAACATGTAACGAAATTTTGTAAACTATCGAAATTCTCTTCATCAAAAACTAGTAGCTTCCAACCTTGTTCTCCATCAATTTAGTTATTACTGGAGAAGGAGGAGTGACAAAGATAAAATTTTTTCTCTGTAAAGAGCTACTCTCAATGGTGCTTTTCTGAAACTTTTTTAAAAGCGGATACAAGTCTATCAACTTCCGGAAAAGGTGTCTCTGATATATTCACAGATTCTGTGGAGAGCATATGCTACACAAGTAATATGCAGCATATTAGGATATGTTGCCTTTAATAGTCTGCCTGTTTTTGACATATATGTAGCACTGGTCACTGACAAATAAAAGTATGTTTTCTTTGTACCTGTCGTCCGAATGAAGCATTTGGTGCATATTCTTGTAAATGGTTTTAGCTACTGTTTCCGAATCAACTGTATTTATAACTTTTGTTGCTATTACATAAGCGTTATATGGAATAGTTAGATGTAGTACACCAACCACAACATCTACCACACAGCGTCCTCTGTATAATTACTAAATATCAACATACAACAGGAAAATTATTGTAAATATTGGCAAAATAATTCGCGAAGTATTAACATTAATATCGGGGCTATTAGAAACTTGATTGAAAAGTGAGCGCATTAAACTGACAGGAGCTGGGGTATCGCTATAGAGCGCGGGTAAAGACCGGCTGCCTTGTCTGGGAACATTAAAGTTAAGTTTCTGAAGCAGCGAAGCCTATCTTGCCGTGTATCAACGAGTATGAGAAGTTAATTAATAAAAAATATTATTTACTTTGCTATATAATATTATTAATATAAAATATTTGAATTATATTGAAATATTACACAGTCACTCCTAGGAAATGAGTACTCTTTATTCTTAGATAATTTTATTATTACTCCAGTATTGACCTCAGCGATAAACTAGCAAACTATAAAAGCGACTATGTACAGGCAGGCCCAAAA
This sequence comes from Melolontha melolontha, assembly GCA_935421215.2. Taxonomy (NCBI): domain Eukaryota; kingdom Metazoa; phylum Arthropoda; class Insecta; order Coleoptera; family Scarabaeidae; genus Melolontha; species Melolontha melolontha. The sequence continues at coordinate 63,308,584 of OW285236.1, forward strand.
TGACCGAAGGGGTTTGAGTTCATTATAACTTCTTATTTAAGACATAATTATTAAATTTTTTTTATTTTAAATACAGTATATTAATGGAGAATATTTTTAATTTAATTATGAAAAATTATATCTCGCAAGTGTTGGCCATTTTCTGCTTCGCATATTCGTGCTCCTTCCAAAACATTTTCCATAACCTTTCGCAAAACTTCAGGTGTTATGTTGTTGATTTCGTCGCGTATATTATTTTTTAATTGCTGTATGGTTCGAGGCTTATTAATATAGACTTTTCCTTTCAAATATCCCCAAAGGAAACAGTCTGAAGCGGTTAAATCCGGTGAACGCGGAGGCCAATTAAAATCGCTTGTACGGGAAATAATTCGTTTACCAAAGATGTCGCGTAAAAGACCCATTGTGTCCCTCGCAGTGTGCGCTGTGGCTCCATCCTGTTGGAACCATACTTGCGGATGGTTTTCCACGGCTGGCCTTAAAAAATTTTCAAACATTGTCCGATATCTAACACTAGTGATGGAAACGGCGACACCGTGTTCATTTTCAAAAAAATATGGGCCAATTATCCTTTCCGACGAAACACCGCACCAAACGGTACACTTAAGTGGGTGTAATTCTCGTTGTTGAACTACTCTTGGATTTTCCGTAGCCCATATCCTGCAGTTTTGCCTATTAACGAACCCATTTAATTGGAAATGGGCTTCGTCGCTCATTATTAAATTATTAATAAAATCATGATTTTCTTCTGCTTTTTGACGAAAATAAATTGCATAATCAAGTCGTTGCTGATAATCTGTCGGTTTCAATTGCTGGACAAGCTGAATTTTGCATGGAAACATTCTTATTGTATGCAAAATTCTCTGCAGCGACCCTCTTGAGAGGCCAAGTTGTGTCGAAGGAGACGTCCTGGTTGATGTTTCTCCATCTTCCCGAATACTCTCCTGTACCCGTTCAATATTGTCATCCGTGTGCACTGTTCGTCGTCTGCCGGCAGCAGGAGGATTCCTTACTGCCCCTTGTTCTCGAAAATTTGCAACCAGACGGTTTATTGTTGACTCTGAGGGTCCAATCCGCACTTTAAAATAACGACGATATGCACGCTGAGTCAAAACAATGGATCGTTGATTTGAGAAATAAAGTTCAACGATTTTGGCACGTTGTTCAATTGTGTACTGTTCCATTTTAAATTCCCCAAGTCTTCTTTACAAAATACTGAAAACAAAAAAAATAAAAAACATTATAATAAAAAAGTTATAAGGAATTAAAACCCCTTCAGTCATTTTGGGCCACCTGTACAAACTGTGTGAGAGCAAACGGACTTAGTAAAGGGTCAACAAATTGCACAAATGATGTTAAAGTGGAGTTACAAAGAAGATGTAAAAATGGTAAGCGCTAGTCACGATCACGGTAACCAAGAAGTAACTGTGAAAGGAGGACATCTAGTAAAATAGCCTTCAGTAATTGTGAAATATAATCAAAGTACGCGAGGTGCTAATCTAGACGATAATTATTTAGGTTTCCATTCATCCGCAAGAAAAGATTTTCACAGAAAAAAATGAAGACCTTTAGACATTTTTCGACCACAACATTAAGTTGTTATCAGAATCACATTTAGAGGTAAAAAACATAGATTAAATTTTCTAGGTAAAATGATAATAGAAAAATATGCGACAGAAAGAAACATTTTAGAAGGTCGACCAAAACCTTTTCGGCTCATTGAGAGACATTTCCCCAATATCATTCCACCTAGAACAAAAGAAAAGCCGACAAAACGCTGCGTCTTATGTTATGAAAGAAACATTTTAAAGGAATTCATGGTACTGGTGTTCTGATTGCAGATTGTTTCAAAACAATATCACATCATAGAGTAAATTTTCTCATTTGTATAATTACTATAGAATTACACATATATTTCATTTTATCAAAAAGTAAGAAATAAACTTAAGAGTTACGACATGCTTTTATATACACGGCTTGCTTGAGTGGAAATTTTAATGAACACTTGTTACTAGAGCAAGTTAGAAACTAATTTACCTTGTAACTTGTTTGTAACTGTGTTGGTGAAACAATTATGATGACTTATTAATAAAGTGAAGATTTAAACTATTAGTTTAATTTCATTTTTAAAATGAATTACCTTATGAACATAAATTAACCAAACTAACAGAGCAAAACAAATTTAATATCGTTAACAAAATACTATAATAGGTGAGGCAAAAAAGTTTTTCAAATAGACTATGAACGAGAAAGATAACTATATCAGTTATGTCGGAGTATAATTTATACCTATGTAGTTTGTGAAATATCACCTGTCACTAATTGACTAAAGTGACAATCTGCGAATATCTTCTATATTCTTACAAATTTATCATTAAACAATGACTTATGTTACAAATGAAACAGACATGCAATATACATATCTGTAACTGTACACATGGGCAATACACCTCGTATTTTCAGCATTTACTTCTGCTTAAGACACGTGTTTCTGCCATCTATAGGCGTCGTCAGTCAAGCTAGTGAAGCAATGTAATACAAAATAATACAAATCTATTTAAAAAACAGATTTGTATCTGTATATACATTTAAGCTGAAATCGCCCACAAGACATAGCAAATTTCGTCCTATCAGGTAGCACTATATAATAAGTGAGATCTGACGGACGAAAGAGACTATGCCGAAAAAGGCAACCCTTCCCTTGACCAGCCAAGCTGGTACATAAGAGAAGCAAAGATGTATATAGGTGAGATATATGTGTACAGTTACAGATATGTATATTGCATGTCTGTTTCATTTGTAACAAATGCGTTATACGTGCTTAACGAATTGATATACTAAACCTTTTTTGTAAAAATGACTTATGTATTTAATTAGCAGCAATGGAGAAATATATCAGAATAATTGAAACATACATCAGTAGGTAAACCCCACCAGTTTTGTATAATACAAAGGTATTTTTAGTAATATAAAATATTATTAAAAATCTGGTGTGAAGAACACAAATACAGGTTCACTATTAATATTTTTTGTGAACCTGTATTTGTGTTCTTCACACCAGATTTTTAATATTTTATATTATTAAAAATACCTTTGCATTATACAAAACTGGTGGGGTTTACCTACTCATGTTTGTTTCAATTATTCTGATACATTATACATGCGGTTAGTCCGTTATATGAGTGAAGACACAAACAAAATGCAGTTTCTAGAGAGATTGGCTGTGCCACCTTTGGAAGGGCGTCGTTACTTCACATTGGTTATGTGGACGGGGCGAGGTACTTCGGCTGTCTGACAACAGGCAGCGATGAATTTGACTTCTACGCCCGGTCTGGATAATTTCGGTGATGTGGTTCTTTTTTGTGAATGTGTCTGAGAATATCCTTTCTCCAGAAGGGACGTACCGACGAGCCCTTAGCAAGGCGAAATACGTATCTACGTCTCTGGGGAGGGATATGTTCGGACACGTTCACAAAAAATATTAATAGTGAACCTGTATTTGTGTTCTTCACACCAGATTTTTAATAATATTTTATATTATTAAAAATACCTTTGTATTATGGAGAAATATGGTTGAAATTTATTTAAGAAATGGCAGAAAAATCGATGGTGAATGGACTTATTCTCTGAGAGATGCCTACGAAGATTTCTTAAACGCATTTGTAAGGACACTGTTCCATATGACCATTTCTGTGTTTCAATTCGTCGTTTTGTGAATTTAGTCTGAGAAACAGGAAGTGGGAATCGTAAAATGGGAAATAGTAGACCAATGGTCAGAAATGAAATTACTATCGAAGTGGTAAGGCATGTAGTCGAAGAACGTCCACAAACTTCTGTACGACATTTATAGCAAGTCTATCGTCTATCTTACGGTACTTGTTGACGTGTCCTTAAAAATGATCTACATATGGATCCTTACCGTATACAAGTAACACATGAGATACTCCCTGTTAATAGACCACAAAGACAAGAATTTTGCTAACAATTTATTGAACAATTCAATGATAACGATGAAGCAATGTCGAATGTTATGTTTACAGACGAATCGGGTTCCATCTCTCTGGGTATGTCAACTCTCAAAATATGAGCATGTGGAGTACAGATAATCCACACTTTTTATAGAGACTTACATTCGTAAGAAATTGGAGTTTGGACAGCTATTAGCCAGAGAAAGATTATTTTTTGAAGGTATGTTGAAAATAGTTTTTAAAGACATTTGATTAGATTTCTGAAAATAACGTCTTTTTTTTAACTTTTTAGAATCAATAAATACTGAACGGTACCAGTCAGAAATTTTAGCTCCATTTGTTAATATGTTACACGATGATAAGATGGAGCTCGAGCACATACTGTCAATGTAAATATTGTTTTCCTGCAATAATTTTTTGGAGATTGCATCATTAGCCTGAATACAGATACTATTAGGTCACCACTATCTTGTGACTTAACACCGTGTGATTATTTTTATGGCTACATTTAAAGAATTCTATTTTTGAAACACCAGTTGTTGATGTTGACGATTTAAAACGAACTAACTAGACTAACACTAACAAGATTGAAGAAATCAATAATATACCAGAAATTCTACAAAATATTCTTACTTCGCTTAAAAAAAGGAATACTCTCTGCAGAGATGTGGGTGGTGGCCATGTTATTTAATATAATTTTTCCTTTTATTTAGTCATTCTATATTTATTTGTTCAACATAATAACAAATCATATTAGCTTTAAAAATGTTTATTATTTATTTTGTTGTGAGAAATATTACATCTGCTAATATTATAAGGAACAAGGACAGAACAAGGACACAAAAATGATTTACTGTAGAGATGAAGATGGGCTACTGCTAGGAGATCCAAAGGACATATTAGGCAGATGGGCGAAGTATTTTCAACAACTACTAAATGTAGAGGTAGAGATGGAGGAACGAACAACAACGCCAATAGAACAACACCAACAAGAATGTAACAAGCAGGATGAAATAGAAGAACCAACAGAACAGGAGCTAAAAGAAATAATTAAGGGACTTAAAAATAACAAAAGTGCAGGTGAGAGTGGTATACCAGCAGAAATCCTAAAACAAGGAGGAGCGGAACTAGGTGCATGCTTGCTTCACTTAGTACTAAGGATTTGGAGAGAAGAAAAAATGCCGGAGCAATGGAGTAGGGCAGTCATATGCCCGATCTTCAAGAAAGGGGACAAAACACTGTGTCAAAATTACAGGGGAATAGCTTTACTGGAAGTCGCTTACAAAGTTGTGGCAAAAATCATACGAAACAGACTAAAGATATATGCTAATGAGATAATAGGGGAATATCAAGGGGGTTTCAGGGCTGGTAGATCAACAACAGACCAAATATTCACGTTAAAGATGCTGAAAAATAACAGTTATGAGCAAAATCTAGGATTGCACATGCTTTCATGGATTTTAAACAGGCGTACGACTCAATTTCTAGAAAAAAAATGTATGAAAGTAGCAGAATTACAAATACCGTACAAACTAATAAAGTTAATAAGAATGGCACTCTCGGATTCGAGAAGTAAAATTTTAGTGGATGGAAGGTTCTCGGAACAAATTACAACCAGAAGAGGACTAAGACAAGGAGACCCGCTTTCGACTGACCTATTTAAGATGGTGCTGGAAGGAATCATGAGGGAAAGCAACATTCAAACAAACGGCGTAATTTTCCACAATAAAGTACAAGTTATTGCATATGCAGATGATGTAACCATATTATCGAGGTCAAAGAGGGAACTAGAGAAAGTATTTGGACAATTTGTGGAAGAAGCAAGAAAACACCGATTACAGGTGAACGAGGAGAAGACAAAGTATATGGAAATGAGAGCGGAAGTGACAGAAGAAAATAGATATACCAAATTCAAATCAGGTCGAAACGAATATAAATTCGAAAAGGTGAAACAGATAGAGTACTTGGGTGTAACATTAACCAGTAAAGGGCAAGAACAAAAAGAAATTGAAAAACACATGGTGAGAGGAAATAGAGCAGTTGGCGCGTTAACACGAATATTAAGAGGAAAACACGTATCCAGAACTTCTAAAATACAAATATACGAGGCAATAATCCGGCCAGCTGTTCTATACTCAAGAGAAACATGGACCATGACAAAACAACAAGAAGGAAATCTGAAAATCTGGGAAAGGAGAGTGCTTAGAAAAATTTTTGGAGGAGTTAAGGAGGAGGATGGCAGGTGGCGACGAAGAACAAACACAGAGTTAGAAGAAATGTATAGAAAACCAAATATAACTCAATTAATTCGATCACGAAGAGCTAGTTGGTTGGGACATATCTCTCGGATGCCGGAACAAAGAATTGTGAAGAAAGTGTTGCACGGAGGAGAGGGTGGTAAACGAAGAAGAGGTCGGCCAAGGAAAAAGTGGTTTCAGTAAGTGCTAAAGGATATAGAGGAAGAAGGAATTGATGACAGGAGAAAAAGAGTGAGGGACCGAAAGAAATGGAAGAAAGTAGTAGAAGAAATAAAAGCCAAGGGCCTCAAGGGCCTGTAGAGCTGTTTTTTATATATAATATTATAATTTAAATTGAAAAAGATAAATGTAGGTGTAGGTTTCCGCGGTCGTTCTCTAGGTGTAGATCTCGGTTTCCGGGTTGGAACCGCGTCGAGTTAGGCGTAATTGAAAAAGATGTTATTAAAATAGATTATTTAGTTTAAACTATCATTAAATTAAACAAAGTGACAAAGTTTTCTGAAATACTTCTTGTTAACTAATTTTTTTAATAATTTACAAATATATTATTTTAGAGCATTTTTTGCGACTACTATAGGTATAATATATTTCTAATAGATATTCTTCATTGCGGGCTACATAATCTTTAATTAAGAGATATAGTAAGCCCTATTGCATAACCATACTTTCTTATTATATTTTGTTTTTCCCACAGGGAAATAATAAGAACAATAAAATACATTTATTGTTCTTATTTTGGTCTTTATTCATTTTTCTTTTTCTTTTTATATTTTGATTACATTAACTGTAGCTATATGCCCCCACGAGCACTAGACTTGCGCCGACAAATATTTTCCTAAACTTACCCAACTTACTTACAACTCATGGTTGCCCCGGAGATCTTTTGGCTAAAGGGCTAACTCAGTTAAGAGGCGAGTTGCGGGGAGGTTCTTACATAAAGAGGGCGCCACCATGTTTACCTTTAGCCAACAGAGAACACAAACTCTGCCGTAGTAAGTGGATAAATTAGTAATCTCAAATAAGTTGACAATCAATTAAATTAAAAAAAAAACAGAGTTCATAACAATAACAACTATATTTATTATTTAAGAAAACAAAAAAATATATATTATACCAGAGGGGTATATGTATGGAGCAAACAAAAATATTATTAAATAGTTGGAATATCACTGATCATATTAATATCGTATCTAAACTATAGGATATTGCATCGGTAATCCATTAAAGCTTTAATGGACCTTACACAGGTTCGGTACACACAGTATATGCAATACGTACTTAGGTGGTACACACAAATAGAAATTAATAATGCAATAAATAGTTAAACGACAATGTATTTACATAATTTGATATTCCAATCAGATAATAATAAAAAAAAAGGTTCAGCCTGTATATGCAAAAATAATATGTTTAAGATAAAAAAAAATTAAACTAGGATGTTATTCTATAATTGTGAAAGTTTAACAAATAAATGGAAAATATATTATTTAAACAAAATTAGATATAAAAAATTTAAATTGGAATCCCTTACTGATAAAAAAAAATATTAAATTTAATTCACTCAAATTTCTTTACTTTAAAACAAAGCTGATATGTGAGATTTATATTATTTAAAAAAAAACTAGTAAAATTTGAATTAGAAAACTGATTAAGCGATTAATATATGAAATGAACTTAGTTAAATTTTATATTGAGGCAAGAGGAAAAAAAAATAAAATGGTGAGTAGAACACCATGTTTTACGACGCCATGCGTTCCTCCAAAATCACTATTATATTGTTTTCCGGGACTCTGTCACAATAATGTTATTCTCTACACACTACCTTACGTGAAAAATGACCCTTAGATACAAATGCGTTGATTTCCTGTGTCCGGGTAATTAGATGTCTGCGGATGAAATCAATCTCTTGTCTAATTAGGTAGATTTCACATTAGCCGTTACTAACACAGCAGTTTTTCTTAGCAGATACTAACATTAGCCGTTACTAACATAGCAGTTTTTCTTAGCGGATACTAACAGCCCTAAATAAATGAGAAAATGAAAAAGAATAAGTGGAAGGTTCCAGAGTAATATAATAAAATTGAGAACAATGCCGTGATATAATTACAGCCGTCCCCTTATCTCAGAACTCACCTGAAGCAAACACGTGGTCGTAAAACTTTTAAATCCGGGGAAAAAATATCCTCGACTAAATAACACTATACTAGTGAATTTATAAAGAGCGATCAAGATAATTTGTAATCGAGTCAACCTTGAAACCGAAATTGTATGTCGTAAATACATTCGTCCTCAGTTGCATAGTTTACATTAACTGTTGTTATTTTAGCTGTCAACTGAAATTTTACTTGACGTTTGTAATGTAAGTGCAGTTCAAGTAAATACATACGATTTCGGATTCAAGGTTGACTCGATTACAAATTATCTTGATCGCTCGTTATGAAATAAAGCCAATTTGTCAATTCCTGCATGCCGCAGAACAATAACACTGTTTCAATTCAAAATGACTTTTTAGTTTTAACACTCGTCGACTTACTTCAAAGCGGAACTAATCAGAAGAGAACGTCAATTGTCCGTGAATTTAAGCAGAAAGATGGATACGTCATTATTAACAACAAAAAAAATTACTAACCACCCCCATATGGAATATTGAAATAAAAGATAGATAATTACTCGGATATCCTGACATGATTAAAAAGCAATTGAGGAAGCCAACATCAAAAATTCATTAATTAATACGCAATAATTAAGGGTTTTGGTAATGAGTAAAATTATACAAAACGTTACAGCGATCTACAACCAAAAGTTTAAAAGAGTCTCGCTTAGATGGCTCTCCAAGCAAACCAAAAATGTAGAGACCAGAATTAAGTGCAAAATGGTTATTCGATAATTTAAACCATCCTAATAAGTTTACAAAATTCTAATAAAAAATATAACGATGTCCTGTTTACCTAAAATTGCCTAAGAGGAACAATAATTGAAGTATAAATTCAAATATACGAACCATGACTTCGCATAAAATTTCAAAATGTCAAACTTGCACTTAAGTAGATTCAAAGCTCCGGATTAAAAATAGTTATAGGGACATCCAAAATATTTTAACATACAAACTTAAATGAAGATTTTAGAGTTTGAAATAGCCTATGATGTTCGATAATTAGCAATTAAAGTAAATAAATTATATTAAACGATAATATTGAATTTTGAACAGCCTGTGATGACTTAGAATTAGCAATTAATTTAAATAAATTATTAAAAATGCCCAAACGGTATAAGGATCATTTTTAAAGTGTAACACTGTATATTAAAATGGTATTGGTATAAGCCTAGGAAAGGCACAGCAGCGCGTACAGAATTTTCCAATATTTGTATCGTTGATAGTCCTGAAGATAATAGTATTGCTCATATAACTTAAACTATTTTTTCCTAAACTAACGTATGGTCCCAAAGTTTTCGGAAAAATTTTAGATGATTTGCAGTAGTACTAATTGACGTTTGATTAAATTGTCTCTGGAAGTCATATACCACAATTAACCTTGTTTTAATTAGGAGAGTTTAGTTTTTGTGATCTGGTTCAGTAAAATGTTGTATAAGCTAGATAGATATTCGCAAAGGAATTTATAATTTAGTTGGACTCATGTCCAAGCGTGATATTGTTGCCATTTATCGTGAACAAGATATTTCTTTATCAACAATTTATCAAACCATAAAGGAATGTTAAGAGGGAATACCCTGCGTTAATTTGCGCAAAAGTGGTCGACCAAGAATTTTGAGCCAAGTGAGGAACAAAGAATGCTTGAAATCGTTAAGGACAGAGTTGGAGTTTCACAGCGAAAAATAGGTCGAAGATTCGGCGTTTCAAAGACCACTGTTTTTCGAACAATTTCCTGAAATATTGTGGTGTTTCGAAAACGAAGAAAAGCACCAAACTATATCCTAGTTAGAAAGAATACCCAGGTGTTGTTGTGCGCTAATGCGCATCCATTTTGTCAATAAACTGATTGTAATGGACGATGAGAAATATTTCGCCTTGTCACATTCACAAATGAAGGGAAACAACGGTTTTTATACCGACGACATAGAAAACACACTAGACAATGTCAAATTCAAAGGTAAATCCAAATTTGAGAACAAAATTTTAGTGTGGTGTACCATTTGTGAGGCTGGATTTATCTCGCAGCCCTACATTGGTCGTGTTGGAGGGGAAGTCTTAACTGCACAACTTTCCATTCAGAGATGCCTTTCTAAACTGCTTCAGTTTTTAAATACACAATGATGATATCATGTTTTGGCATGATCTAGATTCATGCCACTATGTAACGCAAATAACATAAACTTTGTTCCTAAATTTAACAATCCTCCCAATGTATCTCAGGCTCGGCCAATAGAGGAAGCTACAAATGAGGACCAATTACGACACGTCGAATTAAAAAAAAAATGCGAGAAATTTATCTTGCTGTTGTCCAGAGGATGATGGGACAGATCAGAAGAAAACTGAGGACTATTGAAGATAATGGCCCACTATCAATAATTTGTAGAATAAGTATTTTTTCTATTTTGCGTTCGAAATGAACCCATTATGACACCCAAAACAGTATCGAAATGAGCTTCATTTCGATACGCTTTTTTTTATATCTCAATATTGGTGTTATTCGAACACAGAAATAAATATCATTGCTGTCATTTGATTTTAAGAATTTAACATTTGACAGATATGATATATCTACATACTCTACAGAAACAACGTATATTATATACAATTGACAATAAGATATATTAGTTTCTATGTCATTCATGTTTGTATTTTTAAATAAAATATCAAGTAATGTTAACGAAAATTAATAAATGATATGTAATATAATATACTTGGCGGATAGCAAGATTTAAATTTGAAAATGTCAAGTATCAATGTGACCAACTGTATGCTTTATATAAAAATAAAACTCTCAACTTTCAAATTAAATAATTCCAATTTATTAATGCAAAAGATGCAAAATAGAAAAAATAGTATAAAAAACTCGTTTCATAAGGCCTTTTGCCGCACTTGCTCTTTAGAAAACTCGCCGCTAGCGCGGCTCGTTTTCTAAACTGATCTCGTGGTGCCTTATGAAACTTGTTTTTTAATATACTATATTGTTGTATTTATTGTTAATTGTTGTACTATATAGTTTATAAAGTAAAACAGTTTTGAGAAAATTATCTAAAATTTTTTCGAAAACTTTGAGACCACACTTTTCCTGATTTGCCCTGTAAATAGAAATAAATATTATCCCTTTCTTTAAAATGAGTTTATTTCATACATTTTCCGCACACTGTATATGTAGTAATAATATGCAATTGTAGTAGTTTCGAATATTTCTTCACTTCACTAAAATCCTAACCTTTTTTTAGTACTTTTATGCATCTTTCTTTGCGCGCTAATTGTTCGATGTTACTGTTCTGTGTTTATGTAACTAAATGTTGCTTCATTGTTTACAGCACCAAGCGGCTGCACAAACTTTGGTGAGTGCAATTTCGCAAGCTCTGCTGTTCTCGCTTGCTTGCTTCTTTCTTTTTTGCTCTTTTATTTATCTTAATTTGTTCGTATTTGTATTTTATTATGTTATCATAAACTTATCTTTTAAGATCTCTTCTTTCGTTTGATAGAAAGCTTTTGTGTTTTTTATTGCTTTATGCGTATCTAATACATAAATTAAGGATTAAATTTAGCTTTATTTTTGTTTAATTGCTGAATTAGCTTTAATATATTGTTTTATGTAAAGTTATGCACATATAATATTTATTTATTTATTATTGTAGACTATAATTATAAAGTTTTAAGTAGTAAAGTAAACAAAATTATAACGGCATACATTACATTACATAGATTACCATGTAGTAGTTACAATACAAAGAAATACATATCATCCACTATTAAATTAAGAAAACTGCGAAGCTCTCAAGGTAGATATAAAGGATCGATTTATTAAATTGAAAAGGTCAATCCCAGATAAAAGATTTAGTTTAGATAATCCACGATCTATAGGATTGTGTTATGGCAAAACACAATCCTTTAGTTTGACGAAAGCGAATATTGAATCAATGCAATAATAGTTATTTTGTAAAAGTTGAAAATCTAACTTAATTAAATGCTTTGAGCTTTCTGCTGTCCAGTGATTCAAGTCCCTGAAGTTATAATCTTTCTGTGTAATTACTAAAGACCACTACTTAAATAGAAAAGCAGAATTAGGCAAATGTATGGATCCATTCGAATATCTTTGACATGACGCTAAGAAATAAGTAATTAAACTTCTAGTTTCAAAAAATTCTATTTATTATAAATATCACTACAATATTGTTTCGCCATACAATGGCTTCATCAGGTGGATGAATACTGAATATGTACAATGCAAGTTAGAATATTTATGTGAAAATTATTGGGTAATGGTGGTGGAAAAATTTTTTTTACAATCTTAAATTTAGTAGAGGGGAGTTGTTTAAATCTAGTTGGTAATTTAAAGCTAATCCTAAACTATTGTATCTATTCTATCTATTGTATTAAATAACTTCCCTCTACTAAATTTAAGATTGTAAAAAAAAAAAAAAAATTTTCCACCACCATTACCCAATAATTTTCACATAAATATTCTAACTTGCATTGTACATATTCAGTATTCATCCACCTGATGAAGCCATTGTATGGCGAAACAATATTGTAGTGATATTTATAATAAATAGAATTTTTTGAAACTAGAAGTTTAATTACTTATTTCTTAGCGTTATAATGCAGTTTGACATGACTACGTAGATTTTAAAATAAGACTTTTCACAATTAATTTAATTCAAATCGGGGATTCGACGATAATAGCTATTAAAACCATTATGAATCCATCTACCAGGTCTAAACTGGTGAAATACTGGTGAAATACTGGTGAAATACAGGTGAAAACAGGTTCTCAATAAACTGGCACAAGACAACACCGTGTCGCTGATATAGGTGCCAGGACATGAGGGAATTAAGGGCAATGAGCCGACGAACTGGCCAAAGAAGGTACTAATAGGAACTTCATAGGACCAGAACCTGTGTGTGGACTTGCTAAGGATTCCGCTAAAAGGGAGATCTGGTTATGGCTGGAAAGGGAACATAAAAAGAAATAGAGGTTAACAGAAGGTCAACTCCATACTAAAACACTACTAAGGGCTGGACGGAAGGTTTTCAGCCAACCTAATTCGTAGTAACAAAAAAGAAATTAAAATAATTACCGGCTTAATAACCGGACATTGTCTTTTAAGGAAGCGTCTGTACAGCATGGGCTTGGTTAGCGAGCCCTGGTGTACCAGATGTGAAAAACAGGAAGACACTAGCCTTCAGGTAATATGCATGAAGAACTGAAGGGACTTAGACAGAAATATTTCGAGAGAGATCTATTGGATCCTACGAGGATACTTAAACTTTCCTTGAGGAGGCTAGTGACTTTTATCGAGGACGCAAGACTAACAGAGTGGAATTGAGAAATATATTGGGAATAGTACAAAGAGCAGTGTGCTCAAGTGCCTGAACGTGTTGGCATTCAGCCCAAAACAGAAGAAGAAGATGAAGAAGGTTTGGCACCCTTTTGTTCAATAACAACAGATATGAATTAAGAAATACTGAAAAAAAAACAAGTCAATCAACGGGAAACGTACAGACGGCGTTTCGTTCTGGTTGGAACTTTTCAATGCACGGCATTCCTCGAAGACGGACATTGCTTTTTCATTTCTATACTTTCTGTATATATAGTTAACATTTGGAACTTACTGCAAGTGAGAATTAATGAATATTAAATCACAATCTTACATGTAAATGTCGACTTATGTGATGCGTACATAACTACAATCCGACAAACTAAGTTTGTACCAGTATGCAGAACACACCCTTTCGCGACAACGAACTTCCTGGTAATTAGGTTAATTAAGAATTAAGAAATACTGAAAAAAAACAAGTCAATCAACGGGAAACGTACAGACGGCGTTTCGTTCTGGTTGGGACTTTCAATGCACGGCATTCCTCGAAGACGGACATTGCTTTTTCATTTCTATACTTTCTGTATATATAGTTAACATTTGGAACTTACTGCAAATGAGAATTAATGAATATTTAATCACATTCTTACATGTAAATGTCGACTTATGTGATTCGTACATAACTACAATCCGACAAACTAAGTTTGTACCAGTATGCAGAACACACCCTTTCGCGACAACGAACTTCCTGGTAATTAGGTTAATTAAGAATTAAGAAATACTGAAAAAAAACAAGTCAATCAACGGGAAACGTACAGACGGCGTTTCGTTCTGGTTGGAACTTTTCAATGCACGGCATTCATCGAAGACGGACATTGCTTTTTCATTTCTATACTTTCTGTATATATAGTTAACATTTGGAACTTACTGCAAGTGAGAATTAATGAATATTAAATCACATTCTTACATGTAAATGTCGACTTATGTGATGCGTACATAACTACAATCCGACAAACTAAGTTTGTACCAGTATGCAGAACACACCCTTTCGCGAAAACGAACTTCCTGGTAATTAGGTTAATTAAGAATTAAGAAATACTGAAAAATACTGAAAAAAAGTTTGTCGGATTGTAGTTATGTACGCATCACATAAGTCGACATTTACATGTAAGAATGTGATTTAATATTCATTAATTCTCACTTGCAGTAAGTTCCAAATGTTAACAACAGATATATCTAATTAAATCTAATAATGCAAATTTTATTGAAAACAGGAAAAATGATCACAAAAAATATAAACAAAATCAATATGAGTTTTCGAAATGATGATCGGTCGCTTCTTGATAATATGCAAGTCTATGAACAAATTCTTGAATGATATTTATTAAAGCCTCACGAATTAATTGTATTTCCTCAATTATTCCCTGCCATAACTCGTCCAGATTATGCGGTCGTCTAGTATAAACCACAGATTTTAAATGACTCCGATGGAAAGAATTTAAGGGGTTTAAATCTGGAGAGCGTGCGAGCTATTCAATGAATCCTCTACGACCAATCCACCGCTTTGGGATCCCTGTCCAGTTAGTGTACCATGAATGAAAGAGGGACCAATAATACGTTTCCTGAAAATACCAACCCATACGTTTAATTTCTGCAGATGTTGTGAATGCGTTTCTAGCATCCAGTGAGGGTTATGTATTGACCAATATCGACAATTATGGTGATTAACGGTGGTAGCATTCAAGCAAAACATGTGACAAAACTCGTCGGAAAATAGTAAATTATATATAAATATTGGTAATTTTAGCAAATCTCCACCACTTTCTTGCAAAATTCAATTCTACGATTATAATTCCCGTCCAATAATTCTTGCACTAAATGTGGTTTATTTTTGCGGTGATATTTTTCGTGCTTCAATATTCTGGATTGATCGGCACGGACTAGATCATAGTTTAGTACGAGGGATGTAGTAGAAGTTTGTGGCAATTCCTCTAATGCTATATCAATATCTTGGGCAATAACTTCTCGGTAAATTTCTAACAAAACCAATCATCGTCAGAATTTCAATACGTTCTATTTCAATTAATTGATCCATTATTAATATTTGGACATCTACAAAGCTAATTCGGACAGTTTAAGTCAAGTAGTTAATTTGAATTCCATGGCTTACTGAACATAAGCATGATTTTAAAATATCAGTTTTAATTAAATATCTATATCGTTGTTGAACAAAAGGGTGCTAAACCTTATTATCGTTGAACTTCAGAGCAAAGCTCTATTGAAATTCGTAAAATATACAGGATATTTCATTTAAAATAAAAAATCCCCTATTTGCATTTATTTAATTTAGGGAAGTCTATTAAAATCTAGTAGCCATATCAAGGATATTAGAATAGATACATATATTTGTCTAACCCTGTATATTGATATATGATGTGATAGTTATGAAATACTTATAGGAACACATACGTAAACTTATTAAATGATCTCACTAGTAAATATGTCGATGTAGATGATACGAGGGTCACCTTTTATATTTTTACAAAATCTGGGAAGAAAACAAAATTTTTGGGAACAAACTATTTTATTGTTTTTCAAAATATTCGCCTTTATGGTCTATACACTTTTGCATGCGTTTGAACTAGTTATCAAAACATTTTTTCCACTCTGAAGGTTGTATCTTAGAAACATGGTTTTCAAAGGCTTCGACTGCTTCTTGAGGTGTTGAAAATCGTTGTCCATGTAGCAGCATTTGTAGCTGCGGATGTAGGTAGCAGCATTTTTTGTTTCACAGTTGGGAACAAAAAGAAACAATTCAGCGACAAGTCAGGTGAACACTTTTATCCTTCAAATACTCAACTCTTAGACGTGCTGTATGGGAAATCCTATTGTCGTGATGAAGAAGAATGCGATGTTTTCGGTTGTTCTTTATAACTTTTGGCAAACAAATTACTGTATACCATTCAGTGTTAACAGTTTTTCAATCCTCTAAAGGAATTTGTTGCTATGTGTCTTGTACAGCAGAAGAAAAAAACGATTATTTTCTTGGAAGTGCTCTTCGCACGAACAACTTTTGTGGGGTTCGGTTAGTCTTGGAACACCCATACAGTAGTTTGTTGCTTGGTTTCCGGCTCATACGCATATATCCATGTTTCGTCACCTGTGACGTTGTCGTATACTGATTTTGCGGTTCCTACGTCGAATTTTTTGCGCATTTATTTACATCAATTTACACGAGCTGCTTTCTGTGCTTCGGTCAAGTTATGTGGAATCCATCTGTGGAACGTTTTTTTTTACAAATAAATGTTCATGTAAAATCGAATGAATTGCAGTCTGCAATATGCCAAGAGATGCCTCTATCTCACTGTAAGTCAAATGTCGATCGTGTTCTATCATTTTCAGCACAGCATCGATGTTTTTTGGAATCACAACATTGGTCGACCTGTAGTTATGTACGCATCACATAAGTCGACATTTACATGTAAGAATGTGATTTAATATTCATTAATTCTCACTTGCAGTAAGTTCCAAATGTTAACAACAGATATATCTAATTAAATCTAATAATGCAAATTTTATTGAAAACAGGAAAAATGATCACAAAAAATATAAACAAAATCAATATGAGTTTTCGAAATGATGATCGGTCGCTTCTTGATAATATGCAAGTCTATGAACAAATTCTTGAATGATATTTATTAAAGCCTCACGAATTAATTGTATTTCCTCAATTATTCCCTGCCATAACTCGTCCAGATTATGCGGTCGTCTAGTATAAACCACAGATTTTAAATGACTCCGATGGAAAGAATTTAAGGGGTTTAAATCTGGAGAGCGTGCGAGCTATTCAATGAATCCTCTACGACCAATCCACCGCTTTGGGATCCCTGTCCAGTTAGTGTACCATGAATGAAAGAGGGACCAATAATACGTTTCCTGAAAATACCAACCCATACGTTTAATTTCTGCAGATGTTGTGAATGCGTTTCTAGCATCCAGTGAGGGTTATGTATTGACCAATATCGACAATTATGGTGATTAACGGTGGTAGCATTCAAGCAAAACATGTGACAAAACTCGTCGGAAAATAGTAAATTATATATAAATATTGGTAATTTTAGCAAATCTCCACCACTTTCTTGCAAAATTCAATTCTACGATTATAATTCCCGTCCAATAATTCTTGCACTAAATGTGGTTTATTTTTGCGGTGATATTTTTCGTGCTTCAATATTCTGGATTGATCGGCACGGACTAGATCATAGTTTAGTACGAGGGATGTAGTAGAAGTTTGTGGCAATTCCTCTAATGCTATATCAATATCTTGGGCAATAACTTCTCGGTAAATTTCTAACAAAACCAATCATCGTCAGAATTTCAATACGTTCTATTTCAATTAATTGATCCATTATTAATATTTGGACATCTACAAAGCTAATTCGGACAGTTTAAGTCAAGTAGTTAATTTGAATTCCATGGCTTACTGAACATAAGCATGATTTTAAAATATCAGTTTTAATTAAATATCTATATCGTTGTTGAACAAAAGGGTGCTAAACCTTATTATCGTTGAACTTCAGAGCAAAGCTCTATTGAAATTCGTAAAATATACAGGATATTTCATTTAAAATAAAAAATCCCCTATTTGCATTTATTTAATTTAGGGAAGTCTATTAAAATCTAGTAGCCATATCAAGGATATTAGAATAGATACATATATTTGTCTAACCCTGTATATTGATATATGATGTGATAGTTATGAAATACTTATAGGAACACATACGTAAACTTATTAAATGATCTCACTAGTAAATATGTCGATGTAGATGATACGAGGGTCACCTTTTATATTTTTACAAAATCTGGGAAGAAAACAAAATTTTTGGGAACAAACTATTTTATTGTTTTTCAAAATATTCGCCTTTATGGTCTATACACTTTTGCATGCGTTTGAACTAGTTATCAAAACATTTTTTCCACTCTGAAGGTTGTATCTTAGAAACATGGTTTTCAAAGGCTTCGACTGCTTCTTGAGGTGTTGAAAATCGTTGTCCATGTAGCAGCATTTGTAGCTGCGGATGTAGGTAGCAGCATTTTTTGTTTCACAGTTGGGAACAAAAAGAAACAATTCAGCGACAAGTCAGGTGAACACTTTTATCCTTCAAATACTCAACTCTTAGACGTGCTGTATGGGAAATCCTATTGTCGTGATGAAGAAGAATGCGATGTTTTCGGTTGTTCTTTATAACTTTTGGCAAACAAATTACTGTATACCATTCAGTGTTAACAGTTTTTCAATCCTCTAAAGGAATTTGTTGCTATGTGTCTTGTACAGCAGAAGAAAAAAACGATTATTTTCTTGGAAGTGCTCTTCGCACGAACAACTTTTGTGGGGTTCGGTTAGTCTTGGAACACCCATACAGTAGTTTGTTGCTTGGTTTCCGGCTCATACGCATATATCCATGTTTCGTCACCTGTGACGTTGTCGTATACTGATTTTGCGGTTCCTACGTCGAATTTTTTGCGCATTTATTTACATCAATTTACACGAGCTGCTTTCTGTGCTTCGGTCAAGTTATGTGGAATCCATCTGTGGAACGTTTTTTTTTACAAATAAATGTTCATGTAAAATCGAATGAATTGCAGTCTGCAATATGCCAAGAGATGCCTCTATCTCACTGTAAGTCAAATGTCGATCGTGTTCTATCATTTTCAGCACAGCATCGATGTTTTTTGGAATCACAACATTGGTCGACCTTTACGTGATTCATCATTCACTGAGGCACCACCATGACGAAATTCTGCAAACCAATTGTAAACTGTCTTATCTGATGGTGCTTCATTATCAAAAGTTGATCGAAACGATATAATGCATTCTTATGGAGTTAGGCCTTTTTTATAATCGTAAAAAATCATGCAACGAAAACTAACAAACCACTGACTCAATTTCAAAGCTATCGCGGATTAGAGTTTTTACCTACTGATGATTGCAACTTAGTTTCCGAAATACGTATTTAAAATACGATTATTAATTGTGGTAATGGGGTTTATACCATTTTTGAGTTAAAAAAAAATATATTAACCGCCAAATAAAAGTTTTAGCTTCTTCAAATAGGGTGATACTCTTTGGGACACCTAGTACATAAAGACAAACTTACTTAGTATTCTTTTTCTATAGTTTTGGTACGTACAGCATGCGTTTTATATCTAATTAGATTATAATTATTGTGGAAATTTACCTCTAAAGTATTTGCATCATGTACTTAATGGAAAATCGTCATGTTATTACCAGGTGCATTTCAAAAGACACAACCTTTATTAATTACGTTTTTCTTTGTTTATGCTACTTTGAATTAATTTATACATCAATTACTTTGTTTAATTTCTTTCAATGTGAGATTTCACAGCAATATGTACGAACATAACAATATGTACAAAAATAATAAAATGAGAGTGTAACGATATGTACCAAAAGTAATCCAATTTGAGACTAACGATTACATTTTCAAATAAGTAGTCTTTACTTCTGGTCCGCTTGTGTACCGAACATTATTCGACTCACTAGTCAATATATATACTTATGCGACTTGCGCGCCGGCCAAAGTGAATACATAATGTACTTAAAAGATAGTTGAAATTAGTATCAATGTTGACAAGATGATTTTAAAGGATTTTAAAGAGTTCAATTCCTGTTTGATTTCATCGATTTATATTCATCAGAAAAAGGATGTAGCAGTAATATAAACTAAAAATAAATAAATAGAATTACGTAATTGCAATAAAGTATTAGCCGACTTAAGATTGGTATAAAAATTACTCTAGAACATATATTTTATTTATGATGATTAAAAATAGTTAAAATTTGTTTATTTTAGATAATTAGTATATCGCAGTTATATTTTATTGAATTTTTCTTTTGTCAGCCTATGAATTCTATATTATTTTCGAATGGTATTCTATGTTACTTATAGTATATATGTATGTTTCCGGAATTTCCATTACGTAAGAATTTGCATTAAATAAAGAAAAATAAAAACCTACAGTCGTAGTGTTTTTACAGAGATCGCAACTTCTTTTTTATCATAATTTACTTGCCATTATCTTGAATTTCAAAAAGCATTGTTCTCATTATTTCTTTAGGCTTTCATATCCTGTCATGCATTCCATGCTTTGTTTTACAGAAATGCTCATTTCTATACAGCACTGCGTAATTAGGAAACCCTTTTCTTTCTTTACCTACTTTACTTAAAAAATACCATTTTGTGAAATATACGTCATCTAGAATACTTTCCCAAGTCCAACATTACTGTTTGAACAAAAACATATAAGAAATCATAAGTATACAGGAATCTCATTGTATAAGTGTTCTATTAAATATGAATTAGAATAATACGAGGGCTGATCCCTTTGTTTCGCCCTAAACCTAAACAATTATTTATCTTCACGTGGCATTGTAACCTACTATGTATAGACTAATGCTAGAAACTTACAAATCTGAACCTATTAAAGCGTACCTACACTAGACGCCCAAGATCGAGAGAGTCACATATCAGTATCAAAATGGAATCTGCAGTATCATGTGATATTGTTAAAAGGTAGTGTAGTAAGTTTAAATGTGGTAGACAGCCCACAACTGTCACTATCCAAGAAAAAGTTAAAAAGGTCCATTATCTCGTGCTGCAAGATTGACGTGTGATTATTCGACAAATAGTTAGAGATACTGGTCTCTCATACCATGTGGTATACAGTACAAATCTCTTCCCTATAGTCACCTACAAACGTGTATTACGTATGTGTGCGTTCAAGAATCGAGGAGTGGGGACGCACGAAGCGATGCATAGTAATGCATACATGTGATACATGCCATTAGTTACAGTTTACTTGCCAAGTTGGATGGTTTGCTCAACTTTTGCGAATAGTCCGTATTCACGATGGATATTTTTACCCTTGAACAAAAAAAATATGTCGTAAAACAGTATCATCTTGGTCGCAGCATAAGAGAAATTGCACGGGTATTTCAAATTAACTCTCAACGTACTATTGCGTTTGAAACGATAATTACGGGCGAAAATAGTTGAATCTATCCTAAATATTCAACCGCAAACGATTTTAAATGTTCAGAGAAACTTTTATGACAGATTAGGACATTGCTTGTTTGCATTAGGAGACGTTTTGAGCATACAATACATTAAATAGTTTACTTTTTATTTTTTTAATTCCAGTTTTATTTATTATGTATAGAATATAGAAGTTATTATGATTTACCGCTTTATTTATTGTTATTGTTATAGGTATATCTGACATTGTTTTAAACGTTAAAAATATTAAAATCTTCCAAAAAGTCTACACTTATTTGTGTTTATTATTACATAATACATAAAGTCCCTATTATTGACGGTAGTTCCACATTCATCGACGTTTGCGTACTGCTTACATCCAAACTGATCTACAGTACATACATACATACATGCTATGTGCGTCCCCACTCCTCGTTTCTTGAACGCACACATACGTAATACACGTTTGTAGGTGACTATAGGGAAGAGATTTGTACTGTATAGTATAATTATAGCCGAATTGAATTGTCTGCAAGATGGGTACCACAAATGATAACCGACCCACACAAGCAAACTTAAAATGACATTTGCAGCGGTATAGACACGAAAAGAAAATTTTCTTGCAAAATTAGTGACAAGGGATGAGTCCTCGATCCATCATTATGATGTAGATACAGAGTAAAGAGTGGACATCGATATCCACTACCGCCGAAAAAATTCTAGATATAACCCACAACAGGGAAGGTCATGCTATAAATATTTTGGGATGCTGATGGCGTAATTTTAGTAGGTTTACTGCTGAAGGGGGGCACAATTACATATGTTTATTATGCCAATTTACTTCCCAAATTACGTGTCGGGGGAAGTTGTGCAAAGGTGTTGTCTTGCATCAGGACAACGCACTCAGTCACAGGTCCGCCATTGCCACAGCTGTAATAACTCAAACAGACTTCGAATTCGTTTAGCATCTACCATATTTATCTATTTATCTTATTTATCATATAATCTACCAGATTTGGCTTCCAGCGATTACCGACTGTTTTTGGAACTTAAAGAACACTTGCTTGGTAAACTATTTCTGTCAGATAATGATGTAATATATGCGGTAAATCAGTGGTTTACAGAGGTTGAACAATATTTTTTCAAGAAACATTAGAAATACTAAAGCATCGATGGTAAAAATGTGTTAACTTTAATGAAGGCTATGTTGAAAAATATAACTAAGATATTTGTAACTTTTTTTATTGTTCTTCACGTATTGCTCTGACCCTCATGCGACCATCATCCATCTATATAGAAAATCGAGATTCATCACTGAACACCACCTTGCGTCACTTCATGTTCCATGGCATTCGTAAACCTACATCACTGCAAGCGTTCCTGTCGGTGTTGAGCTGTAAGTCGTAACACAAGATGTGATCGATAGGATTGTACGCCAAGAGCCTTGATTCTGCGATAACCGGATTGATGGGTCATAAGACGATCTTCATTACCTAACCTCATTAGTTCTTCTTCGGACCCTCCCTAGTCCATGATTGATAACTTGATAACATAATAGTGAATAAGTTCCGGTTAAGGCGATTTGAAATTTCCCTGAACGAAAAAGAAAATTGTCCATCAGATGTCACGAGGTATTTCTTGTCAGCTGACGGTATAAGGAATGCGGGAGCGAATCTAAAGATGTTACTTTATAACTGCACTGAGAAGATCGTTAGATCGAAACACATGTGTCTGTATGTTGGTTAAATACTTTGTGTATATCCGTTTGTACAGATACAGATATGCTTTCAACATATTTGTTCTAATTTGTATTAAGAATTCCAATATTTTTTTTAGTACTATATACACGTAGTTATTACTTCGGAAATTCCCCATAGGCACTTATTTACCTCTTAATTATTTCTTAAGGCTAGGATTATTTTTTATTGCAGCTTATACCGTGAGTTTTCCTTATCTCTATACATAGCCTATGTTCAGTTTTAAAAATAACGCTTCAATGCACGGGAATGTTATGCAACCAACATCGCTCGATTATTTGTTTCGACAAATGTCAAAGCGAATGTCAGTAATGTGCATAAACGAAATAACATTTTAAATATTTTAGCATTTGACATTTGTATTCTCCTAATTTAATATATATATATATATATATATATATATATATATATATATATATATATATAAAAGATGAAAAAATAGAAATTTTGAACCAGTATAAAGCTGGAAACAGTTTGAGGAAAGTTCGGGATCTGTTTTCTATCAAATATCTTGACAGGCCCATACCATCTATCGGAAAAATTCAGGCGATTACTAGGAAATATGATTCTGATGGCTGCTTAATAAATACACACAGAAAGAAAATTAAAACCCCCACATTCTTTTAGAAGACCTAAAATTAAATGTGTTATCATACATTGAAAAATGCCTCATAACGCCATTAAGTAAAATAGCACATCAATTTAATATTTCTAAGACATCTGTATTTAAAATTCTCAAACAGTACAAATACAAATCTTTCTAATTTTTTTTTCTAATTACCGACAATTATTTCATGAAGATAGAATAACACTTGTTGATTTTTGCGAAACACTATTTAATTTATTAAATGAAAATTATAATATGTTGAAGAAAATACTTTTGACTGATGAAGCGTCTTTTTCTTCGAACACATATTGTTCCTCGATTTGAAAGTTTAGCCATTGGAGGTTCCTGGTTTCAAATAGATTTAGCCCCATGAGTTATGTTCAGTGATATAAAAAACTCACGGTATATACCTGTATAATGATTCCTTTGTATCTTATACGTATTGATAATCCGTTTGACAATGACATATTTATAATTTCCGAAACTGCAGTAACGTTATTTGTTATAGTAAACGAGCGATATTATATTTCGTGTATCAATATCTAAGAGATATTCAAGCATCATACTTCATGTTGTTTGACTGACGCGGAAATACCCCACTTCTAAATCAAATAATAAATTATAGAGTTTTTCATTTAAAAGTCAGGTTGCAAACAAATATCTCTCGTACATTGGGTAAGTAAGGGAGTGTATGAAGTAAAAAGGCTGTAGTTAACAGGATAACATTGTTAAAAGGAACAACATTGAATGCTCAAATTTTTGTTTAATTTCTACTCGTTAGTGATTGAAATTTAGAAAATTAAAATAAATCAAATAGAAAATGTAATTTGTTTAGCTTCAAAAAATATATTGTATTGTAAACATACACTACATATACTGTGGCTTCATCAGGTGGATGAATATACAATGTAAACTTACATTTGGTACCTATTTATGTAAATACAAATATAAAGATGAAAAACAAAAATTCTAATTTGAGAGGGTGTGGACCTATGGTAATTGTAAGTTGAGTAGGGGAGATCGATTTACTTCTACCTAGTCATTTAAAATAATGCCTAAATTATGAAATTTACTAATCTCTAAAGCTTCTAACATATTAAATTTTTTACTTTAGTCTACTACATGTAATATTTTGAAATTAGAAACTTGTGGTTATATTCTAAACAATGATTAGTTGAATCTGTCTTTTTATACCTGTAGCTTCTTTCGTATTTTGTTATTCTAGTTTGAAAGCTTCTTCCTGTCTGACCTATATACACTTTTTTACAGTTTTCACATGTCAATTTGTACACCTCTGAGTTTGATCTACTGTCCGTTTTATCTTTATTGTTTGTTATTGCTTTTTGTAAGGAATTGTATGTTTTAAACGAAATGGTCTCGCTCTCACTTGTTTTGATTATCTTCGATATATTTTTTTAAATTTTGCCTATGTAAGCAATGAAATTATAATTATAGTTTCTATTATCTTTTACGAGGGGGTAAATTAGGGATCGTATTTCTGACCGCTGTAGTTTTGCTGTAGTTAACATGTTATTCATTAACGTTGTCGCAAAACCATTATTTACCGCTGTATTATATATTCTATTTAACTCTAAATCATAGTTTTGTTTATTCATGGGAACGTTAATTAATCTATAAAGTATTGATTGATAAGCTGATAATTTTTGTGTTATGGGATGAAAAGAACGTGCATGTATAGTTATATCTGTGTGTGGAGGTTTATGATAAATCGATGTTTATTGGTTTTATGATTTATTGTTAGATCTAAAAAATTAATAGTTTTATTTTCTTCTATTTCAAGCGTAAATTTAATCTTTGGATGAACCGTGTTAATACAATTATGTAAATTGTTTAGCTGCTACTCTGTACCATTAAAACAAATTAGTATGTCATCCACGTACCTAACCCAATAAATGCAATTCCTGAAAGACGGGTGTTTGCTTATTACGTTTTCCAAACTATTCATAGAGATATCGGCCAATAAAGGGCTCAACGGGTTTGTTTGTAATATTCGTGGTGAGACTGGCAATAGTTCTGTCGTAAACATAATTCCAGTAAATTTAAAAGTTCGGTTTTAATAATGGGGTTTGTGTTATTACGGTCCAATTTTAAGGAGATTATATCTATTACTTCCTGGGGTGGGATGTTTGTAAACAGATTAGTGACGTCGAACAATACAAATTTACAGTTCTGGGGTAATACTATTTTAGAGACTTTATTTATTAATTCATATGAGTTTTTAATAGAAAAATTAGATTTAAATTTAGTAATATAAAGGTATTTTTAATAATATAAAATATTATTAAAAATCTGGTGTGAAGAATACAAATACAGGTTCACTATTAATATTTTTGTGAACGTGTTCGAACATATCCCTCCCCAGAGACGTAGATACGTATTTCGCCTTTCTACAGGCTCACCGGTACGCCCTGTTGGAGAAAGGATATCTTCAGACACATTCACAAAAAAGAACCACATCGCCACATCACAGAAATTATCCAGACCGAGCGTAGAAGTAAATTCAGCGCTGCCTATTGTCAGACAGCCGAAGTACCTCGCCCCGTCCACATAACCAATGTGAAGTAACGACGCCCTTCCAAAGGTGGCACAGTCATCCCTCTAGAAACTGCATTTTGTTTGTGTCTTCACTCATACTACGAACTAACCGCATTTGTAATGTATCAGAATAATTGAAACATACATGAGTAGGTAAACCCCACCAGTTTTGTATAATACAAAGGCATTTCTAATAATATAAAATATTATTAAAAATCTGGTGTGAAGAACCCAAATACAGGTTCACTATTAATATTTTTGTGAACGTGTCCGAACATATTCCTACCCAGAGACGTAGATACGTATTTCGTCTTTCTACAGGCCCAGTAAGACACTACTGGTCTTACTGGTAAATTATCTATATATAATTTAATTAAGCCGTATAACTTAGGGGCTTGTGGATTCATACTAGTTAGTTTTACTCGCAAGGTACGAGGGATACGCTACAATTATTGAGAACAGAAAAAATCTAGTTACCTATGAAAAACAAATTGTTGTTTATTAAATAGTGCATTATTTTATCTGTCAAATGCAGTTTAGTTTGTGCAATTCGGTTGAATAGGGTCTGAGAAATAACCTTTAGAATTTGCTTTTGTTATCGAAAAAATAGAATTAGCACGAGAGAACTTTCGGATAAAGATTTACTATAATTTCAAGAAAGGCTTGAGCGCGTATGAGTGTGAGGAAAGTTTAAAATCGGCATTTGGGGATCTCGCATCATCTTTGGCTACTGTTTATAGATGGTATAAAGAATTGGAACGAGGTTGTAACTCGATTGTACACAGAAAAGGAGGTGGCCCTTCTTCAACTGTTGCTATTCCCAAAAGTATTGCCGCAGTGAAGAAGATGGTGGAAAAGGACAACCGCATTACCTAGTCCAAACTGAAGATTGGATTCTTGCAAGTGAGATCAATATTGCACGAACATAAAGGTTGTAGCTCGGTTTGTACCCCATCATCTAACAGATTTACAAAAAGCAGAACGTGTTAGAATTTGTCAAAAAACTTTAGATATGTTGAATGCTGGAGGCCATCAAATTATTTCTAAAATTGTAACTGGCAATGAAACGTACGTACCGTTTTTGATGTTCCCATTCGCCAAGAAAGCCGAATCTGGATACATGAAGATGAAGAAACCCCTACGATCGTGAAAGAACAGGGAGCAACGAAGAAAGTAATGTACGCAGTATTTTTTAGAAGTACAGGTTTGGTGGCCGCAATTAAATTAGCAGATCAGAAGATAGTTACCGCTAAATGGTATGTTGAAAATTGTTTGCCTAATGTGTTCAGTAAAGTGCCAAGAAAGGGAATTATGTTACATCATGATAACGCGTCGTCCCATACAGCAGGGATAACTGTTCAGTATTTAACTGAAAATAAAATCGAAATTATCGAACATCCTCCTTGTTTACCGGATTTGTCGATGTGTGACTTCTGGTTATTTTTTGAGCACAAGAAACATTTGAGAGGGAAATGGTTTCAGTCAGAAGAAGAGATTGATATCGCCGTTAAGTGTTTTTTTGGTAGTACCCCTAAAGACAGCTGACTGAACGCTTTTGAACTATGGAAGGAAAGAATGGTTAAGTGTATTGTTGATGGCAATTACTTTGAACATATTTAAAATAAAAATTCTGCAAACTTCTTTTAATCTTCTATTGTCAAGTTATTATTACTACCACATTAGTGTAATAGAGAGGTTATTATTAATATCCTCTCTATTACACTAATGTGGTGGTTTATAATCTTCAAGAATATTTTTGGCCCGATATTTATTTACGTTATCTTGATGTTATCGTTCTGTTTGCTTAAGGCTAGGTCTGTTTCTA
Organism: Melolontha melolontha; assembly: GCA_935421215.2. Lineage (NCBI taxonomy): Eukaryota > Metazoa > Arthropoda > Insecta > Coleoptera > Scarabaeidae > Melolontha > Melolontha melolontha. Next base: position 63,337,088 of record OW285236.1, read on the forward strand.
CCGCTAAATTTACTAGGTGTTTTTATTTTATGTTAAATTTGAATCCTTTTGATGAAGTAACAGTGTGGTGAAACATATATGTAGTATGTGTCTACAATACAATATATTTTTTGAAACTAAACAAATTGCGTTTTCTACGACGATTATTAAATTAAAATAAACATTTGCTCGACGTGTTTTTATATCTCTGATAACTAAGAAATTTATTCGATCACTCCTTTTGGAAAACTTGATAATACAAACACTTCACGTCTCTATCTGCTGACGAATCAACGCAATATAACAAAATCCAACTGTCATCCTTTACACAAACAGTCAAAAGGAGTGAAATGCAAAAAAAAGGTTATTGGTCATAAATTGTCGATGTTACTTTCAGTCATTTCGTGTATCGATTCTATCCCACCCCTCACCTTACACGACGACCAACCCATTGATCCTATTTCTCACTCTACCTCGGCGTTATTTTTTTTTCGGTCCGCAAAATTTCCCGATCCTATCAAGATTTCTGTCGAAGCCATCAAACAATTATTTATGAACGTTCGTCCGTTTTCAACGTCTTTGCTTGCCTTATCTTCGAACAGTGGAAACGTTTGTCACGGACGAAAGGAAGGCAAAAAGAAAGTGTCAAGTCTTTAGCGAAATCACCAAAGAAGTATCGAAAGACATCGCTTTTATTTGTGTCTGATCTCGTGTATATGTTACACACAAATTGGACGGTGAAAATATAATGAAAATTTTTGTCTTTTCTGATGTAAAACTTTCGAAATATTAAACGTAATAGCATTTGGGAATTTACACTTTCCTGGCCGTTTTATAACATTTATTATAATTTAAATAACACACAAATTAATTAGTTTAAGTAGAAACAAAATTACCCTCTTTTTTTTTAAATTAATGGTTCATAGTGACCTAAAAATATAAACGTGAAATGTCAATGTAGAAAAGAAGTAATCGAAATATTTTTAAGCACATAGAATACAGGCTGTTTATGGTTACGGTGTGATTTTATTTTCCGGTGCACAAGAACTTCGGTCAGAGCAGCGATGTCGTTTACTTGTCTCATCCTAATCTTATCTCGAATTAAGGTATTGAGTGTAAGTAGTACAGAAAAGAAAACAAATAAACAGAAAATACCAAAATTTATTTATAATACTACATTACAAAACTTCTGAGAAACACATTTGATATAATTAAACCTATTGATATTTTTTGTGGGGGGATTGAGTAGCTCACAGCCGCCACTGCCGGTCCCAAGCCCGGATAAAGGAGGAGGGTTCTTAGGTAAGGTTACCAACCTGCCTAGGGGAAAAACAATTACATGCTCAAAGCACCGGTAGCATAGCCTCGGAACAAGTACGGATTTCACGGAGCACGACCCACGCGCGAATAAGGAACAAACTATATATGAAGAAACAGCAAATGAGAATTGCATGCTGGAACATAAAGACTCTGTATTCAAAAGATCATTAACTAATTCCCGAACTCAATGAACATAAGATAGACATATGTGCACTCTCTGAAACGAAAAAGAAAGGTAGAGGAACAACAAGACTTAGCAACGACATCTTACTGTACTCAGGAGTAGCAAAAGACCAAACAGCCACATCAGGGGTTGGTATGGCAGTAAACGAGAAATATGAAAAGAATATAGAAAGCACAGAGTATGTTAACGACAGAATTCTAAGAGTAAAAATGATGTTCAATCATCCCATGCACATTATATCAGTATATGCACCTGACATTGGCAAACCCGAAGAAATGTCAATAGATTTCTACGAAATCCTACAATCAGAACTGGACAAAATTCCAAAAAACGAAAAGATAATCCTATTAGGAGACCTAAATGCTAGAATAGGAAATGAAGCAGTAGATGGAGTGAAACAAAAATACAACGAAGAAGTAACTAACAGAAATGGCGAAATGTTGACAGAATTCTGTGCACAGAATGAATTACGAATAAACAACACATACTTCCCTCATAAAGACCAACACAAATACACCTTTTACGACAATAGACAAAATAAATCCATAATCGATTACATCATTACAAACAGAATGTTCATGCCCCAACAAATAGTAGATATAAGAGTCCTGTCCTCAGCCAACATTGGAACAGACCACAAATTAGTGCTAGGAAAACTACGAATAGGAATGTTACTGAGGAAACAAAAGCCAACAACAAGAGCTGAAAAATTCAACATAGAATTGCTCACCAAGGAAAATACGAAACAACTATACGCAGACCGATGCAAACAATACATTACTCTTAATCCAATAATACAACCCGACACTCCCCAAGCAGCATGGGATAAACTGAAACAAAACATCTATAAAGCCGCCGAAGAAACCCTAGGCACACGCACGGTTTCGCAGAACAGTAGACCGAACAATAAACCTTGGTTTACAACGGAAGTCAAGGATATCACAAGGGTAAAGAAGAAAAATTATTTGGAATACAGGGAATCTCCAACTCAAGAAAACCGAAATAAGTATATTGAAACTAGGAACAAGGTCAATAATAGGGTTAGAGAGATCAAGGAAGAATACTGGCAGGAATTCAGTAACGAAATGGAAGCAGACATGTATGGAGCACAAAAACGAATTTGGAAACTACTAAGAGGCATGAAACGGGAAACGAATGAAACAATACAACTCAGAATAATTACCGAAGAAACTTGGGAGAAATATTTCAGAAATCTTTACGCAGACATAGAGAACCCTGTACAAACACAAGAAGAAGACATACAAAACGACCCACCAGAAGAGTGCACGCAAATCACCGAAGAGCAAGTAAGAGAGACAACGAGGAAACTTAAGAACAGGAAAACTCCAAACCAAGACAAAATACCAAATGAGCTAATAAAAAATGGAGGAACTGCCACCATAAAAGAATACACAAAACTGTTTAATATCATACTACAACATAGAAGAATACCTGAAGAATGGAAGAACAGCGTAATACCCATCTTCAAAAAAGGAGACAAAACCGATCCAGCAAACTACCGTGGGATAACATTGTTGAGCACCTCGCTAAAACTCCTAACTAAGATCATTGCGGACAAAATAACCCCAACAATGCCAATAAGCGAAGAACAACAAGGATTTCGAAGAAGTCGATCCACCACTGACGCTCTATTCATACTCAGACAACTGATAGAAAAATCATTAGAGTACAACACCCCTGCCTATCTTTGCTTTGTAGATCTAACTAAGGCCTTCGACAGAGTACAACTAAAAGACGTCATCACGATCCTGGAAAACAATAATACGAAGAAAGAATACGTAGAACTCATTAAGGACCTAAAGACGAACACAAAAACGCAAATACGCACAAACCTCACCCTAACGCAACACCTACGAACCACAACAGGCATCCGTCAAGGCGATAGTCTCAGTCCTTTATTATTCAACGCAATCATGGATGAGCTGGTGAAAGCTGTAAAGAACACCGGATTAGGATATCGGATGGGCATACACAACATAAATATAATATGCTATGCTGATGACGCAGTACTTATTGCGGAATCAGAGGACGACCTACAAAGAATGTTACATGCTTTCGACAAATAGGCAGGAAAACACAACATGGAAATTTCCATAGACAAGACCAAATGCATGACCATAGCAAAAGAACCTGTACGCTGCAAATTGGTAATAGAAAATAAGACGTCGACCAAACCATGTCAATCGAATACCTTGGGTGCAAAATTACAAGCGCAGGGTTTTTGGGTGATGAGGTGAGGAAACAAGTAAACAAAGAAGCAGCAATATCGGGACATCTTAGGTATCCAATCTGGAGAAACAAACACCTAAGTATGGAATGCAAATCAAGGATATTCAAAACATGCGTACGACTGGTGATGACATATGGTGCGGAGACGAGAGCGGAAACGACGATAACAAAGAGGATACTAAGAACAACCGAAATGAAGGCTCTAAGAACGATAACAGGATACGCATTACATGATAGGCAAAGAAATACAGATATAAGGGAGAAGTGTCAAACGGATGACGTAGTCAGATGGATACGGAAAAGAAGAAGAGAATGGAACCACCATGTCAGCCGAATGACTCCCGACAGAATGGCCAGAATAGTACGAAACAACATATGTACCTCACGGAAGAAGACCCATAGGACGACCACCAAAACGCTGGCGACAGCTGGCAATCAAATTCACAAGAACTGCCGCCACAAAGAAACCGGAACTAAACAGGCGATACGCCTATCGAAAGAAGAAGAAGAAGAAGAAGAAGAAGATATTTTTTGATTCCAACTGTTGAATCAAAAAATATCTTCTTCTTCTCTCGGGAATTGTTGAATCTTAGCAATAATGAAATTCTGTTTTTCAATTACATGTCTTCTAACTTTTCTAACTACGTTTAAGGTTACTGAGTTAATTGTAGTATTTGTATCTGTCTGCATAGACTTCAGTGAATTTAAAAAAGAATATATATTGGGATGCGTGCAAAACCTGTCATTATTAATTTTGGAATGGAAATATTCACATGTGTTTGTTGTTCGTGAGAGAGAAGCAGTCTGTTGTGTCCAGATGCTTGGTGGAAAAGAACTTTCATCATCGATACAGTTTTCCACCAAATAATTCGCAAATTGATCAATTCGCTCGCCCTCTGGTTTGTCTGGCATTAGCTTTTCTACGAAACAATCGCCGACTTCATGGGGAGGCAAGAAAGTCAAACCAAATGAATGGCGAAACCATTTTCCAATACATGTTTCTAGCTTATATTCCTCTGAAAGCCCTAGGTTTTGATTTTTTCTCCACCTGCAATGCACATAAGGGTTATAACCACAAGAAAAATAGATACAGAAAAAAATCATACAAGATTGAAATACGAAAGTCTATATATAATTTAGTTGGACAAGTACCTAAACGCGAGAATGTTAACATTTTTCGAGACCAAAATATTGAACTGTCAACCATCTACCACACAATTAAGAAATGTGAAGAAGGTATGCCATGTATGAATTTACCGAAAAGTGGACGACGTCCAGTTTTTGCCCCACATGAAGTAAACAGACTCATTCAATCTGCTCAAGACAGAGCTGGGACGTCTACGCGCGCTTTAGGCCGTAGATTTGGAATTGCGCATAGGACAGTTGGCAGAATTTTGACTAATAATAGAATATCGAAAAAGAAGAAAGTGTTCCAAATACACCGCAACCCAGCTAGAGAGAATCCCCAGATGCTGCCGAAAATTAATGCGTCAACATTTTATTGGCAACAGAGTTATTGTTTTAGACGATGACATTATCCAATTTGGAAATAAAGGGTAACGAGTCCAATATTGCAAATTGTCCTGACAACGTAAAATTCAAATCAAAAGCGAAATTTGCCGACAAGATTATGGTCTGGTGCGCTATTTCTCAAGCAGGAATTTCAAGACCTTACGTTGGGAGAGTTAGAGGTGCAGCTGTGGATGAAAACGTCTATATTCGCAAATGTCTATCTAAATTGATAAATTTCATTAATGCTCATCATCCAAATGACGATGTAATATTGTGGCCCGATCTGGCTCCATGCCATTATGCTAGAATCACTCAGAACTGGTTAACTGAACATAACGTGAATTATGTACTTAAGGAAGACAATCCCCCAGACGCGCCCCATTGAGGAATTTTGGGCACTACTGAGCAGGAAAGTTTATGACGAGGGTTGGGAAGCCCAAAAATGACGTACAGTTATGGGCCAGAATATTCCTGAAGATCCGAGAAGTGAATATAAACGTCGTCCAGAGAATGATGGGGAGAATTCTACCAAAATTTCCCTTATCAGTTTTGTGAATTTATTTTTTGTATGACGCAATAGTGTATAAAAATTTCCCAATGTTTATGTTTTAATAAAATTTTTACTACTAATCGATTTTTACCTTTGATTCTTTTCTAAAACGTTGTGTTCCACACGTTAATCGGAAATATTGAATTATGAGAAAATTAAGCTGACGTAATTAAAAATTTTACAATATATAAACGAAAAATAATAAAGGAAAAATGTCATTTTACAAAATGCAGTTAACGAAGTTTAACTTTTTCCAAAACAAACTTTCTCAGTCCACAGTATAAAATCTTAAAACTTTTTGGTGTATCAAAAATTCTATTGCCTTAAAATTTAAAGTGCTGTTAATGCATTTAGATCGAATCAACTTGTAACGTAGATTCGTGAAGTATTTGATATAATTATACTGGCCTTGGTGTAGGAAACTTCGGTACAAAATTTATCCACTCTCAAGTAACAAGAAGTAGCACAGCTTTGCTCGTCGATGTGTTGAAAATTTAATTTTATTCGGGGTCTCGTCATGTCGGTTTAAACGACTGGAATGGTGAAAACTTGTCAGTATCTACCGTTATGACCTATCCCTCTTTTCTTACGTCTAATGCTGACGATTTCTCATCGTACGTGGGTGTGCAGGAGAGTTTTATCGAAACAGTCTTGAAAATGCAAAAGTGGTGGTGCTACTGTGTACACGTGTATCTTAAAATAGGCCTATTGTAATTGTACGTCGCCAAAAATCAATTTCTCAACGGCGGTAAACTAAGGGGTTTTCGATGTAGAATGACGTAGGCAAGAAATTTAGTGTATATACATCGCTGTTTGTAAAAAAGAGATTATTAATAATAAATCGTTTCAGTTTGTTTAATTTGTTGCTTTATTTTTCTTTGAATGCTTTGGATTTTCATTTTCTCCTTAATTTAAACAATATTTAAAGATGTAGACTGTGCTTTTCTTGTGCGTTTATGTAAATATGTTTAAGTCAATATTTGATCGTAAGTTTATTATTTACGATTAAAATTAAAAGAAAATGTTTCATTTGCTCTAACCATGTTCCAGTGAAGTGATCGGTGACTAATCTGAGGACAAGAAGAACCGCTAATTATCGAAATCGTTGGGCTATTGAACATGGCAATTGAAATTTGTACAGAGGGAGATCCTGTCTTTTAACTGATAAGTCCAGATTTCGTCTTTATAATTTCGATGGAATTTTGTTGTGAGGAGAGCGATGACAGCAATATAATGAATACTTCATGACGCCAACAATTCTTTTCGGTGACAGATCAGCGTGCATTTGTTTTGGTGGGCGGTGGGCGCACAGATTTGGTTGTCCTAATTCGCAAGACCATGACAGCGGTAAGGTATCGTGACCTGGTCATTGAACCAATTACTCTACCATTTGCTGCTGCTCTCGGCGACAATTTAGTTTAATTGACGATAATGCTGTACCTTACCCCATCAGAATTGTGGACGACCGCATCTAACATCATAGTATTAACCGAATGGATTGGCCAACATGCTTTCCGGATCAGATTTGTATTGAATATGTCCGGGCTGAAATATTAAGAAAATTAAAACGCCTGCTACAGTCACGCCAGACATCACAACAGTTTGTCAATATTTGTCGAGATATTTGCCAAAAGATTCCTCAGCCTTTCATTAGTCAGGGGTGGCACCACACGATTTTGAACTGGTATATTAACTTGATGTTAGGAGAAATACCATTAAACCAAATCCACAATAAAAGTTCCTACTTTTCTTCATTGCTATACTTTACTATGTCTTTAGTATTCTTGTTTTATTTCTGCCACATTCTGTATGCTAAACGTACGTAAATAATCCCACATAATAAATTAGAACACAAAATAAATTTGCAGTTTCTTTTAAATTCAGAATTTATTTCAAATATACAAATTACACAGGTCTACAGTGATTTTGATGTTTGAAAGCTGTTTGCTAATTTGAATATGTTTGGGGGCCCTTATTCCAAAAAACGCCATATTTTTGCTCTATCACGTAAATTTTTTTTATAGCGCTCTATATCTTGTTAATAAATGTGAATTTATTAATATACATACCTACGACAAGAATATGTTTGTACCATGTTAGGTATAATTTTTAAATGAATTGATTTTTATTAAATTAAATGTGATTTGGCAACACTGGTTAATATTAGATTTCTCAGCAAAGCAACAGAGTCAGCGCAGAAGGTCAATACAACGTTGAAACCTGCTTAAGTGCAGTTTGGTTGTGTTAGTCGTCGTGGTACTGTGTCCGCGCGCTTGTTGTCTTCGTTGTTGCGTATTTTAAGTGTTCTAGAACGTATAAATATGGAACGAAGACATTGTGTGAACAATCCGAATAACTTTTGTTATATCTGTGGTAGTTATGTCGTAGTAAAGCAGAGGCAAACTATAACTTCGTTTGTGAAAAATGTATACCACGCTTATTTTGGTGTAAAAATTGGCGACCAAGACAAGTCCTGGGCTCCTCATACTGTTTGTTCCGTTTGAGTTGAAGCATTAAGAAACTGGCAAAAAGGTAGGAAGAAATGTTTAAGTTTTGGTGTTCCTATGGTATGGCGAGAGCCTAGAAATCACAGTGATGATTGTTATTTTTGTTCGTGTAATGTTCAAGGATTCACCAGAAAAAATAAGAAACAAATTGTGTATCCCAATCTTGACTCTGCTATTCGACCAGTTCCTCATGGACCAGATGTACCGATACCTACCGCCCCAAAAGCACTAGAAATCGTCATATCGTCAGAATCAGTGGAATTTAATTGCGACCCAGATGACTCAGATTTCACACCAGATTTCAGAGAGCCCGAAGTGTTTAACCAGAGCGAACTAAATGATTTAATTAGAGATTTGCACCTTTTAAAGGATGCATCCGAATTGTTAGTCTCCCGACTTCGTGAGAAACATTTACTGGCACCTGGCTTCACATCAAGCTTTTACCGGGATCGCGAAAAAGAGTTATGTCAATATTTTACTCAAGACGGACCGCTAGTGTATTGCAACAATATTCCTGACTTAATTTCAAAATTAGGAAATATGCCGTATGTAAAAGAGGAATGGCGCCTGTTTATTGACTCAAGTAAGCGTAGTTTAAAAGGCGTTTTATTGCACAATGGTAACGAGCTGGCCTCGGTTCCCGTTACACATTCGGTACATTTAATGGAAACGTATGAAAATTTTGAACTTCTTTTAAAGAAAATAAACTAACAAGAACATCAGTGGATGCTTTGTGGTGACCTTAAAGTGCTGTGCATGCTACTAGGACAACAATACAAAATTTCCATGCTTTATTTGTGAGTGGGATAGTCGAGCAAGGGATAGACATTGGACTCAAATAGAATGGCCCTCTAGAACAAGCCTTACACCTGGTAGCAACAATGTATTAAGAGATAGCTTGGTTGACCCCAAAAAAGTTGTACTGCTTCCTCTCCATATCAAATTTGGCTTGATGAAGCAGTTTGTTAAAGCCCTAGACAAAAATGGACAGTGTTTTAAATATTTGTGCGAGACATTTCCAGCCTTATCCGATGCCAAGTTAAAAGAAGGTATTTTTGTTGGGCCGCAGATAAGAACATTATGCAAAGACAAGGATTTTCAAAACACAATGACCAATGTCGAGAAAAACGCCTGGGTTTCATTAAAAGAAGTAATTGATAAGTTTCTTGGGAACTCTAAGGACGAAAACTACGAAAATATTGTTCAAAATATGTTACAACACTTTCATCGTCTAGGTTGTAATATGAGTTTGAAAGTGCATTTCCTGTTTTCACACTTGAACTATTTTCCTGAAAATCTTGGAGCAGTTAGCGAAGAACAGGGAGAGAGGTTTCACCAAGACATTAAGGTAATGGAACGGCGATACCAAGGCAGATGGAGTATAACGATGATGGGGGACTACTGCTGGATGTTAAAACGGGATATGCCCTTAAAAACATACAACCGAATGTCCGGACAACGCAGCTTTCTGGCAAAAAGACAAAGATTTCACTTAAAAAAGACTGAGTAAAGTATTTTTTTCCACTTTTTTAACTTGTATTCCACCTTTTTACTCAATAAACATATAAATTTTTTTAGAAATATCGTTTTTTTTCATTTAATATTTGCAAAAAAAAACTTACGTGATACAAATAAATGCATAGAATTTTTGAAATCAGCCTACCAAAATTATATAAAATCAGTTTTCAAAATAAAAACATCTGTCAAAAAGTTTAATTTGTAGACCTGTGTTATCCATTCTAATTTTGGACCAGTGTAAATTCTTTTAAATACAGTGTGGTGATAAAGTTTGGAACACAAAGCGTTCTATAATGTTTTTCGGTAAGGTAAATTTTTGTTTTCAAAATGTCGTTTTTTGTAAATTTGTTTTTTAATGACATCATTGGTTTTTGCACAATTACAGTAGAACCTCAGTTATCCATAGTAGTTCGGAATACACCAAATACGAATAATTGAAAATAATGGATAAAAAAAATAAGGTGGACAGCAAATAATATTTGAAATCCAAAGTTTAGTACTTTCATAAACATATTATCAAAAACACATAATACATCTATTTTACATCTATCATATTTTATTCTAATTTTATAAAGAAATTTGTCATCTTTGTTTGCTTTTTCGAACTATTCTCAATTTTTTTATAATCTTTTAAAACCTCTTTAAATGCAAAACGAGTATTTTCTTGATTTTAAAAATGACAAATAACAATATTAATGGTATAGGATTGTTTCAGCCTTTACTTGATGAAATTCCATTATAACTATTATCGGGATAAAATAAAACAAATTTTAATAAATTTCACAACTTTTTACTTTACACAGTAACGATCGTTTCGCTCAAACCTGAGCTTCGTCAGACATATAACTAACTTTAGGATATATTTTTACACAAATGTACAATCACAAACACATGTTTTGTTTTGAATAGTTGAAGGAATGGGTACTTTTTATTACTTAAATGTTTATGCACAAAACTTTTACAAAAATATTGAACTACGGTTTATACAATACTGTTCTTAAAATGATAAAAGTTTAACATAATGTATCAGGCAGCTGTTAAAGCCATTATGAATCCATCTACCAGGTCTAAACTAGTGAAACATTGTAATGAGGTCCTCAATAGACTGGTACAGGGCAATGCTTTGTTACTGATATGGGTACTAGGACATGAGAAGATTAAAGGCAGTAAGACGAATTAGCGGAGGAAGATTCTAAGAGGAACATGTATGTGGAATCGCCAAGGATTTCGCTAGAAGGAAGATCTGGTTATGGCTAGAAAGAGAACATAAAAAGAAATCGAGGCTAACTGAAGGTCAACTTGCTACGACCTGAACGTCGTGCTTAAAAAAAAGGACAAAAAGAAATTCGAGGGAAGGAATGGAAAAAAAAAACTATATCAACCCCGGAGCAGACCCGGTCACGGGCGACTGAAACCGCCACCTTCTTGCCAACGTCCAACGGCCCACCCAGCTTCTGAGGCTGCCTCAGCCCAGGGGTGGGGAGACCCAGAGGTATGTTAATAAACCTAAATCGATGGATAAGGTCGCCACCGAATTTATGCCGCTGGACGTTGCAAACTCAGAAAAATGGTAATAAAATAATAAAAAAAAAACAAGACAAGTCGCTTTGGGCCGAAGGCCGGTTCCCCGACCGAAACTCGCTCTGCTCTCGAGGATCGAGAAAAGAGGAAAAAGAAACTGCGTAGATTCCAACCAAACAAATCCTATTTATTGGTACACCCGGTATATAAATTGAAAATTTTTAACAAAACCTTGAAAAGGTGAACTTATATGGTTAAGTAAAAAAAGAAGAAATTAATTATGAACAATGTGTAATGTCTTAAAAATAAATATATACAGGCTGATTCATTTTCGGCCCTCACCATGGGGATCTCTCTTATTATTGGAGATAGAGTATAGGTTTAAATTTGGCAAAGTTGTTAAATTTTGTGTTTATTATAAATCCGTAAAGAAAATAGACTTGTGACAAATGACCTTCGTTCTTTAAAAAAAAGACGCGAAAACCCCAATTTCTTCTTTTACCTGTAGCACCGACATTTGGCCTTGTAGAGAAAAAATAAAAACACATCCTTTTGGCCATTTCTAAGCCTCTATCCAGTGGTGTACTCTTAATTTTTATACGACGTTTCGTTTCTTTCTGGCCATCATCAACTATCTAATTTCTTATAGGCGCTATATTGGATTTAGACATCTTCAGAAAGAGTTTTTTTTTCTGATTTCAACCATGTACCACATGCTGACTATAGTTTTTGACATTAGGTTTTATTTGAAAGAATAAATTATAAGATTAAATAAGGCAGCCTTTGGAATTTCAATCTGTCAAGCATTTCATTTATTGTTCATTAATAATACAAAAATGTCATACACTAGCGAAGAGAAAAGAGATATGATAAGTATTTTTTATTCTTCGAAACGAAATTCAACAGTAGCGAGTACAAGATAACAAAAACATTAATAAAAATACATAGAAAAGTAAACAATAAACAATTACAGTAAATGTTCAATTATCTGGCCATCTTCGGTAATGCACAATTGGGCACGCCTTCTGGCATTTTGTACTGCCCTTTGTATAGTTCTTCTAGGAACTGCATCGAAGGCATTCTGAAGTCTATCTCGTAATTCTTCAATGTTTTGTGGCGCATCTACTTTATAAATATTATTTTTAACATATCCACATAAAAAAAATCTAGCGGACTTCAGGTGATCTAGCAGGCCATTCAACAACTCCCCTATTTCCAATCCAACGGTTTGCAAACTCTTGATTTAAGAAATTTCTAACAACAGCTGCATTGTGTGCTGGTGCGCCATCTTGCTGCCACCATAAATATTGTAATTGATTTAATGGGATATTGTCGTCAAGATAGTCAGATACGTATGTACGTAAAATGTTTAAATATCTTTCTATATTTAAATGTTCTTCATACATAACTGGTCCTAAGAGACGATTTGCCAAAATACCCATCCAAACGTTTATTCCAAAACGATGTTGTGGTCTTCTAGCCCTGTTTTGTCGGGGATTTTGCACTGCCCAATAGTGCTCCGTATTTCTGTTGAACATTCCAGAATTTGTAAATTTTGTTTCATCTGACCAGATGATTTTGCTTAAAAAATTTTCGTCATTTTCTATCCTTCCCATTAACCAATTACAATATTCTAGCCTTCTCAAATTATCTCCAGGCAGTAAAGAGTGACTAACATGGATCCTGTATGGTTTAAACTTTTATGTAAAGTTCTCCAAACTCTGGACTGGCACAAATTTAATTCTGACGCTACTTCGCGTGTAGAAATTGATGGATTATTATTTATCTATAAAAATACAAGATTAACATGAAATTTGAAAACACGCTTTTAATTTACCATTTGTAAAATATCTTGTCGATTTTCATTTAAATTCCTGTTGTCTTGACCATTACGCGGCTTGGTAAACGGTCCATTCTCGACCAAATTTCTGTCGAGATCTAGGAAAATGGTACGATGAGTCTGTTGTCGTTCTGGATATAATTGTAGATATCTTGTACTCGCTACTGTTGAATTTCGGTTCGAAGAATAAAAAATACTTATCATATCTCGTTTCTCTTCGTTAGTGTATGACATTTTTGTATTATTAATGAACTGTTTGACAGATTGAAATTCCAAAGTCTACCTTATTTAATCTTATAATTTATTCTTTCAAATAAAACCTAATGTCAAAAACTTTAGTAAGCATGTTGTACATGGTTGAAATCAGAAAAAAAACTCTTTCTGAAGATGTCTAAATCCAGTATGGCGCCTATAAGAAATTAGATAGTTGATGATGGCCAGAAAGAAACGAAACGTCGTATAAAAATTTAGAGTACACCACTGGATAGAGGTTTAGAAATGGCCACAAGTTTGTTATTTTATTTTTTCTCTACAAGGCTAAATGTCGGTGCTACAGGTAAAGGAAGAAAATGGGGTTTTCGCGTTTTTTTTTTTAAATAACGAAGGTCATTTGTCACAGGTCTATTTACTTTACGGATTTATAACAAACACAAAATTTAACAACTTTGCCAAATTTAAACCTATACTCTATCTCCAATAATAAGCGAGATCCCCATGGTGAGGGCCGAAAATGAATGAGTCTGTATATCAAAATTTCCTACAAAGCGGCTGATGACCTTATTTACACCCTAAAAAAAAACAATACGTATTCCTTTCTTTTGTTGGTTCACAACGTATTTCTCTAAATTTCAACAATTCGTTGAAATAAATCAATCTTAAAATTAATCTACGGAATCTTTAATTTAAACAAGTTTGCAATAATGAAAAAGATAATGAAATAAATCAATCTTAATCTACGAAATTTTTAATTTAAGTAAGTTTGCAAAAATATAATGCATAAAACTAAAGGAATCAAATAAAATACACAAATAAGAGTAGGTTAATATAAAAATTTTACATTAGTTCGTGAAGCGATTGAAAAAAAAAAAGAATTTAGAAAAGACCCCCAAAAAACTGGTCAGGCGACACAGGATATTTCGTTTGAAAACACCTGGGAATTATTTAAGCTTTTACAAGTTAATTAACAATGATTTTGAAGATAAAGACATAGATAATGATGAGGAAAAAAAACAATGACGGTTAGATAAGAAATAAAACTAAAGCTTATCTGTCGTGTTTGACGGTTTCGGATGCCTTTCTCCTTTCAAAGAAAGCGTCTCGAGCGTGGAGAATCAGGTGGTATTTTCTCGCCTGTCGGTTAAACCATCTAAATAAAGAAATAAAACAATGAAATAAGCGAAAGAACAAAAAAAAAGAAACCCAGATACATACCGAAGAAAGCGTTCGATGGCGGTGTAAATTATTTAAGTGCTGGTTAACGTGCTTTTATTTTTCCCAACGTATCACCAAAATCCTACAATGGAGATATCGCATTAGCGATTAATTTTGGTATTGAATATCAATCAAATCCCTCAAGGGGCCGTAATTATACAAAATTACATTAAGGCGGCATTGATATATACCAGTGATGAGGGAAAACGTAACCACGTGGTAAGATCGGCAACTAACGACGGAGTGTAGAGAGCGAGTTTCATACCTTTTTCCTTGAAAAAAAGCAAGTAAGGTAGATGGCCCAAATTCAGACATCTTAAGGTATTTTAATACATTTAGTGCAATAGAAGCCATAATTATGCAATGACGCTAGTCGGGGTTAGTTTTATGAAAGTAATAATGGTTTTTAGAATATTTGGCCATTAATTTATTATATATGTTTAGAGAAGTTAATGTTTTTAGTTTTTTTTTTTCAATAATGGCAGTATCACCTAATTCCGACACGAAGAGTGTAATTTGTCTGAAATCAGACACATTAGTGAATGCAATTTCGACAGTGATCCTAAATCAGACATTTAGTGGAACGTTATTCAGACTAAATACCAAGCAATAAGGTTTTATTATATTTTTTATTAAAATTTTGAACAAAAACATTGCAAACAAATTTCTGGCATTAAACATGTTTCATTAAATCTTTAACAGAAAAAAATCCTCTTCTATTTATTTCCACGGGAGGCTCGATTTTTTGAACAATTTCATCATAGTCATACCAAATTTCATCTTTCACATTGGGCCATTTCCATTTATCTGTACCAAGCCTTAGCCATTGCTTTAGCTAAGACTTTTTCTTCATTTTTATCAGTAATTTATGCCGGATAATATTCATCCAAATAATTGACAACTACGAAATCGCCATTTTGTAATTCACCAACTTCAGTTTCTGCATCAACATTATTTGTATTTTGATTATTTTTCGACTCGTCTACATCCTGAGATAAGTCTTCTTCGGTCTCTGAGTGCTCCTCCATGTTTTCTTCTACTTCTACATCTTGTTGGATCTTTTTTTTTCTTGTTTTTGATTTTTTAATATTTGTTTCACGCATTTTCTTATTTTCTTCTCTTTTTCGCTTTCTTTCCTCTTTTTCTTGAATGATTCTTTTGTGTTCTTCTTCTTTTTTCGCAAAGTATTCTCTCCAAGCATCGGATGTCCCAACAGAAGGAACTTTAACACGACTCTTTCTTGATTTCACTTCTTTAGTTGGTTCAGGCAAGAATAGTGAATTTTTAAATGGAGATGGTACAATAACTCCTGAGGGTAACACTAAAGAACGTTTAGTACTTCTGCAAGGATCCTGGCTTTCCGCATTTTCGTTTCTTTGCTCTCTTGGTAACTCGTTTTCAATGCTCTCTACATGTTTTTCTGGCGTATTTTGAATAGTTTCTATTACCTCTAATATAGTCTCCATGTCGTTCACATTAGATATTAACTTTTCAACCTCTGTCATAGAAGGCTCTTCTTCAGTTGATACATCTAACGCATTATATTTTTCTCTCTCTCTATATCAGTAACTTTCGTAGCAGGTGTCATACCTCATACATCCTCTAAAACAGTATTGTTATCCTCCATTTCGAATTCAGTAGTTAGTGCGTTTTCAATTTCTGTCACAGCACATTCATTTTCTATTGCCATCATCATTTCTGTTTCGGTAACTTTCACAAGATGTGCCTTTTCATGTGTCATACCTAATATTATATCCTCTACATTCATGTTGTTCTTTGTTTCGGTCATAACGTCTCTCTCTTTTTCAATACATACTAATGGAGCTATTTTTTCAGTTGCCACATTATCATTTTCCACATTATCATTCAATACGATTAAATTTTCCCAGCCCTCTTCTAAAATCAAGCCCTCTTCTATATCTATTGCAACATTCGCAACTATTTCTTTGTTATAAGGTAAACCAGACTTACGATGCATTTTGTACCAAATATTATACAAACTACTATCTTCGTTTTCACCTGTCCATTCTGCACCCATGAGTTCGTAACATTTATTAAGTACTTCTGGTTCAATATAACTTTCAAGATATCGTAAATGCTGTACTACTTCAGGATCTTCCCCCTTTACGTCTCTCAAGTTAGCATTGTCTTCATTATTAATCAGTTTACTGTAGTCTATGTTATCTGCGTTAAAAGGAAACAGACCACAAGCTTTAAAAAAAATTTTAAAGATATTTTCCATGTTTGAGATGGATTTTATAGCGATACCTAAAACGGAAGCAAATGCATCTTTCGTTAAACTTTTATAGTTATTAGCTATTTTATAATTTTTAACTTCATGCTTCCATTTTGCTTTCAAGCATTTAAATAGTCCCACATCCAGGGGCTGTAAGATGTGGGTGGAGTTTGGTAATAAACTTATTACGACTATTTGCTTTTCTCTACAAAAGTCTGTCAAAGGTAAGGTGACATGCGATTTGTGCCCGTCTAAATATAATATTACGGGAAACTCTATATTCTCGGATATAAGCCAAGGATAAAAAATGTTTGTAACATATTCAAAAAAGGTTTCAGCACTCATTCAACCACTTTTTGATTTTCCAACTCCCCAACCTTTAGGCACATGTGATATTATATGCTTAGGTATCCTTTCGTAAGAGTATATCACCATTGGTGGAGCTAGTTGACAAGCAGCATTACCAGTAATCAGGACCATCAAACATTCTTTATCGTCACCGGATCTATCATGTAGTGATTTACTTCCTTTCTTGACAAGAACTTTACGTTCTTTTGGGGACAAAAAAAATGCAGATTCATCCGTGTTAAATACCCTTTTAGGATCAGTAATATTAATTCCAGATGAAATATAATAGTTTTCTATTTCTTTGTGCCAATTTTCTATTTTGCTTTTACTTACTGCTGCTCGAGATGCACATAAGTTTTGTGCTATTCGTTCACTAATATCAGGGTGTCCTTTGCAGAATAAATCATACCAGTGGCGGCCCGGCCTTCCATTCGTAAAATTGTTAGACCGCCCCAAATTTTTCACCAAAAGGGAAACACTATCTAACAGTTAATCCTTTGAAACAGGAAAACCCATGCGCCCCATATTAATAATCCATTCGGATAATATAGTTTCTTCGTTTACCGTTAACACCGAAGGTGCTCCACTGCGACACTCTTCGGGGTAAATGCCTTTAATTTTTCCAATTAGAGTGGTTCGTGGAATTTTATACTGTTTAGAAGCGGTGGCACAGGGTGTGCCATTTTTTATTGCATTTAAAGCCTGTCATAAATTTTCTTGACTATATTTGCATTTTTTTTTTGACATACTGTTAAAAAGGAACATACTTCAGTATTATAAGTATAGTTAAGTATTTAAGTACCAAAGTAGGTACATCCACAAAAAAAAATTATAAACCTAAAAATTATGTACTATTTTAAGTGTAATTAAGTAGGTACCTAATTCAAACATTTCGTGTCCTTAATTCCTACATCCGTGTCGGAATTTGGACGCAAAGCTTAAAATGAACTGAAACATGTGGAAATATTTAAAGTATATTATTTTAGTTGGAATGAAAGAGAAGGAGCGATATTTGTTACTTTTTATCATGTACCCGTTTCCGACACCCCATGTCGGAATTACGAAACGGATTGTTAATTTGTACCTAATTTCGACATCTTATTTTTTTTTAACAAGAGCTCGTAAAATGGTATATTTACTACGTTAAAATGAAACTTTGAAGGCTTTTCATTCGATCTCAACGAATGTTATTCAAATTTTCTTAATTATGTGCATCCTACATCAAAACATAAAATAGTCTAATTCTGCTTACCTTCTTAGAACAACGCGGGAGTTGGACGCAACATGTACGACGCCATGAGCTAATCACTTTGTAGGTTAGGTATTAACCACCATAATGTCGGTAAAACAGCAATCGATTTTGGAATGGTAAATATAATATTGCCTTGTACTAAAAGATGTCTCAGAATGGTTTCAAATAATGTAGATTTCTTATTTTAACGAAACAAAATGAAACATGTCTGAATTTCGGACAGTGTCTGAATTTAGGCCACTTACCTTACTGAGGTACTAGGAAAAAAGAAAAAAAACTTGAAAGAAATCAAATATATTGACAAATAACGAATAACGATTCCTATACAGGTAGGTTCGTTGGAAATGGAGCAAAATATACTAAAGATATAATTAATTTCGTTACAAAATAACGCGATGTAGCGGTGAGCGTTACGGACACCAAACTACTCTGTACTAAGACACTATTAGGGGAGCTGAACGTTGCCTTTCAGGCAACCTAATTCGTAGTAATAAAAAAGAAGTTAAAATTATTAACGGCTTAATAACTGGACATTGTCCTTTAAGGAAGCATCTGTACAGCATTTGCTTGGTTAACGAGCCCTGATGTATGAGATGTAAAAAACAGGAGGAAACTAAAGTTTATATAATATGAACTTGTGAGAAACTGAAGGGCTCATATAGAAATTTTTTTGGAAGAGATCTATCTACATGAAGAAATAGAAGACCCCCACTTCGCTAAAGAACAAAAAACCTCGAATGAGCAAGTCAAAATTGAAAGTCATAAACTTTTTTCTTTCGATATTAAGGGTATCACGATTGTGTGAGTACCTCAGATAAACGGTAAGCCGGAAGTATTACATCGTGGTCTAACGAAGCCGACAGAAGAGATGAGGAAGAAAGACCAGATCTGTGCAACAACAACTGAACAACTGATAGATGTTACACCAGGAAGCGCGCTGGCTCACAATGCACTTTGTGTGAAGTAGTTTTTAGTGGAGAAAATAATTATTGTGCTCGAACATCCACCGTATTTACCAGATCTCACTGTATACGACTCGCACCTCAAAAACGAAGCAGGGGTTTTCGGGGGAGCTAAAGGAGACTGGTCAAATGTTGTTACTCTGAAATTTGGCGTTTTCGAGATCTCGGGAATATCCAGAAAATTAAATTAGACAGGCGACCAGGGTTGTGTTTGGCTTAATCGGCGCCTCAAAATTCGTGAAGTAAAGATACCAATGTGTCGAAAATGCACACTTCCATTTTTTCTGATTTTAAAATTCCTAAGGATAAAAAAATTGCGAAATTTTCGAAATACCATAACTCACTTATGAATAAAAGTATTTGTGGAAACGATTAGAACGAAACAAGTGCGAACCGTTTAGCCGCTACGGCAATCTGGACTTTCGCAAAATTAATCCTGGGAATAACCAGAAAATGTAAACTGTGGCAGCGAAAGGCCCGAACAGTTTGATGTTAGTAAGGAGAGCCGTATGCAGTAGTTTAAGTAGACAAACATATTCTACCATTTGAAATGTATAAAATTAGCGAACGAAATATTCTTAGGTGGTCATTTACAAAATGCAAATCCCGTCGAAATCATAAATTCTACGTTAATACTCGCAAATGGCTCGAGGCTCTCAGGTCCCCACTGTGTTTACTGTTCCTATATACAAATACTAATATGTATTTAGGATACACACTATTGACCTTTCTTCTTTTCAGTCAAAGTTGAATTACTGTTTATTTTCGCAAAACCGCAGAGGTATCCGGGTCGACATCGGGACCCGGATTCGTTGAATATTTAATTACATTTCATGTGTAACTAACTACTGGTAGTATAGTATGTACAGGATTTCCAGATTAGGGACTTGTTTCTTTGTATGCCTATATATATATAAAGATAGAGCATTCAAACATTATACCTAAATTATTAATTTAGGGTAAATGTCAAAAAAATACTAGACGAATTAGGAAATTGAATCGAGATCTTACTTTTTTAATCATGCATTAGGTTATCTTGAAAACAAGGTGTACTGTGAAGGTTACCAAGTTGAAAGTTTGCAACTTTCAGTTAGATATCCCTTAAGAGGGCGAGTTTACTTATTCGCGCGATAGTTTAGAGTAGGCCGTGTAATAAAAAAAATACACATCGCATTTTGACAACCGATGCCTTGTGTAAATTGCGACGAAACGTGTTCCGTAGGCTATTTTTTAAATTTTGCCCTTCTACTAATTAATTGAGGTAGTGGGTATTTCAAAGGAAAGGGTGCTTTATATTTTGCACGAAGAACTTGATGTGAGAAAGCTCTGAGCAAGATGGGTGCCGCGTTTACTGAGGACAGACCAAAGACGTGTTCGCTGTCAAATGTCGATGAATAATTTAGAAATTTTTAAATGCAATACAACAAATTTTTTACGCCGATTTGTTACTTATGACGAAATGTGGGTTCATTATTATAGAAATAAAAAGATGTGGACCAAATGTGGAGCCCCAATTCCGAAGAAGGCCAAGAGAGTCTTATCGGCGGGAAAGGTGATGTCCTCGGTATTTTGGGATGCAGAAGGAATATTGTAGATAAATTATAAGAACTTTGAAAAGTATTACAAGTATTGGGTTTAACAATACAAAATAAATCATAACAAAAACTATGTCTATAATTCAAAAAATAAGATGAAAGCTATGTGGCAACTCATACATAAGAGTACCTGTAACAATAAAACTGTTGTTCTACTCCATACTTTTGCAAAAGAAGTGGATATATGTACAACATTTAATAACTATTTCTCTACAGTTTCTTCTAATATTGTTACTACTAAGTTTTCTAGTAATGAAAATTTGTCAAATATTAGTAAATATTTAAATAATTTCTCATCAACTTTTTTTGTAACTCCGGTGACAAGCTTGGATGTTATTGAGTGTATGAGAGGCTTAAATTCATCAAATACACCTGATGAGAGATATATTCATTTTTGTTGAAATGTTGTACATAACATGTTGCTGCACCTTTGTGCCATATTGTCAATTTATCTTTCTAGAAGGGAATATTTCCTTCAAAACTAAAATAGTCTATTGTACATCTTCTTTATAAGAAAGGTGACATAAGCTCTATTGATAAATATACACTAATAAATATAGTGCCTACATTTTTCAAAGTGTATGAATATTTGATGGATAAAAAATTGATATCTTTTTTAATTAGAAATAACATACTAAGTGAGACATAGCATGGTTTCATGCTTGGCAAAGATACCGATACTGCTCTATATACCTTACTAACTGCTATATATAAAAATTTAGATAGTCGTAAGCCTACATTGGGGTTGTTTCTTGATCTATCCAAGGCAGTTGACTCTGTCAATCATAAATATCTGTTATATAAGTTGGAAAGGATGGGCATTAGAGGAATTGTTAATTGACGAAGGAGATACTTGTTGAAACTTCATTATAGCGCTAAGAAATAAGTAATTAAACTTCTAGTTTCAAAAATTCTTTTATAGTAAATACCACTACAATATTGTTTCGCCATACAATGTCTTCATCAGGTGGATGAAATACTGAATATGTACAATTCAAGTTTGAATATTTATGTGAAAATTATTGGGGAAATGGTGGTGGAAAAATTTTGCAATCTTAAATTTATTAGAGGGGAGTTGTTTAAATCTAGTTGGTCATTTAAAGCTAATCCTAAACTATTGCATCTATTAATTTCTAAGTTTTCTAACAGGTTAAGTTTTTTACTTTTTTCTTGAATGTGTAAAATTTTGAAATCTATATTAAATCTATGATTGATATCTATACAATGACTTGCGAAAGCTGAATCTGTTTTCTTTTCTTTATGGCTTCTCTCGTGTTCTTTCATCCTACTTTTGATTGTCCTCCCCGTTTGTCCTAATTTTTTTCGAAATTTTTCCTAAGTATAGCAAGCGCCAATTAAGTTCGCACGCGGAGGGGGTGCGTAGAAGCCGTTTTAAAAACGTCCACCCCCACTACTCAAGTAATTGTCAGAATACATTTGTCATTGACGTTTGACGGAACGTAATGTCTTTGCTAGGGGATCATAAAGTGATAGACGCTCAGAGGTTAGAATTATCTGACATTTGATGTAAAACTACATACAAATCTCCCCACTACTTCTAATCCTGCGCGAACTTACCCCTCCTCGCGCCAACTTAATTGGCTTTTGCTATAAGTGATTGAATTATAGGAATTAATTATTTTGTATTTTAATTTTGGATAAACTAAGGAAAGGGTTTTAGATTTAGATAGAAAATCTAAAACCCTTTCCTTAGTTTAACCAAAATTAAAATACAAGATAATTAATTCCTATAATTCAATCACTTACTTAGGAAAAATTTCGGAAAAAATTGGTACTTTCATTAAAAAACTTAATAACGAACATATATCATTTAAAACAGACAATACTATACAGAACATTATTAAAAACAACAAAGATAAAATAGACAAAGAATCAAACTCTGGTGTATATAAGTTAACATGCGAAGATTGTAATAAGGTATACATAGGACAAACGGGGAGGACATTCAAAAGTAGGATGAAAGAACACGAGAGAAGCCATAAAGAAAAGAAAACAGATTCAACTTTCGCAAGTCATTGTATAGATATCAATCATAGATTTAATATAGATTTCAAAATTTTACACATTCAAGAAAAAAGTAAAAAACTTAACCTGTTAGAAAACTTAGAAATTAATAGATACAATAGTTTAGGATTAGCTTTAAATGACCAACTAGATTTAAACACTCCCCTCTACTAAATTTAAGATTGTAAAAATTTTTCCACCACCATTTCCCCAATAATTTTCACATAAATATTCAAACTTGTATTGTACATATTCAGTATTTCATCCACCTGATGAAGCCATTGTATGGCGAAACAATATTGTAGTGGTATTTACAATAAAAGAATTTTTGAAACTAGAAGTTTAATTACTTATTTCTTAGCGTTATTAGAGGAATTGCTCACGCCTGGCTTCGATCATATTTAAGTAATCGAACACAAAGAGTACGTTGTGCAGGCAATATATCTGAGGATGTAAGTATTGACATCGGGGTTGCACAGGGCCTTCTTTGGAAATGGTTCCGCGTCAATCCTTGAACTAAATAAATTTTGATGTGTGGTGTATGATGGTTTTACTAGTTCCAATTTCAACTGCCAGAGTACGAATAGAAACGTGAGGGTTTATCGCTACATAGGCCAAAACGTTGATAATGTTTTCTTCATTTCTAACAATTGATGAAAGATTCCTATGTTTTGCATTATTAGGAAAGGATTTAGTGGTCATATTTGACTCCAATTTACTGAAAGTCATATACGATATATGCGCACGTTCTGGAAATCGTTCTTGATACACTCGTGCTGCTTCCCGGGAATTCATATTAGATCGTATATAAATTAACAACGTGGCTACATATTCATTGGGGGTGTATGTAATAGATATATTGAGTATTAACGAAATCGAACGTAGTCAAAACACAATACTCAATAACAGAAAATTTAGAAAACTAACAAAAATATTAAGAGTAAACACCCACAATAATAAACTGTCATACAAATACTACGTGCCAACCATAAAAGTTGTTAATTTTTCAAAGCCTTCTACTACTAGGCAAGTACTCTCAATGATATTTCTCAATAATTATTTCAAAAACTGCAAGTCATGAAAAATTTATTCAGACGAAAGTTATTTGTGTCTTATTGATTAATATTATGCTGCATTAAAAAATATAGGGTTCCATTAAAAAAAAGTTGACGTTCAAATCACCTACAAGGCGATAACTAAATGCAAAACTACAGTTCATAAAGTATAAGTTTTCAGTTCGTACTGCCCAAGTATGAACCGCAAATTGTACTTTATCTCTTTCTAACACACATGAACACGCGCTGTAATACTACAGACGTTTGTCATTTTGAGTTAAGACGTACGTCTTTGAAATATTATATTAAATAAAAAGGATAGGTTGTCTAGGAGATAGTCTTATGATATTCGACTTGTCAAATTATTTCAATATTGTTGTTTATTGACTTTGTTTCCGGTATTCTGACTTCTAGGTTAAGCATTCTTCCAATTTGAATATTTAGTTTATCAAAAATTACAAAATCTGGTTTTTTTGAGAACAATACTGATAATAAATAGTAATATCAATTAATGGCAATAAGTACGAAATTGTTTGATTATTACTTTGACATTTCTAACCTATTTATTTTACAGAATATTTCTTAGATGCCAAGTAAACCTCTTGGTTCTCAAGCGAAACAGCTTGTATTAAATCTTACAGCCTATTGGGTAAAGGAGAATGGCGGACCATTTATGTCCATCGACCGCGTTTATGAGGTAATTCACATAATCAGTTAGATAAGGCGGTATTATGAAATAAGTTTTATTTTAGAGGGTAGCTTAATATTTCTAGTAGAACGGTCTACACTATTAAACATCGTAACATTCAGAATCCAGTCTTATCGTCTCCTAGCAAAAAAAGGTCTTGTAAGAAGCCAAAAACTAAGGACTTAGCAGAAGCAACTAAAATGGAAGTTCGAAATACTGTTTATGACATGTATAAAGAAAGTATGTTTTTAATATATTGTAAATATTTATTACATGTTAAAATTTTTCAGAAAAACATCTTACCTTAAAAAATTTAAGCAGTTTTGGCTATGAAAGAATTTGTTCATACATGTACAACTACTTTAGCAATATTGCTTAAAGATATTGGTTATAAATATAAGAAAGAGTGTAACAGGAGAGCGCTCACAGAGAAATTAAATATAGTCTGAATAAGAAATGTATTTTTAAGGGAATATATGAATAACTTAAATCCAACTTTACGTCAGGTTATGTTCCTTGATGAAATTTGAATCTTTTCGAAAGAGAATAGAATGAAATGCTGGCAAAATGATAATATAAAAAGTGTTAGGAAACCCAAAGACTATGATGGTAAACGGTTTATTATTATACATATTGGCACAGAAAATGGCTTCATTAAAGGAGTTAGTCTGATTTTTCCATCAAAAGCAATCACTGGTGATTACCATGGAGAAATGAATGGTGACTCCTTTAAGCAATGGGTAAATGATCAGCCAAATCTTGAAGTACCATCACTTATAATAATAGATAATGCTCCTTATCATAGTGCTAGTCAAAATAAACAAATATTTTTATATTTATATTTTGTAGAAGTTTAATATGGTTACATTAATACTGCCATAAAAACCATCAATGTGTATCATTTGCATGCACATAATATAAAGCAGCGAAGAAATTACTGCCACTGGTTCAACGAAACATTACATGATAAAGATCTCGTGGCAAAGTTTTATATGAATGAAGTTTGTTTTTTTCTTATTGGTGGTGTAGTTTTTTTTTTGTATTGGTAGTGTACTAACCTGCAAAATTATCAAATGTAGTTATCAGAAAATCCTCATGTGTTTGTTAAATATTATCTTCATCTAATAAAGGATAATATGGATTTGGATTGTATTATTATACCATTATTTTCTTAAGAAACAATAAAATATTAAATGTAGACTATATAAATGTTTCTTTTATTTTATAAATGTAATTTGACAACATATATTTACAACTTTCAAAAGGTTTTAATTCTTTTTCAAAGAGTTACGAACATAACTTTTACATTCTTTTCCAATATATTTAAATTTAATTAAAATATAAACAATATATAAGTTAAGTAGAAATCTAAATTATTCATCAAATTAATACATTCCCAATCTTCTTAACTCAGATATAGTGCAAGAAAATGATTTTGGTAGGTATGTCATTCTTAATAATGCAAACATTTTTAACACTAAAGATCTTTTCAATACCTATGCATTTCACTATTGATATCTGACTTGAAATATTTCTTTTTAAATAAATTTTTGATCGAATATTTTTCTGAGTTTATAATTATAAATAACATTTAAAATAATTTGTTCAAATATTAAAGTAATAATTTCGGCATAGTTTTCTTGGATAGAATATATTTATACAGAACTAGAAAAGAAACAATACTTTTGAACTATTAATGTTCCCACTTTACTCATTATTATTATTTTGACATGTAGGTTATGTATATGCTCTCTTTGGTTATATTGCAAGTAACATAGTAAAATTTTGACAATATTGAAACATGACGTTTATATTTTATGATGACAAACGGTTGTTTCCGCGATTGAATACTGACTTCATTTGACTCTGCAGTACTGATTTGAATCATATGCTTCGAATTTGACCTTGAACTGAAAACTTACACTTTATGAACTGTAATTACGTCATTCTATAGACTTTAAGAGGTAAAGCAACTTTCATTTCAAGCATTTATTCGAAAATATACTGAGTAGGGAGTTGTAACCTGTAAACTAAAATCAGGGACACTCGGTATATACGCTATGTCTATAAGTGGAAATCATGTCTGTCTCTAGGGTACCGTGTGTTGACAAGCTCCAATAAGAGTGAAATGCATTCACACGCTCAGGGATAGATGTGACTTTTTACGAATTTTTTATTATCCTAACAACCAGGACGTCGTGACGTGTTGCGTTATGCATACTGGTACAAACTTAGTTTGTCGAATTGTAGAAATTAACGCAACACATTAGGCGACACCTACATGTAAAGTGAAATTTAATACTCATTTGTTCTCATTTACAGTAAGTTCAATATAGTAAGTGCACTGTTTTTTTTACTGTCTAAGGTTTCCCAATAGGTTTCTATTTTCTCACGTAGTTCTTCGCGATTTGCAGGTTTAAAATTATTAACACATAATTTCTTAGCTAGTATTCCCCAAATATTTTTGATTGAGCTTAGATAGGGATTATATGCAGTCAAGTCAAATTCGATGTTGCTTTTCTTTAACTAGTTTTTTTTTATCCTGAATGTGCGTACTGAGCAGTTATGTTGTAAGATATAATTATTTTCATATAGTTGTGCCACAAATAGGAGCATTATACTTTCTAATATATTTTTGCCTTCATTTGAATTAAATCGATTTTCGATTCGCAAACATACACCAGGACCTCGAGAACTAATCCACCGACATACATTGACCGAGAAGTGCTAATGGAGCGAACACTGTTAACATATCTTTCCTCATGTATACATATCGCTGACCTATAAACTCTCTCGTCAGCGAAGATAACATTTTCCCAGAAAACTTCATCGTTATTCATATAATGATTAGAAAATTGTGATCGTATTTTCCTATGCTCTTACTCTAAGTTTATTTTATTTGTTGTTGCACAGTTTCTAATCCATAATTTAATAAAACCTGATGAAATTACATACGAGAAATTAGACGGGATAAAATTACACAAGAAAAATTATAAATGCGAAATTTTCACATTTATATATTATTTAAACTTTATTTAATTATTTGATTATTATATCAAACACCTTCTTATATTTACTTAAAAAACTACAGAAGAAAATATAAGAGTGTTGGAAATAAAGCAAAATACATTATTAATATAGCCAAAGCAAAGGAAAACTCATGGAGGGACTGCTACAGTTACTTTGATCAACAGAATTTGGTTTTCTTATACACCAATACGTATAGTTTATGTCTTTTGTCATACTGATTCTGAATCTGATTTAAAATTTGTTCCATCACGTCAGAATTTTGAGATATTTTCTTAAATAGTTTTTTTCAGAAAAGGCATTAAATTTTACAAAATTTCAAAATGACTTTTATTTAAGAAAGGTTCTACTAAAAATATTGTTCGGTAGAACATTGAGTGAACATGTCTGAACATGAGGCCATCGTGGGTCTTTTTTAAGGCGGAGGCAGTGGCTGCGAACCCGAGGCTGAAGGCCAATGACGTATGGTGTTGTAATAATAAGGTTGTAGGGGGCCATACAGATATCGCAGTGCCCTAGAAGCAAGGGGAAAACAGGAAAAGGGGAAACATACGACGGTTTTCCAGGCCGAATTGTTTGCAGCCGCAGCCTGCGCCAAGGAAATTCGGGAAAATATCAACATAATGGATGAAGCTGATGAAATATTGTAAACAGGTCTACAATAAACTGGGATAAGACAATACTGTGTCACTGATATGGGTGCCAGAATATGAGAGAATTAAAGGCAATAGATAACCGAGATTTGGCCGGACGAACTGGCCAAAGAAGGTACTAATAAGAACTTCATAGGACCAGAACCTGTATATGGAATCGCTAAGGATTCCGCTAAAAGGGAGATCTGGTTATGGCTAGAAAGAGAACATAAAAAGAAATGGAGGTTAACGGAAGGTCAACTCCATACCAAAACACTACTAAGGGAGCTGGACGGAAGGTTTCAGTCGACCTAATTCGTAGTAACAACAAAAAAATGAAAATAATTACCGGCTTAATAACCGGACATTGTCTTTTAAGTAAGCATCTGTACAGCATGGGCTTGGTTAGCGAGCCCTGGTGTAAGAGATGTGAGTGAAAAACAGAAGGAAACTAGCCTTCATGTAATATGCACGTGTGAGGAACTGAAGGAAATCAGAGAGAAATATTTCGGGAGATATCTATTGGATTGTACGAGTGTACTCAAACTTCCCTTGAGAGGAGGATAGTGGCTTTTATCGAGGACACAGGACCAATAGAGTGGAACTGAGAGATCTAGGAAGAAGAAGTGGAAGAGTGGAAGAGTGGAAGTGGAAGTGGAAGTGGAAGAGTGGAACTGGGAGATCTAGGAGGAAGAAGAAGACGAGTTATCCAGCAAAAATAAGAAAACATTAGTTATGTTAGTTTGTCCTCTGATACTCATTCAATACCTCATTTGGAAGCCTTGCCAGTACTAAGACCTTATAGGTGTTTCGAGTGAAGAATATGATGTTACAGAACCAGAAGAAGCAAGTGTCAAGTTATCGAAAAGCGATGATGTATATTTGCTATCTGAAGAAGATTGACCACACAGACAGACTCCATGGATGGAAACTGTTACCTCCAGGCACACATATTTCTGTGTATCCTAATCGCCAGAAAGAACTGTCACAGTATTTTTCAACTACCGAGGGTCTTTTATACTGCAATAATGTTGACGATTTGAACACTCTCGAAGAATGGCGTCTTTTACTGATGCTTCGAAATTGTGAAATTTTACTCGGTTTACAACTAGGGTATATACAGAATTGCTGGCCATATGACGAAAAGAGAACGTGTGATACTATTGATTCCTTTTGTCACCAAAGGTGTTCATAGCAAAAAGGCCAAAGTAGAGAACTGTTTATATTTGACTTCGAATCACTCTTGCATCAATTTTTCATCTTCTCTGAAATAATTTGTAAAGAAAGGAAACCTTCTCAATACAATAAAACTACTAATTGGAATATATTCAAAGAAAACTTGAAGATTTAATATCTCTAAATATATCTCTAGTGACTAAAGACGGAATAAAAATACAGTGGAAAATATAATAAAGAGTATCTAAAATGCAGGGTAGTCAACAACGCTCAAGGCAACCTATGAAAATAAAATTGTGTCACCGTTCAACAGAAAATTGCGAAATGAAGAGCTTTAGGAAAGCAATGGAAGAGGATTAGGATTGCATAAAATAAGTTAAATAAATTAACAAAGGAATTGCAAAGAATGCTTTCAGATAATAAAAATCTATTACTAAATCTGTTGTTGATAAAATTTTAAAACATTTTGAACAAACGGGTAACGTTGAAGATTTGCCAAGCAGTGGTAGACCTACATGTTCATTCTCGACGTTATGCCATATTATATCTGAAAAAGTAACTTAAACAATGTTCTAGATCTAAATAAATGAAAATTATAAATGTATGCGTAAGTAATTAAAACTTACCGAAATTCACTGGACACTTACGTCAAAATAATTGGAAGAAGTAGATTCTATGAAATGATATTAAACAGGATCTATTACAAAAATTACGAAGTACCTATGTAATTAACAGTTAAAACTATGTCAAAAAAAAACTAACTCACCGTACTTTATTTATCCTACGAAATATAAACTAATAAATAAAATAATTTTTAAAAACTCCTCATGCTCATGAAGAAAAAGAATTTAAGTGTTATGTCGAGGTAGTTGCGTCGATAGTGCTATTCAGTAACTGTTGTACTTAGCGATATTATAGATTATTTATATGGTCCATCGTAATTTCGGCCCGATGCGTCCGGTCTCTAATCGTAACATTAGTTATATTACCTGAATACCATATGAGCAAAAATTATTTAGATAAGGTATGGCCGTGGTTTGGAGCATTGCTGTCTTTGATAGGTTCAGGTTGTTGTTGCCAATTAAATATCAGTTTTGATTTTAAGTAGTTGTAATTATACTGATTATGTTAGGTAATCAACTTGTCAAATAAAACTAAGTTATTGAAGTATGGGTTTATTAAACTTTAAATCGAAACTGACATTTAATTCATGTCAAATCGAAATTGAGATCCAACCAACATGTAGAACCAATATCAGGCTGAACCTATCAAAGACACCTTTATCTAAACAATTTTTGCTTATATTGTATAAAACCGATTTGCGTATCTTTTCAATTATTTTCAGAAAAAAATAAAATGCAGGTCAAATTTGAATTGCCCTCGTAATTTAGCGAGATATTAAATTATACACTTTTATAAATCATGCAATAATGTTTACCACGTGCGCCCGTCATTTTCATATTTTCTAGATCACTCATTTAAGGAATTCGTTACTACAGGCGCAGAAGATAAGAAAAGGTTCCAGATCCTCTTGTTCGCATTTATGAAATTAAACCACAAGATTTATTATTTGAATTTAACGCAGGCAGGCTTTTCTCACAGTCAGAGCCTATTCCCTTCATGATAATTCACTTGACCTAAATTTCTGCGAGAAATAAAAGGGAATTAAGATACAGTTGAAGAAAAAGTCATATTAGAACGAAAAAAAAAAACACTGGCGTGATTGCTGGATTAAATGTGTAATTATCGAATTATGATGTATAATATACCTAAAGATTTATTGTGTATATATATATATATATATATATATATATATATATATATATATATATATATATATATAATAATTAACCCCTTTTTTACCTTGCGGTGTAGGGGAAGTTGTTACTATACTCTATTTTATATTTACAAAGTCTTTCCACTGTTTTCTGTTCTTCGCCATATTCCTCGCATTGGCTACCGTCTGTCCTCTTCTTTGTATCGCTTTCGCTACTATATTTTCGTATGTTTCTCTCGGTCTTCCAGGTCTTCGTTTAATTCTAACTCTGACAATATCTTCCTTGCTGGTCTGTTTTCTTCCATCCGGTGTAAATGGCCCCACCATCTTAGCTGCTTTCTTTCGATGTACTCTGAAATGGATTCTACTTGCAATTCTGCTCTTACATCAACATTTCTTATCCTGTCCCTGCGTGTTATTCCTTTAACCCCTCTTAGATATTTCATTTCACTAGCCTGCACTTTACTTCTTAGCCTGTTTGTGAGTGCCCATGTTTCACTTCCGTAAACTAGAATAGGTCTGTATATTGTCTTGAATACAGTCATCTTGGTTTTGGTAGATATTTCTTTCTTATTTATCAATGTCTGTCTCATGGCATGGTATAGTTTAGCAGCCTTTCCTATTCGTTCATTAATGTCAATTTCTTGATTTCCATTTCGTTCAATCGTTACTCCTAGATATTTGTATTGTGACACTTGTTTTATTCTTTCATCTTCAATATATATATCTTTATTTGTTCTTCTACTCCTGACGATATCATCATTACATTTGTCAATACGAAGGTATTGACTTTCATGTTGTATTTTTTTAATGTTTGGTTCCATTCATTTATATTCTTTTGTAAACTTCGTTCACTGTTAGCCATCACTACTAAATCGTCAGCAAATATACATTCAGTTATTTCAATCGGCTTTAAATGTTTGTATCCTATAATCATATTCATTAGTTTCGGTTTACATTCTTTTAGTACTTTGTCCATAAATATATTGAATAGTACTGGACTGAGCACTCCACCCTGCTTCAGACCTCCCTCTGTTTTAAATAATTCCGACTTCCTGTTTTTACTTATGACATAGCTAGTGTTATCGTTATACACACTTCTGATAGCTCTAATTAATTTACTATTCACTCCTCTTTGCTGTAAGCTATTCCAGACTTCTTCTCTAGGAACTCGATCGAACGCTTTTTCTAAATCTATGAATGCAAAGTATACTTTTGATTGGCTAAGAATGGTTTTCTCTATTACTTGCTTTATCGTATATATATGGTCGTTTACACTTCTTCCCTGCCTAAACGCACTCTGTGCTTCATCCATTGTGGGTTCTGTTACTCTTCTTAGCCTAGTTTCCAATGCCCTCTCGTGTGCCTTAGCTACTGCGCTTAAAAGCGTTAATCCTCGATAATTGCTGCAGTCTCTCGTGTTTCCTTTTTTGTGTATAGGTACTATCTGTCCAGTTTTCCAGTCCTTCGGTATCATTTCTTGCTCCCAACTCATATTGAATATTTTCAAAATCAGTTCTATACCTTTTTCTCCTAGTGTTTTCATCATTTCTGTTGTTATCATATCGTGACCAGGGGCTTTTCCGTTTTTTAGCGTCTTAATTTATTGTATATGATTATAATTTAAGATTATTTAGAGTTAGGAAACATATTTTTATTCAACGATTTTTTGGAGTAATACAAACGAAAAAAGTTCAATGATAATATAAATTATTCGAGGACATTCCAACCACACACTAAATCTTAATTTAATTTAAATAACTTTAAATGTAATATAAAAAGAATTGTTTAGAGAACAATGGAATTTATTTGAATAATTTTATTTACAAAGTATTTACATAGTTTACCCTTTTACGATTTTAGGCAATTTAATTATAATTGATGAAACGAAAATGGAAAAAAACAACAATTTCACTTAATTTACACTTTATTGGCAAAATACCGTGACAATTGCTTCGACACACAGCGTCTTCTCAAGATGGAGTTGTATTACAAACTAAATTATAGGGCGTTAACATATTTAATCTTGAACGAATTGCTATAAGAGATACTGGGAAAGATAATTTAATAATGGGTACTTTGTGTTGAAGATTTAAACCTTAATTAATTAAAGGGATAAAATTCACCTGAGTACAAACACAATAAAGGGAAAACCAAAATAAAATAAAAATGTTTGTATAGTTCATGTGACATTATAACGATCCGCCTTGTAAGGTTTAAATAGGATTATCCCAAATCCCTTAACTGAAACAGTGGTCACTGTGGACCGTAACAGAAAAATATTCTTTTACCTTGGAAATTCCTTTCATTTAATATTTTTTCGGAAGCAAGTAATTATAATAATAATAATAGCTAGAAAACCTATGTGTGCTGAAATATACCAAAATGAATTATTACAACCCTATATTAATGAACTTCATGATTATGAACTTACACAAGGATTTTTGCAGCAAGATAACGCACCAGCACACAAATCTCGAAATACAATGGGTTTTTTGGAACAATTTTGCGACGATAGAATTATGAATTTTCTTTCAAGATCTCCCTATCTGGCAGTTTTAAATTATTTTATTTTTCCATATTTAAAGAATACCATTTTTAAGACCAAATATCGCACAATCGTAGAGTTTCGCAATGCTATTAGGGATTTCTGTGCTGGGATAACCCCAAAACTCCTGGTAAATGGTTTTGATAACTTGAAGCATAGAGTTTGGCTTTGTCTTCAAAATAATGGACAACACTGTTAGCATAAACTTTAGTACTATTATAGTTTAAATTTAACTAATATAATAAACATTTTTAATAAACAAAAAAGGGATATTTATCAATACGTTTTTGCCGTATTACGCAGTTGTTATATAATGAAACAGATATGCAAAATACATATCCGTCACTGTAACATGGACAAACACCTCGTATTTTTAGCATTTACTTCTGTTCAATACATATGTTTCAGCCATCTAGGCCTCATCGCTTGAACTAGTGAAGCAATGTGTATACAAATTAATACAGATCTGTTAAACAACGGATCTGTATCTGTATCTACATTAAGCTAAAATCGTCTCCAAGCTATAACCAGTTTCGTTCTATCAGGCGACACTAATTTAATCAGTGACATCTGACGGAAGAAAGCGACTAGGCCAGAAAAGGCGATCTTCCGCTCGAATAGCAATGCTATTATCCGCTCTTCGTAATAGCATTGCTATTCGAGCGGAAGATCGCCTTTTCTGGCCTAGTCGCTTTCTTCCGTCAGATGTCACTGATTAAATTAGTGTCGCCTGATAGAACGAAACTGGTTATAGCTTGGAGACGATTTTAGCTTAATGTAGATACAGATACAGATCCGTTGTTTAACAGATCTGTATTAATTTGTATACACATTGCTTCACTAGTTCAAGCGATGAGGCCTAGATGGCTGAAACATATGTATTGAACAGAAGTAAATGCTAAAAATACGAGGTGTTTGTCCATGTTACAGTGACGGATATGTATTTTGCATATCTGTTTCATTATATAATTTTTAATAAAGTTAAATTTTTAATTTTCGCACACATATTGGTAACATACAAACTGTCAAAATGATTAGTGCGTGCATGCACTGTTACCAGTCGTTATCAAAAAGCATGACCATCTCTAATCAGGAAATATTTTGAAGGCATGATAACTGTTTCTGAAGTATTGTTTTAATTATGTATTATTATAATGTGCGTGTTAATTATTTTTCTAAATGTTATCGGTATTTGTTATACATATTCTGTTATGTTTTATACAAGCTGTCCCGTATCGTTATGTTCAAATTTTAGGAGTGTAAAGTAGACTTCATTTCAAGTTAGAAAAACGCAAAACTTGTATATCCATTTTTATTTGTTTCAAAGTTACAGATCTATAAATGTGATTGTCAGATCATGAAAAAAAATTGTAATCCTAAAGTCAATACAAACTGATTTTATTTAAAAAAAAGTTATACGATTTAATAACAGGCCTGTGATTGTTAACGTCGCATAATAAAATGTTATCCTAAAATAAATAAACACGTGTCGTAGTTTAAGAAAATTAATACTGGTAGCCGTAACTTTGTGGTAATTCATTTTGAAAATAATAAAATAAAATAAAACAATAACTTTGTTATACCGATAGGTCCAACCCGCTACGGGACATACGCAACAATATACGTATGGAACGTAATGCGATGTGGCAACGTATGTACTACGATGCCACTCCGCGTGCGCATACATAAGTCCGATGATCGAGAGCAATAGATTGCCCGTCATTCGTATCTAGCTGTGCATACGTAAAGGTTGCAACAGTTGCAAGTTCAACTGTTTAGAATTTTCGAGAAAATAACCCATAGAAATCTCGAGGGAGTGAGGCGGGAGTTTTACAATAGGCTCGGCTATTGTTTGGGGAGAGAGGGCGGTATTTTCGAATCCTATATTTAGTGACTTTCTTAGAATTAAAATTTATTTTGCAGAATTATTGATTTTTTTACTTTTATCTTTTAGAAAACGTTATTGTTTTTTTATTACTTAAAATTATTTTTCCGTAGCAGCTAAGAATACAATAATAATAACATGGAGATATAACGCCCTTATTATATCTGAAACAAATGGACAAATTACGTATACAGAACGAATATGCAAACGACTATATCCTTGCGCGGTTTAAGTCTTACTAAATTCATAACTCTGCAATGTATGGTAATGTAAGCTACCGCGCGTAGAGGAGATACGCTGTTGCCACTTATTGCCGGGTATGGCCCGTTGAGAGCTGGTCTTATGTGTATATACCACTTTATTCACATATAATCGTGACCGCGGTGACCGGAGTTTGATAATGACATTGTATGTCGAAACCGCGGTCACGATTATATGTGAATAAAGAGGTATATATAACAACGTGTCGTAGTGCTTACAGTAATTTCTTGGGGATCTACAAAAAAGAGTACTGGAAATTGATTTATGATAAAGAAGGTTCTTACTTATTTCGTAAGTGCTGAACCATGAATATCATACAATAAACAAATGTTGAGATGACTGTTAACGTTGCATTTTTTAATAAAGGATTACATTACGTTTCAGTTCATACAGCAGCTTATTAGTGAGTGGACACGTTTTCTTTATTCAAAATGTCTTACCGATTTTCTTCTCAAGAGTATGCGGAGATGCATTTTGTGTATGGCTACTGTAACGGTAGTGCACGTCAAGCAGTTACTGAATACCAACATCGGTTTCCCGATAGGCGCATTCCTGATTACAGAACGTTTCTGGAAGTACACAGACAATTTCGGGAATGCGGGCTGCGTGATTATCTTTTCGACCGAGGAGTAAATTTGCTAGACTTAGAGGAAGAAGCAGTAGCTATTGTTACAAGGGATCCAACTCTCAGTGTACGTCGAAGCGCTAGACAACTAGGAGTGCCACGTACGACAGTTTGTCGAATTTTAAAACGTGAGGGCTTATATCAATATCACTATCGCAGGGGACACGGCTTGCTTGAGGCAGACCACTATGCTCGTCTAGTTTATTCTACCTGGATATTAAGACAGTCACGTCTTCATGTTAATTTCTGCGGAACAGTCCTCTGGACAGATGAATATACGTTCACTAGAAGTGGTGTTACAAATCTGAGAAGCCTGCACAAGTGGTCATAAGAAAATCCCAAAGCTATATGCCCATCTAAATTTCAACATGAATTTTCTATTCACGTTTGGGCGACCCTAATCGATGACTTGTTGATTGGTCCTGTCGTTCTTCCTGGGAGGTAAAATGCGGACAATTACCTTCAATTTCTTATTGACGAACTGTCAGGTCTTTTAGAGGATGTACTACTGAATGTTCGATGAGACATGTGGGTTCACGTGGATGGGAAACCACCACATTTCGGAATTGCTGTCCGAAATTGGGTTAACGTCAATTATCCAAGCTGGATTGCTCGAGGTGGTCCTGTTGCATGGCCGCCCAGATCACCTGATCTTAATCCCTTGACTTTTATTTATGGCAGTACATGAAAAATTTAGTCTACGCGCAAGCTCCGAATACAAGGCAAGAGTTGTTGGATCGTATTCACCTGGCTGCCCAGCAAATCCGACAAAACAAGTACGAAATTCGGATAAGTACTTCTTCTGTTGGTTTATGGGCACAAGCCTGCATTCAACAAGGAGGTGAACATTTCGAAAATATTATTAATTGAACTTTTTTAAATAAAATCAGTTTTTATTGACTTTGGGATTACATTTTTTCATGATCTGACAATCACATTCATAGATCTGTAACTTTGAAACAAATAAAAATGGATATACAAGTTTTGCGTTTTTGTTACTTGAAATGAAGTCTACTTTACATTCCTAAAATTTGAGCATTACGATATGGGACACTTGCATACTGTACTGTCATTTACAAAGAAAATACCTAATATTTATGATCAGTGGATGTATAATAGGAGGCTGGTCGATCTCAATAAGTCGGATCGTTATAATATGAATTGAACTATACTCAGGTGAATTTCATTTCTTTGTGTAATTTAGGCTTAAATCTTGAACATAAAGAACCCATTATTAAATTATCTTTCTAAGTATTTCTTAATTATACTAATTCATTTAAGTTAAAATATTTTAACAGCCTTTAGTTTTAGTTTGTAATGCAATTCCATTCGACACTGTGTGTCGAAACAATTGTTATGGTACCTTACTAATAAAGTGAAATTATTTATTTTCATTTTTATTTCACCAACAGTATGAATTTCCATCAAGTAAAATCTACTTCGATTCAAAATATTAATTAACAATATTATTATAACACTTTTAAAAGCTGCTCTTGCTGATTGTGCATTAAAAAAAACTATGCAAATTTAGGCCCCATAGCGAACTCATAGTAGCTGTAGAGAACCATTTTGCACAGAACAAAAAGAATATTTTTACGATGGATTAAACATGTTATTGAAACAGTATACCTAATATCTATATTCAAAAGCAAGGAAACTATATTGAAAAATACCTTTTCATTGATGCTAGAGTCTTTTGTTTGAATGCAGAAAAACTATTCCTAATATTCAGGAATGATAGAGGGCACTTAAATAAATATTTTGTATTAATAAACCAGTGTCTGGAAATTTATCGGTGTCAGGATAAACTAGAAATTTTTAAAAGCAATTTCAATTACAACAGGAAAGAGTTAAGTTAAGGAACATTTTATTAGAAATAATACTACATCAAACTTTATAAAAATTGTTCGAAGTTACGACCACCATTTTCAAGACCCAAGTTGTAACTATGTGCAATCGACTGAAGAATTCTTCGAAATAGCTGCAGACATTCACAAATATCATCAAATGTGGGAATAATTCTTTTTCTGTATTAACAGGTGTCTCATAAACTAGTGATCTAATATGACCTCAAATACAAAAATCAACAAGAGTCATACTTGGTGAACGTGTAGGCCAAGAAATTGGGCCCTCCTCTTCCGATCCATCCATTTGGAAATTGTGCATTTAGATAATTTCGGCAATTCAATCCAAAGTATGCTGGTGCAGCATCATGCTAGAAAACAATATTTCTTCGAATATTTAGTGAGACATTTCCAAGCAATTCTGGTAAAGTACCTATGTTTCAGAAAAATTATATACACATGATCATCTAACCGTGCAGGCAGTATATATTGTCCCACTACATAATAGCCAACAATAGCCCAGCCCTAATATTAACAGAAAACTTCCATTGATGATGTAACCTGTGAACGGCGCGAGGATTTTCTTCGCTCCAAATGTGCTGTTGCGTGTATTAAAATAACCATCTCTTGTAAATCATGCCTCGTCTGTCCATAATACACTCTTAGTAAATCTTGGTTCGTCGTTAATTTTATTCAATTATCATTTGGCAAATTGAACTCTGTTAGAATAATCAGCTGGAATTAACGTTTGCACTTTTCGAATGTGAAACGGATGCTTCTGGAATCCCTTGAATCATCTAGAAGTAAGTGAGGGGACTGGACGCTTTCGTTTTCTGCAGCTAATTGCTATATTTGTGTATTGATCGAATTTCAAAATTTGTGCAAGGTAATTGTTTGTGTATTATTTGTGGAGGTACTCTAATTGACTTAATTTTTAGATAGTCTCCTTATAAATATATTCGTTTTGTATATATTTCGTCGGTTTTCTTGAAATTTTACTGGTTTCATTGGTGTCCTTTTTTTGTGTATAAATACAAGTATCTTTTTCTTGATATTTCCTTGTTTAATAAATTCTACAGTCAACGTGAAATAAATATTAAACCAGATAACTATATCCTTTGTTCTCTATTGTGTTCCCCTGCCGTGGTCGACCTTTCCTATGTTTTGTTAATTACGAGTTAGTCACCTCCGAATGACTGTGGGGGTGCGAAGCTTTGTATCCTCGTTTAATCTTCCTTTTATTATTATTATATTTATGTTTATTATATTCTCCTTGTAGAATTTTAAAATCTATGCACAATGCCCCAGTTATGTAAATGTTGTGCTGTTGTTAATGATAATAATGGTCGACCTTTCCTATGTTTTGTTAATTACGAGTTAGTCACCTCCGAATGACTGTGGGGGTGCGAAGCTTTGTATCCTCGTTTAATCTTCCTTTTATTATTATTATATTTATGTTTATTATATTCTCCTTGTAGAATTTTAAAATCTATGCACAATGCCCCAGTTATGTAAATGTTGTGCTGTTGTTAATGATAATAATTCAGTAATATGCTTTGTTTGCAAGAGTATGTATGGCAATGCGTGTGTTGGGCTATCGACATCTGATACTCGCTTATTGCGCTCGAAAAAGAATTTGAAGTGAATCGACCAGACTCAGTTGCTTAAGAAATTGGAGAGACTAATCCTTGATTTGCAACACAAGGTTTCCAAACTAAAGACTAAATCATTAACTAGTACTCAATCGCAAATAGATGATAGCGTATTTGAAGATACCATACATGACATGGATGATCGAAGTGCTCGTAAGCGTAACATTATAATATACAATTATCCTGAAGCTGCTTCAACTGTTGATGACAGGAATTCTGTTATTGGATTGATTGATTTTGTTCATGATTCCGATGGTTCTGGCGATATTGTGGATAATGTTTTTAGAATTGGCAGGAACTTGACACCGGATAAACCTCGCCCTTTGAAGATTTGCTGCAGAGATGTCCAGCATACTCTGACTGTGTTACGGAAAGCCAGGCGGCTTCGTACTTACAAAGTTCCTAGAATATATCTTTCTAATGATTTGGCAATAAGACAACAGAGATTGAAAGGTGGAATAATTGCGGAATTTAAACAACGTAAGGATAGTGGTGAGAATGTTCACCTCAAGTACTTCAGTAGGATGCCTAAAATAATGAATAAAAAAAACAGAAATGTATCCAGCAGTCAGTAGAGTCTCTCTCCTTGTATTATCTGAATGTTAATGGCCTAAACACGAAAATGTTTTCTTTTTATCAGAGTATACTTGCTTCGAATGAATTTGGTGTTGTGTCGCTGACTGAAACATGGGCTGGTGATGGTTTGCATAGCACGGAACTTTTTCCGGATGGTTATGTCGTTTATCGGAAGGATAGATTGAAACAGTCTAGGTGGTGGAGTTTTGTTAGCAGTTAAAGGAATCATAAGTTCAGAACCAATGGATCTTCCTACTGACTCGATGTTTCTAGAATATAATGTTGATATATTATGTGTTCGTATTAAGTTTGATTTTAGGAGCGCTTATATTGTAACTGTTTATATACCACCTGGTAACCCTGTCTTTGTTTATGACGCCTTCTTTAATGTAATAGAATCTTCATCCCTTCTAGGAAGTAGTCTTATCTTGATTGGTAATTTCAACATATCGAGTTTTCCTGAACCATGTCCAAGATCAAACAGAGTGGGCAATTTCTTAAATTTCTGTAACTGTGTACAAATCAATGATGTTTACAATTGTAATGGTCGTCTATTGGATTTGGTGATTTTCTCTGAAGATTTGGCATCTTCTTTGGTACAGAAATGTGATGATAATCTTGTGGAGGAGGATCGTCATCACCCTTTCATTCTAATTAATATTTCATTGAAGGATGCTACTACAAACATCAGGAGACCTAATTATGTAACATTCAAGAGATATAATTTTGTAAAAGCTGATCTTGAGCGTTTGTATGATCTTCTCTCCTATGAGACTTGAGCCTCCGTTTTGGAACAGATGGATGTTGACCTGGCATGTAGCGCACTGTACGGAATATCGGATTTCTTTTTTTCTATGACAGTTCCGAAAACTAAAACTAAACCCCAAAAATATTCTGTTTGGTATTTTCCACATACGGTATTATGCATTAAGGCTTAGTTGCATGCAAGAAAGCATACCTTCGTCGCCAAACAATTGCATATAGTTCCATCGCGAATGGTTTCGGAAATTACTTTTCGTCAGTTTACACTTAAGAAAGATTATGCGACTGGGATTGAGGGAATACCTGCATTTCTACTGAAGGATTGTAGAACAGCTTTGGGTATATACCACTGTTACACATATATAATCTAATATTGTCAACTGGATGTTTCCCTGATCAGTGGAAGCTAAGTAAAATAATGCGCGTCTTTAAGAGTAGGAATAAAAATGACATAAAGTCGTACAGACCGATTTCTTTAATTAATAATTTTTCGAAAGTCTTTGAAATAATTTTCGCTGATCTTGTCTATAGTGAAATAGTGACACAATTATCGAATTCGCAACCTGGATTGGTAAGAGGCAGATCTACAACAACTAATTTAATGACTGTAACCCAATATCTTGCAAATATCCTTGATCAACGCTTGCAGGTGGATGTTGTATATACTAACCTAAGTAAAGCCTTCGACAATGTTCCCCATCACGTTTTGATCTCTAAATTATATTATAATTTAGTATTAGTCCTTATTACGTCAATATTATTTCCAGCTATTTAACGGATCGATCTAATTTTGTTGAATGTGAGGGTACTAGATCGCATAGATTTCCTGGGAGGAGTGGAGTTCCACAAGGCTCTATTTTGGGTCCTCTGCTCTTTGTACTATACATAAATGAATTGCCAGCTATGCTTAGGTCAAAGTGTTTATTGTACGCTGATGATGTGAAGATTTATGGTAAAATTAACACTTTCGCTGACTATGAACAACTTCAAAATGATTTAAATATTATAAATATTGGTGTGCGAATAATGGATTCGAACTAAATGCTAACAAGTGTAAGGTTCTGCCTTTTTATAAGAAGGAAGTCACAGTTCAGTACCATTACAGTGTAAATGGCCATCAGTTGGGCAGAGTGGAACTTTTTAAGGAGTTGGAGTCTGGTTTGATAACTCGATTACATTTAAGGAACATATCCGTCAGGTATGCAATAAGGCCTACAGATGCCTTGGTTTCCTTTCTCGCAACACCAAGGTGTTCAAAAAAATAGCGCCCTTGAAATTATTCTATCAGAGCTTTATGAGAAGTACGATGGAGTACAGGAGTTTGATTTGGTCACCATATTACGTTGAAAGGGCTCAGCGGAAGTTTCTGAGGATTATTTATTTTCGTAAGCATGGCGTATATCCTGAGAGAGGTGACTTATATCGGGAATTACTCCAGGAATTCAATGTAATACGCTTGCAGGACAGACGTACAATATCACAGTTGCTTTTTGAGTTTAAGCTCATTAAGGGTGTTATCCCTGACTCCCACCTTCTATCTCTACTGAATCTCTCGGTTCCTCAATTTGCCTCAAGGCGTTTTAACCTTTTTCATGTACCCAAGTCTCGCTCCTTATATTATCAGTATTCGCCTGTGATTGATATGATTTGTACCATAAACAATATAATCAAAAGGCTAGACATAGATATTTTTAATCTAAGTTATAATCAATTTGTCACCATTATTAACAACCATTTCGCATTGCTGTGATTGCATCTGAGTTTATTTTAGTTTGTAGTTT
The DNA here is from genome assembly GCA_935421215.2 of Melolontha melolontha. NCBI lineage: Eukaryota > Metazoa > Arthropoda > Insecta > Coleoptera > Scarabaeidae > Melolontha > Melolontha melolontha. The sequence continues at coordinate 63,380,407 of OW285236.1, forward strand.
TGGTATAGTTATTGGACCAATTTCTGGTTTTTGTTCGTGTTTTGTCTAATTCTGAGCAAACGCAACGATGCGAATGTATGAATATTTCTCCCGCTTCGAATACAAATCCCCTGAACGTGTTTAGCCAATCACAAAACAGTCTGTCGCGCAACGATTTGACAATTAATGTCACAAATTAGTGTCACCACTGTCACCCTATACGTTGTCTCTTAGGCGTTTGAATAGTGATCATGCCGCGTTATACACTAAAAGAGAAAGCCGAAATGATGAAATGCTACCACGATGATAATTCTTATCAAAGAGTATGCGATTTATTTGCCGGAAGGTATCCTGACAGGCCCATCCCGAACAAAGCTACAATTTTTAGGCTTAAAAAGAAAATAGATTTTACTGGTTCGAATTAATTTCTGTGACAGATTGGGATATTGTCTAGCTAAAGAAGGGGCTAACTTTGAATCTTTTATTTAAGAGCAGTGCATTTTTGAAGAAAATGAAGTTTATATTTTCAAAAGTAAATAGTTGCCTACCGTTATTAATAATAATTAATTTCTCATTATGAACAATTTATTTTATTATTTGTAAGAGTCAATTTTTCTTTACCTAAGTAGAATTTAATTTAGTTTATATTTATTTCTGAAGTTTATTTAGTTTTCTATGAATAGTTTTTGTGACCTTTATTATTAAAATTTAATTTATTATAACTCTTGATGCCTTATTTGCTATTTTCTTAACCGCTTATTAATAATTTCATTACGCTTTGTGTGACCATCGTCAGTATAACGTATTGCAATTTATTTATTATAAAATCATTACAATAACACAGGACTAAACAATTTATAGTCCTTTAATAGTAATTTGGTAATCAGATAATTTTTCTTACCCGGCTCCATAATATGTAAGTATGTATGACATATGCATCGATGTTGACACGCCTACAGCATTCAGAGGAATTCTATTTGGAGCGGGAGAAATATTCATACATTCGCATCGTTGCGTTTGCTCAGAATTAGGCGGTATATATATAGTAAACTCAATCAGTCGGCGATTAAAGGTCTGGTTTATTACTTCAAAGTATATACACCTAAAACAATCCTACATGTTTCGGCAATGATGCCTTTATCAAGGATACAAAAAATATAAATGACAGAATATAAATTTATATTTATATTATATTTATATATTTATTTTTATTTTTTTTTTATTTATATTTTTCATTTATATTCTGTCATTTATATTTTTTGTATCCTTGATAAAGGCAGCATTGCCGAAACATGTAGGGTTGTTTTAGGTGTATATACTTTGAAGTAATAAACCAGACCTTTAATCGCCGACTGATTGAGTTTACCATATCATACCAAGGTCACGAAAATATATAAATATATATATATATAAATATAATATTTTCATGACAGATTGAAGTGAAGTGAGTATTGCAAAGTATATATATATATATATATATATATATATATATATATATATAATAACTTCGTGACCTTGGTATGATATGGTAAACCTAATCAGTAGGCGATTAAAGGTCTGTATATTACTTCAAAATATATGTATTTAAAAAACTCTACATGTTTCGGCAGTTCGCCTTTATCAAGAGAATACAAAATATAAATGACAGGATATAAACGTCAAGTAATTAAGTTGCTATGGTTTAAATTATTCAAAGATACATTCTAGTAATAATAATAAATCATGCCTTAGTATTCCAAAAAATAGATAGCAAGGTGTGAACACATGTGTTGTTCGCTGCTAGCAATTTGTGTCTCTTTCTGGGTATGAACTTGTGTGTTGGTTGCTACTGGCAGCTTGCGGCTCTCTATGGGTGTGTGGTTTTGTGTGAGAGCGTAAGTGTAGGGTTTTGTATGTCGGTGCGTTCGTGCGTGTGTTTAGTGACCGGTCGCGTGAATTTAGAGAGGTCGGATAACCAGCCGTTGCGTAGGGCCGCCAACCCTTTCGCGGCAACTTCTTTACAATTCCGTGCAGTACTTCGACGGCCTGACCCCCGCCCCAACGAGGCAAGGCGCAGACCAGGGTTGGCGGCCCTACGCAACGGCTGGTTATCCGACCTCTCTAAATTCACGCGACCGGTCACTAAACACACGCACGAACGCACCGACATACAAAACCCTACACTTACGCTCTCACACAAAACCACGCACCCATAGAGAGCCGCAAGCTGCCAGTAGCAACCAACACACAAGTTCATACCCAGAAAGACACACAAATTGCTATCAGCATCACATGTGTTCACACCTTGCTATCTATTTTTTGGAATACTAAGGCATGATTTATTATTATTACTAGAATGTATCTTTGAATAATTTAAACCATAGCAACTTAATTACTTGACATTTATATCCTGTCATTTATATTTTGTATTCTCTTGATAAAGGTGTACTGCCGAAACATGTAGAGTTTTTTAAATACATATATTTTGAAGTAATATACAGACCTTTAATCGCCTACTGATTAGGTTTACTATATATATATATATATATATATATATATAAATATATAAATTCACGCGACCGGTCACTAAACACACGCACGAACGCACCGACATACAAAACCCTACACTTACGCTCTCACACAAAACCACACACCCATAGAGAGACGCAAGCTGCCAGTAGCAACCAACACACAAGTTCATACCCAGAAGGAGACACAAACTGCTAGCAGCGAACAACACATATGTTCACACCTTGCTATCTATTTTTTGGAATACTAAGGCATGATTTATTATTATTACTAGAATGTATCTTTGAATAATTTAAACCATAGCAACTTAATTACTTGACATTTATATCCTGTCATTTATATTTTGTATTCTCTTGATAAAGGTGTACTGCCGAAACATGTAGAGTTTTTTAAATACATATATTTTGATGTAATATACAGACCTTTAATCGCCTACTGATTAGGTTTACTATATATATATATATATATATATATATGCAAACCGTCAAAATCGCCTCCAAAATATATATGCAAAAGTACTACTGGCCTCAAAAACCGGAGCCCAGTGCGTAAAACCGGAGTCCACTAGGAATCGCTGTGTATATGTATTCCAATCGACTAAAAACGTAAAGCTGATGCGTTTAACGAATTTTATGGTGGAGGTCATTTTGACGGTTACACACATACAGTTATACATCAGAGTTCGAGGAAGTACTACTAGAGCGCATCACCTACTAATACATATATACGCGTCGTGAAATACTATTGCCGCTCACGTCTCCACACGTCTACCCGATCTTCTGGCCTCCGACATTTGGCAAACGCGCACGGAGGCTTATTAGTACTGTTTGTGTCCAAGAGATGTTTTTTTATTGATATACGATATATCTTCTGAATTTATATCGCTATGTAATGTGCGTTTTGTTGTAGATAAGGCGGCAAAACAGTGTAGGCAAGAAGAGTATTTGTCAGTGTTATTTATTTGAAATAAAATAAGTAATTATTCTATCTGTAAATAAATAGAATCAAATTGTGAAACGTGTAAAATTATTAATAATTTACGTTAACACCTAAAGAAATAGATATGCTGTCTTAACGTCATAAATAAAATGAGGTTCTATATTTCCGAAATCTGAGATTTACGCAAATTAAATCACCATGGAAAATAATGGGTCACAGTTTAGACTTTGCAAAATGCTCCCTAATTAAAGTTTTTTGAAATCTTATATTTAGAAAGACCGTTTACAAAAATGTACTTATCATAATTGCCTCGTATTTGTATAGGTATTAAAATATATAGCTGACAATTGTTGTGCTTATTGGAGGTTTATTACACACATAAACGTGGTTTCCGGTGTGCGGGGAAAGCGGAGCACTGTTACGTCGGCGCGGGGGCTGAATATGGCTCATTGTCAATCTCCGGCGGTATCTCAGCACCCTTACACGCTACAGCCTGTTTGGCCTTAAGATCGACATCTAGATTACCAATGCGTACCACAGTTGATAATTCTCCAATCTTACTACACTTGTTTGATGAGTAGTTCGACTTAAGAAGATATTATAACAAAAATATAATTACTGATATCCGTTGCTGTTTTAGTATAATACCAAGAACATATGTTTCTTCGAACTACTTAAATCAAGTGTCTTTTTGAACATCCAAGAATTGGCGGTACATGTTTGAAGTACTAATGTTTTTGTATATTGCTTCTTATATTATATCTACGCATTTTATTAAATGCATTTCCAAAGCGTACTGTTTTCTTATATTTTAATATATCTTTCAACATTTTAAACAAAAAAATATAAAGAAAAAATAAATTATAAAACGTAACGATCTGATTTGTTGAAAAATAATTTGGCATTTTTAGTACTTCTGCCAACAAGTAGCTAATAATAATTTCTCTATATTTTCCGTAGAAGTCTTACTTATTACGTATATTCCTGTCTAAAATCTTTAGATTTTACGTAATTATGGCTACGTATATTATTAAATGCATTATATATAGGTACTTTAGTATATAATATTATATATATATACAATGTGTCCAGGAAAATGTGAGAAATCTCTCGGATTCAGATAGAACATTAAAAAATAAGATGACAAGTTCCCATAATTGTTTTCCTAGCGGCCCTCCCTACGGAGATACGGCCTCCTAAAGGACGCCACTGGAAATCAATTTTTCTTGAATAACTTTTAAACTACTTATTATAATTTAATGAAAATTTAATATGATAAACAGTAGTAAGGACCTCTTAAAATGCTGCCCTTAAATTTAAATTAGCTTTTTTAGTTTACCAAGGGCGGACTAGGTTGTTCATTTTAATGCTTACATTTTTAACACCCTGTATGATAAGGAGTTAAAAAAAAACAAATTTAGATACCTTGAACATTAAGCTAAAGAAAAGGTACTCTTGTTCATTGTCGATAAAATGAACCGTTTTCGAGGAAAAAAAAATTAAAGAATTAATGTTTTATTTCTATTAAAAAGAACCATGTTTTTTATTTTTTTTTGTCTGCAACAAAGTGTGATACAAAAGTCTGAAATAAAACTGTTTTCAGTACTAAAAAACGCATTGTTTTTACAAACGTTACTATGGTACCAACGAATTAATAAATATCTTGCATTGACGTGTAAATTTTAAATCTTGTAATCTTTCATATTGTTAACACGTTGATCGTTTACTTCGATATTAATTTATTGAATTTTGAATATCTTGGTAAATTTAATTTGATAATGGGATACACATTTAGTGAGTATGCAGATATGCATCTTATGTACGGTCTTGCATCTTGCAATGCTTTGGAAGCAAGAAGGTTGTATGAAGAAAGATATCCTAATCGCAATATTCCAAATCAGAAAACATATCAGCGACTTGACCAACGTCTAAGAGAGACTGGTGGGCGATTCCAGTTAATAAGGTAACATTATTGACATTCTTTAATGTTTTAGGAAGTTTTGCGAAAAAAAGTACTGATGCTGGTGTGAGAAGAACAGTACGTACGGTGCAATTGGAGGAAAATATTTTGGATACTGTAGGTGATACTCCTTCAATAAGCACTCGAAGCCGCGCAGCTTAATACGTCAAAAACGACAATTCATGAAGTACTTAAAGAACAGTTTTACCCTTATCATCTGCAAAAAGTGCATCTACTACTTCCTGAAGATTTTCCTCGTAGAATCCAGTTCGCAAACTGGCTGTTAGATCAGCAACGAACAAACCCAAACTTCATTAGCACTATTCTTTTTACCGATGAAGCAGGGTTTACCAAAAATGGTATTGTAAATTTACATAACTCGCATGTATGGGCTGATGAAAACCCTCATGCCACTGTCGTTCATCGTTATCAACATCAGTTCCAATCAATTAATGTTTGGGCAGGAATAATTGGCAATTTTTTGATTGGACCATGCGTATTGCCGCCACGATTGAATGGTGAACTTTATTTACAGTGCCTTCAGAACGCTTTTCTGGATTCAATAGAGCATTTGCCACTTGCAACCCGCCAAAGCATGTATTTAATGCATGATGGGGCCCCACCTCATTTTAACGTTGCTGTACGCGACCACCTGAATAACGTCTATTCAAACCGTTGGATAGGCAGAGGAGGTCCCATTGCCTGGCCTCCACGGTCTCCCGACCTAACGCCAATGGATTTTCACCTGTGGGGTCATCTCGAAACCTTGGTGTATTCCTCTCCGGTTGATACTAGGGAGGAACTTTTATAGAGAATCACATTTCATTGTGATGTGATAAGAAACAATGCTGGGTTGTTGTGGCGAGTACAGCAGTCCTCTATTCGTCGTGCCCGCGAGTGTATCAGAGTTCACGGAGATCATGTTGAACCCACTTATGAAGTTTTTAATTGATTATTTCTAATTAGCGTATTTAGGTTCAATCGTTGCAAGCTTTAGTGAGTACATTTCTAAACATAATTATTGTTAAGGTGCCTTTCTGGGACAAAACTGCATTTCTAAGAATCTTTGTAATTTTGTCGTATTAAATAACCTAAACTAAAACTTTTTGTTCCTGGAATGACTTTTGTATCACACTTTGTTGCAGACTAAAAAAAATAAAAAACATGGTTCTTTTTAATAGAAACAAAACATTAATTCTTTTATTTTTTTTTCCTCGAAAACGGTTCATTTTATCGACAATGAACAAGAGTACCTTTTCTTTAGCTTAATGTTCAAGGTATCTAAATTTGTTCTTTTTAACTCCTTATCATACAGGGTGTTAAAAATGTAAGCATTAAAATGTACAACCTAGTCCGCCCCTGGTAAACTAAACAAGCTAATTTAAATTTAAGGGCAGTATTTTAAGAGGTCCTTACTACTGTTTATCATATTAAATTTTCATTAAATTATAATGAGTAGTTTAAAAGTTATTCAAGAAAAATTGATTTCCAGTGGCGTCTTTAGGAGGCCGTATCTCCGTAGGGAGGGTCGCTAGGAAAACAATTATGGGAACTTGTCATCTTATTTTTTAATGTTCTATCTGAATCCGAGAGATTTCCCACATTTTCCCGGACACATTGTATATATATATATATTATAATATATAAGTATAGTATATATAATAATAATATAATACTTCGTATAGAAAGTAAAATAGGTTTATCTTATTAAATTAATTTCCGCACATATAGATTATTTTTCAAAAATCTTAACGCGTTTTTTTTAATATGTGTTTTCATGTACAGTTTGAAAGAGATTTTTAAAAATTATTGTAACATGAGATATGACATTATTATTAATCTTTACAGCTTCACTTTCATTATACCGTACTTATAATTTAATGATCAAGTTAAATTTTATGTCATGATATTTAAGTATTCATTACAAGAACATATATGACTAGGAGTTTTTTATTTTTAATACTATCTAGAAATATCAAATATGTGTTTTGTTCTCATAGAGTATACTTTCATTGTAAAACTTTGTATTTAAAAATCAAAAAGATCTAGTTGTAGCTAAATTCGTACGCCTCTCAATATGCAAATATACGAAAAATTAATTTAATAATATACCAATGTATAGATAAATTTCAATATACATATTTAAAATATTTGCTTCATATAACAACACACAATACTCATAGTCATTATTCATTATATATCAATACAATGAACGCCTGTAACACTAAATTTACGGGGCAAGTACTTCCCCGCATCAGATGTGCGTGTTCGCTTTCCTAGCAGAAATTTGTTTACATATTTGGGCAACACCGCTGGAGGTAAATACGTCGAGTACCTTTGTCAATTTATATACTATAGGAGGCTACTTAGCAGTTCTATAGGTAGAGCCTAGTTCCTATTTTGAATACACCTAGATTTTGTATATCTTAAAAATTGAAATTTGTTTCCCCTCTCTTGATGCCTCTGTTAAGGAAGTACAATTTATCATTTTACAGTAGAATACACTTAGATAAATATATTTGTTAGGGTGGAGGTCTGGGCGCGTGTTAGGTATGTGGAGGCCAGTAAGATAGATGTGCAAATATATATATATATATATATATATATATATAAATAAGTGTTTAGATAATTTCTTAGCCGTTTATTAAATATAACAATTGATAAATTATTGGAGTTTTTCGGCTTTTATATGAAATATTTACAAATATCAAATTAGAATGTATGTAATTGCAGAGTAAGTGGGGATGCAAACATTGCTGTCTACAAATTACAAAGCAAATCATACGAAATTTTTTATTTGAAAAATATGGTCTACGTTGGGACACGAACCCAAGTCTACAGCTTGCCGGGCTGTCGTTTTTACCACTAAACCACAATAGACCCATATAAAAGCCGAAAAACTCCAATAATTTATCAATTGTTATATTTAATAAACGGCTAAGAAATTATCTAAATACTCATATAGCTATGGAGTAATAATTAGCATTTCCAACATTCAAATCTGACATCTGCTCTCAAAATACTGACATCTGCTTTCAATAACTCACATCTACGTTCAAAATAGGCATCTGCTTTCTAATCTGACGTTTGCTTTCATTACTGACACCTGCTTTCAAATCAGACATCGGCTTTCATTAACTGACATTTGCTTTCACTAACTGACATCTGCTATCAAATCTGACATGAGGTTTCAAAACTGACTTCTGCTTTCAACTTGATATCTACATTTAATAACTGACATCTGATTCATTAACACTGTTACTTTATAATGCATTTCTAAATAGCTTGAACCTGGGTCTATTGTGGTTTAGTGGTAAAAACGACAGCCCGGCAAGCTGTAGACTTGGGTTCGTGTCCCAACGTAGACCATATTTTTCAAATAAAAAATTTCGTATGATTTGCTTTGTAATTTGTAGACAGCAATGTTTGCATCCCCACTTACTCTGCAATTACATACATTCTAATTTGATATTTGTAAATATTTCATATAAAAGCCGAAAAACTCCAATAATTTATCAATTGTTATATATATATATATATATATATATATATATATATATATATATATACTTTGCAATACTCACTTCATTTCATTTGATTTTGTATAAATATGGTATTATCCTGTAATTGGTTATTGTGACTGTTGGATAATAAACGTATTATTATTATTATTAATACCCTATCGGCAACAGCACGAGTGCTTTTTTTCGAGATATTTTCAAATTGTTGCAGAACTTGATCCTCAAAGTCAACACTTCGGATAGTACGATTGACTCCCGAATCTATTTTTTTTACTTGGAATACATCAGTATCTCGAATACGCTTATCCAATCCTGAAAATGATGTATGACAAGGAATGTGACGCTGAGGATGCAGCTCCGCATAAATTCGTCTTGCTTCGTTAACATTACTGTAAGCTACTCCGTAGGCAAGATGCATGTCTGCTAATTCAATATTTGTAAAATAATGCATTTTCAATCAAACACTTTTATCTATTTTTTTTTATCTAATAAAGATTAATTTGTGACATGACAATTAAACACACTTCTCTAATAAGGAATAATTTGTGACAGACGTAAAATGACAACTACTAAACTGGTTGTTGTTTTTCAAAGGTTGCTATAATTCAATTTTTACTTTGGTTACCGCCGGGAAGGTCCTGGGGCGACAGTCAATTTTTTTGATTTTATCTCGATACTGATTTTCTGAATTTCCGGGCCCTAGTTTACTAATAAAAAATTTATTTAAGTGCCGTCTATCATTTCTGAAAATTAGGAATAGTTATTCTGTGACACACTGTATAAGTTTCTTTCTTTCTCACTGTATTATGTATGACGAAAATGAAATATGATTTTTTTGTAAATACGACTAGGTAATTACATTGTAAATAAATTTCCGTAAATGATTTTCTGGAAAACAATTTTATATGCAAAATATGTACTTATTTCTGGATACGCTTACCAAGTTAATATTTATTGTCAAAGATACGAGGGACTGATAACAACGTGGTTCTTACAAACGCGACATAAATATCAGCACTTTAACGTGGTACTATATTTAAAAGAATCGCTCTCCACGTTACTAAAATTAATTAAAGGATTAAGGCGAAAGAAAATATTCTAACGAGACATGGGGATCATTATAGATCTAGAAAAGTCACAGTAGAATAGGTTTTATGTCCATCTCAAGTAATCTAAGCTATATTTTTCATATGGTGTATTGGACGAACGTAAAATTTTATACATATAGACATCTTGCAATGCGTTTTTCAGAACATTAAATGTTAAAGTTTACATCTTCAGTATAACGTTGCTTTTCTTCCCCAGCCATAACCTGTCTTCTGCGGTAGAAGTTAGCTATGTGAGCACGGCGATTATGAATACCAGTTGGAGGATCATAGATTGGTCTTTTGCCGTATATCATGGACGTCAATGCTGGAACGGCCTTCCTTTTTTCCTGAAACATGAAAAGAACTTCTTTATTTTAGTATATTCTGGAAGCTGATCAAATTTAACTTTACAATTTAAATTGCACGTCGTTTGTATTCTATGAACATTGGAAGTTTTTATAGTTAGTATCTAAACGCATGGCAAATTCAACGTGGCCCCCTAGACTCTGCATCGACGAATAAATATCATAAAAGTTTATGGAAAAAACTGATGATCTGTTATGTTTACGAGAAGAAAACTTCGACCATTTTTTGGACACAATAATGTGCCAAGTTAGCATATAATTCGTGACCTAGTGGAAGAAAGTGAAACAAGGATTATTCACAAATCAAGGGATGGCTATCAAAGAGGTCGTTCAGGTGACAATTTTGCTCGAGTAATTTGTGTTGTGTACATCCATTCGTCGCCGAACCTAGAAATTGAACCTTCCATACGGCACTCAGAAACACTCTAAATTAGGTTTTTAGATTTTAGGTATCACAGAAGTTGATGCTGATTTTTGCAGAAAACTCATATTGGGCAACGACGCTAATTTATCTTTAAATGGTTTTGTGGATAGCCAAAATTTTCGCGTTTGGAATAGATAGTGAAGACCCATATGTTATTCAAGAAAGAGTAATGCGCCCAAACGAAAGGCACTGTTTAGTGTGCACTGTAGACTATAGGAATCATTAGGTCGCATTTTTGCGAGGACGAAGATGCTAAATAACCTTAAATAATTTTAATAAAACCAACAATTTGAACCTTAATGACATGTCGTTTCAACAGGATAGTGGTTCACGAGCTATGTGACAAATGGTTTCGTCACGCAGCATATGAACCACTAACTTTACTTCAAACCAAATTTCCTGGTCGTGTTATTTCTCAGAGGAGTGACGTCGATTGGCCACAGAGATTTTGCGATCTAACTAAACTATTTTTTTTCTGAAGCTACGTGAAGGGAATGGTTGATGACAATAAAATTGTTAAGAAGCTCTGGAAAAGGGAACATTAGACGTGTAACTGCTGAAGTAACTTCACTACAAAAATGGTAACAGAGGACATCATATTTTATACGTAACTGCTAATTCTGTATTTACTTACTACACTGATAGTAATAAAACTAAAATATTTCGAATATTTTTTTGTTTTATTTAGAAAAAAATTGCTCACCTTTTTTATGCAATAAATATTCACGTTATACTGGACCGATTTTAATATAGTATTTCCTTTTATCAAGTTAGTAATCAAGCCAAATTCATCAGCTAAACAATCAATTGTTCACAATTTTAACTTTTGAGGAAATACTTACTTTATTTGACCAAATCGAATCTATCCTAAATTCAAGTCCTTTGACTTTTCTATCTGGTGACCTGTAGAAATGATACACGTTCCTATTAATAATGCACTATTACCGCTTGTTGCCTAAACAAGGAGTTTAGGTTTACTGCTTGATAAATAGGGTTAGGTAAAGGAAAGTACGTATCATTTCCGACCTAACGTCTTCAATTAAATAATATAATCTAAAAATATCTTATACAGGCTGTTCCCTGAGGTAACGACAAACTTACACAATGTGTTTTAGAGGTGATTCTGAACAAAAAAGTTCATATACACTTTGCTTAATTTCCTTTTCGCTCTTTAGATTTCAACAAAAGAAGAAGAAAATTGTTTCAGTAATGTATTTATTTATGAAATTACATAACAAACTAATAAACTAATATTATAAGAATTGCTCGAAATGTTCGCCTCTTCTTTCTGAACATGTTGCTAGTCTTTGGGTCATATTCTCTTGCCAGTTAATATCTGTAAGTTCATTTCGTAGGGAATCTACTCCTTAAATTATTCTTTCGATCAATTCTTCTCGTGTATTTGGCTTACCGTTAGGTAAACACGATTTTTTAGACAACTACAAAAGAAAAATTCCAATGGCGAAAGGTCAGGAGAACGTGCAGGCCATAGTATAGGACCCCTCCACCTATCCACCGTCCTGATAAATTTTGATTTAGAAAGCCAATGACTTGCCTACTAAAATGCGGTGGAGTGTCATTTTGTTGATAAAACATGCCGCGTCGAGTTTCCAGTGGAACATTTTCCAATAATCCCGGCAAAGTAAATTCCTATAATAATTTTCCGTAAGATTTCCTTGGATAAAATGTGGCCCAATAATATCATTGTTTAACAACCCACACCATATATTTACAGAAAAACTATGTTGTGATTAACCAAAACTACATTATGTGGGTTTTCAGTAGCCGAAGTGTGAGAATTCCGAATGTTGTTTATACCTTCTCGTGTAAATTAAGACTCGTCTGTAAAAAGGATACGCGGCAGAAGTTCTAAATTGTTCTGTAACTATTGACAATACTGTACAGCAGACCGATTTTGATGTGGCCGGTTAGAAGTACCGCCCTCGAGATGCGCACAAAATTCATAGGTAGGGGAACCTCTGGCATTCAGTGTTTTATCCCTTTTTATCCCTTACCACGTCCCAATGCACCACTCGCCCAAAGAGTTTGCATTTCATTTTTCCGAATACTGTCTCTATCTAACACTGACCCTTACTTGACGCACGTACAAATTCTCGCACCGGCCACATCAAAATCGGTCTGCTGTACGCGATTCACGAAATCTCTTGGTAGCATATGATGAGCTTTCTGTAGATGATAGAGAAAAGGTCCATTGTAATGTAAAATTCGCTATATCTGGGTTTGACAAGCACCGGTCATGGTAGATATCATGCATACACTTGTGGATGGATCTTGTACAACTTTATTTAGGACAACATTAGCTTGCTAATGAAAATCTAACTGTCTTTCGACAAGTGAATTTGGAGAAGATCCTGTCTCTCTCCAACACTGAAAGACATTAGAAAATGTCGTATGGTGAGGAACTGCACGATTTGGAAAACGTTAACGATATTCTTGTACTGCAGCACGTCCGCTTCCATCACAATACCCATACACAAACACCATGTCAGCGCATTCCGTATTAGTGTACGTTTAAGGCATGGTTACTGATAATATTTGTACAGTTATCACACTTATCACTTATCGATAAATGACATAAGTAACTATAGGTTATTTGTTATTTTATAAAATGACTAGCAACATGTTCAGAAAGAAGAGGCGAACATTTCGAGCAATTGTTATAATATTAGTTTATTGGTTTGTTATGTAACTTCATAATTAAATACATTACTGAAACAGTTTTCTTCTTTTCTTGAAATCTAAAAACGAAAAAGAAATTAAGCAAAGTGTATATGAACTTTTTTGTTTAAAATCACATCTAGAATACACTGTGTAAGTTTGTGTCTTACGGAACAGCCTGTATATGAAGGAAGAACTATAGTTTTTCTGTTTAAAGTTATATAATTTGGAAATCGAAGGAAATAGCGGATGAAAAGAATATTAGATACGGCATATTTTATAAATTTCAGTTGAGGCGAAAAGTAACGGATGCTGTAAAAGAATATTTAGGATGCGCTCGGTAAGGATGTTGATTTTAGTTTAGATTTTTCGTAAAAAATATTTGCAACCAGTTGCAATCATTTAGCAAGATTCAAAAGCTTGGAAAGTGGTTAATTAACCAAGAACAATTAAAATCGAAGCGTTGTCATTTTCAATTCGTTCTTGTCGCGTAAAAACCGTTTGCTGTTTTTAGAACATATTGTGACCGGAGATGAAAAATTTTTTGTCAAGTACTTTTATTTTGCCTCTAAGACTACAGTTATGTACGTCGACCCACTGGCAAACATTCTTTACATCCATACAATCGTTGCTATAAACAGCTCTCAAACGCTTGTCAATTTCGATAGGAGAGCAAACTTGCAGCTTTGAAAATTCTATCACGAATCATTGCTTGGTACGCATCTCAGAAATCGACCTCCTTATGATAAATGACACTGTTACTCAATGACGGTACAAGGAAAAATTTAGTACATTTAGAAATTTTAGAAAATATCTTTCAAGTGGTCGTGGACTAAATATTGTGTTTCCGATTTTACTATATACAAACTGAGTTTGTTTTATTAGGAACTAATTTCCAATAATACTTGTTATATTATCAATATTAATTTTCGGGTCTAGTAAAGATAACGTGTGTTCATTTGAAAAGTCAATCTAGGTTACTTTGAAATTTTGAAAGAATAAGACGCAAATATATTAATACGTGTTTGTTGTTCCGTAAACGTAAATCCAAATGACATTTGATAATGTCAATCACAAATATCAGTTAGTGCATAAAATAATAGTGCGTCGATTCTGGTTTAAATAAATTGCTTCTCAGTTTTAAAACGGCTTTCACTTTAGAACATAAAATTTTTTTAGTCCAGGCTTATTTTCGAAGTGGTAATAAAATTGATGGTTTATGGATTTATTCAGTTCAAGATTGCATGGTAGAATTTCAAGTTGAGTTTCCACATTTTGTAATAGATTATAAACAATTTAAGAGTATTTTGGATAGAACTTTAAAACTTTTTCCTGAAACTGGTAGTCTCTTAAGAAAATCAGGCAGCGGAGCAGTTAAGAAACGTACACCTCAAGTTGTCAATCGTGTTGAAGAAATAATGGAAAATGAACCACAAACATCTGTTCGACATTTGAGTCAACAAATAAGCCTTTCTGTTGGTACAACTCACAAGTTATTAAAAAAAGATATGCAACTTTATTCATACCGTGTCACAGCAGTACAAGAATTTTAGAAATTGATTACCCACGTAGACTACAGTTTTGTAATTGGTTAGTAAATATGAACAATAATGGAGAACTTTCGCAAAGAGTCATCTTTACTGATGAAGCATGGTTTTATAAAACGGGATACCTAAATTCACAAAATACAAGAATTTGAAGTAGTGAAAATCCACATGTAATTAATGAAGAATCGCTACATCCAGAGAAAATTGGTGTTTGGGCAGCGATAAGCCAAAGGCGAATCATTGCACCAATATTTTTTCAGGGAACGTCAACTGCACAAAGGTACCGTACGGAAATTTTACAACCATTTGTCAATCAGTTGCATGATGATGAACTTCAAAATGCATATTTCCAACAAGACAGAGCACCTTGTCACTGTACTGCAGAATCTTTGGATTATTTAAGTGAATTTTTTGATGAGCGTATAATTAGACGAAATACTGAAATTGCCTGGCCTGCAAGTTCATGTGATTTAACACCTTGCGACTTCTTTTTGTGGCCTTATCTAAAAAATAACATATTTCGAACACCTATATTGAATTTGAATGATATGCTACAGAGAATCGAACAGAAATGCATGGAAATTAATAACAATCCAGTAATGTTGCAGAATGTCATCAGAAATTTTGAACGGAGGATTTTAAAGTGCATTGATCTTGAAGGACAACATTTTCAACATTTGTTATAGTTTTCAATAAATACCTATTATTTGTTATTTATTTGTATGTATGAAACTGTCAAAATATACGACTTCGTAGGTTAAGTAGTAAATTTTAATTTACGACATACTTCAAAATGTTCTCAGTAAATCACATGCTACTATATTGACTTTTCAAATGAACACTTGTTACATTGTCACCTATTGATGTTGCATCATCAGCAAATAGAATGATAATCTACTAAATCGTTTACATATTTTTAGTTTACATATGTAAAATTAAAACGGATCAAAGACAGATCCTTGTGAAACTCTATATTAACGTCTTCTATGTAAGTAACGGAATTATAATTAGTTTCTATTGTCTTTTACGCGAGGATAAATTAGGGATCGAGTTTTTGACTGCTGTATTTATTTTAATTTATCCCATCGTAAAAGACAATAGAAATTAAAATTATAATACCATTACTTACATAGGTAAAATTTCAAAAAATATAGCGAACATAATAAAAACAAGTGAGAACGAGACCATTTCATTTAAATCAAACAATTCCTTACAAAAAGCCATAACAAACAATAAAGATAAAACAGACAGTAGATCAAACTCAGGGATGTACAAGTTGAAATGTGAAGACTGTAAAAAAGTGTATATAGGTCAGACATGAAGAATCTTCCAAACTGGAATGGCAGAATACTAAAGAAGCTACAGGATAAGAAGACAGATTCAACTTTTGCTAATCACTGTTTCAAATATAATGACAAATTCAATTCTAATTTCAAAACATTACATATATTAGACAAAAGTAAAAAACTCAATATGTTAGAAAGCTTTAGAAATTAATAAATTTCATAATTTAGGCATAATTTTAACTGATCAGGTAGAGGTAAATCACTCTACCCTACTTAAGTTAAAACTACAATAGGTTCACCCCCTCTCAGATTAGAATTTTGGTTTCTCACCTTTATATTTGTGTTTATACAAATTGGTACTAAGTGTAAGTTTACAATGTATATTCATCCATCTGATGAAGCCACAGTGTGGTGAAACATATAAGTAGTGCGTGTCTACAATGCAATATATTCTTTGAAACTAAATAAATTGTGTTTTCTATTGGATATAATAAGGTTTCAACATGTATTTCCTACGACGATTATTAACTTAAATATTAGGTTAGCTTAATGAATGTCACTTGGCCACTCTTATTTAACGATTTAACCTATTACTAGTTGTACGACATGTAGGTTAAAAAACTTAATCAATCTAAAACATAACTGATTTAATCCATGGCGTACTCTTTCTGTGTCTCACTCAATATATTTAATTTATTATTATTTGTGAAATGATCTCTTGAATGTAGTTTTAATAAATTTATGTTGTCGCATTTCATAAAAGTTTTAATATGCGGGCTTCTTAAGGCCGGTTTATGTAAAAGTAGATGTACCAGATATAAACCCTACGGTTAAACGCTACAGTACTGAGTAAAGTAAGAAGGAACTGCAAAAGAAGCAAAGAGAACGATTGATGGGACCAGAAATGAAATTTCTCCAAAACGTTACTACCAGGGCCACCTGAAATGTATCCGGAATCGGCAAGAGATGGCGCACGAAGGTTGAAGTGGATTCGTTGGTCGACAAGGGCAACCTTTTTTATGGCAACTGTCTTTTTCAGACGTCTACTGTCAATAGTGTAGCAAGTAAGGTGGTTTTCTCAAAAATGGATAAAATCGAATTTCGTGCAGTGATAAAATTCGAAATATTTTGCTAGAGGTTCATGGCGGATCTACTCCATAATTTTCAACCATCAGCTTCTGGGTGAGCGAGTTCAAACGTGGCCGCACAAGCTCAAGTGACGAGTCACGCAGTGGACAACCAAAAACCGCTACCAACGATGAAATGGTCGACAAGATTCATGATGTCGTGTTAGCCGATCGCCGATTGAAGTTGAAAGAGATAGCAGGTATCTCAGAAGAACACGTTGGCCATATCCTAAACGAAATTTTGGGTATCTAAAAGCTTCGGCGCGATGTGTACCGCGTTTGCTCATACCGGAGCAAAAACGAAATCGCGTGACCGTTTCGGAGGAGTGTCTGGCCAGGATTCAACGCAATCCAAGGGATTTCTTCATGTGTTTCGTAACCGTGGATGAGACTTGCATTCACCTCTACATACAGGATACCAAGGAACAGTCGAAGCAGTGGACTTTTCCAGGCGAATCGGCTCAGAAGAAAGCAAAAACCGTTACATCGGCCCGAAAGGTCGTGGCGACCATTTTTTCCCAAGGTGTGATCCTCATCGACTATCTGCAAAAGGGAAGGGCGATCACAGTGCAATATTACAGCTATTTATTGACCTGATTCGATGCAGTATTGAAGGAGAAACAGCCTCGTTTGCAGCGGAAAAAAGTGCTTTACCACCACGACAATGCACCGGCTCATTCATCCCGCATCGTCGTGTCCAAATTGCATGAGCTGCGCTACGAATTAGTCTCTCATCCTCCATATTCACCGGACCTAGCCCCAAGCAACTTTTTCCTATTCCCAAACCTGAAAAAATCGCTGGGAGGAAAGAGATTTGTGGTCATCGTCGCTACAGATGGCTATTTTGCAGACCTCGAAACATCCTACTTTTCCGATGGCTTAGACTGGCGGACCGTTTGAAAAAGTGTATTGATCTTCGAGGAGACTACATAAAAAAATAAAAATAAAAAATGACACCAATACTGTGTTTTTCTGTCGATTCCGGAAACATTTCAGGTCGCCCTCGTATATTACTATTCTATTTAGGCTTTATTTCAGATAAAATTAAATCTATATTATATTTACAAGAGTAAGTGACAGCAAAATAATATATAATAGTCTAATAGAAACGGTTCTTTTTAGCTTTTTTCACTTCTTAAATACGCTATTTCTAACCAAGTAACTGGCTTGGATATGTGTTGTTCGTAACTAATTAATCTAAACTCGTATTAGTGGCAAGCCGGCTTACATACATATGTTACATACAGCCCATAATATATTAGTAGCACAGTACAAAACCTAGTATTAGTTACACGAATATTCTTTTGCGCTTTTTATAATCGTCAGAAATGATTTTCAGTATTCACTTTAAAAAGAGAAAATGGTTTGAGATTGAAAATTCCAATGTATTTCGAATGCCGAAAAAGTAAATTTAAAAATTCCAAAATGTAATTCCTACTTTTGTTGTTTACATTCGTATATGCTAAACATAAGCTGGGCATATTTGCTTACTCTTTTTATCTTCTTTACTACTTTATTTTTATATCTTGTTATTTGTATATTGCATTCCTTTTACTAAAATTCAGCTCTCGCTTTTATATGTTTGTCTTATTTGGATCGGTCGCGCTAGTTCTTGTATTAATTCCTTTTTATTTATTTATTTGAAATAAGTAACAACTAGAGCAGACCAATATCCGTGCTCGCCATGTGCGCCGATGTGAGGATGATTGTATTGCATCAGAACTAATAAAAAGCATTCAGTATGTGTTTGGTACTTGCTTAGACTGCATGTAAGTGTAAGCATAAGTAATAAAATGTCGTCGACACATAAATCGAGAAAACGACCGTTGTCAGACGAAGTGAATAAGTTTATTATGGATTTCCCGGACTTAATATACGATGGCTCAAAAATTAAATGTTTAGTGTGCAATACATACCTAATGCGTTGGTCAAAAACACATTATAAAGAACACGTAAGCAGTTCGAAGCACAATAATAACAAAATTAATCGACAACAGTTTATACATGAACTATGTAACTATGATTGTGTGTACACTGCCGTTTATCTTGTTAAGTAATGATACATTTATTTATATATTACATGGAACCACATCAACCAACGTGTTCAATTTTATTAGCATCCAGACGACTAGAACAATGTAAAGATGCTATTAGATACTTTGGAAAAATTTAAACTTTCGAAAGACCAAGTATTAATGTTTATGACCAATGGGGCCGGTCTCTTAGAAAATATTGTCCTAACTTGTTACATATTACTTGTAAACTCCATGCTCTACACCTTGTGGCAGAACAGGTTCATAGATGTTATCCAGAGGTAGATGCTTTAATATCGAGTACAAAGGCAGTATTCCTGAAATCTCCAAAACGTATTAGGAAATTTCACGAATTGTGTCCCCATACCCCTGAGCCACCACAGCCGATTCTGACACGTTGGGGTACATGGTTACGGGCGGGGTTATACTATCATGAACATTTTGAAAAAATTAAGTACGTGATTTTATCATTTGATCCGAAAGAAAGTGCAGCTATCAATACAAACCAGAAAAAATTTCAAGATGCCCAAATTAAAATGGATTTACAAAGTATTCGTGAGAATTACTTGGGACTAGAAGAAGCAATAACAAAATTAGAAAATTCATTTCTGTCGTTAGAGGAATCACTGCAAATCGTTAAAGATGTTCACGCACAACTGTGTGCTGTAGAAGACGTAAAAAGTGAACGTGTTCTAATTAAATTTGAAAGTGTTTTAGACAGAAATACAGATTTTGACACCTTAACACGTATTTGTGAGGGCACGTCTACAGATGCGTTAAGTTGCTTAACAAAGTATTTTGATTATGCGAATATAACATCACTAGATGTAGAACGCTCATTTTCCGAATATAAACATATTTTTTCCTCACGGCGGACATGTTTTTCAGAAATAATCTTAGAAATGCACCTGATGTTGAAAATATAAAATCGAGTTTCTCCAGTTTGTCAATCCTTGGGAGACTCTTAAAACGGTAAGTGTTTTTTTAAATCCTCTGTCGTGTACACAATCACTGATTTCATACATTTTCCATTTTATTTATAGGTACATACAACGCTGCAATAATATGTACTATTCTTATTTTTCGTGTGTTTATGCATATTACTTTAATAGCAGAAAACCAAATGTATATTTAATTATTTCTGATAGAATAAATGTCTCTACTTCTATACTTATATCGGTAACAAGCTCATGTTGCGTGCCTATTCTATTGCATATTCTAATATATTACGAATTACACTCCCATACCGGCGCTCATGATGCGCACGGAAATTGGTCTGCTCTAGTAATAACAGATAATATTTTAAAATAGTACAACTTATATAATGGTTTATATTTTCTTATTTCTTGTTTGATTTTGAATTTGACATAGAAATCATATTACATATATGTTACTAAATTTCTCTTTATTTACTATTTGAGATGAACAGTTACATTTCATCTGATTTTTTAAAATTGGACGCATCTATTCTTATTTGATGTATTAGATTTTAAAAATACGCACACCTTGATATAATAAATTTGGCGGCTATTTGTGACGCTAAATTGACTTTTTTTTAGGTTATGCTATGTTCCGAATTGTGTTACGGAACATGTCGTGATCTACGAGGGATAAGCTGAATTAATTGAGCATTTGGAAATATTTAAATTGAATTTGCTGGGGAGATACCAACTGTGAAAAGTTACAAATTGAAAAAGGTTAGAAAAGACAAGCAATGAAACCTAGTGCAGAAAGTACATGAACAAAAGCTCCTTGAAAAGCGCGAGTATGTAAATTAGAGGTTAAGTCGCGAAACTATGCCTGAAGAAATTGTGATCTGCATTTAATACATAAGTACACTGGGGATATTTAGACAGTATACATGAGCGGCGAGCGAAGTTTAACAACAATAATAACATAAAATATTTTGCTTATTATTGTTTATTCATACTGTGTTGCAGTATATATTGTACACTTTTCGTACGTCTCACGATGAATGCGATTGTGACATCGCAACGTCTAATACGTCGGTAACGGTGTAGACTGGCGGAGACATCCGTACTTCGCGTCTAAATATTTCCATTTTATACATAACGGTATTTCAAATGGTACTGCGAGGGAGAGGTCATCGTCTCTCATCCGTAATGGTTTGGTGAAAAGTCAGTTGCAGAGATGGCAAACATTCATTTTTGTTAAGAAGGGGTTAAAACCAGCCGTGTTTCAGCAAAATGTTTTGGAATTCTTTGTTAAACCATTGAACCACACATTGTTTAACAGTGAAACATGAACATTTCAACAATATTCAGCGCCGACCCACAAGAACAGAACAACTCAACAGTGGCTTCAGAGCAACATACTAAATTTTATTTTTCCGGATGATTGGCCTTCCTCTAGTCCGGACCTTAATCCCTTAGATTACAAGTTATAATCGGATTTAGAGAATATGGTGTGCTCTAAAAGACATCCGAATTTGGAGTCTCTGAAGCAATCTTAAGGCACGCAGTGAAAAATTTCCCAATGGAGAACGTACGGCTTGCAATAGATGCATGGCCGGAACGTCTGAAGTCCTGTCTTAAGGCAAATCGAGGCTATTTTGAATAATTTGTTGAAATATTTGTTACTTATTTATCGGTAAATAAATTCTGTAAAAATTGTTATGACATCTTTTCGCATTTCTATTTTACAGAAATTTACCAAAAATTCGTGTAACAGTGTTTATGATAGTACTAAGTCCTAACTAATGACAAGAACTAATCTAACAACGCTAATGTATTGATTTTCAATCAGTTTTTAAACTACCATAAATTACTTATACGAAAATAACGCACGCACAGCCAAAGAAACAGGATGATAAATTAATTGGTTTATACACAAACGTGTATACTATGCAGTGATACGCTATTGGCCCGGTCGTCAGTTAATATATTCGAGTTTTTGTTTGTATTGCGGTCAGTCGAGTGTGGAATATTAAGAAATGGGGGCAGTAGAGATCGACTCAACCAATATATTTCATATATTATGAATTACGGGTGCGCACTTGACACTGGTGGCGGTAGAGCGTTCGAGAGATGTCAAGAAATTAACCTTGGAGAATGTTATCGGTCAATATTATTGAAGACGTTCTCGACATTTTTCGCGTTACTTCGTGAACCTTTTTAACGTAGGAATATGAATGTCCTCAAACGTGACAGTACGTACATTATTTTGGGAATTGATGGAGGAATAGCATTTTTCTATCTTGAAGGAAATTAATTAATTTTTCGTTAACCTAAATTACGGTCCCTTAGCGTTTATCATTGGGTAATTAATGGAATTTTAAATAAAAATTTATTCTTTGTAATTTTATAAATAATCAAAATAAATTTTCGAATTTAACGCCCAGCTTTCAATTAAAAAACTAATGATTATGCTACCTTTGCACGGGCAAATTATCGCGGTCATTCAACTCCTCATTGGGCAAATGAGGAGTTGAACATAACGCTTATAGTATTTGTAATTTAAGCAGAAATTACAAACTCAGCAAACTTTTTATATTTTATTGCTGATGGTGATGTTTGCGTATTAAGTAGAGATGCCAATTTCGAGGTGTGCTCCACTCGTGTATCAGATCAAAGTGCAGCTTTTACAATTTCTTCTGCGATATTGGTAAATATATTGAGAGCGACGCGTATTTGTTTCGCAATAAACTGTTATACGAGGGCGATTCGTAAAGTAAGTTGTGTTTCCGCCTAGTGAGCAGAGGAGTGGGGATATCGGCGCGATCGCAGCACTGCGGCGTAGTCTGGTTCAATGTGAGTCTGGCAGTGTTAGTGAGAGAATCGTTAGGACATTCTTTCGTGCAATTTTGGCCATTCAAAATGGCTGCTGCAATTGAAAATCCCGCCGACTGGGAATTGCGTGCTGTTATCCGGTTTCTGTGTGTAAAAAACATGAAGCTGCGGAAATTCGTCGTAAACTTTGTTCTGTTTATGGTGAAAATGTCATGAGTGACAGTATCGTTAGAATATGGTGCCGTATCTTTCGAGAAGGACGAACTAATGTCAATAATGATGGAGGGAGTAGAAGACAACTGTTAACAAACGAACTTGTGGGTAATGTCGAAGGAAAAATTAATGAAAATCGCCGATTCACAATCACAGAACTGAGTGTCTTTTGTCCTCAAATTTCACGTACAGTTTTGTACGAGATTGTTATTGAACTGGTTACCACAAATTTTGTTCACGATGGGTTCCAAAACTTCTTACCGAAGACCATAGAACAAAGAGAATTGGTAACATGTTAGTGCCGAACATGTTACATTGTTGAAAGTGTAGATTTGCTTAGGAATCTCGTAGTAGGTGATGAGACATGATGATGAAAAGACAGTCAATGCAATGGGGTCGCTTTAACTTTAAGAGAAAACCTTTAAAGTGTCGTCAAATTTTGTCTGCGAAAAAAGTCACCGTCTCTTGGGATAAGAAAGCGTCCTTCTTGTAGAATTGATGTAACTAGGGGCTACAATAAACACTGAAGGACAGTGTTACAGCACGTGACAGAGTTGTATGAAGAGGATATTAAAATGTTGGTGGATCGTTATGACAAATGTGTAACAATGATTCTGTGTAATCTGCCATTTACTTTAGTATCCAGTGAAACATATTGTACATTCTGGAATAAATACGCAAAATATCAGTTATGTGCTAAGTTATTAGAGTAAAGGAAGTTGGAAACTTCTTCTTTTAAAACTTTATATACTATAAAAATACAAAGACTTTAAATTATTTTCTACGTAATTTCCTGATATCGTGACACATTTTTCCCAACGAATGGGTAATATTTTTATCCTGTTTTCGTAAAACGAAGATGGTTGCGCCATAAGCCAATTACGCACGAAATTTTTAACTGCAACATCGTCATGAAAATGTTGTCCACCAAGAGCTTCTTTCATTGATCCAAACAGGTGGTAGGCGCAGGGCGCTAAGTCGACGCATCCACCTTGCGGACATTTTCTGAAACCCGAGGTCATCAGTAATGATTGTTTGAGCACTGTCAAAGCCGATTCCCACTTCAGAAGCAATTTCAGCTACTGTTAATCGTAGGCCATCCTCTAGAAGTCGGCGAACAGTACGAATGTTCTCCTCTGTCACGCCGGTTCTTGGTCGACGTTGGTGACCTTCATTTTCGACTGCTTCTCGTCCTTCTAAAAATTGTTTGTGCCATGAATACACTTGTGCCTTTTTAAGTGTATTATCCCCGAACTATGCCTGAAGTCTTCTCAAAATTTCTTATTGTTTTACGCCTTCTCCCATAAGAAATTTAACTATAATACATTGCGCAACGGATGACGGTACTTTTCACTCAGACATTGCGATAGTTACTGAACAGGTGGTAGCATTTTATAGCAGTGCAAAGTCCTCTAAGCATCCCCGCCAGTGTACCTCAGACGCCACGCCACGTTCCTCCTTGTTCACTTCACTATCGACATAAAAATAATTCCGGTTTATATTTGATTCACTAAGCCGTGAAAACCGTGATCTATTTCCCCAGACTCAGTGATCTCTTCATTCTAGGGTACATTCCGCAGATTTCTAGAAGTCTTTAGAACTCGGCGAACAGTATGAATGTTCTCCTCTGTAACGCTGGTTCTTAGTCGACGTTGGTGACCTTCTTTTTCGACTGCTTCTCGCCCTTCTAAAAATTGTTTGTGTCATGAATACTTTTGTGCCTTTTTAAGTGTATTATCTCCGAACTATGCCTGAAATCTTCTCAAAATTTCTGATAGTTTTACGCCTTCTCCCGTAAGAAATTTAAAAATAATATGTTGCGCAACGGACGACGATACTTTTCACTCAGACATCGCGACAGTTACTGAACAGGTGGTAGTGTAGCGTTCTGTAGCGGTGCAAAATCCTCTAGGCATCCCCGCCAGTGAACCTCAGACGCCACTCCACGTTCCTTGTTCACCTCACAATTGGCACAAAAAGAATTCCGGTTTATATTTGATTCACCCTCGTATAGAAGAATAATGACGTAACTTACCTTTTCGAGGCTTATGTTTCGTCTAATAATTGTTTGGAAACTAGAAACGTTAAATTTTTCCCACGTAACATACAAAATTCTTTTCTTTACATGTCAGTGGTAACTTCAAAATTAATTCCATTTTACTTATGGTTCTATCTATATAATATTGAAGGGTTGCTGAATTTAGTTTTTTTTTTGTTTTTAATATATCGGAAACCCTGCATTCAAGTTGAACTAACCCCATACAAGGCGTACCTATGTAAATAATAAAGGGAATGAAAAAACTGAATTTATGCACGGTCATTTTCTGCCATAGTACTTTATTTATATTCATGGAATTACTTTGATTCATATTTCTTTTAAGTATATGTAAAATCCATATATTGATTAAACTGAAATATTTACAATACATCTGACCTAGTTTTTGACGTGCAAAGTTCTTGAGATCCTTGTCGTATCGTGAACGGAAAATAGATTTAAAATATCAATTAATAAATTTCTAATAACATGCAGTACTGGCTAAATTTTGATAAAATTGTTTTTCGTTATTTGCAAGGTTTACTTTAGATTAAAATATCGAATTGTAGCTTCCCAGAACTAATTACAAATTAAAAATTAAATACTACTAGTAAAGATACCTTATGAAGTGTTATTTACCGTTAGAAACGAAACTTGAATATAGGGTTTCGTGACCGTTTTTCATTGAAGAATTTTCTTTCAAATTTAGTCGTAGTGGATGTATATTTTTGGATATTATGCTCATTATGCCACAAGTATCTTCAGAAGTTTTCTAAAGACCTTAGAAAAAATCAAGATGACATCATGATCAGCGAAACGTCAAGAGATACACTTAAAAACCTGAAGAAGACTGAAAATTGATAAGTTTGTAGAATCTTTTGCGTCCTATAAAATGTTGCTCTTCGGCCGTGTTATAAACAATATCTGAAGAGTAAAACTTGCACTAGAAGTACCATATGATCATATATTTCTACGCTCTAGAAGGCAATGACATTTTTCTTTTTTAAACTTAAGTTGGTACCATAATTTAAGTTAACTTATTTTGCAGCGTGTGTGTGATATAGGTTATTTTATATTGATGACAGATTAGGTTTTGTCATTTTGACAAATAATTACATACAAACGTTTCAGTTGAAAAAATAAGAAGTTTAATAATAAAAACAGCTACAATAAATGTTCAAAGTGAGCTCCTTCATTTTCTATGCATAGCGCAACTCTTCGTCTCATATTATTGAAGGCATTCCTTAAATTATGTGGTGTAATTTCCTCACAGACATTTCGGATAGCATTAGTAAGTTCTTCAATTGTATGTGGACGATTCGTAAATACTCTATTTTTTAGATGTGGATAAATGAAATAGTCCATAATTGTTAAATCCGGAGATCGTGGTGGAAAGTCTACCATTCGATTATCAAAGAATTCATGCAATAATTCCATCGTTTCTCTTGTCTTATGGGCTGTTGCATTATCTTGCTGGAAATATCCCTCGCGTAGCTCATCATCATGTAATTGATTTACAAAAGGTAGCAATAAATTATTACGATATCGTTCTGCATTTATCGTATTATTAAAGAATATTGGACCAATAATCCGTCTACGAGAAACAGCAAGCCAAACGCCTAATTTTTGTGAATGCAAGGGTGTTTCAAGAATTTCATGTGGATTTTCACTAGACCAGATGCGCATTGTTTGTTTATTTATATATCTTGATAAATGAAACCATGCTTCATCGTACCAGAAGGATTTGTCAAGAACGTCATCGTTATTAATCGTACCTAAGAACAACTGACAGTAATTAACTCTGGTTACATGATCGATTGGTAAAAGCTCTTGCACGCAATGAAATTTGTATGGAGATTTTTGTAAGTCTTTTTTAAGGATTCTCTGGCAGGTCCCATATGACAGTTGTGTTTGTTGTGAAAGCTTACGAATCGATTTCTTAGGTGATTGATTTATTCGTCCCTCAACATCTGCTATATTTTCGACTGTCCGCTTTAGTGGTCTACCAGCACCTGGTTTTCGAGACACAGACCCTGTTTCACGGAATTTAACCACTGACTTTTGAATTAATTGCCGCAAACTGTCATATGTTGTTGGAAAATTTGGAAATTCTGCCCGAAATTCTTCTATACAAGGCTGCAAGGAGTACGACCATTCTCCATTTTCTAATTTTACACCATTCCTAAAGTATGATTCGATCAGAAAAACTTTATGATTTATTGTAAACATTTTTAAGTGTCAATTAATAAATACATTAATGAGTAATGACAGATGAGTTTTATTTATCAGAACATACACATAATGACAGATGTATTTTATTTGTCACTACCAACACGATATTTTCAAGAAATAATTTCATGACTTGCTAGAGGGTAAATATAAATGATCATATTGTATTTAGATCTTATACCACGAAATTTATGCATAGTTTTGCAAGTTATACATATACACTGTGTCCAAAATAAAAGAATGAACTGATTGGGTATCTCGGGAACGGTAAGAGATACAAAGTTGTTTAAATGGGAAGGAAGTTGCGCACTTTATTATGTTTTTTTGTTTTTTGAGATACTTAGGAAAATGTTTTTTACTTTTTGTTTTTATTTTTTTTTTACTTTATTTTACAAGTTATCGAAAAATAAATAAAATTTCTTATCGGAACTTTTAAAGCTCTACAAGGTGGCATTATTAAATTTTTAATCCGACGTTTCGATTTTAAGAAACCATCATCAACTTTATTTTTTTATACGAACGGAGGAAAAGTACATCTTGTATCTGATTGAATTTTTCATTACGAATTCAACGGTGTATCACAGATTCTTTTCGAAATTAATTTTTGTTGAAAAAGTAAATTTATAATATTTTTGGTATTTCTTGTAGTAGTTCTTCCCTAGTGATAATAACGTGTTATGACAGGTTGCCTAGGTAAGTTAATTGAACCAAAAACAATGTTTTGAGAAATACGTATTTCTTATTTTATACATTCCATGTGTATTTTATAATTATGAACTCACGACAGATGTTCAAACAGATTACCGTTGCTTTCTAAACATAAGTATGATCTTCTAACTGTAGAATGCAAGATATCAAGTAACATTTCTGGTGTAATTTTATTAAACGCTGCTGTTACAGAATCTAACAATTGTTGCTCATTTTCAAAAGAATGTCCATAAACTTGATTTAATGCATTTAATGTAACCTCAAAGGAAGAAGTCTAGTGGGGCTAAGTCCGGAGATCGAGCTGGCCAGGACACTTTGCTGGGAATTCCAATCCACCTTCTGGGAAACCGCTGAGAAAGATATTCACGAACCTATCTAGAATTATGTCCTGGTGCACCGTCTTGTTGAAACCAGCAGTTATTCACCACTGCCAAAGGTCTTTTAAATCATTTTGCAATAAATAAAAATATTGTGCTGCATTTAAGGAGTTATGATATATAAATGGACCCAGTGTTTTTGTACCTAGAGTTCCACACCACATATTTAATCCAAAACGATGCTGCATCTGGATTTCTTTTAAATGAGGATTTTCTTGAGCCCAGTAGTGTGTGTTGTGGCGGTTGAAGGTTGCATTATTGATAACCATACTTTCATCGGACCATATAATTTTAAAAGAGAATTTGAAGTCTTCTTCACATATTCGGCTGTAGACCTCACAAAAATGTCTACGCCTCTCGTCTTCCCCTGGTGTAAGAACTTGGCAAATTCGAAATTTATAAGGGTGAAATTTGTTTTTGTGTAAAATAAAATAAGCTTCTCCCATTTTATTCTCGATTTGTCGGGTTGATATTTCAGGGTTTGCAACAACTGCTTGTACGATATTATTTTGAGCTTCTTCCTTTGAATGTTTATGTCGAGACTTCACAGTCTTTTAAAGAATCACATTCTTTTAAATTGTATCACAAACGTTTAAAAATGGATTTAATTGGTTGCCTTCTTTCTGGAAATCTATTAAAATACATTGCCTGGGCATTCACAGAATTTTGGTGGCACAGAATATTAGCACAGAATGTTAGCATATCATATTCTTCTTCATTACTAAATCGTTCCCTCTCCATGTTCAAAAGAAAATTAAACCGTAAGAATAATTCAGTAAAACAACGTGCAACAAACAACAAATAACAAAGAAAGAACAACAAAAATAATAAACAGCAATAAGAAGCAATAAGGACACACTAAAACGTTTCTTTAGAAGAAGTAACACGTAAGTGAGAACTATTAATGTCGAAATTGTTGTAAAATAATAAATAGTTGTTTTGTAGCGCCTACCCAGATACAATTGAACATCAAATGTGAGTTCAGAACTGTAAAATACACATTCAATTTATAAAAGTTTATTTAAGTTAAAATAATAAATACATATTTCTCAAAAAACTATTTTAGATTGTGTTCCAGCATTTTCATTAAAATTAATTTGTCCAATTAACTTACCTAGGAAACCTGTCATAGCGCGTTATTAGCACTAGGGAAGAACAACTACAAAAAATACCAAGAAAATAAAAATTAACTTTTTCAGCAAAAAGTAATTTCGAAAACATAATGTGTGATACATCGTTTTAATTGGTAATGAAACATGTCATTACATACAGGATGTATTTTTTTCTCCGTTTACTTAAAAAAAAAGTTGATGATGGTTTCTCAAAACCGAAACGTCGAACTAAAAATGCAATAATACTATTTTGAAGAGCTTTAAAAGTGCCAAGAAGTTTTATTTATTTTTCTATAACTTGTAAAATAAAGTCCGAAAAAAATTAAAACGAAAATTTAAAAAAAAACATTTTCCTAAATATCTCAAAAAACAAGAAATCATAATTAAATTATGTAAATGCCATGTAAAAGGTAATTAAAGTGTGCTACTTTTTTACCATTTAAACAGCTTTGTATCTCTGACCGTTCCCGAAATCCCCATGCAGTTCATTCTTATCTTGGACACTAAAGAAAAATATGAATTATATAATATATAATAATAATAATTAATATAAAGTATTTGATATAATTTAAACATTTTATATTTACAATTTAATGTATTATGTACTTGCTATATTTATTATATACTGCGTTGTAGGGGTTCCTTGGTTTGGAGATGAATTTTTACTCTTCAAATGTTATTTATAACAAGAGCAAGAGCTACATTTTATGGCACGCAAAAGGTTCTGCAAACCCATCATTTTTAAGTCTTCTTTCGGGGCTTTATGTATATTTCTGGACGTTTCGCTGATAATGGTGTCATCGTCTTTCGAATTTTTCTAAAAACTTTAGAAAACTTCTGAAGGTACTGGCACCAGAACCAGCAGAAAGAAATATACATACACCACGATTAAATCTGAAAGAAGTGTCTTGAATAAAAAGCGTCCACAAAAGCCTATACTCAATTTCGTGTATATTGGTGAATGACATGGTATTATTTTTCTATTTGTAATTAGTCCTCGGAAGTTACATGCAAAAAAGCTGCTGAGGTTTCGAAATTGAGCAGCGGGGAATACATAATTATTTAAAATGACAAAATGAGAATATACAAAGCAAAAATGCACTTAATGGTTATGTAGAAGTAAAGATAAAAACAACAGATGTAATAAGAATAACTTGGATTAATGAATTAGAAATCTGAGAAACTCTTTTAAAAGGTAAAGACAGCCAAAGCAATAAAAGCTCAAATGATTCGATGGCATAATAGCTTTTAAAGAATGTAGTAAAACTCTATTGTTAAAAAGATAATACCGTAGAGACCTGTTGGGGTTTGATCCAAAGGAAAACCCAGAATACGATGGGAAGAGTAAGTGACTAATGGCACGAAGAGAATGGACAATTTAGGTTTACATTGGTGTTTTCGCGGAGAAAAGGTGAAAAATCATTTTTTCTTAAGTTTAACAGCAAAAACTATTATTAAATTTATTACAGTCCTGTGTCATGAGTTACAATACAATAAAAATCAGAAAATATTGTTCAAGTAGGCTTCTTTCATTTTAATAAATCACAACTGTCACAAATTATTTATTTGGAAGCTTAATAGTTGTGGCATTGTTTTTCTTCTGATTCTTTAGGTAAGTTCAGGCACTCGTACTGTCCCTAATAGATATCTCAGTTCCAATCTGATAACCCTGTCTCCTCGAAAAAAGCCAGTATTCTCCTCTGGGAAGTTTGAGTACACTCGCGGGATCCACTAGATTTGTGGCGAGTCCCTCTTTGTACCATCCCCAATAGATTCCTTAGTTCCACTCTACTTTAATAAAAGCCACTATCCTCAGGCGAAATTTCAGTACCCTTACAGGATTCAGTAGATCTCTTCCGAAATGTTTTTGACTGACTCTCTTCAGTTCTTCACAAGTACATATTACATGAAGGTTAATTTCTTTCTGTTTTTCACATCTGCTGCACCAGAGCTTGCTGACGAAGTCCATGCTGTATTGATGACTTCTTAAAGGACGATGTCCGGTTATCAAGCCGATAGTTAATTTCTTTCATGGAGTTGATCTTTCGTTCGCCTCCATTTCTTTTTATGTTTTCTTTCTAGCCACAACTAGATCTCCCTTTTAGCGGAATTGTTAACGACCAGTTCATCTCATTGGCTTTAATCTGCTCATGTTCTGGTAGCTATATCAGTGAAACAGTATTGTTTCATGTCAGACTATTGAAGAATTGTTGCAATGTTTAACCAGTTTAGACTTGGTAATTGGGTTCATAATGGCCTTAATAGTCGACTGACTATCAGTCATTATGTTGATTTTTCTATTTTGTACTAGAATTTCCTAGACACAGGCTGCAACTGCAAACAATTAAGCCGTGAAAACCGTGATCTATTTCTCCATACTCAGTGATCTCTTTATTCTAGGGCACATTCTACAGATTTCTGCACCTGTGCCATGATTGCATAACGCTCCATCTATAAATTACATGGTAACGCCCCAATCGCTAGAGCGATTGGAGCGCTAGCGATTGCCTATGCCCTGGTCTGTATAAATATAATTTAACGAAACTATAAACATAGTCTCCGGTGCCATACTATCTGTCGGGATTTCTAATATCCAGTGCAGTTCCTCTGATATCTGTATGGCCCCCAGCTACGTTATTGAAACACTATGTGCCATTATCCTTTAACTTCACGATCACGATCATGTTTTTCGTTTTCACAAGTAGCCTCAGCGGAGGGAAACG
The DNA here is from genome assembly GCA_935421215.2 of Melolontha melolontha. Taxonomy (NCBI): domain Eukaryota; kingdom Metazoa; phylum Arthropoda; class Insecta; order Coleoptera; family Scarabaeidae; genus Melolontha; species Melolontha melolontha. The sequence continues at coordinate 63,413,009 of OW285236.1, forward strand.
CACAATGGTCTTCAATGGGGTGGTCTTCTTGCTTTTCATGGCTCTTGTGACTTCCAACAAAACCTGTTGCTGATGTGTCGTGAGGAGTCGTAGTTCTCCACCAGACAACTGCTCCATAAGTAATCGTTGGCATTACTATCGCTGGGCATAGCCAATATACCGCTATTGGTTTTAAACCCCAAGTCTTGCCAACACCTCTTCTATATCGCCAGAAGAGTTATGTCGCCCTATCACTATGACTAGATGTCTGCTCCAATTTAGTTTCACATCAAGTATTATGCTTAGATTTGTTTTGTAGCACTGTTATTGTGTCTTTAAAAATCGTGGTGAATGCGACCATATTTTGTGTTCATCTGAAAAAATCCCCAAGGAAAGCTTTTATCGATGATTGAGACGGTTTTTGGGGAGGACCATTGCAAACGTTCCTACTATAATAAATAGATTTCAAAATGAATTAATACTTTTCTTTATTTATAACTGACTGTATATTTGATATTGTCTAAATAACTTAAGAAATATAAAGACTGAGGGATGCGAATGCCGTACTCAAGCGACTTTCAAAATTCTATTGCAAAAGCGAATGAAGACGATGAAAAAATCTTGAGAAAAATTTTTAATTATGGTAAAAGATGGTGAATAACAGTGTCTGTATGAATTAATTTCATATTCATGGAATATTTTTTTTGTTGAAGAAATTCGATATTAATTTATTTTCTGATAGATGAATCTATGTTTTCGCAATTTCTGTTGTTTTCTTCAACGAAAGAGTGTAAGATATTGCTCTTTCATTGCGTTAGTATACTAAATTATAGTTTAGAGTGTCACAAAATGAATTTAATTCTATTTTATATGAACTATTGGCTACTACATACGTGTATACAATTTGGTCTGTCTCTTTTCTTCTGTGCTGCTGTTACTTCTTCCTACGTTTGGGCCCGAGATAGAATGTAGCAGTGACTGGCATCCTGCCCAAAATCCCTTAAGATAAGAAAATTACTCCCACCATCATATTGTACTGCAATATGCTGTACTATGTACGCGGCTTCGTTCAACATCGCACGTAGCCCTTAAGCTTGAATTTTGGGTCAGCGCACTGTTTCCTTAATGGCCGTGCGGTTGGAAATTTAGTGTTATTACTCAGGCGCATGCAATAAACCGATCGCTTTTACTCCTCTTAGGACCTATACTCTCATGTCAGATAGGTCCCGACCCGGAGCCGCAGGGGTTAGTTCCGATATGCTTTTATGGAAAGCCGCAGTGTTATGAGGCATTTGTCATCTTTAGATGTGAAAATTATGTATACTATAGAACTCCAAAAGTATAGAATATTGAAAAAGAAACTTGTTTTGATATATACAAGGGTAGATCGCTAAATTTCTAGAATGAAAAAGAAAACGAGTTTTTTTTCATGTCGATTAAGGTTTTCGCATCATAGTTCTATATATAGTCCTCCTGTAGTGCAATAGAACTACAAAAGTTTAAAATATTGAAAAAGAAACATGTTTTAGGTATATACAAGGGTAGATTGCTGAATTTCTAGAATGAAAAAGAAAACCAGATTTTCTTTTCTTTTCGCTAAAAGAGTTTCAGATAATAGTTCTATATATAGTCTCCCTGTAGTGTAATAGAACCGTAATAGTTTAGAATATTGAAAAAGAAACATGTTTTAGATATATATATATATATATATATATATATATATATATATATATATATAGTAAACCTAATCAGTAGGCGATTAAAGGTCTGTATATTACTTCAAAATATATGTATTTAAAAAACTCTACATGTTTCGGCTATATACGCCTTTTTCAAGAGAATACAAAATATGAATGACAGGATATAAATGTCAAGTAAGTCTTACTTGACATTTATATCCTGTCATTCATATTTTGTATTCTCTTGAAAAAGGCGTATATAGCCGAAACATGTAGAGTTTTTTAAATACATATATTTTGAAGTAATATACAGACCTTTAATCGCCTACTGATTAGGTTTACCATATCATACCAAGGTCACGAAGTTATTATATATATATATATATATATATACGTATATACAAAAGTAGATCGCTAAATTTCTAGAATGGAAAAAAAAACAAGATTATCTTTTCTTTTTGATTGAAACTTTTAGATCATAATTCTGTATATTTTCCTATAGAATAATACCCCGAAAAGTTAAGAATATTGAAATGGAAACATATTTTAGATATATAAAAGAATAGATTGTTAAATTTTTAGAATGGAAAATGAGACGAGGTTTTCTTTTCTGTAACGATTCAGATTTTCAGATCATAATTTAAAGACGTCTTTGTTTGGCGACTGTGGTTAAGTAAAAACACAAAAATGGTATACAACCCCTTTGCCACAATTAATAATTGTATCCTAAATACGGATTTCGACAACTAAGTTGTCATCATCAGTAGGTAAAACCACTAATTAAAGTGTTGAACATGGGGCACAGTAAAGCTATACACCAGTGACGTATTTTTCCAATTGTCAAAAATTTCTGATTTTTCATTCGTACTTAAATCTTAAATTAAATACATTTTATTGAAAAATAGATAATTTAAAACAGTTAATTATCCCAACAGGCGTATACCTTATGCGAAGACAATTTTTAATATTTTTAACAAATTCAAAAATGATGGTTGTTTTTTAATTTTCCACAGAACACAATAAAACCAATCACGCATTAACAGAACACGTGAAGCTGAATATCCCATGTTATGTAGAAGAACGGTCTGTAGGATCGCTTTTATGTGTAGCCAGGCATTTTGGAGTATCGTATAGTTCGATGTTCAAAACCCTGAAAGAATTCAAATATAAGCCATACAAGATATCAAACCAGTAAGAGCTTTTGAATGAAGATAAAGTAAAACGAACTGATTTTTGTGACATTATGTTTAATTTGTTAAATGAAAACGAAGAATTTTAAACAAAATAATTTTTACTGATAAAGCAAACAGTAAATCTATTACGGATTTAAAGAGTTTCATGTACATTTTGTATGGCAATCTAAATAATTTCCCTTTGAATGCTTAAACATCTATATATTTAATAGTTAGCATAGTAAGATCAAACCCATTGAATTATTTTTTTAACTAATAGGAAAAGCTTGGATGTTGTTTTAATAAAATAAACACTTAGGTTATTTATTAATATTTTTAAAATTTTTATTTAGGCATATTAACATTTTTCGGTTTTAGTCTTGCACGCCTTTGTAATATTATGAAACGAGCTATACTAAACACACTTACACTTTCTGTTGAACTTGCTGGAATACAGAAGTATTTCCTAGCACATTATTTTATGGATTCAGCTCTATTCCTGTTACCTAAAAGAAAATCCAAATAAAAAATGCAATTCTTTTTTAAACTTAACTTTCAAAATACTGATTTGAAATTGGCCTTTCGAGGTATTGCCTTTTAGTTATTATAACATTAGCTGTAATTGATTTTACTTTCTCTTATTCTTTCTTACAAAAATTCAAATAATGAAAGTGACTTTTGATGTGGAATAATGTCTGTTTCAATTCAGGCATTTGTTCTTTATTTTGCGGATTTATTTTTTCAAAATATTAAACATTTCTTGCTCTAGAAAAGAAGCAGCATCTGTAGCATTTTCAGTACTAGGAAAACCTTCTCTTTTAAATCTAGGGTCAATAACAGTTGCTGCTAATAACTGATCGGCCTTCATATGAAAATAGCCTTGCTTTAACAGATTGCAAAAGTTTGTTGCATAATGTCTTCCCTTCTTCAATCTTTAATTCCAGGTGTGATGCTGTCAGATAATTGTACAGTTCAAAAGTTATTGCGATTATTAAAGAAATAGGAACATATTTATTATCTACAAGAATTTCCCACTACTGCTGTTTAAGATAAATTTCTCCTTTTTATAAGACCACAAGGTATTATTTGTCGTTATCGTGTTACTGAAGTGTCCCCAATTCGGTAATTTGTTAGAAATATGATGTATCTAATGTGAGAACGCCACTACACGGCTACAATCTCATGAAATGGTAAAGCCTATTTGTACATTTTGCTACCAACTTTTTTATATTTTCTACATTTTTTGATACACTAATTTTACTATCTTAGATATATTTCATCCCTAAAGAAATACTATCCATCTATTTTGAATTTGTTAAAAATATTTAAAATTGTCTTCGCCCAAGGTATACACCTGTTAGGGTAATTAACTGTTTTAAATAAATTACTTTTCAATAAATGTATTTAGTTTAAGATTTAAGTATGAATGAAAAATCGGAAATATTTGACAATTGGAAAAATATGTCACTGGTATATAATTATGTCACTAATGCATTGACTTTTTTAGCTCTACACATAGGGCGATGTATGTGTAATGATAAAAAATAACCCGGTATAATAATATGCAATGTGAAGGATTTGGTTCGAAGCAATGATGGATATCATCAAGTATCTTTGCAAGGGATGCATTTGCTGAATTACTTACTTATACAGTTTCATTGCTTCATTCATTAAATTTGGAAAAACTATCTTTCATCTAAATCTGTAGATGAATTAACGCAATGTATGTAATAGTTTTAAAACGCCCTTTTGTAATTCCCACCAATCACATCAATAGTGGTGGAATTAATTTTGTAATTAAAGTTTTTTTTTTTGTTTTTATAAATTTAATTGAATCGGCCGATACTTGCTGGAAATCCATAATATGTAAATGGGATTTAAGTAAAACACTTACACTAATTTCCAGTATATATTACACTTTATTATATGTACTAATAAATTGATTTAATACATATAAGAAAGGGTACTATATACTGGAAATTAGTATAAGTGTTTTACTTAAATCCCATTTACAATTAAAATTTTCCTTAGAAGGCGGAACCAGAACACAAGCGAGTACCATCTAAAACATTAAACAGACAAGTCCTAGCTTCTAGTCGAATAGAACCTTTTCTACTACTACCAAAAATGCTCCGTATTCAATAATCAATCATCATATAATTTTTTTAGCGTTAGATATTTAGTTTAGGTTTACTGTAAAGCGTTTAAATAAAATACTTCGTGATCACATCAGATTTTAATTTAAGTATTTACGTAAATCACGGTGTATAAGGTTTTACCCCGTGGACTAAATGGTGAAACAATCGATTTATACACTTTCCGGCAACTGCAGCTTGAAAGTACAAATACAAGTTCGTTTAAACCAGTTGAAATTAACAATAATAATAATAAGAATAATAAAAATAATAATAATTGTTGTTGTATTATTTTTGTATTGCATTAATGAACTACAACAACCTTTTTAAATCATGTTTTAGTGAAGATTAAAACCGTAGTTTTATTTCTATTCTTTTTTATGTTTTCATTGGTGATTGAAACAAATAATAAAGAACGACTTCATAATTTACAGTTTCCTAAAATTACGAATTGCTATCCGTACCTGTTCATATATGTTCTCCCATATGTCAGGTAAAAATTTTCTATCATCTCTACATTTTCTCTCATCAAATAGGGGAAACGTCTTAGTGTAAGCAAAGAACAAATCAAAAGCTGCAGTGTAGCCCTTGGCTCGTTCATTTTTGAAATAGGAAATTTCCTTATCTAAATCCAAAGGGTCCAATATCTAATAAATCACAATATTATTAAAGAAAAAAATTACTTAAAGTTTTTTATAAAGATGCATTATTGCTACATTTTACTAAGATGGAATTGCTACCTTGGAGGCTTCCAATTTGGTAAACATTTGCTCACGATTTTTCATGAAGGCTACCGGCGTTTGCCATTCTCCACGTCCCTTCGGCATTTTGTTGTTTAGAAATTACACAATGAAGATGTATTAATGGACACGATATTATGGAATATTAAACTGAATGTCCCTTCAAAATTGTCAAATAGATTTTTGACGTATGTCTGTTCTGTAGTTTTCAAATTGAAAATATTTTATCTATACTAGAGATTGAAGTTTTAATAGTTATAAAGGCCTCTATTAGATTTAGTGGTTTTTGGTTACTTTCAAACGGATGTTAGATAAATTTAAATTAGCTTTGGTAAAGCGATCATGGAAAGACATCTGCATTAGTAAATTAAGGGCAGTCAGTTTTCTGTAAGAAATAAGAAAAAATACAGGTAGATAAAATAGATGTTTTACATACCGTGTCACTGATATGAGTGCCAGGACATGGGAAGATCAAAGATAATGGATAGCTGACGATCTGGCTAAGGCAGGTTCCAAGAGGAACTTCATAAGGCCAGAACCTGCATGTGAAATCGCCAAAAATTCCGCTAGAAGGGAGATCTTGTTGTGGCCAGAAAAAGAACATAAAAGAAATGGAGGTTAACGGAAGATCACTTCCATACCAAGACACTAATAGAGGAGCTGGAATCAGCCAACCTAATTCGTAGTATTAAAAAAGAAATTAAAGTTATTACCGGCTTGATAACCGAACATAGTCCTTTAAGGAAGCATCTGTACAGAATGGGGTTGGTTAGCGAGCCCTTGGTGTAGGCATGTAAAAAAAAACAGGAGGAAACTAGCCTTCATGTAATATGCACTTGTGATGACTGAAGGGATTCAGAAATATTTCGGAAGAGATCTATTGGATCCTACGAAGGTACTCAAATTTCCCTTGAGAAGGATAGTAGTTTTTATCGAGGACACAAGACTGACATAGTGGAACTGAGCGATCTATTGGCGGTAGTACAAAGCGTATTGCGCTCAAGTGCCTGGACTTACTGGCGTCACACCAAAGAACTAGAAGACGAGGAAGAAGATAGATTTTTTAGATCATTTATAATAACAGGTGTTCAGAAACATCCGGAGTTAAGTAGGTGTCCTAACTTAAGTCTATGATATGCATTGTATTTTAAATATCAAGCGTTGTGTGTCAATAATTGGTAGAATATGATATCATAAATATTATTGCGTATTTTTTAATTTTAAAATGGAATTTATGTACATAACTTATTCATGTCTGAATCGTACTTTCGAAATGATCAAAAGATCAATAGCTAGTGAATTACTCCATTCAAGATTGTTTAAAAAAAGTACGGAAGTGCGACTAGTTTCGTACCAGTAGCATTGTTCACTTGTGTTTAGCAGCTAGCGCTAGCCGTAAACACAACCTCCCTCGCGTCCTTCTATTTTTGCTTCTTACCGACTGCTATAGCTGACTATAGGATGCTCGCTCATATAGTATTACATATTAAGATCTTCAAATGCCATCTATTCAAAAAGAAATTATGCAGTTTATTAAAAATTATGAATGAAGGTGATCATCTTTTTGTTAAAAATATGTCTCGTAATGAAGGTGAAATACGACGTCTAAAACAATTTAAACCTATAGATTTTACCAGAAGATTTTAATTATGAGAGTGGTAGTGTATAGATTGTATGTTTACTCCTGTAGACGTTGTTATTCCTCCTGGTTTGAAGGAATTTTCGGAATGTGTTTGATCAAAATATTTGTTTTGAATTGACAAGATAATTATTAATAAATTGATTCTTGGAGTTCCATTAAACTTAATATAAATGTAACTGAATAATTGAAACATGGGTGGGTAAAACCTCACCAGTTTTGTATAATACAAAAGTATTTTTAATAATATAAAATATTATTAAAAATCTGGTGTGAGGAACACAAATACAAGTTCGATATTAATATTTTATTAGTTATATAGGCAAAGCGAGAGTACTTTGGCAGTCTGACAATATACAGCGCTGTATGTACTTCTACGCCCGGTCTTAATAATTTCTGTGAGATAGCGAAGTCGTTCTTTTTTTGTGAATGTGTCTGAAGATATCCTTTCTCCAGCAGGGGCGTACTGATGAATCTGTAGAAAGATGAAATACGTATCTGCGTCTCTGTGGGGGGATATGTTTGGACACGTTCACAAAAATATTAATATTTAATTTGTGTTTGTGTTCTTCACACCAGATTTTTAATAATATTTTATATTATTAATAATACTTTGGTATTAATATAAATATGTGAATCTGGCCTTAATAATAAAGACCGAGAGACTGGCTAATACTTTATATTCTTGAAGTGAGATCGCTGAGATCTGAGTTGGAACCAATTTTTATTCTAACTTATTTTTGCAAAGAAAGTTTTGTCACCGCCAGTTACAAGGGAGTGAGAAAACAACTTAAATAATTATAATGAAATTGCGTGGCAAAGATTTTACGATTCTTCAAGGAAAGGTAGATGATGCAGTTTACCAACGTCATAAACCGATTAAAATAAACAACATGAACATGAACCCTTAATTATAATATTGGAAAATAAAATAAGTTTTAAATACTAAATACAGAATACAAACAATGCAATTGTTACAATTACAATAAACAGAAAGTGGGCTAGAGACAATGAACAGTCTTCGAAAAATGCAATAAACCGTAATCTCTAAACCTTATCTTAAAATATAAATACATTGTAACATTCAATATAATAAATACAATACACGAAATACAACAATAAAACTTATGCTATCATATAGGTTTACATCTGCAAATGAATGAATTTACAAAAAAAAAAAAAGGATTCTACCTCTATTGAGTAAAGAGTTTTATGACCGTAGGAAACAAGACAATGCATAAGCAATATAATACCTGACCACTTACGAAATTAACAAATTAGATATTTGGGAAACTCCAAGACCTTTCCATACACGTAACATTTATAATTAAATAATTAATACAAAATCAAAACGTTTAATATGCAAAATAAATACAACTATGTACATCTATTTGATTATACTTAAATAAAATACAAATTAAATCTATATGGACGTAACAGACGTGACAACTTAGGTTAAGAAATAAAGAGGATATCTTCACATAAAAAAATCCTACTATGTTCTGTAATAGTTCTGTGTAGTTATACAATTTACTTAATCTCCAACTTGGATAGATTGTATAGGACCGACTGTTAAGGCAAGAAAGAAGGAACAGTGTATAAATTAATCGAGTTTCATACAATTTGTTGACTTCGTTTTGGGAAACTGCCCTTGTTAGACAAATTATTTTTTCAACTTCTACTACAATAAAAACTTTTTAGGGCAAATATATATAATAATAACGCAAATATTCAGAATTGCAACGGAAAATGTCTGAAATGTCCTCGTTTTTCGTTCTTAAAAGAGGCGCAGGAATTCTTATATCGTTACTGTAAAAGCTCGCATCATACATTTGTGCGGTATCATCCCGGGCATCTCGCGATCAATTTTCCACCCTTCAGTGGCAGACGCGCACTTTGCTAGTATGGGAAAGACCTTCTTGCTTACGTGAATGTCGCACCGTTCGTTCGACACTGCCACCACAAATATTAATAGAGATGGGAGAAAGTACGGGAGTGTCCTTAGAATGCGTCCGTATAAGCCCAGAATCTGAATTATAGCGGATGAATTACGATGCCTATTTACTAAATCCGTACAAGGGTGTTGGATTAAGGTAGGGAAACAAGAAAAGGGATCGAATTAAAGTCACGATTAGAATTAGTACGGTCTTTTGATAAAAAAAAGTGCTAAGATCTCCGTGAGGTAGGTAGATTTACGACGGGGAAATGTCAATTTATTTTTTCTGTAACCCTTCAAGGATGTCCTCTTTTACAAAGTAAGCTTGTTCTGTTTAGCCAGAAAATTAAATATGATCAATAAAAAACAGTAGCTATTATATGATGTCGTACACGTCCTCCGTAATTGTAAAATATTGAATTAATCATATAGTTATCTCATGAGATAAAACGCCCCAACAACTACAAATATATAAAATAGTCAGGTAGCAACTATTGGATCGCAGGAAGGCTGAAGAAACTAATCTCGCTATAAAGTATATACGGGATGTTCCTACTATCGTGAGGATTGGCACACGGGAAAACTGAATGGGTCTAACAGAAATTATATTTTGAATTTAATATACCAGAATGTTCGAGGAATTAATTCTAAACTTTATAATATTCGTGCCGTAAGTGACACAATTGAAGCTGATGCTGTCTCCTTCACAGAAACTTGGCTTTCTACTGGCGTGAATGATGCTGAGGTATTTAGTACATCTTTCTCTGTGTTCAGAGCTGACAGGAATCTTGAAGCAGTTAGACTTTCTACGGGTGGTGGTGTGCTATCTGCTTTCAAAGACAATTTAATTTCTGCACCTATCTCACTTGCTAATACTCCATCTTTAGTTCCAATTATTGATTTTACAGCCTGCCAATGCAAAATTAGTTCTTACATTATAATAATTATCAATATTTATATTCCTCCAAGTGTCTCTTGTGATGACTATGAAGCTTTTCTTGATTCTCTTGCGTTTGAACTACTCGATGAACAAGTTTTAATACTGGGCGATTTTAATTGTCCTGCTTACGATAGTACTGCCTAAGGAACGGGTAAAAAATATTTTAGTCTTCTTAATTTTATATCTATTCGACTTGCGCCAATATATCACAGTTACCAATGTTAATGGAAGATTGCTTGATTTAGTCTTCAGTAACTTCGAATGCATAGTTTCTGTTTGTCGTAATACGGATCCTATAGTTACGGAAGATGCACATCACCCTGCACTTAACATTCTCCTTGAATTTGGTGGTAATGTACACAATTATAATTTTCCATCTAATAACAACTTGAGATATAATTTTTGGAGGGCTGATTATAATACTTTCTACAATAATATATTGGATGTTGACTGGAATTTTTTATCTTCATTTAGTGATGCATATATAGCAGTATCTCAGTATCTTCTTTTTACGATAAACTGTATTCCATAGTTGATCGATCAGTTAGTAAAGTAAGGTCTTCCAAGCATGTGTTTTCGCCCTGGTTCAATACTGTCTTGAAGAAATTAATAAAACTGAGTATTACTTCTCTAAATTTAAGGAAACAAGATCTCAGTTTCATCGTTCTGAATTTTATAGACTACTTCCAAGGTAAAACGTGAAGTAGTGAGTGCATGTAATACTTATCAAACGAGTGTGGAGACTAATATCATGAGAGGTCCGAAATCATTTTGGAATTTTATGGCGAACAAGAGGAACATGCGTAGGATCCCTGGTTTTATGATGATTAACGATGATAATGTTTCAAATCCTCAGGAAATAGTGGATGCATTTGCTAATGTTTTCTCAAATGTTTTTCATTCTGTACCTCATTTGACGAATACCACATCTACTCACAACCACTCATTATGCATACTGTTCAACCTGTTTCTTCAGATGAAACGTTCAAGTGCATGAAGAATCTGAAATCTGGCTTTACTTCGGGACATGACGGTTTGCCCAGCTTTTTTGTGAGGGAGTGTGCGGGAGTGTTATGTGAACCGTTAAGTCATTTTTAATTTAATAATGACGTCATCCTCGTTTCCGGACGTGTGAAAGATTGGCAGAGTTGTTCCAGTTTTCAAGAAGGGTGTCAGAGGTTTGTTGTATCAACAAATTATCTTCGAGTGTAAATCGGCGTTGGCTGTACAACAACACGGTTTTATTGCAGGTAGATCCACTATTACGAATTTGGCTGAAATAACCCAATGCATTCGTGAAGCTTTAGATGCTCGGATGCAGGTGGATGTTATCTATACAGACCTTGACAAGGCATTTGATTTTGTTAGCCATTCCTTACTGTTAACCAAGTTAGATGCTTTTGGTTTCTTGTATGGTCTACTTCAACTAATATCTTCATATTTGTGTAACAGATCTAGTTACGTCTACAACAATGAGTTTCATTCCAGGCAGTATACTCCATCATCAGGCGTTCCCCAAGGATCTACTCTAGGGCCCCTATTATTTAATAATTTTATTAATGCTCTCATTATGCTATTAGATTGAAAAGTGCTAGCTTACGCGGATGATCTTAAAATATTTTCTAGAGTCTCGTCGTTGAGCGAATGTAGGGAACTGTTACGTAATCTCCATTTGGTTAATTAGTGGTGTAGTCATAATGAAGTAGCTTTGAATACCGACAAATGTGCTATTGTCTCGTATGTCCGTATTGCGAGCCCAGTTTTGTTCCCGTATGCTCTCGACCATATTCCCATTCCCAGAATCGACGAGGTTAGGGATCTGGGTGTGTTATTTAATTCTGCATTACGATTCAATAATCATATTCACGATATGTGTACCGCAGCTATTAAATTTTTGGGATTCATTATAAGATCTTGTAGGCAGTTTCGTAATACTTTAACATTAAAATCTCTGCATTACGCCTATGTAAGAAGTAGATTGGAATACGGCTCTCTTATATGGTATCCTCATTACCTGCATTTGCGCCTGGCTGTGGAGAGTGTTCAAAGACGATTTTTGAAGTATCCGTCTTTCAAGTGTGACGGTTTGTATCCGGAAAGAGGCACTGAATATACGTCTCTCCTGGAACGCCATTCTTTGAATTCCCTAAGTGATAAACGAGAACAGCTTAGTGCCAAATTTCTCCTTAATTTACTAAATGGAAGGATTGATTGTCCGTCTCTTCTGTCACAACTGAATTTTTTGGTTCCAGGACATTTAATTAGATCGTCGGACACTTTCACCGTTCCCATCACCAAATCCAATGTGTTGCTCAAAGAACCTTTACTGCATATAGTACACAACCTTCACAAATCCTACCCTGATCCCTTCTCTCGGTGATTTGAGATAATTTTTACTACTTTACATGTGTCTACGAATTGTGATTTGGTGTTTGTTTTGTACTTGAATTGTATTTTTTATTTGTATTATAGTTGTGACAGAAAAACGTGAAATAAATGATGGAAAATACGAGGTGTGTGTCCATGTGTACAGATTATTATTATTATTATTATTATTATTATTATTATTATTATTATTATTATTATTATTATTATTATTATTATTATTATTATTATTAGGCAAGGTGTATCGTTGAATTCATAGACCGAACCAAAATAATTCATAAATAAGTTGATTACCCTCGTATATATGAAGAAACCTAGAAAAAGTTTCTATTATGCGTTGTTATAGTCTAAATCTCAATTAGCTTTCCTTTCACGTCCAACTATAACAACCGCGAGGGCGATCAATTCATTTGTAGCTTAGAATAACTATCTTAGTAGTGAATTACTCATATTAAATGTGTTTTGTATGTTTTAACATATACTGCATTTAGTTTCCTTTGACATTACTTATCATTTCTAAATGTATTTTACATGCTTACAGTCGATTATAAAAATGCAAAGTATTTCTGCTTCCAGTAGTACGAGAGAAAGAAGCGAAATCAATAGAATCCTGAAATATTACGATGGGAAGATACGAAACAAAGACAGATGCCGCGATCTCGAAAAGCCTGGCCTCTATTTTTCATTTTCAGTTTGGCGAAAATACCACCCATTATTTACCTAGATGGATTATGACTTTTGTTAGTTTCTTTTAGTCTGAAATTCCCATCTCCAGGGACTGCATTCTTTTTTTTTGTCTGAGTAAAGAGTACGTCAGAACGTAATTCTAAATTTTCAAGCAAATATCAATAATTTGTAAGATTAGCATATTTTTCTCTTATATATTTATTAAACTCAGTCTTGCGTTAAATGCGCATCGAAATATTTCGTAAATTTAATGAATGTCAAATAAATTTTAAAATTTTGTAATTATTTGTGAAGATATGATGTGAGGCAATTTTTTTACTTTGTTAGCTTTTTAGTATGTTTTAATCTCAAATGAAGCTTTATGCAATCTCTTTACGATGTTTAATTTGACATTTAGGTGGTAATTATAGGAATGTTGCACGAGAGGTTATACTATGGCGTTCGTCAATGGTAAATTTATAATCATATGTTAATACGTATATAAATAATTATTGAAACCTTATTTGTAAGGAAACTATTTAAGAAGTATTAAGATGTTAAACAATATTTATTATACAGCCTTTTAACCTTTTATTTCTCTATAAATTAATAATCAGAAAAAATTTGTATTATAAGTAGACTGCGGAACAGACGCTATCCTCTAATGACTCATGCAGGCGGAGAGACAGAGTCGGTTTCGCTTAAATAATAAGATTGGTGCAATATTCGCTCGTAGCCCTGATTTTAAAGTCCTAAAGGCTTTTGTAGTAATGTTCAAAATACGGAAATCGGTAGGTATATTAAATTTAAAGATTATTTTTCTCTACGCTACTGACTAGCTCTGATGTTGAGCGAAGTTTTTCTATATTTAAAGATATACTGTCTAATAAAAGAACGCACTTTACAGAACAAAGTTTACAATATATTGTAATAATTAATGTTAAAATGTTTATTGTGGTGTGACTAAGCATTTACTTTAATTATAGGTATAATTAATTTCAAGTTTATACTTTTTCAATATTTTGAATTTTTTCACTGTATAAAGTATATATATATATATATATATATATATATATATATATATAAATATAATATTTTCGTGACCTTGGTATGATATGGTAAATTCAATCAGTCGGCGATTAAAGGTCTGGTTTACTTCAAAGTATATATATTTAAAACAACCCTACATGTTTCGGCAATGATGCCTTTATCAAGGATATAAAATATAAATGTAATATAATTTATATTTTATATCCTTGATAAAGGCATCATTGCCGAAACATGTAGGGTTGTTTTAAATATATATACTTTGTAGTAAACCAGACCTTTAATCGCCGACTGATTGAATTTACCATATATATATATATATATATATATATATATATATATAAGTGATTAGATAATTTCTTAGCCGTTCATTAAATATAACATTTGATAAATTATTGGAGGTTTTCGGCTTTTATATGAAATATTTACAAATATCAAGTTAGTATGTATGTAATTGCAAAGTAACGGGGGATGTAAACATTGCTGTCTACAAATTACAAAGCAAATCATACGAAATTTTTAATTGAAAAAATGTCTATGTTGGGACTCGAACCCAAGTCTACAGCTTGCCGGGCTGTCATCATTACCACTAGACCACAATAGACCCAGGTTCAAGTTATTCAGAAATGCATTATAAAGTAACAGTGTTGATGAATCAGATGTCAGTTATTGAATGTAGATGTCAAGTTGAAGGCAGAAGTCAGTTTTGAAAGCTCATGTCAGTCTTGATAGCAGATGTCAGTTAGTGAAAGCAAATGTCAGTTACTGAAAGCAGATGTCTGTTTTGAAAGCAGGTGTCAGTTATGAAAGCAAACGTCAGATTAGAAAGCAGATGCCTATTTTGAAATTAGATGTGAGTTATTGAACGTAGAAGTCAGTGTTTTGAGAGCAGATGTCAGATTTGAATGTTTAAAAATGCTAATTATTACTCCAAAGCTATATGAGTGATTAGATAATTTCTTAGCCGTCATTAAATATAACATTTGATAAATTATTGGAGGTTTTCGGCTTTTATATGAAATATTTACAAATATCAAGTTAGTATGTATGTAATTGCAAAGTAAGGGGGGGTGTAAACATTGCTGTCTACAAATTACAAAGCAAATCATACGAAATTTTTAATTGAAAAAATGTCTATGTTGGGACTCGAACCCAAGTCTACAGCTTGCCGGGCTGTCGTCATTATCACTAGACCACAATAGACCCAGGTTCAAGTTATTCAGAAATGCATTATAAACTAACAGTGTTGATGAATAAGATTCATAAGTTCATATAAGTGTTTGTGGCTTGGTTTAGAGAGGTTAATTTCTGTTCTATTTTGGAATTTAGCAAAATGGTCAGGACCGTGTTTAGGGGTATATAGTAAAAGTATTTACAAATGGGAACTGATAAAAATTTTTTTTTTTTGGTTTGTGTTTGTGTATGCGGGGGGGTTTTGATTTTATCTATTGTTTAATGAGTGGGTAATAGAGTTTAGAAAGTCCATCAATTTCGTTTCTGTCGTTGATTGTGCTGCTGTTTTTGAAAATGTGGAACATTTCTAAGACCTCCCTAGCTTTTGTATTCTTTTTCTGTGTTATTACTTTCGTGTTATCAAAATCAAAATTATGTTTTAGTGTCAATTGGTGTTTTTTTAAAGCAGTTTGATTTTTTGCGTATTTGTGACCTTTAAATCTTTCTTGTAGTAACTGTTTTGTTTGGCCTATGTATACTTTGTCACAGTCTTTGCAGGGTATGTTGTATATTGTGTGTGATTGTTTTAGTGTAGGTGTTGAGTCTTTTAGTTTGGTGTGTAGGAATTTTAGGTTTTTACCGCTTTGGTGTGCTATTTTAAAATTAAATGGTTTAAATATATTGTCTAGTTTTTCGGATAATCCAGTTATATAGGGTGTGGGGATATATGTTAATTCATTGGTTTTTTGTTTTTGTTGTGGCCGTTTGTTGTGTTATAAATTTTATTAAGTCTTAGTTTTATAATTTTAAAATTCAACGTCGTAGAATAAAACATCAAAATTCAATAAAAGGTCGCTAAACCAATAAAAAGTCTATTATTTTTAATATTAAGACACGGCCAATAAAATAAATAAGAAAAATAAAATTCTTATAAACACTAAATATATATATATATATATATATATATAATAACTTCGTGACCTTGGTATGATATGGTAAACCTAATCAGTAGGCGATTAAAGGTCTGTATATTACTTCAAAATATATGTATTTAAAAAACTCTACATGTTTCGGCTGTATACGCCTTTTTCAAGAGAATACAAAATATGAATGACAGGATATAAATGTCAAGTAATTAAGTTGCTATGGTTTAAATTATTCAAAGATACATTCTAGTAATAATAATAAATCATGCCTTAGTATTCCAAAAAATAGATAACAAGGTGTGAAAATATGTGTTGTTCGCTGCTAGCAATTTGTGTCTCCTTCTGGGTATGAACTTGTGTGTTGGTTGCTGCTGGCAGCTTGCGTCTCTCTATGGGTGTGTGGTTTTGTGTGAGAGCGTAAGTGTAGGGTTTTGTATGTCGGTGCGTTCGTGCGTGTGTTTAGTGATCGGTCGCATGAATTTAGAGAGGTCGGATAACCAGCCGTTGCGTAGGGCCGCCAACCCTTTCCCGACAACTTCTTTACAATTCCGTGCAGTACTTCGACGGTCTGACCCCCGCCCCAACGAGGCAAGGCGCAGACAGGCGAAGCGCACCCTGTACGGGGTTGCTCATCGCAACTAAGGGAACACTCTTAGTGGCTACCTCGGTCGACGATGGTCACACTTATGCCATCTTAACGTTTTCCGCCGAAATGATATAAAAAATCTAAGTAGTATATACTATAATTTAATTTTGTAACGATCTACAATTTACCATCATATTATATTTTTTTTTTTTGTTATATACCTTATGTTATTTAAATATCATTTAAATATCATATACTTTTGCATATCATGATGACTGTTCCGTGTTTTGATTCCTGTCTAGTTGTCCGAGCAGGTTTTCGTGGTTTTCCTTCTCGTTTTGAGCGAATGCCGACAACTTTGTATCTTAAGTCGCTCCACGGGCGCATACGTAATAATAACTCATGTCTTGCTTTTCCCTGCCTATCCCTGTTTTCTGTTTTTTGCTGATGTGGTCCTCTACTGGGTTGCAGCCTAGCATATGCGCTACAAAACTCTAGGGGGGTCTGCCCGTTGGGCAGTCAGGTGCCATTCCGCCTTTCCAGCAAGAGTGAGGAACCATGCTACGCGGCGCTATCTCGTCGCCGCGCAATGCACACACCACTAGGACCGGTCCTGGGCGACAACCTGGCTAGGTTGCCGTTAACAGCACACACACGTTCGACGTGTGTGCTATGCCCCCGCTTCGGCGGAAAACGTTAAGATGGCATAAGTGTGACCATCGTCGACCGAGGTAGCCACTAAGAGTGTTCCCTTAGTTGCGATGAGCAACCCCGTACAGGGTGCGCTTCGCCTGTCTGCGCCTTGCCTCGTTGGGGCGGGGGTCAGACCGTCGAAGTACTGCACGGAATTGTAAAGAAGTTGTCGGGAAAGGGTTGGCGGCCCTACGCAACGGCTGGTTATCCGACCTCTCTAAATTCATGCGACCGATCACTAAACACACGCACGAACGCACCGACATACAAAACCCTACACTTACGCTCTCACACAAAACCACACACCCATAGAGAGACGCAAGCTGCCAGCAGCAACCAACACACAAGTTCATACCCAGAAGGAGACACAAATTGCTAGCAGCGAACAACACATATTTTCACACCTTGTTATCTATTTTTTGGAATACTAAGGCATGATTTATTATTATTACTAGAATGTATCTTTGAATAATTTAAACCATAGCAACTTAATTACTTGACATTTATATCCTGTCATTCATATTTTGTATTCTCTTGAAAAAGGCGTATACAGCCGAAACATGTAGAGTTTTTTAAATACATATATTTTGAAGTAATATACAGACCTTTAATCGCCTACTGATTAGGTTTACCATATATATATATATATATATATATATATATATATATATATATATATATATATATATATATATATAGTTATATTGCGCCACTCTCTCACACAATGTATGTATGTGTATAATTTAAATGAAATATCAATATAACTAGCTCAAATGCGTAAGCCTTAAATAGGCCAATATTTAAAACAAGAGCGCTTCTTAATCTCAGGCTATATGGTAGGTTCTAGATACCCAAACAGTTCTCAAACATACATAAAACAAAAACGATTTCATAGAGTAAAAAAAATAAATATAATTAAAACAATTTTCTTCTGCAAGATACAAACATGCACAATATACTATGTCAAAAGCATTAAACAATGTTGGGTTGCTTATTTACCCCCTTTTACTAATTATATATAGTTGCCTATACAATAATCATATGGCTCGAAAAGTAATCAAATAAAAAAGTTAAGGTTATATTAGAAGTGACTATATTGACAATGAAATACTATGAATATATGTTGTTTGAAAAATGGTAACGTGAGTTTAATGATATTTAATAATATTGTTTAACAAATGAGGTATTATCTTTTAGAAAATATGCATATCTATTTCCACCTTGGAGTACCTGTTGTTAGCGGAGAGCATGAAGTTTTCAGGCTTTATATATAAAAGGTTGATAGGAGTTCAGGAAATACCAGTCTGGTTCTGGAAAGGTTGATTGTTTGTGGCACTCTTTACGTAGGACTGGAGACTTTCCTTTACGTAGGGCTGCTTTCGGAATAAGTTCTTGAAGAAATGAACCCGGTTTAATTAATTTAACACTTTTAGATGGTTCTTGGTGTTCTGAATTGGTTTATATAATTCTTTTAAGCCAATGCTTCCAAAATTAACTGGCTTTGAAACAAGAAAATTTTTGATAATTGTTATTATTGAAAATATGTTGCTTTTTCTAGAGACAGTCTTCAATTAAGGTATTTACCTTTACTACACTTTATATTTTTAAAGCGACATTTATAATTAAATTAGGTTTATATATTGTTTTTTTATCAATTTTAAAAATATGCGTCGAAAAAACGTCGTTTCTATTACAAGTCGTGCAAAAATCTCGCTTTAACAAATTTTGCTTTGTTGTCATCACTACCACAGAAAGTTAGTGATAATTAATTATATTTTTGTACAATTTTGCTATAACTCCAAATAATATGGATAAAGTAATTTTGTCCATTTTAATAAATTAATTCTCCGGATATTTCTGTGTGTTTCTTGTTCGTATGTCAACATTGGTTATTTGTATAAGAGCCTACTTTTATTCTACTATAATACCCTCACGTGATCAAAGTTGCATACTTTTTACAAGGTTCAGCCAAAAGTCAAATTAACAATGATGTTCAAAATTATTTGTACATAAATATTTTAATCATAATTAGCTTTAAAATTCTTGATTTCACGCGATATTAAGTTATGATAAATTAAAAAATGACCAAATAAAATAAATAAGCAAATAAAAATATTCAATTAAGTTCGGTATCATGATTAAAAAAACTAATTTTGATCTTACATCGTGTTTACATATCATTTACTTAATCATTCACGTTTTCATTACTATTATTTCTTAGATATTACATTCTTGGGACAATATAAATTAATTAATTGTTTATATACCGTGGGTATGAGCTATACTATAACAATATATATATATATATATATATATATATATATATATATATATACAATGTGTCAAAAAAAAGTGCTCAGAGTTATACCTCGTGTAGATAAAACAATTTCATCGAAAAAAAACCCAAAATGTGCTAGTCAAAAATGTTTAGTTTTTTTTGTAATTGAAATTGAAGTTTTTTTCCCTACGCTCAGACTTCATTACGAAAATAATAGATATTTCTCAACTAGTGTGTCAATTAAAAAAATAAAAACAGATCTAGAAAGGATAATGACCAGATTGATTGTATTGTATAGGGTTGTAGGAATATCACGTGATGAGGATCGCTGCCTTGTTCTCGTGTCCCCACACCGCATCCTTCCTTCAGTCGATATGTAGGTTTGTCCAAGTGATGTTCGGTGTACCTTGTTTCGTTTTACATTCTGTTATGTTAACTATTGCCGTGTATATTGCACTTTTAGATTTGTTTCTCGCTTTGGACTATTGTTATTAAGGACTAAAATGGCGCGTCTTTCAATGTTTGAAAATAATCATATTGCTGATATGCATTATTATTATGGCATGCACCATGGTGTGGCTCGAGTTGCTTGTCGAGCGTACATAGCAGCCTTCCGGAATAGGCAGCCAGTTCCAACATACCGGACATTTATTACAATTCACCGATTGTTCAGCGAGAATGGACTAGGCAGGAGAAATATTGGAGGACAAGGCAGAGCTGCAGCACTGCAGTTAGGGAATACGAAGACTATATCTTGGACGAGGTTTTCCGCAATCCATCCATTAGCCTCAGACGGTTAGCGCTTATGTTTAATGTATCGAAATCTACAGTGGGTGTGATTTTAAAAGCGAATGGACTTAGGCCATATCATTATCGAAGAGTACAGAATATTAATGAAGGAGACTATGTACAGGGTTGTATTTTTTCAACATGGATTTTGAGACAGACGAGAAGAAATCCAGAATTTTTCAACAAAATTCTTTGGACGGACGAAGCAAAATTTACACAAAATGGAATAACAAATTTTCGAAATTTACACGCATGGTCCGATGAAAACCCACACTTAGCAAGGCGTGTCTCATTCCAGGAATAGTTTTCTGTCAATGTCTGGGCCGCATTGATAGGAAATTTATTAATTGGACCTATTTTTCTTCCTCGAATTTTAAATGGTGAAAGATTTTTGGAATTATTGCAAAATGAACTACCAGAGTTGCTGGATGACGTGCCATTAAATATTCGTCTAAACATGTGGCTGCAGTTGGACGGCGCTCCGGCACATTTCGCTAGGGCAGTAAGATTATTTCTAAATGGAAATTATCACCGATGGGTCGGACGAGGTGGCACAGTTGCGTGGCCGCCAAGATCGCCAGACATGACTCCCCTGGATTATTTTTTGTGGGGCACAATGAAGCAAGAGGTGTACAGTAGCCCGGTGAACACACTAGAAGAATTAGAAAATAGGATAAGGAATTGTGCAGAGAGATTAAAACAAAACCCTGATATGATTCAACGTGCTACGAGACAAATAACGTTCAGGGCTATTGCGTGTCTCGAATGTGAAGGAGGCCATTTTGAAAACATAATTAATAAATATAGTATTGATTAAAAACTATTTTTGGTTGTTTTATTCATAATCTTACTTAATCATAATCTTATGTAGTAAGTTATACTACTTTTTTTACCATACCTAATTATACATAAATTACAATAAAAAATAAACATTTTTGACTAGCACATTTTGGGTTTTTTTTCGATGAAATTGTTTTATCTACACGAGGTATAACTCTGAGCACTTTTTTTTGGACACATTGTATATATATATATATATATATTTGAAATTAATTTCAGTTCAATTTAATTCAAATATATTTAATTTTAGTGTTTTATTTATTTTCATAAAAACAAATTTTTCGTATATACATTTCATTGCCTTAATTACGACTCTGGCGAAATATATTTCACAACTCCGTCTGTTTGCGTTAAAAGATGTACAAATAGACAACTTTTATCAATATCATCGTGCTATAACATTCATATATACATATTAAGTTTATCGATTGTACATTGTCGGCACCGATGAATCACACCCGATACGGATAGCGCCGTTTCCGCAATCTAATTATAGGCTAGCCGAAGACATGTAAGTGAAAATCATAATTATTATCTTATTGAAAGATATACAAGCAAGTTTATAAATCATTATGTATTATATACACTGCTCAACAAAATTAGCAGAACACAAATATTGCAATATTTTTAAATTAAAAGAGACATAATTATCAACTATGGAATATCAAATTTTCAACATTAGTTAACAAGATTTTAATAACAAATATGCTCTAATTTAACAATTTTCTTATACAATAGTAAACAATTAACAATACTATCAAAATCAAAATGTATTTATTTACTTAAAATTATTAAAAAATATGTTTAGACTGTTAATATCCAGATTTAATATCGTGTGTGCCCTCTGTTAGTATTAATTACAGCTTGGCATAGTCGAGACATGCCGCGGATAAAGGGTCTTAACATGTCTTTTGGTAAGTTTTGCCATTCTTCTACAAGGATTTCGGCTAGCTCTTGAAGAGTATGAGGTGCAACAGGGCGTTTTATGATGTTCCTATCAAGTGAATCCCAAACATGTTCGATAGGATTCAAGTCTGGACTCATCGTCGGCCACTTCATTACTTGAATTTCTTTTTCTCGAAGAAAATTGGTCATAAAATTTGCTGTGTGAAGTCGGCAGTTATCCTGGCTGGAAGATAAAACCATCATCTAAATTGTTGGCAAATTGTACAACATATTGTTAAAGGATCATTCTAACATAATTCTGTACATTAAGACGTTGAGGAACAACAACCAGGTCGGTACGACCGTCTATGCTGATTCCACCCCATGTCATAAATGATCCTTCTCCAAGTCGATCCACTTCCTGTATATACTCTGCAGTGTATTTATCTTCAGGACGTCTGTACATTCGTACACGGCCATCACAACGAGTTAAAGTAAACCGAGATTCTTCACTGAAAAGCACAGACCTTCAGTGTCAAAGTTGTCATTCTACACGTTCGTGAGCAAAGTTTAGGCGGATCCGTTGGTGATCCCTGGTCAAGAGTGCGCACAGGCCTCTGAGAAGTCAAATTTACTTCTTTAACAGGTTGACTGCCGACCACTCCGATCGGAGTGATCAGGCATGGGTCGTCGATGCCAACCACTCCGATCGGGGTATTATGCAGGCTTTATTTTCATACACTAATTTGCACTCGGCGTTATTAAGTGGTTGTTTCTTTCTATGCGGCGTCCTTCATAAACCTTTCGTTCACATTGTGGCATAGTTGGTTACGCGTTTTTCAATTTCTTTCTAATTTATTTTCCAGGTCAAAATGGACTCTAAACCTGGACCTTCTGGGCAGCAAAAAAGACAAGCAGATGATGTTAATGTGTGGTATAGAAAAAAACCGCTAACACATCAGGAATTACTTAAATGTTTAGAAGATAGTAGCGATGATGAGTATTTACCAGAATCCGAAGACGACGGTTCTACCTCCGAATCAGAGGCAGACAGTGATTTAGACACCAGTGCTCTGGTTCAGGCTTCATCAAATGATCCTGACGTGCCTCGGAATACCAGTTCCGCTCCTACGATTCCACAAGTAAATTTTCAATGGGGAAACACAGGGGAATTGAAACAATTTACATTCAAAAAACATCAAGAACTATTGGTACCCGTTCCAGGCACAGGAAAACCTTTAGATTTTTTCCAGCTTGTAATTGACGACGATTTCCTTGAACAGGTTGTAGACCAAACAAACAGCTATGCCGTTGAAGTTTTTCTTCGCAGCGAAACATCTGAAAAATCGCGAATTACGAATTGGAAGCACCTGTCTGTGGCAGAGTTGAAAATTTTTATAGCTCTGCTTTTTCACACAGGTACTATTCAACTAACACGGATAAATGATTACTGGAAAACTGACCCTCTTTTCGACATACTAGTTTTTCGAAAATATTTGTCGAGGAATAGATTTCTTTTTATTTTGCGTTGTCTGCACTTTACGTCTGCAAATACAGATCCTAATGACCGTTTGGGCAAAATAAGATCTGTCATTGGCTTTTTCAACGAGAAGATGGAGAGCATCTATTATCCAGGAAGAGAATTGTCTCTAGATGAAGCAATGGTACTTTGGCGTGAGCGGTTACAATTCAAGCAGTACATACAAAATAAACGCCATAAGTACGGGATGAAACTACTGAAATTTCGCCTGTATGCAGGGGCATCAGATACATATGGCGGAACTGGACATACAACAAAAGTAGTTCTGCACTTACTAGAAGAAAAGTTAGGACAGGGACACGCGGTATACCTTGACGATTTTTATAACAGTGTTGAGTTAGCCACCAAGTTGCTAGAAAAGGAAACTTTTTGTACCGGAACATTGAGAAGCGACCGGAAACACAATCCGCAGGAAGTCATGAAGGCAAAGCTAAAACGAGGAGAAAATAAATCCATGTTTTCTACGGGAGTTCATATTGGCAAATGGAGTGACAAACGGGATGTGAATTACATAACCACGGAATTTCAAAATGAAATGGGTATTTTTATGAATAAAAGGGGAAAAGAAACTGAAAAACCTACAGCAATTATAGGTTACAACAAAAACATGTCGGGAGTTGATCGTCAGGATCAAATGTTGTCATATTACCCTTGCAATAGGAAAACCATTAGGTGGTATAAGAAACTTTTTATTCATGTTTTACAAATGAGTATGATGAATTCATACTATTTTTACAGAAGATACTCTGGCAGTAATCGTCTTCGCCTTTATGACTTCCGATTGGAAGTGATTCAAGATCTGTTAGTTACACGTCATGATGTGCCTGTCCGTCCTCCAAAGCACAAAAAGGTTTCGAATATTGACCATCATTCCCTTACAAAAATTGAAAAATCCACGAAGGAAACAAAGCAAGGCGGTAACGAAACCAAACGAGTATGCAGAAAAGAATGCAAATCATGCAGAGAAAGAAAAATCAGGAAACAGACGACGTTTGAATGCAAACAATGCCCTGGGAAACCTGGTTTTTGTATGAAGTGCTTTGCGGATGCTCATGAAGAAACATAGTTTTTTTATCAGTATCGTCTGCATTATTTTTTTTAGTTATCTATAGATTTAAGTTTACCTAGAGAAACAAGTTTTGTTTATTTTTGCCTACAAAAAATGTTTGTGATATACATATAAAATAAAAGTGTTTTGCAGAAATATGTTGGTTTAATTTCAGTATATGGCTAAAATGTGTAACACTCCGATCGGAGTTTTCGGCGTCACGTGAAAATTTTAGTGGCGGACGCCTACCACTCCGATCGGAGTGCAAATTTTTTTGGACATTTTGACGCAGAACTTTATGGAAAAAGCAGTTAAAACAACAATGTATATAACATATAACATAAATAAAAACAAAAACAAAAAAAAAATTTCGGCATCTGGAGATGTTCAGACAATATGGTCGGCAGTCAACCTGTTAAGTCTTCTTCTAACCGTTTGGTCAGAGATTGTTATACTGGAAGAATTTCGATGTAAGTTTTGAAAGTCACGAGCAGTGGAAGTTCGACGGCGAAGGCAAGAATTGATGATATAACGGTCATTCCGGCGATTAGTTTTTCTTCTACGTCCTCCAGTTCTTTTAGAGTATCTGCCCGTTTCTTGATATCTATGCCATGCTCTGCAGATAATCGATGGACTGGTTTGTAGTTGATAGCCGACATATTGCATAGATCGACCATCTTCAAGCAAAGCAACTGCCCTAGCGACTATGATTTCACCTAAATAAAGCATTTTAATCTTAAGAGTAAATACACTCAAAAGTTACAATTAAAATGTCAAAAAACTAACTTAAAAGGTTTTGACTGTTTGCTTGAGGAACAAAAAACATTTTGTTTTGTGTAGTGTTCTCCATTTGAACATCTAAGGAGAAAAACAAAAAAAATGTATTAACGTAATTTTCTGTTGTGCTTATCTAACATTCCAGACAATAATAAAAAACAAGAAAAAAATTCGTCTTCTACTCACAGAAAAGTTACAGGCGTTCAAAGTAGTGTTCCGCTAATTTTGTTGAGCAGTGTATAATGATAGAAATAAAAATACCAAGGCAACATTATTAGAAAAGACTATATAAAATCTAGTGTTTTCATAATTTAAAATAAATTTCATTTATTTTAATTCACACCTTTCGTTACGCTGCAAAGTATGTAGGAGAAATTTGAATACCATATTTAATTTATTCAACTGGCGTGGAAATATTCCATTTCTAAATCCAATTAATAAATTATATGATCTGCAAAAGTTCCGTAAAGAATATTATTTCATTAACAACAAGAATTAGTATGTAAAATTTAATGAAAAATATTCGATGAGTAGTTTAAAATCAGGAGGTAATTTGTATTGTGTGAGATTAACACATATTCCGTTGAAGTAATTATTCTCATTCACTCATAATTTTTCTTTGAACGTTTCAAACATATAATTATTTGAAAAACACATTGTAATGAATTTAACCTTAGAAATAGTGCAGTGTCCATAATTTATGAATAAAGTTTGTGATAAGGTTACGGTACACGAAGTAACTCTGCAGCATTTGTTCGCGAAATTCCGTAGTGAAGATGAGTCACTTGAAAGTGAGCCTCGGGGTAGGTTTGAAACCTTGGTCGGCAACGAAGTTTTAAGGACTTTAGTGAAAGAAAATCTAAGTTGAAAATCTCGAGAGAACTGGAACATCATATTTTAGAAGAAGAAATATTGCTACAAGTTAAGTTAAAATCTAGAGATATTTAAAGTTATTTGCAATAAATGCACGATAAACAGTAACTTTATTGGAGTGAACTTGGAACATATTGTGATAAATCTTCTAATCGCCTCGTTTAATAAAACAAATGGTAATTAAAAATAACTACTTTGATAAAAGATACACTAAATAATAACTAACAATAACTACAGTATTTATATTCATTTATAAACACATTTATGTTTACGATGATCACTCCAATTTTCATTTGTACCAAACCTTTCATTGAGAGTCTAGAAGTTTCCAGATTCTTCAGCCTGTTCCATTTTTATTAACAGCGAATCCACGCCAATTGGAACTTGTAATAATTCTCTAGATATTTGCTTTCTTTGGTTAACACAGCTTGAACTCGTTGCTGTAGCGTTGTCTTCTTATGTATTTTCGCTTATTTCCTCCAGTTTCAGGTCAGCTACTTCTAAATTCGAGAATTTTACTTTATTCGCCATCGCGATATTAAAAAAAATGTCTTTTCGCGTTGTATATTTATTCAAACAAATATTATACGAGGCTAAGCTGAAAAGTAGGCGAACGAAATGACCTTCAGAAGTACGCCAGGTGGAATGTGTAAGTTATATCACCTCTCTATACGCATGTACAGGTCTCTGGTCGTTGAATTCATCCAGCATGTTTTGAGAAGCAGAAGGAGAAGTGTTCTAGTGCTATGTCAACGCGAGTTAAACAGCGTGCTGTTATCGAATTTTCGAAAAAGTGACTCCTAGTCAAATTCGTCGTCGTTTAAAGCATGTTTATGGTGACGACGCTGTTTATAGGTGTACTGTAATCGATGGGTAATAAAATTTCGTGATTGCCAGCCTGGAAAAGCGAAAATTGTTGATAAAACACACAGCGGACGTCCGATGACTGCCACAGACGGTAAACATTGCAAACTCGTCGACGATTTGATTAAAAATGATCGGAAAATCATTCAAAAGTCTATTGCAAACCATATTGGAATATCCAAGAAACGCAGCGGCTTCATTATCGAACAATTGGGATATCGTAAAATCTGTGCACGATGGGTCTCACAGACCAGAACAAACAGCGTCGATTAGAATTCTGCGAGCAACTTTTTCAGCGCTATCGCGACGAAGGAGACGATTTCCTTTTGAATATTGTGACGGAGGACGAATTATGGGTCCATCATTACGACCCGGAAGAGAAAAGAGCGATAAATATCGACAACCGTCTTATCCTCAGGCGAAAAAGTTCAAAACACAAGCATCCGCAAAAAAATTCTTTTGACTGTGTTTTGGGATGTTCATCGAGTTTATGTGACCGATCTTTTGGAACGAGGGGTAACGGTAAATTATTCTCGGTACACACAGACTCTAAAACGAATTTGTCGTGTTAGAGGCAGTCTGGAACCAATAATCTTGCAATATAACAACACTCCACGCACCTCGGCCGCAACTGCAGAGACTCTGCGAAACCTGAAGTTTGAACTGATTCCACGCTCTCCTTACTACCCCGATCTTGCGCCTTGCGATTTTTATTTTTTTCTCTACTCAAGAGAAACCTCAAGGGTAATCATTACACCTTGAATGATGAGGTGAAGGCAGTTGTCAAGTCCTGGATTCGAGAAAAAACGGAAGAATTTTTCAGTGACGGAATGAAAAAACACGTTACACGTTGCCAGAAATATGTTAGCCTTGACAGTGACTATATAGAAAATAAATATATGATTTTGAACATTAAAAATTGTACTTTAATGTACTTTTTGCCCGATC
The DNA here is from genome assembly GCA_935421215.2 of Melolontha melolontha. NCBI lineage: Eukaryota > Metazoa > Arthropoda > Insecta > Coleoptera > Scarabaeidae > Melolontha > Melolontha melolontha. Next base: position 63,441,547 of record OW285236.1, read on the forward strand.
TTACTATTTGTACAAGCATCTGTCATTATTTTTCAGCCTAACCTCATAACAACTTACAATAATTACAGTATTTGTATTCATTTATATACACATTTATGTTTACGATGATTATTTGACGGCGATTACTGGTTGAATGCGTCATCCTTCCATATACTAATTTCCAGTTTATTCGGAAAGTCTTACGACGCGCTGACGTACATGGCCGATGACGTCATCGGTTAGGTCACCGGTTGACGTAACGTTGCATGATGCACATCACAACATATTCATCTCAAAGCTTAAAAGCCCCTGAAATTAGGAAAAACATACTTTACTTCTGGCGATCTTCGTAAATATGAAAATCGAAAATTGTTCTTTAAATTATACAAGGGGAATTTTGTTATGAATGAAAGGCATTATAGTAAAAGCTTCATTTTATTTTTCAATATATGATCCGCTAACATTGTTTTTCTAATATAACTATACCTTCCAAAAAATTATTTTTCTGCCTACTACGGAATATGCTAATTTTTGTCCCTTTGTTTAATAAATTCCTACATTTAAGCCTTGAAGTTAAGAGTTCTGGTTGAGTTTATGACAAATTCAGATCACCGACTAACGGCCGTTAAAACTGTTAAAATTTAAGTGACTGTTAAGTCACTAACTGGTATTTGCCATTTGTAATTTGGTACTAGCCTACTGTTAATCTCTCTGTTAGTTAGCCGAGAAAAATCGAACGGCAAGTGATTAACTGACGTTTTATAAATAAAAAATACTACATAACCAAGAATATTTATATAATTTTTTCTACACTTATCTTTATTCATAATTGCATACAAGATAATATAATATATCATCAAGTGATTCTGAAGAAGAACATATACCTTTTTATGTCAGGAACAAAGACCTAATTTATTTTAATTTAAATGAACTGGAGTTTTTAAAAAACGGTTTAGATTAAGTAAAAATTATGTTAGACAACAAAAATAATCTAGTATCTTTGCCCGATCAAGTATTAGTATGTCTGAGGTATTTTTCAAGTGGATCTTTCCAGATTAAGATTGGTGTCTTGTTAGGTGTGTCACAAGCGACTGTGCCACCTATTATGGACAAAGTATCTACTGCAATAGTTCAATTGGCACCTCAATTTATAAAATTGCCGTTATTGGAAGGTGAACAATTATGAGTAGAGTGGACCAATCCGGAGCGATATTGGTAAATATTTCATATAAAAGCCGAAAAACGATTAATATATATATATATATATATATATATATATATATATATATATATATATATATATATATAAATTGATAAATTATTGGAGTTTTTCGGCTTTTATATGAAATATTTACCAATATCGCTCCGGATTCGTCCACTCTAATTATGAGTCGTACAGTCATTTTATAATATAGGTGGATTTCCCACTTTAGTAGGTTGCATGGATTGCAAACATTTTAAATTAAGATCTCCAAGATGGTAATGATGCAGAAAGATTTCGGAACACAAAGGCCTGATTCAGCATTAACACACAGGTTATCGGAAATGCCCAATTGAAGATATGACATTTGTTATATCTTTAATCTTTTGACATGACACATTAATATATATGAAGACAGTTTACAACATGAAATGTTTGGGGAAATGCGCCGATGTTGCTGTGCATTAGTCGAAACAATAAGTTAATAAACCAGCAGTTATTTTACATTGGTGAATTTTAGCTAACCTTAACAACTCTACTAAGCTTATCGGACTGTTAGTTAACTAGCTGTTAATTTTAGCATGGTGAATACGGCCGTAAGTCATTTACATCTGACTGACTTATTTTATGTAACCTCTAGGACATATCAACAAAGTCAGAGTTCATTTTCCAGTTTTCTTCGCTCTCGAAGTCATCTAGTGGAACCTCGTCAGTATCCAGAGTCTATGAATGTATGGACTGGGAATGTTATGGGAAGATTCGTAGTATTCGTAGTAATTTTAGCATGCTGAATACGGCCGTAAGTCATTTACATCTGACTGACTAATTTTATGCAACCTCTCGGACATATCAGCAAAGTCAGTGCTCATTTTCCAGTTTTCTTCGTCCTCGAAGTCATCTAGTTGAGCCTCGTCAGTATCCAGAGTCCATGAATCTACTGGAAATGTTATGGGAATATCCGTAGTAATGTGTAGCACGGATCTTATAAGTTAAGGAAAATTTTGTTATTTTACATTAGTTCTAGATTCACTTGAGTATAAAAAATATAAATATGCTTTTCATATCATCACAAAGATATGCAGATAGAAAGTAGATTCGGAATAAGCAGGAAATTTTTTATAAGAATTACCTACCTTCATGTAACATTCAAAAAGTTTAATTTTGTATGTCAGTGTAATTTAGAAAAAATAAAAATTCACTGCTGAAATCTTTCCATATAGTCAAAAATGAACAAATTTCATTTAATTTGGTCTTCCATTTAGCAAGAAAGCCTGAAAAAGACGTATTATTGATACTAAATTTTCCGAATTAAAAGTCCGGATTAAGGGTATATTTACGTAACGTTTATATGGCTCCTCGGAAATGTAAAGAAAAGGAAAATGAGAAAAAAACTTCTCTATAATTAGATGTCTGCGGAAACCTGAAATATTTACGAGTTCGTTTAGAACGGCAGGCAGCCTTCTTCTCGATCGATATTTTGATATAACTGTGCCTGTATAACATAGAATGCATGCTTATTCAACATTTATATCGTAGAAAGGTACTGTTTATAAGAAGAAAAGAGCAAGTTTTGATTTCTCCTTGGCGAACATTTAATAAAGAATCAATGTCAGAGGTAACGTTAGGTAAATCGATATTTATGTGACTTTGTCCTAGTAAATAGGAATTTAAATTAAATATTTCTTTACTGGCATTTTTGTCGATATGTATTTCTAAGGTAAATGAACATTCAGATTCTTCATATCTTCTACATACAATGTAAATTTTGACGTTTTCTGATTACGTACAAGGACAATAAAATTGATCAATTTTATTGTCTTATATATATAGTTTTATATATATATATATATGTATATATATATATATATATATATATATATATATATGTGTATATATATATGTATATATATATATATATATATATATATATTGAAGTGATACCTTGTAAATTATATCTTGTAAAACACAGCTGGTTACTAAAATTGTAAATAACTTAAATTTATCTTTATGAAAGACACATTAAAATTAAATTCTTAAAAACATTCTTGCAACTTTTTAATTCTCTTTAATTTAAACTAAATCAGTGTACTTGAGTTATTTTCTATTTGATTTACAGTAAGTGTGGATGTTATTATTTTAACTAAAAATAATTTAAATCAATGCTTGATTTCTCAGAATCGGCTTCTGTAGATGAAGACCTCATTCTTAACAAACAAACAACCCACATTTTAACAATATTTCAGTTAATTTCATAGCTGCAATCTTTGTGGTATCGTTTGTACTATTGGCTCAAGTCTTTCTGGTGTGATTTCTAATACTGCGGCGTCAATTATACAAATAAACACGAAAAATAAGCAAGTCGAATGAAATAGGTAGATTATATAAGTGTCAAAATTTGACAGTAGTAATGTATTTGACTAGAACAACATTAAGCTGCCTACTTATTGTTTTACAACGTTGTCAGATGTGTTTTTCGTCAAAATAAGTTAATAAACAAATATTAAAAACAAACTTTAAAATCAAAAAGAAAACTTTAACGAAAAGATAATAACAACAATTCTTCTTTCTTCTAAATTGTAGCTCTTTCTGTCAACAAATATCGAGTAATAATGCATATTTCAAGACTGAAAGTCCGAACTTTAGGAACCTCGTGCAAAGATATGGAGGATGGTACAACATTTTCGTATTAGGATTTTGGACTCCGAATTTAACGAAGAACATCGCCGCGTGTAGTGGGTCCGCCAATTTATACACACCTTGTATATATATATATATATATATATATATATATTATGTATGCGAATCGTAATCCTTTTTATTTTTTTCTTTCTCTTATTTTTAATCTAAAGTAAATAAAGCTCTTACATCTTTTACAAATGTTTTTATTTTTTACAAAATATATTATATATTAAATCATTAGTATTTTAATTAAACGTGGACGTGGTATTCTTTAATTTCTTCCTCGACTAGCTCTTCCTTATGTGCACATAGACTTGTATCTTCTTTTTTCTCAGGGGATTATTTATTACTTAAAAAAAAATAGTTTTTTTAAACTGTTATTTTAAATTGGGATCGTGGATCCTCTATAAACGAGAACAAAGAACAGATAATGTATTTGAAATTCAGGGACTCTTTGTATTATGATATTTAATTTTGAATTTGGTTCATGAATTGAAAACTTATTTTTATATTAATAATTTGATATTTACAAAAATAGTTGTTTTTATTATTGGCATTTATCTGACCTTATTTTGCTCACTGACAGATGGCACTTTTTTCTTATGGTAATTTTCATTTTTATTTAATATCCGTGTTTATTTTTCTTAGGCAGTACCTAACTTCTTAAATGGCTATTTGTCTTTACCCAACTTTCTCGACTCTTGACTGACACTATTCCATTTATTTTTCTTTTTCACACGAAGTACGTGTATATTTTTTATTTGACTAATACGAGGTACGTATTATTTATTTGATTTTTCTACACGAAGTACATGTTTTTTCATCAGCGTCAAAAAAACAGTTCTTCAATTTTTTCGGTCTTTTGCTTTTATAACATTTAAATTCAGACAAGAACCATTCGAATTTTTCAGGACCTCTTCTTCTTACTTTTTCAATGCCTTTTTGGAATTTGATGATATTATTATTGAAAATTATCCCTATTTTTTCTATTACTATTCAGGCAATTATTTTTGGTGAAAATCTTCCTTCAGTTGGTTTGTAGAATCCCGATGTCTTTGAATCCTGTTCGAATGTTATTCTTATTGAATAATTGAATTGATTCGGCATTTACTTGATGAAGATCCATAATTTAAAATAGAAATAAAACTACGGTTCTAATCTTCACTTTTAATCTTTAATCGTAACACGACAATTGTTTCGCCGGCACACTGTCTTCCTCAGGTGCTTACATCTAAAGAGTACGTTACAAACTAAACTAAATATATATATATATATATATATTTTGTGGTAGGTCAAGCCTACACGTAAGGATCCCCGAGAATTATGAAATACAGATCATTTTATAGTTAGAATGTTAATTTTAGAACTTAAGATATATTTGGAACTGCATTTTTCACCTGTCACATCAATAAAGTTAATTTCGCGTTTTAATTGCTTAAATTTAAATCTCATATTTATTTATTTACATGTGCTCATTTGCCTAAGTCATTTTCCTTCTATATTTTATGTTACCGAAGATTTTTAACTTAATTGATTGATCATTAATGTCACATATATTTTAGGAAAACTGTACAGATTCAAAATTGTATATAGCGGGAAATATCCCAATTAAAGATAGGCATAAAATGAAACTTTTAACATTCCAATGACAATTATTTATATGATAAAACAAAATATATAATTTTTGTAAAATATCAAAACGATGTGTTAATAAATTATTACTTTTAATAATATTTATAACGAGATTAAATAAATACATACAAGAAATACGAATGAGAAGCCAGCATTCAAAACAAACGATAGTTGGCGTCATGTTGTTGAAAATCCCAAAAACACGCCGACGTATTCAAAAAGTGCCGCTCTGAAATTTAGAAAGAAAACATAAAATAAAGTATAAAAACCATACTACGAGTATAATCAACACATCGCCTACTTACCAAGCACCGTTCGACGTAGTTTCCGTATCCACATACCTTCCAGTTCGTTATAAAATGAAATTTCCATTTTCCCGGAGACACCATCCGAACTAACCGAAGCCAACAGGGACACTACCAGAAATTATACGTTGTCCGAGTCCTGTATCCCGAATATTGGAACTTCAAACAAATTATTTTTATTTATATATCCTTAAAAAAAATATAATTTTTTAAAATTAATTTTACTTTATAAACACTATCGTAGATATTACCATAGGTATGCCTCATAAGTTAATTTATAATTAAAATACTTTTAAAGAATTAGAAGAATACAGTTCCTTTGATTTTATTTTAAAAAGTTTAAGTTAGATAGATTCAGTTTAGCACGTTATCATAGAATATCATCACGTAACCTAAACTTATTGAATTTAACTGATGACGTGACTTTTATGTAGATTAAAATTTATACTTTTATCATGTTTACCACTTACCTTGTTAATCGAAACTCCTATTAAACAATTTACATTTGCTTATCACTCTCTCGTTTTATTTAGAAGACTTTACATCCAGAATATACAAATATTTAATAATTTGTTTTCCACCTGCACACATATTATAGTTGAGTACCGGTCCCGCAAAATTATTATCTTTATGAAGCACTAAATAGAGTCTCATTGTTCTGCTAGTCGGACGTATAACATAAAATTACTCTTAAGAAATAAACAACAAGAGTTTGACCGAGGAAGAAGCTGTATAGGTTAAGTATAAATCATTTATGTACGTTTATTTACAAATTTAATTATACGCATATGACAACTATAACGTTTTAAACGCAACTCCATCTTTAGGTAATATTTGTACCCACATTTGGATATATATATATATATATATATATATATATATATATATATATATATATATAATAACTTCGTGACCTTGGTATGATATGGTAAACCTAATCAGTAGGCGATTAAAGGTCTGTATATTACTTCAAAATATATGTATTTAAAAAACTCTACATGTTTCGGCTGTATACGCCTTTTTCAAGAGAATACAAAATATGAAAATTCATATTTTGTATTCTCTTGAAAAAGGCGTATACAGCCGAAACATGTAGAGTTTTTTAAATACATATATTTTGAAGTAATATACAGACCTTTAATCGCCTACTGATTAGGTTTACCATATATATATATATATATATATATATATATATATATATATATATTTATATTAGAATTATTTTAAAAATTATTCTACCAATTGATTTACAACTTATTGGTATTTTTAACGTAATATTCACATGCATTTGTATTTACACCTTGTCAGCATATATTAATTGTCGGCCCAACGTAGGTTGTTATCCGGTTTATATTTATATATATATATATATATATATATATATATATATATATATAATCAAGAAGGATAGTATTATTTTACAATGTTTTTAAAGAAATTTATGAATTTACACAAGTATTGTCGGTAGTGAGAAAATGTGGCACATCTGGTCGGCACTAACTGTATATTATAGGGTACTAAACATGTTTACGCATAGAATTTGTTTAATAAACTACATATACATTTGTATTATCGTCTAAACAGATTTTAAGTAAATAAATTTAATAAAGGCGAGTTATTTAAATCTAATTGGTCATTTAATAAATTGTCTGTTTTAATTTATTGATTTCTAAACTTTCCAGTAAATTTAATTTGTTGCCTTTATTTTCTAAATGCAGAATTTGAAAATCTTTATCGAAAGTGTGGTTTTTCAAACGATCTTCCTGTTTGACCGACATATATCCTACCGCATCCACACATTAACTTATAAACTCCAGATTTCTTATTTTTGTCTGTTTTATCTTTATTGTTTTTAATGTGTTTGGATAAATTATTATTAGTTTTGAAAACCGTGTTAATATTAAGTTTTTTTAAATAACTTGAAATATGCTTATTAGGTGTCCCAATGTACGTTTGTAATCTAAATTTTGAATTTTCCTTATCATTTATTGCAGGATATGCCATAGAGATTGCTCTTTTGAAAAGTTTTTTTGTCAGCATATTTTCAATTAAAGTATCTGTGTAGCCGTTATTGATAGCTATTTGTTTGACTAAATTTAATTCTTTTTCATAATTTTCTTTAGATAGTTGATAATTAATTAATCTATGTAAAAAACTATGGAAACTCGCTAATTTGTGTTGTATGGGATGTGTTGATAAATATCAAACTCTAATTTATTGTTGATTTTTTTAATAGTTAGATCCAAAAAATTAATACTATTGTTTACTTCTTGTCCCATGGTAAATTCCATATTTTTATGAATAGAATTGACGAATTCTAGTAGCAAGTTTAATTGTCTTTGTGTTCCAGTGAAACAAAGTACAATATCATCTACATATCTATGCCAAAAGAAAATATTCTGTCTTAGGGGATTATTAAAAATGATGGATTCTAAGTGGTTCACGAAAATTTCTGAAAGTAATGGACTTAAGGGGTTACCCATAATTAGTCATTCCTTACAAGCGTATATTGAATTATTAAATTGGAAGTAATTGTGTTTCAGAACTATATTTAACAAGTCTAAAATTTCAGCTTTAATTACCGGGTTAGTGTTCTTAGCTATAAGTAAATTTTCAATTAAATTAATGGTTTCGGCTGGAGGGACACTCGGGAATAAGTTTTTAACGTCAAAAGATACCAATTTTGCATTATGAGATATTGAAATATTTTTAATTTTATTAATTATTTCTAAGGATTTTTTTATGCTGTACTGTGGCTTAAAGTTAGTGTATTTAGTAATGATATCAATAAGTATTTTTGATATTTTAACAGAAGGTGCTGTAACATAAGAAACAACTGGTCTGATGGGATCGTTTTGTTTATGTAATTTAATTAAAGAGTATAATTTAGGAGGTTGAGGGTTCATAATTACTAAACTTCTTTTCTCTTTTTCGTTAATAACAACATTTATATTTTTTAAAGTGTTTTTAATAGCTAATTGATATGAGTTTGTAGGGTCTTTGTTAAGTAAGACATACTTATCTGAGTCCAAAAAGTCGTATGTCTTAGATATATAATCTTGTTTATTTATAGCAATAACTGTTTTACCCTTATCTGCTCTAGTAAAGATGATGTCATTCTGTATAGATTTATTTTTAATAGTTTTAACTACAATATGTTCTTGGTTAAAATAATTCTTTCTTTTCTGTTGTTTAATGATTTTCGCTACTTGAAATTTATGGTTTAAATTATTAGGAATGTCTGACAATGCTAGTTCAGTTTCAACTGCTAAGTATTCTAAAGAGTTTTTATTTATATTTGGTTTTATATTATAGTTAAAACCTTTTCTTAATAAATTAACTTCGTCTGAACTGAAATTGGTACTAGTTAAATTTTGAAACCTTTTGAAGAAAATGTGGTTAGAAATTTGTGTTTTGTTATTAACAGGTTTATTTGCTTTTTTATGCATTAAATGATTAATCTTCTCTTTTTGTCTAACATACTTTTTATTAATAATTTCGTTAACTTGAAATCTAATTTGTGAATCTAATAAATAAAATTCTATATTCATGAGTCTATAAGTTAATTCTGAGTGGATTACCTTAAGATAAACGTTGTAGACATCCCGTCTGTGATATTGGGATCTTCTCTCTTCCTTAATCCACCTCTTCTTTCCTTCTCTACTTCCTATTTTCGCTGCTCTACTATTGTGCTTCGTTTTTAATTCAACGTATCACGGGAAAACTTCATTTTTTAAACACTTGTTGAAAAACCAGATGTATTGTGTTATATTATTATAATTTAATTAATTAATACCAAAATACACACTAACCCGTGTGTATTTTGGTTTCTTCTATGACTTTTAACTGTTTGTTCTTCTTTCAGTTGTCGATATGGATATTATTTTATCTAAATGAAGTTGGAATTATTATATTACGATGGTTTTTTTCTTAATAAAATGTAATTGTGTTATCTTTGGTGTATCCTTTTTAGTAGTATTTTAGTTTTAATATTAAGCATAGAGGAGTTTGCTAACTAAAATCCTGAAATGTCCTATCGTAAGGTAACTCCTGGCCAATTTTTCTTCCATTTTGAAGAATTTTCTTTCGGTTTCACCGTTTCTAAGTTAAAAATTTTATAATACGGTTATTTATTATCCATAATATGTTAATATATATATATATATATATATATATATATATATATATATATATATATATACATATACATATATATATTTATATAAATTCACTAATATTTGGATTATCGGTCTGTTTACATTTAAACTCAAAAGTTGTTTCTCAACATTTCGCCAATAAATTCATCATAGCATCAGGAGAAGCTATAAAATTGCAATATACACTTTACTCTTATACTAATATATTCAAAAAAAGAAAACTTACAGCTAGAGTTAAGCGTTGACGGTCTCATTAATTAATTTACACATAATTGTCACTAGCAACTCACAAATAAAACATAAGCATTACATTTTAAACAACAACTAAAACTGTAAAATTTCAAGTTGACCTTTTCCACATCAAATTTTAGTTGGTTAGTTAGTTGGTTAGCTTGTCTTTCAGTCGAATATCTCCGGGGCAATCGTGTTATTGGGGTAAGTTATTAAATTATATAGGATTTACTGTGTGTAAGTAGGTGCGTATAACTGTTAGAGTTAGATCTCGTTATTGGCAGGTAACAATATTTGTGAAGAACTTAAAACCAGTTAGACACGAAATAAACTTTGTGACAATTTTGACAGATCATATTTACTTTTCATGGCTTACTACTACGATTTTTCTTGATAATGCTCAATTTAGTGAGAGATAGGTATATGGAAATCTATACTTGTACGACGCAAAATATTTATCCACTTATTACGGTGTGCTCATCTACAGGTGTTCCATTAAAGAAAACGATTTTTCTTTAATTAAAGGTTACTTAAATAATCAATAAAGTAAGAGATTTATTAAATGTTTAGACATTACTCAGAATTCTACACCTTTCGTTATCTCTAATTAGAAATATGGCGTAGTTCAGTTCAAATTCGCTTTAGATATGTGGTTTTAAAAAGTGTTCGAAAAAACAAAAAGATTCCCAAAAATCAAAATAATTAAAAAGCGGTTAATTTTTTACAAAAGAAACCTGAATATAAAGTGTTATAGCACTTTACAAGGAATCCAAAAAGGAATAAAAATATAACATTCCATTTAATAACAAAGTTGGCTATGATTTCTGGTATAACCGAAAGTGGTGCATGAGTGTAAATATTTTAACATATCAAGTATCAAGATGCCTAAGTATCAAGGTGTCCTGTTAACATAGAAAACTTTTAACGAACGGGTTATGCGAAAAATCCTGTATAAATGCGCTCTAATTATATTGTTCGACAAATGACCGTAACTAGGTATACGGCAGTAATTTTTGAGTATTCTAAACGTGTAATTCTTTATTTACCATTTACAAAAGGAAAATAAAATAACTGGACAATATTATGCTGATGTACTGACACATTTCGATGCCCTATTGAAGGTAAACGAACGTATTTATTGAGAAAGAGAGTTTTTTCTAACAAAATAACATGCCCTCTCATTCATCTGTTATTGCAATCGTTGAATTTGTGGATTAGGATGATCCAGATTGTTGCCTCATCCACACACGTTCATCAGATCTTACCTTGAGTGATTTTCTCTTGTCTCCGAACTTGAAAAATGGCTCTGTGGTAAGAGATTCGGGGCATTATTATTATTATTATTATTATTATTATCTCTTCCACTCACAAGAACCATTCGTTCTTGGTTGCCATTATCTTACCCCATCGGTTCATTCGAACAAGATGTATGGCATAGTTATCTATCATTCATTTATTTTATATGAATATTGATTATAGTAGATACTTACCAGTACTTTCAAGGTGTGAACATATGTGTTGTCCGCTGCTAGCAGCTTGTGTCTCTTTCTGTGCATGAACTTGTGTGTTGGTTGCTCTGGCAGCTTGCGTCTCTCTCTGGGTGTGTGGTTTTGTGTTTGTGCGAGCGCGCAATAGTAAGGGTGTTGTATGTTGGCGCGCTCGTGCGTGTGTTTAGTGACCGGTCGCGTTAATTTTGAGAGATCGGAGAACCAGCCGCTGCGCGGGGCCGCCAACCCTTTCCCGGCAACTTCTTTACTTTTCCGTGCAGTACTTCGACGGCCCGACCCCCGCCCCATCGAGGCAAGGCGCAGACCAGCGAAGCGCACCCTGCACGGGGTTGCTCATCGCCAACCGAGGGAACACTCTTAGCGGCTACTTCGGTCGACGACGGTCACACTTTGTGCCATCTTAACGTTTTCCGCCATTGCGGGGGCACTGCACACACGTCGAACGTGTGTGTGCTGTTAACGGCAGCCTAGCCAGGTGACCTCCCGGCCACGTTGCCCACGTTCGCGCACTCCAACATCAGTTTAGCACGCGACGTATTATTGCAGCCGTGTCTAACAAGACACTTTTTTGCATTTTTAAATAAAGTTTTTGGTAGAGCTCCAAAGTATTCATGGACTTGTGTAATTTCTTTGGAATTTCTCCAGTTGCGCCAATCACAATTGGGTCTATTAGGACCTTGTCCATCTTCCACATAGTCTTGATTTCGTCGCTGAGAGGTAAATATTTATTTACCTTCTCACTATAGTTCCTTGCAGTGTTTTTTGCCAACGGAACAGCAATGTCAATGCTGTACGTTACCTTGTCCTTCTTCAGTGTCAGTATTATATCTGAAATATTGTTGGGAATTGTTTTATCTGTGATTATTTGGCGATTCCAATATAATCGAGAATTTTCGTCCTGGCAAACTGAAGTTGCTTCATATTCATAATACGGGACATTTTCAGAATACGACAAGTGCTTTCTGTCTGAGCAGCTGGTGTAATATTTTTGCAACCCTGTTGTGCCTCTCGAGATATTGTTTGGGGGCAAGTACAGAGCATCCTGCCATCAAATGATCAATTGTTTCTTCCTTATCTGCGCATACACGACATTTAATGTCAGATAAATTCTCCTTAAGAATTTTTTTCCTATAGGAACGCGTTGGAATTACTTGATCTTGGGTGGCGGCTATGAATCCCTCTGTTTCTGCAAACAGGTTACCTGTATACAGACATGCCTGCGACGCTGAGGTGTCAAAATTTTCAGATCCAATTGTTAACGGATACTTGCCATGCAAAGATTTATTTTTCCATCTCTCTATCTGCTGGGGTATACTTAATATTATCAGAATAATTGAAACATACATGAGTAGGTAAACCCCACCAGTTTTGTATAATACAAAGGTATTTTTAATAATATAAAATATTATTAAAAATCTGGTGTGAAGAACACAAATGCAGGTTCACTATTAATATTTTCTGTGAACGTGTCCGAATATATCCTATCCCCAGAGACGTAGATACGTATTTCACCTTTCTACAGGCTCATCGGTACGCCCCTGCTGGAGAAAGGATATTCCCAGACACATTCACAGAAAAGAACCACATCGCCCTATCACCGTAATTATTCAGACCGAGCGCAGAAGTAAATTCGCGCTCGGTCTGAATAATTACGGTGATAGGGCGATGTGGTTCTTTTCTGTGAATGTGTCTGGGAATATCCTTTCTCCAGCAGGGGCGTACCGATGAGCCTGTAGAAAGGTGAAATACGTATCTACGTCTCTGGAGATAGGATATATTCGGACACGTTCACAGAAAATATTAATAGTGAACCTGCATTTGTGTTCTTCACACCAGATTTTTAATAATATTTTATATTATTAAAAATACCTTTGTATTATACTTAAGATTCTCGTGGATGGATTGAATTCATCGTTAGCCAGTTTGAGTGGCGTAAAATTGTCCATTTGAAGAATCGCATTATGCAATCTACTTTCTTTCGACTTTCGCAGAAAGTACTCTCGTAAATTATTTACCTGTGTATAATGCCTGCATTAAACACTCGGTATTCCTCTACCTCCTTCTCTTTTTGGTAAGTGGAACCTTTCGATCGCACTACGTGGGTGATGAATTCTAAATTTTCTGGCTTCTACCCTTGTCTTGATGTCTATTGCTTCAAGTTCAGTATCAGTCCAGTGAATTATTCCAAATCCATAAGTAAGTACGGAAGTTGCAAAGCTGTTTATTGCCTTGGACATATTTCTTGCCGACAATCTGGTTTTCAACAACGATCGCAGCCTAGAGAAATACTGATCTTTCGCTGATTCTTTTGCAATATTGTGTTCTACTCCTCTAGCCTGCAAATAACCAAGATACTTATAATAGTCGTTGCTCTCCATTCCAATAACTAGTCCTTGTCCGCCTTCCACTTCGAACCCACGATGTTCAACCCATTGTCCCTTTCCTATGCAACTTATTTTGCATTGTTCCAATCCAAATTTCATTTATTATTATTATTATTATTATTATTATTGTTATTATTTCCTCCATTCACAAGAACATTCAATTTGTCCTTGGTTGCCAGGGTGTTAACCCATCGGTTCGTGAGAACAAGATGGCTGGCATAACTGTCATAATACTATTATTATTGTTTATTTCTTATTTCCAGGTATTTCTCCGTAATCTATCTATGCGGCTCTACTACATATGGCATGCTTCATTCATAGTAAGCAGATAATAATACCACTCCCATGTAGAGGGGGTTACATTTACTCGGCCCAGAGGGTCCGGCGCTTTAGTTGTTGTGTTGACGAAGTGGGTTGAAATGAATGTATCTCAACAACATCCTCGCCTGAGTCTTTTGTTTCTACTGAAGCATGCCATGTTTGTGTTTCATGCCCAATAATTGCCTAATGCCTAATAATAATGCCAATAATTCGCTATTTCAGTCCTTGCTTGTTAATCAGTGTTTGGAGCAAGTGTACCTGATTGGGGCTGCTATCCCAACCCAACGGTTAGCTCAGGAAACCGTGGGGTCGCTAGTCCCCAGTAACCTAGCTCTAGGCTACCCTGTGCGGGTTTGTTATTATTATTATTATCATTATTATTATTATTATTATTATTATTGTTATTATTATTATTATCATTATTATTACTATTATTATTATTATTATTATTTACTTTATAAGTTTTGTTATGGTTATAAGATAATCTTATAAATTTGACGTGCTTAACAGATTATACGGAAAATTTCAGCTCACTCGGCATTAATATTATTTTTAATATTTCATCATTTATAATTCCTCTTTCAGTTATATTTCTGGATTATTTTTACGATTTTAAGTGTACATAGAACTTAAATGTCAATATTCCATTTGATACTTCCATATTCTATGCTTTCATTTCCAAAATCGTTTTAGTCGGATTTGTATCACATTAATAAAAACTCATCGAATCAGCACAAAAGTAAAACCATTTGTCAATGCGTTCTACGTTCTTTTTTCATTCCATTTTACTCCAATATTTCCATATATATATATATATATATATATATATATATATATATATATATATATATATATGTACATCAGTCACTCAGTCAGTCACAGATGGCACTGTCGTCGTTTTCGTTTAAATGTTTTCGAATTCAAATTTAATATCAATATAATATCCGAGTGTGCTGAGGGACGAACAAGAACTAAACGTTGGACTATTGAAATACGTGACTGAAGCCGTGCCCGGGGAATCAAGGAGTTAAGTCGTCAACTGCGGTGCTAATGTCCTTCAGCTCATTTATATAAACGACCGGCTTTGCATTTTCGACGAGTAGATTGGGATGCGAACAGATTTGGTGACTTTAATTAAAAAATCAAATGCAAAAGAAACAGGAGAATATTATAAACAAACAGAGATAATAGAGGCAAATATTATTTGGATGATTTAGAGTCAGCGGTCGATTTCTAGAAAGTTTGTTTTCGTTTCCCGAACAAGGCAAAGTTGATGAAAATAAAATTACGTTACGAATACAATTTTGGCAGAAGTTAGGTTATAAATTTGAACTTTATCCATTATAAAATTAATCAAGGGTTATGTAATGCAAAAATAATATTTATACAGCAAACGGCAACCTATTGCGAAAACGAACGGTGATATGATTGGTGTTTAGCAGTAAACAAATGGTTAGAACTGATATAAGTGCAAAAAGTAGGTATAGTCCAATTTTGAGTAAATGTTTCATAACAGCAAAAATATATAAATATGTTTTTCTACTCCTATTTAGTAATGCACTCATTAACATAGTACTTTATATATATATATATATATTATAGGGTGACAATGGTTTGTATGTAAAAAAATTTTTGTTCGAATTTTAAAGTTTTTTCAACGGAATATTGTGCCAATAGGTCCAAGAGTTTTGTGCCGAAAATTTGAGCCAAATCGGACAACGTTTTCTGGACGCGCATCCAGGTCAAAGGTCAGGTATTTGCATATTTCACAGCTAGTATGAAATAAAGTTGAGAAACCCATATATTTTCTACTTTATTTTACAAAAACATCTGGATTCTGTAGACTTTTAATAAAGAGGACACTCAAATAGTTTTTTTGGGAACTAACTCTCAAATTTCCCTTGCGTCAAAGTGATCCACAAACTATTTTATTTCAAAAATGTTTAATATATGTATGCCATTATTGGCAATGTATATAAATTCTGTGTACTTTTGATAAAATAACTTAAAAATATTGCAGGAAAAAGTTAAGATACAAATTTTCAATTAACATAAAGTTTTTACATTTCAATATGATACGTTTTTTTCCAACCTTAGCTTCTTATATTTTTTAAATTTCTCCATATTAGACAAATTTTGTAAATTGAAAATGCAATAATTGCAAAGAAATATTAGAAAAAACAATTGACACAAAGCAGGATGGAATATGCATATATTTTCTGCTGCGCTACCAGCGTCGACCGCATTCAATGGTCAATCTACTACTTTTTCTAATTTTAAAAACAAAAATTATGATCGGTGATTTGGTAGGTTTTTTTTCTTTTAAAATCTACAGATCAAAATCTTTTTGCAGAGAATATAGATTAGCATTTTTTGAATACAGCTGCCTATATTTTTGTACCACCTGTAAAATATTAAACCATGTCAAGAGAAAAAAAAATTAAAAAAGTTATAATATATGATAGTTACTTTCATTAAATGTTGTTTCTGTTCCTCATCTTTTGTTATTTTGTCATGGTATTCTTGAATTAACTTAATGCCTCTTTCAGCACAATCATTAACAACAGCCAAGTTTTGAATAATTTGTTTCGCTCTTAGGTACTCTCCTGTAACACTCCAAGAACGTGGATCGTTGCTGAAAAACTCTATTGAAATTCCAAATCTCTTGAAAACTTTTTTGGTATTTTTTGAAAACAAATCTTGTAAAATATCAGAGTTGTCTCTGAAAATAAAACTTTTTAAGTTTTCCTTCTTTATTATTAGCTTCTTTGCTATCTCTTCATCCTCATTTCCAGATATATCTACAGACATATTCGCTACTAGCTTGCTTTTTGTTATGTTGTCTATCCTTTCGTCAAACAAAGAAAAGCCCACACATTCTTCGCTTAAGTAATACAGATGATTTAATACCTTTGAAATGGCTTTGTCCGCAATATTTTGATTGACTGTTTTGTAGTTTTCCAATTTGCTCAAAAACATAATATCATTTAAAGCAGCTTTATCCGCTTTATTTGAATCAAACCAAAAATTTGAATAACAACTTACAATGAAACCTGTTACTTCTATCAAAGCACTGATTTCAAAATCTGTCACTTCAGGAAATTGATTGCGAAAAATCACTATCTTTAAAGAGTATATAGCCTTGGCCATCCATCTTGCGTAGTGCAGTGCACCGGGTTTTCTGAATTTTATTCCTAAAGGAGGATTGCCACCAAGGAATATAATTACTAACTCCAAAAATTCTTTATAATCATTTCTCGGGAATGAATCGTTCAT
Source organism: Melolontha melolontha (assembly GCA_935421215.2). Taxonomy (NCBI): domain Eukaryota; kingdom Metazoa; phylum Arthropoda; class Insecta; order Coleoptera; family Scarabaeidae; genus Melolontha; species Melolontha melolontha. The sequence continues at coordinate 63,459,220 of OW285236.1, forward strand.
TTTTCCTAAAGCAAAATCTAAAAGTTCACCAACATTATCGCCTATAATTTCCATAATTCGTGGATGAGCTATTCCTGGCACAAAACTATCTGTATTTATTTCTGGCCAATGTTTTTTGAATTTTTTAAAAATCGTTATGTCCGGTCCAGAAGACACTCCAACATTGGCCTCCGTAAAAACTGCTGCCAAAACAATTTCGAAAATATGGTGTCTGCAGCCTAGAAATAGAATTTCTCTTCCAATAGATCTCTCCAAAAGCACACATGCACCTTTCAATCTACCAGTGTTGGATGATGTTGTATCAAAAACAAACGCTTCCGTTCGTTCCAAAATATGTTTGTCTTCTAATGCATCATAAACTGCAGAAGAAATTTCCGCTCCAGTCCCAGAGGGAATATCAGGCATATCTATAATTTGCTCTAGGCCTGGAGCCGTAGCAATTATAGCCAAACGGTCTTCTGATTTTCCTGTTATTGTCGATAACAGTTTAGTGTCCCAATGGATGGTCAAAGGTTGATCACTTGCAGTAAACTTTTCTATAATTTTTTCACTTTGCGTTAATCTTAATTGCGCTCTTTCCCGACTTATGGAGGTTCGATTTAAAATATAATCGGATGTATTAAGTCCGACGGCGTCAATAACTGCAACCAATAAGTGTACAGCATCTCTCTGACTTATTTTTAACTTGTCGAAAACTGCAGCTAGTCTTGACGTTAAGACACTTTGCTTTTTCGTACAAGAAGTACTGCGAAAACGTTTTGCCTCAATCGAACATTCAGAATATTCATCCTCTGATGTTGCAGCATCTTCAGACGCGGAAAATTCAATCATATTGCAGGCTGAAATAAATTTTGTCACAGTTCAGTACTTCCAACAAAAATTTAAAACAACGTTATTTAACATTTAATTAAATTTTTACCTGATGAAGTTGATGGTAATTCGTCACTTGATTTTTTACGCAACTCTTCTTGTTTTTTGCGATTTCTTATTCTTTCCTCTTTTTTTTTTAGATTACAGTCGACTCCCAACATACAACCTTCGCGACCTTTCATTCTTTGTTTAATTAAAAATTGCTTGTCTTCTTCTAAATCTATTAGTTCCAGTGCATCGGTACGAGCAATATCGAAGAGATCGCCTAAATTATCGCTCCACAGTTTTCTTCTGTTTTTATGAATGTCGGACACTCTAGATATATTTTTTTTTAAATCTTTCCATTCCTCATACAGGCGCAACATTTTTTTTGTACACCAGTGCAAATCGTGAACAGGAATACGGGCCTTTTCCCAAAAAATTTTACACTCTCTTACCACAAGATCAGCACTATCTTTTGCAGTTAATTTCGTTGTCCTCATATTATGAAAAAAAACTTTGAGGCAGTCCCCCTTCGAGGGAAGTTTAGAACCAACTATTTGGTGTTTTGAATAGCCTATTAAAAATATTTCTTCCCTTAACGAGGGCATTGTTATATATTTTTACCAAATTCACAAAAAATCTCTAACCAAAAGCACTTTACACAAGTAATTCACACGACTGAATGCAATTTATATAATTCTTGGGGAAATACATAATTCAGTCGTATTTTAAAAATCTAGTAGGCCTTGAAATTTATCAGTAGAATCCGTTAAAAATAATGGTTGTTTTAAAATATTTGACATGTAGATGGCGTGATTTAATACAAACAAACAAATGTGTTTTTGTAGTTAACGTTTTTGAATAAAAGCATCTATTTTCCTAATTTCCTGACATAAAGGAAAGGTTAATTACCAAAAAAGTTCTTTTTACTATTTTTTTCACTAAAATATATAAATCCACATTTTTTCATTAAATATTGAAAAAAAATAAACGAGTTCAAAAAATTTATTTCGTATATATTGTAAAATATGAAAATACCTGACCTTTGACCTGGATGCGCGTCCAGAAAACGTTGTCCGATTTGGCTCAAATTTTCGTCACAAAACTTTTGGACCTATTGGCACAATATTCCGTTGAAAAAGCTTTAAAATTCGCGAAAAAAATTTTGGCTGTCACCCTAATATATATATATATATATATATATATATATATATATATATATATATATATATATATATATGTATATATATAATCAAGACGTTTTCTACCATAAGGTGTAAAGGTTTACTTTCTCTAATGTATGAATTTCTTCCACTTCTCCCGGTCACTGGCTTCCTTCATAGCTTCTCCAAATTCTTTGTTTCTCCCCTTCAGTATTTCTGCTATCGCCATATTCCACGTTTTCCTTGGCCTGCCTCTGTCTCTTTTCCCGTTTGTTCTAGCTTGCCAAATGTTTTTTGTTGGTCTTCTCTCGTTCATTCTTACTAGGTGTCCGAACCATCTCAGTTGATTTTGTTCAATTGTTTCAATGATTGATTTTACATTTAATTCCTGACTTATTAACTCATTTCTTATTTTATCCTTTCTTGTTACTCCCTTAATTCGTCTTAGATACTTCATTTCCATGGATTGGACTCTGCTTGTCATCCTTTTGTTTAGGACCCAACTTTCGCTGCCATAGGTGAGTATTGGTCTATATATAGTTTGGTACACTGTAATTTTTGTTTTCCGACTAATTTCTTTCTTTCCTATGAAGGCTTTACTCAGTGTGTGATACACTTTTGATGCATTATTTATCCTTTCTGTTATTTCCTCATCCATTTTTCCATCACTTTGTATCATTATTCCTAAATATTTGTAACGATCCACTTGTTCCAATTTCTTTGTTCCTATCCTTACATTTATTCTTTGTTGCTTTCCTATGCTCATTACTTTGGACTTTTGTGTGTTAATTTTCATTTTTCTCTTATTTAATTCTTCTTCCCACATTTTCAAATTATCTTGTAACTGCTTTTCTCCTTCTGCACAGATCATAATGTCGTCTGCAAAGGCGCATTCTCTCAGCTTTACCGGTCTTAAATTTCTATATCCAATATTCACTTTCTTGGTTTTAGTGCTTATTTCTTTTAGTATGTCATCCATTATTACTATAAATAGTGTGGGACTGAGGACACCTCCTTGTTTTAACCCTTCTTCTACCCTAAATTCCTCTGACTCCATATTATCTGTTCTAACATAATTTCTATTTCCTCTATACAGGCTTTCAATTGCCACTCGCAATTTTTTGCTCACTCCTCTTTTCCTAAGACTTTCCCATACCATTATTCTCGGTATTCTATCAAATGCTTTATCCAAGTCCAGAAACGCCAAGCAAACTTCTCTCCTTCTGTTGATCTTCTCCATTAATTGCTTAATTGCAAATATATGGTCTTGTGCGCTTCTGCCTTTGCGAAAACCACTCTGAGGTTCTTCTAGTTATTGTTCGATTTTGTCCCTTAACTTTTCATCTAAAATTCTTTCATATAATTTTGCTACGTCACTGACTAGAGTTATACCTCTATAATTGGCACAATTCATAGAGTCTTCTTTCTTAAATATTGGTACAATAACCCCCACCTTCCAATCCTCCGGTACTTCACCAGTATTCCATGCCATATTAATTATTCTAGTTAATATCTCAATCCCTTTTTCTCCAAGCCCTATAACCATTTCATTTGTGATTTGGTCATATCCGGCTGCTTTTCTTCTTTTTAGTTTCTTTAACATTTCATCTATTTTCTTCTTTCCTATTTCCGACTCCTCGTATTCTTTACATTCTTCGTCTTCTGTGGGTTCCAGTTCTGACATTTTCCTCTCATTTCCTGGATTTAGTAATTCCTGGAAGTGTTCTCGCCACCTCCTCATAACATCTTCTTCTTCCGTCAGTATTTTATTACTTTTGTCCTTTACTTGCTTCATTCTGTACTTCTTATCTGTTCTTAAGTTTTTTATTGCTTTATAAAATAGCGTTTGATTTCCTTTACTATCAATCTCCATTTTCTTTCCAAAATCTTCCCACGCTATCTGCTTTGCCTGCTTTATCATTTCCATTAATCTTGTCCTTTGCTCTTTGTATATTGCATAGTTTTCTTCAGATTTATTCTTAAGGTATTTCTGCCACTGAATCTTCTTTATTTCTACTTGCTCTTTTATCTCACCACTCCACCATTTCGTTTTACCTTTTATTTCTGTTGACTAAATTTGTTCCACATACACTTCTGGCTGCGCTCGTTAACAAGTTTCTGAATCTCTGCCACACTCTCTGCCACTCTTCGTCTATATTAATTATCCTCCACTCCATATCATCTAAATTGATTTTTGTTTCTATATTATTTCTTATATTTTTCTGCTATTTATTTTCCTACCAACTTGTAGTATTTTATAGTCTCTTTGTTTCTTGTTGTCCCTTTTTAACTGTTCTTGTTTTCACTTTCATTTTTCCCAGCACCAGGTAGTGATCACTGAATATTTTATAACCTCTTCTAACCCTTACATCTATGATTTCTGCTCTGTAATTTCTATCTATTATGATGTAGTCTATTATGGATCTTTCATTGTAATCTATGAGAGATAATATTATTCATTATGCTCAATATTGAATATTACTCATTACTAAACACTTTAAATCCCATCACAGTTCTGAGTATTCATTACTCAACACTTTAGGCCCAATCACAGATCTGAACTTCTCATTATTCAACACTTCGATCATGTTACCGCGCGCTCTAAGAGTGTTGTGGAACCATGACGCACACCTGTCAAATTTATTAAAAATTGTTGTTCACGTCCTTTATGTTTACAATTATTATATTGCTATAATTTGTATAATTATAAGTGAAAAGTATGGATTCTGACGGAGAAGCGGATCAAATTTGTACTCTTCCTGAGATAGTAAAGGCAGCGCAAGTACATTATTTGAATTTGTTGCCGGAAAGTCTAGAAAAAAATACGAGCACTGTTAACTTTAGAAATGATCCTTACACCGTTTGGAAATATTTAATAATTTATTTAAATTAATTGCTAAGTCATCATAGGCTATTTCAAACTCTTATATCTTCATGTAACGTTTGTATCTTAAAATATCTTGTATGTCACTATAACCATTTCCCCGGAGTCGTTTATTTAATGTGTTTATTTTTAATCCGAAGCATTGGATCTACTCATGCGCAAGTTAGACATCTTGAAATATTATGCGAGTCATCGTTCCTACATTTGAATTTATATTTCATTATCGTTCCTTTTGGGAAATTTTAGGTAAACAGGACATCATTATATTTTTTATTAGAATTTTGTAAACATATTAGGATTGTTTAACTTGTCGCATAACCATTTTTCAATTAATTTAAGTCTTTACATTTTTGGTTTGTGTGGCGAGCCATCTAGGAAAGACTCTCCTAAACTATTTGATCTAGATCGCTGTAACGTTTGGTATAATTTTAATCGTTGCTAAACCCTTAATTAATCCGAATTAATTAATGAACTTTTGGTTGTGGCTTCCTCAGTTGCTTTTTAATCATGTCATGATATCCGAGTTATTATCAATCTTTTATTTCAATATCCCTTATGTGGGGTAGTACCTTTTTTGTTAACAATAACGTATCCGCCCTTTTCTGCTTAAATTAAAGGATAATCATATTAGTCCCGCTTTGAAGTAAGTCAACGAGTGTAAAACTGGGAAGTCAATTTGAGTTGATACAGTGTTATCTGTTCTGCTGAAGGCAGGATTAGACAAATTGGCTCACTTCATATAAGTTCACTAGTAGTAGTGCAATTTTAGTCGAGGGTACTGTTCCCCGGATTTGAAAAGTTTCTGAGATAAGGGGACGGCTGTAATTATATCACGGCATTGTTCTCCATTTTATATTACTAATATTATATTACTCTGGAATCTTCCACTTATTCTTTTTCATTTTCGCATTTATTCAGGGCTGCTAGTATCTGCTAATAACTAATAACTAATAAATATGCTGTGAGTTCCGTAGGTGTAATCTACTAATTAGACGAGAAATCGATTAATCAGGAGTCAGCTAATCACCCGGACACAGGAAATCAGCATAATCGGATCTAAGGGTCATCTTTCACTCAAGGTAGTGTGTACAGAGTAACGTTTTTTTGTGACAGAGCCTCGAAAAACAATATTAATTGTGATTTTGAAGGAACGCATGGCGTTCTAAAACATGGTGTTCTACTCACCATTTATGTTTTTCTCTTGCCTCATTGTAAAATTTAACTAAGTCCACTTTCATACATTAATCGTGTAATGAGTTTTCTAGTTCAAGTTTTAGTAGTATTTCTTTTAATAGTATCAATCTCGCATATCAGATTGTTTAAAGTAAAGAAATTTGAGTAAATTAAATTAGTACTTTTTTTTCTTTTTCTTTATTTTTCGAATCAGTAACGGATTCCGATGTAATTTTAATATCTAAATTTTGTTTAAATAAATATATTTTCCATTTATTTGGTACTTATTCACAACTATAGAATAAAATTCGAGTTAATTTTTTTTATATATCTTACCCACATTTTTGCATGTACAGGCTGAACCTGTTTTGATTACTATCTGATTGGAGTATCCAATTATATGAATACATTGACAGTTAATTATTTATTGAACTATTAATTTCTATTTGTGTGTACCACCTAAGTACGTATAGCATATACTGTGTGTATCGAGCCTATGTAAGGTTTGATTAAAGCATTAATGGATTACCGATGCAATACCATATAGTTTTAGGTACGATAATTAATTTTGATCAATGGTATTCCAACTGTGGAATAGTATTTTTTTTTGTTCCATACATATACCCCTCCGGTATAGCATATTTTTTTTTGTTTTCAACCTTAAGCACTCGGTGTACAATTTTAGTAAGAGGTGCTTATTATAAGTTTGTTTTATTTTAGTAATTGTCAATCGAATATATACAGGGTGAATCTGGGATTCATTCATATAGTACGTTACTTGTACCTGTCATTAGTGAGTTATCACAATCTGAAATTGCAATAGCATATTATATTGTTTTTATTTCTTGTTCTAACCTGTTAATGAGTTAATGTGTTGTTATTGTTATGAACCCTGGGTTTGTTTCCTTTTATTGACAACTTATTGAGTATTACTAAATTCATCCACTTACTACGGCAGACTCTGTGTTCTCTGTTGGCTAAAGGAAAACATGGTGGCGCCTTTCTTTTATGTAAGAACCTCCCCTCAACTCGCCTCTATAACTGAGTTAGCCCTTTAGCCATAAGATCTCCGGGGCGACCATAAAGTTGAAGGTAAGTTGGGTAGATTTAGGATAAGGAAATATTCGTTGGCGCAAGTCTAGTGTTCGTGGGGCACATAGCAGCACGTCTAGAAAGCTTTCATATAATGGCGAATACGGAAAAATGTGAACTCTTTTTCGGAGAATGATCTCATTGGGCATTTTGGAAAACTTTCTGATAAATACAAGTCGTCGTCATTATATGGTCGACTTATTCTATGTTAAGAAGTACGCTCACGATTAATAATGACATACACATAGAAACTTATTCCAAACTAAGACCACTTTTGAAACGGAAATCGGAAGGGTATCAGGCAAAGAAAGCTAGAATATTTACTGCAGATCAAGTGAAAAAATTTATAAATGAAGAGCGCAACGATATTTATCTAGCAACTAAGGTGGGAAATTTTAAATTTTTAATGTCGAATTGTCGAGATATGCAACTCAACACAATTTTGTGCAATTTTGTTTCATAATCCTCAGAATTTTGTAAAACGTGTTAGCATACCATCATCTTGTTTCACACATACAAATGAAATTAATTTTAAAAAGAATTCTAATTCCATTCCATCAATAAATTTAACAAATTGTTCAAATGTCACTATTAACTTTAATAATAATAATAAACGAAGTATGTAATGTTTAAACAAGTTGCTAATATTAGTGTTTTCATTTAATAAAGATATAACGTAAAATTTACAAAATGTCATTTCAAAGTCGTGGAAAAAGTATAGTATTTTATTCGCTAGTAACGGCTATTACTCACTCAAATGATTTACAACCCCCGTCTTTGGTTCGTGTTGCAAACTTAATTATCGTGAGTTACTGGCTCATTAAATAATAAAATTGTGAGTTACAAACGGATTTTGGTAAGTTTATAACTAGAGAACGGATGCAATTTCCATAAAACGCAATCGGCAATTGGAATTGTGTATAACGTCGCACAGTACATCCCGGCGTAATTCAATGAAGTATTTGTTTGACTTACTCGGCCACCTGGTCTCGCACGATAACAATGCACAACTCAGCTATTGTATTCGGAGAATATAGTGTTTTTAAAGTGTTTTCATGAGCGTAAATAGAAGCGGGGTTTTTATAATGTATTTTATTTATTAGTTTATATTTCGTAAGATAAATAAAGTGCTGTGAGTAAGTTTCTTGTTTTCATAGTTTTAACTGTTAATTACATCGTAACTTTTGTGATAGATCCTGTTTAATATCATTTGATTGAATCTATTTCTACCAATTATTTCGACGTAAGTGTGCATTGAATTTCGTTCAGTTTCAATAACTTACGCACACATTTTTAGTTTTCATTTATTTAGATCTAGAGCGTTGTTTAAGTTACTTTTTCAGACATGATATGGAAGAATGTCGAGAACGGCATTGTAAAACAATGGCGAGTTGGATTGACGGTCATACTGATTGTATGTCCATTGTCAGTGATTCCGAAATTTATTACAAAATCCGGAAAATATCGTCAAAAATTCGTCACTTAGGACCGCAAACACATCTGAACTCTGTAAAACTTTTATGGCGGCTAATATTCCATTAAATAAACTTAGCAATCCCACTTTAAAAATATTTCTGAAAAAATATACTGGTCGAAATGTTCCTGATGAATCAACTTTACGCAAATATTATGTTTCTAGGTGTTATACGAGAACAGTAGAACGCATTAGAAGCCATCTTTTAAATGAATACATATGGATAAGCGCCGACGAAACGGTGGATATGTTAGGACGCTGTGTGGTAAATGTTGTAGCTGGTGTACTACATCCAAATATTCCCTATAACTCATATGTAATAGCAACCAGTGTTATAAATAGAGTTGATGCGGAAACAGTTGCTGAAACCATTAAGGAGAATATGCAAAAAATGCTTCATTCGGACGTCACGTACAAAGAAGAAATACTTTTATTTGTCAGTGATAGTGCTGCGTATATGTTAAAAACAGGCAGACTATTGAAGAAAACATATCCTAATATGTTGCATATTACTTGTGTAGCACATGCTCTCCACAGAATCTGTGAATATATCAGAGACACTTTTCCGGAAGTTGATAGACTTGTATCAGCTTTTAAAAAAGTTTTCAGAAAAGCACCATTGAGAGTAGCTGTTTTCAGGGAAAAATTTCCATCTCTGTCACTGCCTCCCACTCCAGTAATAACTAGATGGGGAACATGGCTGGAAGCTACTAGTTATTATGCTGAGAATTTCGATAGTTTAAAAAAACATTTCGTAACACTGCTTTAGGAGGATGCTAGAAGTATTGGTGAGTGCAAGGAGCTCACACAAATCCAAAATTTAAAAAATTAGTTGTACTTTCTTCACGAACACTTTGGAAAATTGCCAACACTAATCACTTATTTTGAAAATCGAAATCTCAAATTAAATGACGGATTAACCACATTAGATGTGACCGTTAATAATTTGAAAAGTATTCCAAGTGACTTCGGATGTGGCTTCGGCAAAAGTTTGAAGCAATTCTTAATAGAAATCCAGATTTAATTACATTACAGCAATTATGTATGGAGACAATTCCACAAAATCTAACGGCTAAATATGAAGAAATAAAAGAATATTTCCAGTATGCACCTATAACCAGTTGCGATGTAGAAAGGACGTTTTCTATTTATAAGGATGTACTTAATTCAAAGAGAACAAAATTGACAGAAGAAAACCTTGAGAAACTATTGCTAGTCAATATTAATACTCCTTTACTCAACTTGAACGACAAAATGAACAAATAAAAATGTTCCAATTATAGAAATAAAATTAAAAACTTTAAAAATACAACTTTTCAACAAATACATATGTATTTCGTAATTTTATAGATCACCACCCGTTTGTTTTCCAATTATATAAATAAAATTAATTAATAAATATGTATTTCGTAATTTTAGATAGATAGATCACCACCCGTATGTTTTCCAATTATATAAATAAAATTAAGAACTTTATAAATACAACTTTTCAACAAATAAATATGTATTTCGTAATTTTATAGATCACCACCCGTTCGTTTTCCAATTATATAAATAAAATTAAATATTTTAGAAATTCAGCCTTTCGCCAGTACTGCACTGGGCTTTGCGTCATGTGGTAAGCGTGTCCGTTCTCTATTTATAACACGTTCCATGTGTTTTTATGTTATAATATTATTGCCTTTGCAGAAAATGATGGATATAGAGAACGACTCGTTTATAGATATGGAATGTACACCACCAGAAGTCGCAAAAAACAAGTTTCTCAATATATTACCACCTAAATCCAGGGACACGTACGAGTTTTCCTACAAGCAATTTATGGATTGGCGAAACAAAAATGGAATAAAATCGTCTTTTTCTGAAAATGTTAATAAAATAGCTTACAGTGGAGAGTTATCTGAAAAACTCAAACCCAGTTCTTTGTGCACTCAGTATTCTATGCTTCAAAGCTTCCGTTCATCATAACATAGATATAACGAAATATTTGAAATTAAGAGCACTGTTGAAGCGTGACTCAGGCGGCTACAAACCGAAAAACTAAAAAAATTTAACATCAGAGGAAATCAATCGATTTATCCATGAAGCTTCAGACGACCTTTTAACTAAAGTATAGATTATTGGTATAAATAGCGCATTCCGCAAACAAGAATTAAGCAAGCTGAAGATTAATGATATTGAAGATCTGAGATCTGCTGCTTTGGTTAAAATACTTGACAAAAACTTCACAATTACCTATAAATTTCATTATATTTTTAAGAAATATGCGGCGTTTGGACCACCAAATACAAATGAGCATCGTTTCTTTTTAAATTATTAATACCAAAAATGTATTAGACAACCGGTTGGTGTGAACAAACTTGGTAGCGTCCCTAAACAAATAGCCATTTATTTAAACCTTAAAAATAGAGAACTATGCACAGGACATTGTTTTCGTCGGTTCTCGGCTACCACTATTTCGTCGGTGGAGACATCACAACTCTTAAGCGTTACGGTGGATGGAAATCTACTGCTGTCGCCGAAGAATATATTGATGAAACAATTACCAATAAAGTTATAACTCAGTTACTTATTTTTTAAAAGAAAATGGAATTAACCCAAGAGCTCTTTCGAATAATATAATTTATTATAATTTTAAAAGAGGTTCAAAAGGTTACGAGTGCAAAGAGAGTTTAGATTCAATTTTTAGTGAACAAGCACCTTCCTTGGCTAAAATTTACCGAAGGTATAAGGAATTTGAATGCGAAAGGAATTCTGTTTAGCATCAAAAAGGAGTAGGGCGTCCTCCTAAAGCTGTTACCGACATAAACATTGCTGCTATTAAAAATTATTGCAGAGGATAATATAGCCACTCATGCGGTAATAGAGCATCAATTCAAGATTTGATCTTCAGCTGTTAAAACAATCGTACATGACCACCATTTAAAAAAAGTGATAAGTCGTTTTGTGCCGCACCATCTTTCTGACTTCTAAAAAGCAGAGCGTGTAAGAATTTTCCATGAAACTTTAAATTTCTTAAATAATGGCGGGCACCATTTTTTTTCTAAAATAGTGCCGGGCGACGAAACTAATATTCCCTATTTCGACCTAAGAGTCGTGTATAGATTCACGAAAATGAGGAAACTCCTACATTGACTAAGAAGCAGCGAGCTACGAAAAAGGTTATATATGTGATATTCCTCAGAAGTACAGACTTAGTAAATGCAATTCAGCTAGATAGATAAAAGACAGTTACAGCACTGGTTTTTCAGTGGTGCACTGAAAAACGTTCAGGTAAAACCACCAAGGCAATTATGCTCCACCATGTGATACACCTTCGTGCATATATAAAGGATATTTTAATATAGTTTTAAATAATTTTTCTTCTGCAAATATCTCGCATTTAAAATACAAATTTTTATTAAACATTTTTCTGTATATTTCGTTTGCAAAGAGAAAGCCTTTCTTTTGTTATCGTCCTACGACCGGATCTTTCGAAATCTACCTGACTTGAACGGTTAACTCGTATCTACGTCGGTTACAATTCTCGCAAAGACATTTCATTTAAATTAAGTTTTGTTTTAATTTAATTATGTTCGTCTTCTTTTATATGTCGTGTCGCATATCGTTTTAAAGCTTGTCTCACAAGGGATATTTTAATGATATCTCTGTCATCGATATCACAACTTTTCAGCTTGTCTTTTTGATTAATTCATTAGTCAAGACATCGACAACTTCGATCCCTTTCTCCGACTTACGGCAATAAAAAACTTTTTTCTAGACCAGTGTTTCTTCGACCAAAAATTTCTTCTTCTGTTCAGAGCCTTCGGAAGTTAAACATCATACTTGTCGTACTGTTCAAGTACCGCCCATAATGCATAGGCCTCTGGATCTTTCGCTTCTAAGGTAATCTGTATTGTTCAATATATATTATTCTTTTAATCTAATTCACATTAATTTGACTAATTAATTTCTTCGCTTTCCGGACAAGCATTGCTTTACATACTTGTCCAGGTACATGATGACCTTGTGCCCGACAAACATACGCTTCAACAGGTAACTCTTTATTGTTCTATACAGAGGTTTTTTTTATATTAATCACAATTAATTCACACTTATTTTACTGCCTAATTTAACGTTTTTTTCAGTGTATTTTTTGTATGTTAATTTGTAATTACTTATTTACCACTCCTTGTGTATATTATTTTATATTTAATTACTTTAAAATATATCAACGATCAATTTCTTTCTTGTAAATAATAAATATAAACTTTAACGACAATGTTGTGTTTTATTTAGTTATTAAGTTGTAATATATTTACTCTCAGTCCTGAACCTTTAATGATACTTCACCATCACATCAATTATTTATTTCAAATAATTCATTTTATTGTTAGCTTATGTTAGTTTATTGTTGTTATTGTTATTTTTTGGGGGGCTTAAACGAAATTTGCGGGTAGGTTTTCGTCTGAAGAAGACTGATATCACAGTTCACGCTTATCTTGAAGGTATTCCGAAAGAAGATTGGTTTGGAGCTTTTAAAGAGTGGAAGGAAAGAATGGTAAAGTGTATCATTGCTGAAGGGAATTACTTTGAGCATATTTAAAATAAAATCCTAGAAAATATTAACCGTGTTTTTTATTCGCAAATATTTTCAGCTTGTCCATCATATGTACAATGATTCAGAGTGCTTAAGTTGAACATGCAATTAGATTGGATTTATTGAATTGATTCGGCTTTTACTTGATAAAAATCCATAATTTAAAATAGAACTAATGGTTAAAATCTTCACTTCCTTAATACGAAATCAATCGTAAAACGACGACAATTGTTTCGCCAGCACAGCGGCTTCATCAGGTACTTACAGCTAAAGAGCACGTTACAAACTGTTTGTATAGGTCTTTCACGGTAACAGACGAGACACGTGACAAATAGTTACTTCGGAACAAGTAACATTTAAATTACAATATTACCTAATAATCCTAGTAATTCTCTCTATTAAGTGAATATACGTATTATGTTACCCGAACTGGGCATAGTTGCCAGCTTGGATTCTGTCAAATGTCATTTAAGTAAGTTGTTTACAACGAGCTTATAAGTTCCGATTGTACTGTATTTATACATCGATATTATATATAAGATCAGTTATTTTCATAAATAAATCATGCAGAAACCGTTAGGTAGACAAGCGAAAGAAATTATTCTATCGGGTATTTCGAAAAATAACGCGATAATAATAATAATATCCCTCATTAGAGTTTGTAACGTGCTGTTTAGCTGTAAGTACCAGATGATGTCACTGTGCTGGCGAAACAATTGTCGTCGTTTTATGATTACGTATTAATAAAGTGAAGATTTTAACCATTAGTTTTGTTTCTATTTTAGATTGGAATTAGATTAATGGTGGGTACGAGATACCAGTTTTATTGTGTATATTCAACTTTTAAGGCGATTATTAAAGAAAAATATTTTTGAATAAATTGCTGGTAAACGTCCTTGTAGATATGTGCACAAGGATTACTACTTTCAGTACCTCTAAGAATTCTGAAAGTTATTTCATTTCCAAATTGTAAATCTGAAATAAAATACCAAACTTTTAATAATACGAGTGCTCAGCATCTGAAAACGTTCGTAATTTCATGAATCGACGCAATAAAAGTCATTTAATTTTTAATATAAAACTTCCGAACTAGGTTAATTTAGTTATCGAAGGTTCTTTTTGACTTTTTTTTTCTCTATTACGACCTCCATTACAAACATGGATCGCGAAAATTTACTAAATTAAATTTGCAAGCAAGCCCACTTCGTTAACTACATTAACTCAAGCAAAAAGTCCATTTTCTTTAGCCTTTAAACAACATCAAAGGAATCGAAAAAGCGAGAAGAGAGATAGTGGAAAAAAATATTCCACAAAAACATGATTACTTTACTGTTCAGCAGGAACCTTCTGCCTCATAATTCTTCAACGTCGAAGTAAGTAATACCGAAGACATCGAGTATACAATGAACTATAACGAAAATCATTCGTTTCACAAAGTATTTAGGCCGTATCGTCAAAGTATAATCTTTGTTCGCCGATTTTCTCATCAACTCGTGCAGTAGTTGTCGCGTTTATATTGCGATAGAGAAAAAAAATGTATAAAAAAATATAAGGAGAAGAAAAGAGAGCGGAAAAATGAGGAAGAAGGAAAAAAAAAGTGGGGCTTCGAAACATCGCTCCTGCCTTCCTTACGCAAATAGCACTCGACGGTGTACTCTGTCACACTTATCGATCAGTTTTTGGAGCGTTACTAGAGCGTCGTATTCCGGTGCGGGAGCTGTCACAATGCCGATTTCGCTACTCGTTAGTAGTTCGAGAAGGAGCTACGTTTCTTTAAACGTGACCGGGTTTAATAAAGGTCGGTGGATAAATATAAATTATTTCGAACATAATTCCATAAATATATATCTTAGAACAATTAAGAAATTATTTTCATTATTTAAAATTTACTACAATAGGGAAGATTTGTTGTTACAATTAGTTAATTATATGTATAATTAGTTATTGAAATTTGAACAGTTATTTTAACGTAATACTGAGTGCCTTATTCAAAGTCTTACTCATTAAGAAAGTTTGTTACTTGCATAGTATTTATCGTAGCGATGCGTTAGCAAGTCTACTTATAGACTTTTACAAAACTTTATCGCAATATTATTTACTATAGATTTACAAGAAAAAGACGTTAAATGGCAGACTTCGTATTAATATTATGTTGGGAATATTTCTAGACACAATGATAAAAAAGACGATAAATTTAATCAACAACTTTATTGATTTTTAAAGAATTCGTTTGATGCCGACACACTTTTGCATACTGTGATAAACTTGTCTTTCGTTACAAATGAAACAGACATGCAATATACACATCTGTAACTGTACACATGGACAATACACCTCGTATTTTACAGCAATTACTTCTGCTTACGACACGTGTTTCTGCCATCTACTATTAGGCGTCATCAGTTAAGCTAGTGAAGTAATTAAAGCTTGTATGAGTCCTTTTAATTTTGTTTTGTGGTCGAAGTTGCCTCCATTTCCACTCCACTGTTTCGTATCTCCCAGGGTTGTGACGTGTTTGTGTCAGATTAAGAAATAATCTCGTGTTTTTTGTGTTTTTGTGCGGTCCTGTGTTGCGTGTGTTTAGTCTGTCTTTTTTGCGGTTAAGTCACTGGTCATCGGTCTTTTGCGTTTCAGTCATGTGTGTGTTTACTGTTTGTTCTTGTAAAGAGTAATTATTTTCTGTGTTTGCGTTACAAAGTATTGTATCTGTTGTGTTGTTGCGTTTGTAGAGTGTAATGTTATTAGCATATTGCCTAAGGCAAGTGCTACTTCGTCAATTGTGTTAGGTGTTGTGTTTTTTGTTTTTGTGTCCAGGGGTTAGTTGTTGGGGGTGGTGCTGGTATGTATTTTGGTTTGGTTGTGGTTTTGTTTGCAGGGTTGTTTGGATTGTTAGGACAGTTTATGAATGTGGAAAGGTGAGGACCACCGCAGTTTGCACACTTTGGTGGGGTTTGGTAGGGAGTCCGCAGCAGTCGTGTATGTTATAGATTGATTTGTATTGTCTCGTCCGTTCGATTAATGCAAGAGGTGCAGGTATGCCGTGTTTACCGTTCATACGTTTAATTTTTAGTGTCGGGTAGCCTTGGTCAGTCAAGTCGTTTGTAATGTCTATGTCAGTGAAAAAGGTAGGAATGCCTCGCATAACTACCTTTAGTGTTTTTTCGCTTCTTAATTGAAACGTGTAAAATTGAATGTGTTGTGTGTCGAGTATGTGTTTAAGTGTACGGTAGTCTTCGTCAGTTTTCGGTTCGATGTGAATACCAGGTTTCACAAGTTTGTTTTGTATGGTGCTTATATTGTGTGTTTTGAGTATTAGTCGTATATGTTCCATTTGTCTTTTTCTGTTATTATTATTGGTTCGATTTTGTGTTGTGTATTGCGTGTTTCGGTGTTTGTGTTTTGTGTAGTGTTTGTTTTGTCACTTACCCTGGGTGTACGTTTGATGTTGACGGTTGTGGAGTGAATTCGGTAGTTTCTTCTTCCATTTTTTCCTCGGTTTTGGTTTCGAGGGCGTCGTATGAATTTTTTGTTTCTATCGGTATAGTTGTTTCATCTGTTTTTGGCTTCTTTGTGAATTTCGGGTATATAAAGTCATCAGTTTTGTTTTCAGGTTGTTTCTTGTTCTGTGTTCGGTGGTCCGCCGGTTCGTCGTGTTGTATCATGAATATTTGCGGTGATTTTTGTAGAAGTTTTTCAATGTCTTCGTTCTCTATGGTTTGATTAATGATGAATTCTGCGTCCTCACGTTGCTGTGGAGTACATCTTTTTTTAAATCTGGCTCTCAGTATCAGTTTAATACTAGGAGTAGCAATATGTCGTCCGGCCATTGCTTCCGGGTTCGCTTGACGAATGTCGTCTTCAGTGCTCTCACATACAATGCTGCTGGAACAGATATCGCAGTGAGAATGTCAATTGTAATTAAAGCTTAAATCGCCTACAAGACATAGCAAATTTCGTCCTATCAGGTAGCACTATATAATCTAGTGACATCTGACGGACGAAAGAGACTATGCCGAAAAGGGCAACCCTTCCCTTGACCGGCTATGCCGGTACAGAAGGGAAGAAAATACGTATATAGGTGTAAGTCCATTAAAACGATGCCAGATGGCAGCAAATAAAAAAAAGGTTTAAGTATATCAATACGTTAAGCACGCATTACGGATTTGTTACAAATGAAACAGACATGCAATATACACATCTGTAACTGTACACATGGACAATACACCGAAATATGCTATGTCTTGTAGGCGATTTAAAACACACTAAATAACAATTAATAACAGTATTTATTTCACATAACAGTATTTATTTCACATTTAACTCGACCGTGACATCAGCTTGAATATGCCCAATCCGTGTTAATCCGGGTTCTTTGCTTCGCTTCTCGAAGCTTCCGGTGTCTAATGGTGTGTTCGGTGGGTGACATCACCCTCTGATGCGAGCGGCCGATGACTCACATCACAATACGTTCAAAATAGCTTGCGGAGATTTTTTCTAGCCTGAAGCTGATACGGGGGCGGATTGACTTAATCTTGCGATCGCCTAGAGTAGACCGTGAAATAAAAAAAATACAAATTACAATTTGTTGTCAGTATTTGATAAATTTGTGACAAAGCGTGTTTCGTAGGCAATTTCTTTAATTTTATCGTGGTACTAGTTAGATGTAAATGGATAATTTTGTACATCGTGGAGTGATTAAGTATCTTTTAAAGAAAAGCATATCCTCTAATGAAATCTATGATTATATGCGAGATATACACGGTGAGGATTGTCCTTCGTATACAACCGTCGAAAATGGGGAAATTAATTTAAGGCTGACAGGAGCAGCTTAGAAGAAGATCCTCGCAGTGGACGATCGAAAACGGCTACAAGTCCAAGAATGGTGGATAAAGTCCATGATATGTTGTTAGGTGACCGCCGATTGAAAGCATTAGAAACAGCAGAGATATGAGTATGCTTTCGGCAAGATGTGGGCTGCGTTTACTGATGACTAGGGACCGGACACGGGAGGCCCATGATTCATCGCGCACTGGCGTACTATTGAGAATTTGTATTTTTAAAGAGTTTTTAATTTTATTTATATAATTGGAAAACAAACGGGTGGTGATCTATAAAATACGAAATATATTTTTGTTTGTTCATTTTGTAGTTCAAGTTGACTAAAAGAGTATTAATATTAACTAGCAATACTTTCTTAAGATTCTCTTCTGTCAAATTTGTTCTCTTTGAATGAAATACATCCTTGTAGATAGAAAACGCCCTTTTTACGTCGCAACTGGTTATACGCGCATACTTCAAATATTATTTTATTTCAATATATTTAGCAGTTAGATTTTGAAGCATTGTTCCCTTTGCCCCGTTGTCGCAATGTTATTAAATCTGGATTTATATTAAAAACTGCTTCTAACTTTTGCGGAAGGCCACATCCGAAGTCACTTATATCACTTATATTTTTTAAATTACTAATATCCACATCTAATGTGGTTAATCCATCATTTAATTTGAGATTTTTTAATTTTCAAAAGAAGTCATTAGTTTAGGCACATTTCCAAAGTGTTCCTAAAGAACGTACAACTGATTTTTTTAATTTGGAATTTGTATTATTAGTTCCTTGCACTCAGAAATACTTAAAAGGATCGTCATTTAAACATGTAACAAAATTTTGTAAACTATCGAAATTCTCTGCATAAAAATTAGTAGCTTCCAACCATATTCCCCATCTAGTTATTACTAGAGAGAGAGGCAGTGACCAAGATGGAAGTTTCTTCCTGCAAAGAGCTACTCTCTATGGTACTTTTCTGAAAACTTTAACTTAAAATCGGATACAAGTCTGTTAACTTCCGGAAATGTGTCTCTGATATATTCACAGATTCTGTGGAGAGCATGTGCTACACAAGCAATATGCAGCATATTAGAATATGTTTCCTTTAATAGTCTGTCTGTTTTTTACATATGCAACACTGTCACTGACAAATAAAAGTATTTTTTCTTTGTACCTGTCGTCCGAATGAAGAATTTGGTGTATATTCTCGTAAATGGTTTTAGCTACTATTTCCGCTGTATTTATAACTTTTGTTGCTATTAAATATGCATTATATGGAACAGTTGGATGTAGTAGACCAGCTACAACATTTACCACACAGCGTCCTACTATATCCACAGTTTCGTCGGCACTTATCCATAAGAATAATTGAAACATACAGGAGTGGGTATAAAACCCCACCAGTTTTGTATAATTCAAAGGTATTTTTAATAATATAAAATATTATTAAAAATCTAGAGAGAAGGCTGTGCCATCTTTGGAAGGGCGTCTTTGGTTCGCATTGGTTATGTGGACAGGGCGAGGTACTTCGGCTGTTTGACAACAGGCAGCGCTGAATTTACTTCTACGCTGGGTCTGGATAATTTCTGTGATATGGCGATGTGGTTCTTTTTTGTGAATGTGTCTGAAGATATCCTTTCCCCAGCAAGGGCGTACCGATGAGCCTGTAGAAAGGTGAAATACGTATCTGCGTCTCCGGTGAGGGATATGTTCGGACACGTTCACAAAAATATTAATAGTGAACCTGTATTTGTGTTCTTCACATTAATATTTTATATTATTAAAAATAACTTATCCATAAGTATTGATTTGAAAGATGGCTTCTAATGCGTTCTACTGCTTTCGTGCAGCACTTAGAAAGATAATATTTGCGTAAAGTGGATTGATCAGAACGATTTCGACCAGTATATTTTTGGAAAAATGTTTTGAATGTGGGATTGTTAAGTTTATTTAATGGAATATTTGCCGCCATTAAAGTTTCACAGAGTTCTTCGTTAAAATTGTGAGATTCCAACCGGTTTAATTTCTGTGTATGTGTTTGCGATGTTAAACGACGTTTTACGTGCAATTTATTGGAATTTTTTAACGATATTTTACAGATTTTGCAATACATTTCGGAGTCACTGGCAATGGCATACAATCAGTTTGACCCTTAATCCAACTCGCCATTGTTTCACGATGCCATTCTCGACGTTGTTCCATATCATATCTGAAAAAGTAATTTAAGCAATGTTCTAGATCTAAATAAATGAATATTAAAAGTGTATGCGTTAGTTATTGAAACTTAACGAAATTCACTGGATACTTACGTAAAAGTTAAAACAATGAAAAAAAAACTAACTCACCGTACTCTATTTATGTTACGAAATATAAACTAATAAATAAAAAAAATATGAAAACTCCTCCCGCTTCTATCTACGCCCATGAAGAAAGGAATTTTACTATAAAATTGAAGTAATTGAGTCACAATTCAACGACGAAAAACAGGTGTGCTGTTAACCGAATGAATAGTGCTATTCAATAACTTCGTGTTGTACTTAGCGACGTTATAGACTATTTAAATGGTCCATCGTAATTTCGGCCTCTCGTGTCCTCTCCCTATGATGACAGAACAAATATGTGTTCGCTGTCAAATATCGATGAATAATTTAGAAACTTTTAAACGCAACACAAGAGATCTTTTGCACCGATTTGTTACTTGTGATGAAAGATGAGTATTATTATACATATATATTATTATATAGCCGAATCTAAACAATAGTCGACGATGTGGACCAAATGTGGAGAACCAGCTCCAAAGAAGGCTAAGATAGCTTTATCGATGATGGCATCCATATTTTGGGATGTAAAAGGAATATTGTTGATAGACTATCTTCAAAGGGCAAACCGTAAATGGCGAATATTACACAAATCTTCTAGATTGTTTGAGGCCAGTTATCACTTAAAAGCGTCCAGGATTTACTAAGAAGAAAGTGTTTTTTCACTATAATAATGCACCTGTGCATTCCAGTACGGTTGTTGTACAAAGGTTTAAAGAATTAAGGTTCGAATTAGTACCGCACCCCAAATATACATCACCATCCTACCACCATCTGAGTTTTGTCTATTCCTTAAACGCAAAGATTTTCTCGGAGACAAAAAATTCTGCACAAATGAAGAGCTAACTTCAACAGTTGCCGATTATTTTGTAGGGTTAGAAAAAAGTAACTCTCGGGACGGAGTAAATGGACCTCGAACACAGATGGACCTAATGTATCGAATTAAGAGGAGATTATATAGAAATATAAAGTTTGTTTATTTAAGAAATTTCTGTTATTCTGTTATTTAAATTATTTCTGTACGATCACGCGAATTAATCAACCCCTCCTCGTTTTTCGGAAACTACAATTCGGAATCCTTCAACCGCTGTTGAAGGCGACGAAAGTCTCTCAAAATATATTTTATGTTTGACGTTTAGGAACAAATAGAAATTACGAGATGATAAATTAGGTGAATATATGCAATTAAATTATTAATTTCACATTTTTACAGGGTAAAACATCAAAGGATCACATATCTACAGTACAAATCTCTTCCCTATAGTCACCTACAAACGTGTATTACGTATGTGTGCGTTCGAGAAGCGAGGAGTGGGGACGCACATTAGCATGTGTGTATGTATGTATGTACTGTAGATCAGTTTGGATGTAAGCAGTAAGCACATACATAGTATAAACGTCGATGAATGTGGAACTACCGTCAATAATAGGGACTTTATGTAATAATAAACACAAATAAGTGTGGACTTTTTGGAAGATTTTAATATTTTTAACGTTTAAAACAATGTCAGATATACCTATAACAATAACAATAAATAAAGCGGCAAATCACAATAACTTCTATATTCTATACATAATAAATAAAACTAGAATTAAAAAAATTAAAAGTAAACTATTTAATGTATTGTATGCAAAACGGTCTCCTAATGCAAACAATCAATGTCCTAATCTGTAATAAAAGTTTCTCTGAACATTTAAAATCGTTTGCGGTTGAATATTTAGGATAGATTCAACTATTTTCGCCCGTAATTATCGTTTCAAACGCAATGGTACGTTGAAAGTTAATTTGAAATACCCGTGCAATTTCTCTTATGCTGCGACCAAGATGATACTGTTTTACGACATATTTTTTTTGTTCAAGGGTAAAAATATCCATCGTGAATACGGACTATTCGCAAAAGTTGAGCAAACCATCCAACTTCACAAGTAAACTGTAACTAATGGCATGTATGCATCGCTTCGTGCGTCCCCACTCCTCGTACTGTATATTCTGAGTGAGAGCTGGCGTTGCCATGATGAAAAAAGTCGTCATTTCGATTATTTTTTTAAATTTCATCTATGACTTTCGGCACATAAATTGTGATATATCAATCAGCGTTAACTGTTTTTTGATTTTATAATGTAGTCATTGCCATATTTTCAAAGAAACGAATAATCACTTGCTTTGCAAAACCCCAGGAACGAATAACTTTCGATTTAAAAGACTCAAACGGTGGTTTGTTATTTACTTTCACCAGTAACGATGTTTTAAACTAAATTTTAAAGATCTTGATGGATTTTTGTTATTTTCTTGAGCCATTTTCTGTCGTATGCTAAAATGTTTATGCAAAACCATTGCTTTCGTGCCAATACTCAATGATACTGTGACGCGTTAATTTACGATGCTAATCCCTTATTTAGCCTAAAAGAAACTTCATTTTAAATCCGTTAATATCGTTTTCGCTCTTGTGCTTTTATTTTTTCCTTGTATTAGTATTTTTAATATCATTTTCCTTAAGTCCATTTTATTATATTACATCTAATGAAATAATTGTATTTCCTTTTTATTTCTCAGAAATTGTTGTAATTTAATAACGTAGATCCCTCATTATCGATATTAACTTATTTACGGTATGTTATTAGTATTTTAAGTGTAGCAATTGTACATTTCTATTCGTGTGTTTACATTGTGTTGTTAGTGAGGCTAAGTTGATGCTACAGTTGTTAATTTGGTTATAAATTTCTTTTTTTTTGATGAGCTAGTTCATGTGTCAATTTCTAGAGTGCACAAGTGTCGTGTTTGACTTCCTGCTTTCATGTTTTTTTAACGAAGCCGCCACACTTAAGTCATTTTTAAATTCTGATTAGGTTTTTATTAGTTAGTTCATATTAATGACCAGCGAAAAACGACTTTCTAAAACCGACAATTCAGATGTTTATGTTTAAAGTTTTGATTAATATTTGACCACCTTGGCCATGTTGGCCCGTGCATTGACTTATGATTCTAATGTCTTTTCATGTTTAAATGTTTTTTTTTCAGGCCTTTTGCTTTTACTTAAATCTTTTGCTAATACATACAGCTATTCGCTTCATGTGTACCGTCACTCTTTGCAGTATCATGTGCTAATTATGTGAATAATTCGCTAGGTGATTGATCTCGCTACTGGAGAAGCACGTGCTGAAATTTTTCGACCACAACACTGGTTAAAAGTGTCCTACATTCGAGGTTAGATCTTTGAAATTTAATGTATTGTTGGTGAAACATTTTTATATCATCTTTTACACAACACTGATAGTACGTACTTATTTATTACACAAGCTAAAGTTTAATATTTCGAGGTTAACTACACGTTATAAACAAACATTATACTTAGAGCATCTGTGTATGTACCGCGCAATAATTTTAACGCGATTTGTAATGCCACTGATGTACATTTTCCTCATTGCAAGATATTGTTAACCGCTTTGCTAACTTTCACATCGTACACATGTATTTTCCTTTTTTGTTTCTTTCCCAACTATGATCATTTATATGTGTGTACTACCGCGACCGTTAAATTTGGCACGGTTCATTTTTCCTATATTGATATGACTTTATCCAGTGGCTTACTCAATATTTAAAATTTGGCATGACTGTCATTACTGTCATTGCAATATCTGTCACCGTAATATTTGCATTTATTAATCTCTGCTACTTAATTAATAACTGTCCAATTAAATAATGCCAAACCATGTTCTTACGGATGCTGAAAAGGGTTTTGCTATTGCAAAACTGGAAGAAGGGTGGTCATTGCAAAGCGTAGCAAACGAAATTGATTGCGGCAAAAACACTATTTTCAATTTAGAACGTAAATGTCTGCAAACACACGACTGACGTAGGAAAGTTGGTTCTGGAGCCCCAGAGAAGTCAACTCCAGAAATGGACAACAATTTGATTGAGTATGTAAATGAACATCCTTTTACTACTGCGAAGAAAGCATGTGAAGAAATATTTTTTTCTGCATCAGTAAGGACAGCTAGAAAACGATTAAGAGAAGCAGCTCTTTTAAACAGTGTAGCTGCAATGATACCACGGTTAAGTGATGAAGATAAATGAAGAAGAAGTCAGTTCGCCAACCAATATTTAAATCAAGCACCAAATTTTTGGGACAGTGTAGTGTTCACAGACGAGAAGGTATTTCAGTCAACAGAAAACGTAGAGTGTATCGTCAAGAGGTCAGAAATTCGAGGATAAATTTATATAGAAAACAGATAGTAGTGGAAGGTTTCCCTCTATCTGTGGGGCTGGATATCAGTCCAAGAACCAAGAGCATTGCATATTATTGATGGCCATTTAAACGCTCAACGATATGTTGATATACTTAACAATGTGATGCTTCCGTCCGTGCAAGATAGGTTTCAAAATAATTTTATCTTCCAACATGTAATATTATACAATTTCATTTTGATATGTTGATAAACAATAATAATCCTTTTTATTTTTGGGATAATTCACCAATTCATACAGCTATTGTAAGGAATTGGTTGAACGAAAGTAATATTCATGTAATTCCAGCTAGAAGCGCCGATTTAAATCCAATTGAAAATATTTGGGGATACTGGAAAAATATATAATTATGAGTTTCGGCCACAAAACAAAAACGAATTAATAAATGCAATTCAAAACGAATGGCATAACTTGCGCCACAATTACAACATGCGAAATTTAATTGATTCTATGCCCAAAAGATTACGAATTGTTAAATAACCATGGGGGCTCTACAAAATATTAAAACATTTGCTTTCCTAATAGTTATGTTATTTACAATAAAACAATTTTTTGAAGTTTGTATTAATTTTTTTTTACGTTTCTGTGATACGCAAATGATATTCTGTCAGAATATTGTGAATATCAAGAGTGACACAAAAAGTTAGGTTTACGGTAGGGATATATTCAAATTGCAAATCGTGCCAAATTTAACGGCCGCAATAGTACATATGCTCATTGACATGGAAACTGCAACACCAAGAAGTGGTGCGAATTTTTTGACCAAACTTGGTAGAAACGTATAACTAGTCAAACGTAATAATTGATTAAAATTTTGTTGCGATATATCAAGTGGTCATGGCACTTCTGACACTTCATTCAGTTTTCGCTGACATTAATGTGTGGTGTATTTATTGTTTGTTTCAAATTTATTTCATCGGTTTTGTCTTATTATACCGTTGTTTAACGTGTTTAGAGAGTTTTATTATGCCTAGAGTACGGCAACGTGGAAATTATCGCCAATTAAGCGAATTCGACAGAGGTCGAATTGTTGGTTTGCGAGAAGGTGGTTTTTCATACAGGGAAATTGCAAATCGCCTTAACCAGAACCAATCCACCATTATGCGCTGTTATCAATCATGGACTAGGGAGGGTCAGGAAAGACGTCGAAGAGGAACCGGAGGCCGAAGAAGAACTAATGGGATACATGACCGCCGCCTTCGCCTAATGGCACTAAGAGACAGGTTCTCCAGTACCAGATCAATTGCTGACGTGTGGTTAGGTAATCAAGGTCGTCCAGTAACCCTTCGAACCGTTTATCGCCGAATTAGGGGTTTCCGCTTACAATCTTATCGTCCACATCTTGTGTTACCACTTACGGCTCAACACCGACAGCAACGTTTGGAGTGATGTAGATTGCGAATGCATTGGATCGTGGAGTGGCATAAGGTGGTGTTTAGTGATGAATCTCGATTTTGTCTAGGGATGCATGATGGCCGTATGAGGGTCAGACGAAGACGTGGGGAACGTAGTGATATTCAGTTTTCCGTTGAAAGGCATGTGCATCGAGTAGTGGGTGTTATGGTATGGGGTGCTATAGCATATGGGAGTAGGTCTCAGTTGGTGTTCATCCAAGCCACCATGAACGCCCAGCGTTACATTGATGAGGTGGTAGAACCCCATATTCTTCCATATCTTCAAATGCTCGAAGACCCACTTTTCCAGCAGGATAATGCCCCTCCCCACGTAGCGAGAATTTCTATAAATCGCTTCGAAGAGGCTCATGTAAATATCTTGCCATGGCCACCCAAGTCCCCCGACCTCTCGCCAATAGAACATGTGTGGGACATTATGAGACGAAAATTTATGAATTGTAGCCAATCATCCGCAGACACTAATAGCCCTCCGGCATGAATTACAGGTTGCTTGGGACTCCATACCCCAAGAGGATATCGACCACCTAGTCGAATCAATGCCACGAAGAGTGAGGGAGTGTGTAACTAATAGGGGCGGCTCGACACATTATTAATAAAAATTATGTTAAATTGTGTTAGTCTTTTGTTTTTTTTCTTTGAAATTTTAATCAATTATTTCCTTTGAATAGTTATACGTTTCTACCAAGTTTGGTCAAAAAATTCGCACCCCTTCTTGGTGTTGCAGTTTCCATTTCATACAGTATATTTGCAGAAACTTATGCTTTGTTTGTTGCTTTAATTTATTCCTGTGTTATTAGTCTTTGAATGGAATATTAGTTTCTCTTTTTCATTTGACCCTTTTCAACAGATTTGAATATAATGCTAATTTTTTACTGCTGTGTTATTTGTTTTTTTGTGATAATCGTGAGGTTTATTTATATACATTTGTTTGATCTTTTAGTTTGAGTATAATCTATAATTCTCCCAATACTATCATTATTACTATTAAGTATCATGTCAAATACGTTAGCACATTTATAAATTATGTGGCGTCGATAAAAAGGCGACCACACTGTGACGGTCGTCTTGTGCGCTGTCGATATAATTGAATACTACTGGTATCCTTTAATCCTTCATCAATTACGTCCTTTTCTATTACAACTAGTAACTAACTATATTTCCTATTATGATTTCCAACCATTATTGTTAATGTTGAAGATTTTTAAAAATATTTGGCTGATCCACAATGAAAGGGTTACATATGAAATGGATGGATGTTTATTTAAACACATTGGATTTAATGCAAACATCCATCAGCGAAGCAGCCCGTCAGACTATCGGGTTCTCGATTGGATTTAATGGATTTATTGCCGCGCTGGTATTTTGCATTTCGTTATCTGTGAATTGAAATGTCATCGTTTGCGCTGATAAGTAAAGAATATGTATGCGTTATCGACCCGTTATTGTAATTCGTCTTCCTATTGTTGATTTTAGCCAGGGTTTAATAATTTTTTGCATATTTGATTTTAAGGAATATTGTAACATCCCTTTTTCGGAATAATGAAATTTTAGATTAGGAGGAAAAAGCAATAAACGTTTAATAATATTATTTTATTGTTTTTTCATAGTTTCTGTATACATTTTAGGCATTAACATTAGGAGAAAAATAAATTAGATTGTCGAATCACAATCAACTTTTTTAACTAAAATAATAATATCAGTTTTTAATAAATCATAATAGATAAGTGAAAATAACCATTTCCAAAATGCAGTTTTAAACATATTTTGACATTTAACTTGTCATCAATAGTTGAAAAAGAATTGCACGTGAATAACTGGCTCACACTTTAAACAAGCAAAGCACACTGTATCATCTTCGCATTAATACAAATTTTTAAAAATAAACTTAACTTCTGAGGAATTATGGGAGAAAGTCGTGTGAAATTTCAGGGAAATATTGTAGGAAAGTCATCCAGCCTATGCCTTAGAGGCTTCAAGAAATCATAAGGTCATTACTGATCTTTTTTTCTGCAACTAGAAATAGTGAGTCTACTAGATGAAAAAATTTAATTTTTATTTTTAACAATATAAAAAAGTTTTTTTAAGAGGTATTGTGATAAACTTGTCTTTCGGGTTCGTTTAAATTAAACTATCGGTGATTAAAAACACTATATTAGTAATATAACACACTAATCACTTAATAACCATAACAATAATAACAATATATATATATATATATATATAATAACTTCGTGACCTTGGTATGATATGGTAAACCTAATCAGTAGGCGATTAAAGGTCTGTATATTATTTCAAAATATATGTATTTAAAAAACTCTACATGTTTACAGCCGAAACATGTAGAGTTTTTTAAATACATATATTTTGAAATAATATACAGACCTTTAATCGCCTACTGATTAGGTTTACCATATATATATATATATATATATATATATATATATATATATATATATATATAGATAATTATTTCGTGACCTTTGTAAGTTATGGTAAATTCAATTTGTTGGCGATTTAAGGTCTGGTTTAACTTCAAAATGTATATATTTAAAACAATCCTACATGTTTCGGCAAAAAAGGCATCATTTGCCGAAACATGTAGGATTGTTTTAAATATATACATTTTGAAGTAAAACCAGACAACAAATTGCCATATATATAATACAATAACCATATAACCATAAAATAACCATATATATATATATATATATATATATATATATATATAATAACTTCGTGACCTTGGTATGATATGGTAAACCTAATCAGTAGGCGATTAAAGGTCTGTATATTACTTCAAAATATATGTATTTAAAAAAACTCTACATGTTTCGGCTGTATACGCCTTTTTCAAGAGAATACAAAATATGAATTAAAAATATAAATGACATTCATATTTTGTATTCTCTTGAAAAAGGCGTATACAGCCGAAACATGTAGAGTTTTTTTAAATACATATATTTTGAAGTAATATACAGACCTTTAATCGCCTACTGATTAGGTTTACCATATATATATATATATATATATATATATATATATATATATAAATATGATTATTTCGTGACTTATGTTAAAATAAATGTTCAAATTCAATTAGTTGGGTTGGGTTTAAGGTCTGGTTTTACTTAAAAAATGTATATATTTAAAACAATCTTACATGTTTCAGCATATCATGCCTTTCTCAAAGAATTAAAAATATAAATGACAGTATTAATGTCATACTTATACATTTGTAGTTGTCATGGATAAAATTATTCAAAGATATATTCCAGTTTAATAATAATAAATCAAACCTTAGTATTCTAAAAATAGTTAGACAACAAAATCGGGGAATGGCAAGGCATGAGTTATTATTATGTATGCGCCCGTGGAGCGGCTTAAAATGTTTAGCTGCCGGCGTTCGCCTTAAACGAGAAGGAAAACCACGAAAACCTACTCAAACAGCCAGTCAGGGATCTAAGCACGGAATTGGCAGCATGATAACAAACAAATGTACAGATATTTAAAAAACATAAGATATATATTTATATAACAACAAGATATATTATGATGGTAAATTGCAGATCGTTACATAATTAGGTTATAGTATATACGGCTTAAATTTTTTATATCACTTCTGCTGTTAATTGAATTTTTTCCTGTTTAATACTAATAATTTCTTTAATTTCCCTTTTCATTGCGTGTTGTTCTTTATCAATTATTGTGTTTTCAAAATCGAAATGATGATCGCGTTGTAGTTTGTGTGTAAATAAAGCAGTGTTGCCTGTTTTAGAGTATTTGTGGGCTTGTATTCTTTTGTATAAATATTGCTTAGTTTGGCCTATGTAGTAACCATCCCAATCGCGACATGGTATTTTATAGATGACATGTGTTTCTCGATTTTTTTTTATTTTAGGATTTAGTTTTGAAAGTAGATGTTTATTAGTATTACTAAGTTTGTATGTTGTAGCTATATCATATTTTTTAAAGTGTATTTAATTTTTTCTGATAATTGTGGAACATATGAAATCGTGATATATGTTGTTTCATTGTTTAAATTGTTATTGGTGTCTGCAGTGTTGTATATTTGGTGGATTCTTTTTTTAATTGTTTGGTCTACAAGCTGTGGTGGATAGTTGTTATCTGTTAAGACTGCTTAATTTTCTTGATGTTATCTTTTCTGTACTGAGTATGTGATAGTTTTACTACTCTATCAGTCAGATTATTTATAATCATTTTATTGAATACTGTAGGTGCACTTGAGTGGTAATTCATATATTGAAAAGAAGCTGTGGGTTTATTATACCAATTTGTATAAATAGTACCGTGTATATCATAGCTTAAAGAAATATCAAGAAAATCAATACTGTTATTAATTTCTTCTTCAATAGTGAATTTTAATTTGTTGTGAAAATTGTTGAATTTATTTAAAAGGTAGTTTATTATGTTTGTCAGAATACATATTATTATGTTATCTACATATGTTTTGAAGATAATGGGGTGGAAGTCTAATGAATTGATAACGTTTTATTCCAAATGTTGCATTACTAGATTTGCAATAGGAGCAGCTAAAGGAGAGCTATATATATATATGGTAAATTCAATTTGTTGGAGATTTAAGGTCTAGTTTTACTTCAAAATATATATATTTAAAACAACCCTACATATTTCAGAAAATGATGCCTTTATCAAGGAATACAAAATATAAATGGCAGTATATTAATGTCCTACATTTGAGTTGCTATGGATAAAATTATTCAAAGATACATTCCAATTGAATAATAATAAATTATGCCTTTGTATTCTAAAATAGATAGTCAACAAAATAAGGGAAACGCAAGACATGAGTTATTATTATGTATGCGCCCGTGGAGCGTCTTTAGATGTAAAGCTGTCGGCATTCGCCTTAAACGAGAAAGAAAACCACGAAAACCTACTCGGACAACCAGACAGGAATCAAAACACGGAACTGTCAGCATGATAAGCAAATGTATAGATAATTAAATAACTTAAGATATATAATTATATAACAGCAACATATAATATGATGGTAAATTGCAGATCGTTACATAATTAAGTTATAGTATGTACTGCTTAAATTTTTTATATCACTTCTGTTGTTAATTGAATTTTTTTCCTGTTTAATACTAATAATTTCTTTAATTTCCCTTTTCATTGTGTGTTGTTCAATTAACAACAGAAGTGATGTAAAAAATTTAAGCAGTATATACTATAACTTAATTATGTAACGATTTGCAATTTACCATCATAATATATGTTGCTGTTATATAATTATATATCTTGAGTTAACAAATCGGAGACTCTGGCTTATAAGTGAATAAAATAAAATTAAAAAACCCTTACCACAATGGAATTTAATGATTCTAAATACGTATTTCTACAACCATGTTGTCATCTTCAGTAGAAAAAACAGTGTAACACTTGAACTTGAATTGTTTGTTCAGCAGCACAAACAATTTCAAGTAAGAAAGACTGGAACACTATTAAAACTCTTAGATTGAAATATTGTTTATATTTAAAAGCAGATAAAGGGAATAAGTTAGTCATTTTGGACAAAATCGATTATTCTGATAGAGTTAATAATTTAATTTCTGAAGGGCCTTATGTAGAACTGAATAAGAACCCATTACCCAAAATGATAAGTAAAACTAAAGCCGCGTTAAAAAATTGTCCAAACTTAATAACTAATTCCAACCTTTATAAATTACAATGTGCAAATCCGTTAGTGCCTAGGTTCTATTGCTTACCTAAAATCCACAAACCAGGTAAGTCGATGAGACCTATTGTTGCTGGTATTGACTCACCGACTTATTTGATTTCAAAATGGTTAGAGAATGAATTCAGAAAATTACCAGAAAAACCAGTTAGTTTATCGGTCAATAATTCTTTAGAATTTATTCAGAAAGTTAAAGATTGTCGACTGGAAGATGGTGACATTTTGGTTTCATTCGATGTAACGTCCTTGTTTCCTTCAGTACCTATCCCAGAAACGTTAAAATATTTGTCTGAATTACTTCATAGCAATCACGTTGAAAAGGAAAAAATAAATGAATATTTGCAGTTAACGAGCCTTTGTATGGCCCAAAATTGCTTCCAATTCGAAGGCAAGTTCTTTGAACAGCAACAGGGTACAGCAATGGGTAATTGCTTATATCCATTTATCGCGAATTTATTTATGAGTTACTTTGAGATTGAGTTTAAAAAGTCAGCCAAATATTTTCCAAACATATGGGTCAGGTATGTAGGCGATGTGTTTGCAATTTTTGATACCAATAAGTGCGACTTAGATTATTTTGTAACATAATTAAATTCAAAATTTCCTAGTATTAAATTCACGGTTGAAAAGGAAAACAACGGAGGTTTGCCATTTTCAGATATCTTAGTAATTAGGAATGACAAAAACTTAGAGTTTGATATTTACCGAAAAGAAACCAACGTCAACAGATTTATAACCGCAGATTCAAACCATACTTTTCAGCACAAGAGTGCCTCTTTCATTTTCTTATCAATCGTTTGTTAAGCATGCCCTTGACAAAGGATAGATTTGAAAAGGAATTAACTTTAATTAAGAAAATCGCGAGTTACAACGGTTTCGATTCAGAAATAATAAACAAGCTAGTTAGAAAACATAAAGTAAGAAAAACAATTCAGGATTCCACATGTTTGCTACCTCAAATTGATTCGAGCAAAAAATTTATTAGTTTACCGTTTCACGAAACAACGAAAAATTTTAAGTAAAACCTTTAAACAGTATAATGTTCAAGTAGCAACGGGCAATAGGCAACGGGAAAGACAAAGTTGAGGTAAACAACGAATCTGGAATCTATGAAATAAATTGTAAGGATTGTGATAAAAAATATGTCTGCCAAACAAAACGTTCGATTCTAACTCGTTATAAAGAACATGTTTCGCATATTAGATTCAATAGACCGGAAAAATCAAGTGTTGCCCGACATATTCTTGAATCAGATCATAACGTAACATCTGACTGTTTGAGATTAATAAAAAACGTCACACGCCCACGCGAATTAGTTTTGAGAGCATTTTTATCTTTAAAAATAGGAATAACGTAATTAACGCAGATTTTGGTCCTATACCAGGTTCTTCTTTATTTGAGTTAATTGACAGTTAGATGTTATTAAAGCAAGAAAAATAGGAAAACCATTAAAAAATATTCGAATTCATGGAATTTATTTTTAAATTCGTTTCATTACAATATTTGCCATTAAAATATTCTGACTCAACATTAATTTAAAAATTTATATTTCAACATAATTTAAGGATTAGTTTCATAATTGGATTCTTAATGTATGTTAAATTACGGCTTTTATAATATTTCTAAACGGTTTTTCTATAGAATTTACAAATAATGGGTTAATGCTCTTGCATGAATAGGTGGGGTTTACCAAAATGTTGGTAATTTTAGTAGCATTTAAGATTGAAGATTTTAGTGTTAAACTAGAAGGCGGTCAGAACAATCCTTCTGTGAGTGTTTTTGTGCGTTCAAGTGTTACACTGGTTTTTCTACTGAAGATGACAACGTGGTTGTAGAAATACGTATTTAGAATCATTAAATTCTATTGTGGTAAGGGTTTTTTAATTTTATTTTATATCTTGAGTTATTTAATTATATATACATTTGCTTATCATCCTGACAGTTCCGTGTTTTGATTCCTGTCTGGTTGTCCGAATAGGTTTTTGTGGTTTTCGTTCTCGTTTAAGGCGAATGCAGACAGCTTTACATCTTAAGACGCTCCACGGGCGCATACATAATAATAACTCATGTCTTGCGTTTCCCTGTTTTTGTTGTCTATCTATTTTAGAATGCTAAGGCATGATTTATTATTATTCAATTGGAATGTATCTTTGAATAATTTTATCCATAGCAACTCAAATGTATGACATTAATATATTGTCATTTATATTTTGTATTCCTTGATAAAGGCATCATTTGCCGAAACATGTAGGGTTGTTTTAAATATATATATTTTGAAGTAAAACCAGACCTTAAATCGCCAACAAATTGAATTTACCATAACATACAAAGGTCACGAAATAATTATCTTTATATATATATAGTCCGGTTTGCGCCTTCCAGATTATTCCGGACTCTGTCAGGTGTTATTCAAGGCTCTAAAACGTCCGAGAGAACGATGATGTGATCGGCGGGAGACATCATCGCCAGGTCTTCCCCTGACGTATAGACGGATGACTCACATTACAGTATTGTATTATTTTATGTAAGATATTATTTAGTTCTCGCATTTAAAAAAATTATTATATAAAATATGATTAAAATAATTTTATTTATTTTTTGGTTTATTTAATAATAGGAACTACCAAAAAACTGTTTAAAAGTTGATTGTTGAATATATTAAACACAATTTTTGTTTTTAATTAGGCGAGAAAGTTTTGTAGTAGCAGGTCAAAATATGTGGAGCCACATTTTTGGAATTTTATTTAATTAATTAGTAACGAAATAAAACAAAACACTTTTTTCACAAAAATAGTTTTAATAAACTAAATGTACATTTCGTGTGCTCTGCACACATCATCAGCTGTACTGTTTAAACATAATATCTACGAGATGTAGATTGACATGTGTTCATGTATCGTGTTTGAAAATTTCTTCTGGTTTGCCCGATGTATAATTTTGGAGAAGAATTACAACTTATTTTGTAAATGCCTGACTGTTTCAACAGATCTGTGTTAACAATTTTTGTTTTTAGACACTCTTGTAATTTATTATTGTTGGAGAAAGTAGCAATTAAATTGTATTTTTTAAACTGGGCTGTTTCAATTTTCATGAGATACAATTTTTTTTTTGGTATGCCGTTTGAGTAGTTGTCTTTGAGTTCCCCATTTCTAAGACGCTGATTCAATTGAAATTTTGCATTTCTATGTATCTGCAGCTGCATAGAAGGTAGATCACGGTTTCTGGATATATTAGAATATTTTTTGAAGGCCTTAATTTTGTTCAAATTTCTTATAACTTTAGATTGACTTGAAAGCGAAATTTTTATTGGATGACATCTATCTTGATTAGTTATATCGAATTTACCCAGCCTAACAGGTCTAAGTTCTTCCTCCTCTGTTCCCATGACAGAAAACACCTTCATTATCATTCTCCATTTGATCCTTATTAGATTTAGAATCTAATTCCTTGCATCCGAAAACTACTACATTACATTTGCGTTTCTCATGCTCGGCGACTTCCTGCACAATCTTTTCCATGTCTAATAACGTAAGGCTTTGATTTTCAAAATATTACTTTTCATAATTTTAATTTCTTCCTGTAGATTAATGATAACAGTTTCAAGACTGATAAATCATTTCCAAATTCCGCATATCTTTTACTCGTTCAAATAAAGCTAGACTTTTAATGTATTTTCCGAGTCTCAGTGGTTGATACATCAACACAGTCAATACTATAAAGCTTTGCGCAAATGTAACAGTTAATTAATTTATGCAATTGTGCAGTTTTATTACAACAAACTCAAAGTACCACTATAACAAAAGATGTAATAGGTGAGCAAAAACAGGGACACACCATTCATGTTGCGGTGGCAGTCACAACGTCTTTGAAATTTAAACATAATGGAAACAGACCAATGTGTTGGCCTGCTTCTTCCGTTGCAACGGAAGGAACTCGAACAGAAACAAAAGGAACGCAAGTAATGTCTGTATATTAAAAAAAGTATTAAGACCGAGAAAACGAATACATGAAATATATATATATATATATATATATATATATATATATATATATATAGCAAATAGTACAACACAGAAATAGTAAATAGTAATTCCCAAATAAATTACAGGAGGAAGTATTTCTAAACGCAAAAACTTTAATATTAATAAAATGAGAACTTTTCACGCGACAAAATGATGTAACACAGAGTTCTAGTTGCGCAAAAAAATTTAATTTAATTGCACAGATAACAATAAATGTATACAGCCTATCCTTGGAAGAAATAGACAACGTATTCAAAATGGGAAAATATAATAATATAGAATATAAATCCAAAATATTGTGAGTCAATTACGACACGAACGCCAACATAAAAAATTTCCTGAAAATTCTATTATGTGCCGCTTATGAATTCAAAATATTCAAAATGTGTACAACTAATAAATACCTCTATTGAAGTTACACACACACATTCGCTATAGCGTATGTTTACATACGTAACAGCTGTTGATGTTATAAAAACTATAACGTCGTTGTATTCTAAAGTTAATTACATTTACGTACAAAATAAGCTGTTTATACATTATTTATGAACACGGTCGATGGACATAAATGGTCCACCAATCTGTTCTTCCCGTTCAAAATAGGCTATAAGATTTAATACAAGCTGTTGAGTTTGAGAACTAAGAGGTTTACCTGGCATCTAAGTAATATTCTGTAAAATAAATAGGTTAGAAATGTCAAAGTGATAATCAAACAATTTCGTACTTATTGCCACTAATTGATATTACTATTTATTATCAGTATTGTTCTCAAAAGAACAGATTTTTTAATTGTTGATAAACTAAATATTCAATTGGAAGAATGCTTAACCTAGAAGTCAGAATACCGGAAACAAAGTCAATAAACAATAATATTGAAATAATTTGAGAAGTCGAATATGATAAGACTATCTCCTAGACAACCTATCCTTTTTATTTAATATAATATTTCAACTTAAAATTACAAACGTGTGTAGTATTACAGCGCGTATTCATGTGTGTTAGAAAGAGATAAAGTACAATTTGCGGTTCACACTTGGGCAGAACGAACTGAAAACTTATAAAAAATGTTCATTTGAAAAGTCAATCTAGTAGCATGTGATTTATTGAGAACATTTTGAAGTATGTCGTAAATTAAAATTTACTACTTAACCTACAAAGTCGTATATTTTGACAGTTTCATACATACAAATAAATAACAAATAATAGGTATTTATTGAAAACTTAACAAATGTTGAAAATGTTGTCCTTCAAGATCAATGCACTTTAAAATCCTCCGTTCAAAATTTCTGAACATTACTGGATTGTTATTAATTTCCATGCATTTCTGTTCGATTCTCTGTAGCATATCATTCAAATTCAATATAGGTGTTCGAAATATGTTATTTTTTAGATAAGGCCACAAAAAGAAGTCGCAAGGTGTTAAATCGCATGAACGTGTAGGCCAGGCAATTTCAGTATTTCGACTAATTATACGCTCATCAAAATATTCTCTTAAATAATCCAAAGATTCTGCAGTACAGTGACAAGGTGCTCCGTCTTGTTGGAAATATGCATTTTGAAGATCATCATCATGCAACTGATATTGGTCCAATGATTAGCCTTTGGCTTATCGCTGCCCAAACACTAATTTTCTCTGGATGTAGCGATTCTTCATTAATTATATGTGGATTTTCACTAACCCAAATTCTTGTATTTTGTGAATTTAGGTATCCCGTTTTATAAAACCATGCTTCATCAGTAAAGATGACTCTTTGCGAAAGTTCTCTATTATTGTTCATATTTGCAAACCAATTATAAAACTGTAGTCTACGTGGATAATCAATTTCTAACAATTCTTGTACTGCTGTGACACGGTATGAATAAAGCTGCATATCTGTTTTTAATAACTTGTGAGTTGTACCAACAGAAAGGTTTATTTGTTGACTCAAATGTCGAACAGATGTTTGTGGTTCATTTTCCATTATTTCTTCAACACGATTGATAACTTGAGGTGTACGTTTCTTAACTGCTCCGCTGCCTGATTTTCTTAAGAGACTACCAGTTTCAGAAAAATATTTTCTTAAATTGTATATAATCTATTACAAAATGTGGAAACTCAACTAGAAATTCAACCATGCAATCTTGAACTGAATAAACCCATAAACTATCAACTTTATTACCACTTCGAAAATAAGCCTGGACTAAAAAAAATTTATGTTCTAAAGTGAAAGCCATTTTAAAACTGACAAGCAATTTATTTAAACCAGAATCGACGCACGATTATTTTATGCTCTAACTGATATTTGTGATTGAAATTATCAAATGTCATTTGGATTTACGTTTACGGAACAACAAACACATACTAATATATTTGCGCCTTATTCTATCAAAATTTCAATGTAACCTAGATTGACTTTTCAAATGAACACTTGTTACTTTATGAACTGTAGAGTTGATGTCATGAAGTAATTAAAATGGTTTGCTATTATTTGTGTCGTGTTAAAGTGTACCATACTTATGTTATTTAATCACAATATATTTAATTGATTAAATTATTCGGAGTTTCCT
Source organism: Melolontha melolontha (assembly GCA_935421215.2). Taxonomy (NCBI): domain Eukaryota; kingdom Metazoa; phylum Arthropoda; class Insecta; order Coleoptera; family Scarabaeidae; genus Melolontha; species Melolontha melolontha. The sequence continues at coordinate 63,497,526 of OW285236.1, forward strand.
TCGGCAGTTAGTAAAGTTCAAACTTCTCGAACTTATAATTGAATATAATTGATCGGCATTGATAATGTAATCGAATAAATTAGTAATCCTTAACTTTAGAAGTACTATTTTTGCTTTTGTATATACGCGATTTAAGTGAAATATTAAGTTTCTATTAATTTATGCTCGTAAAAGTTAAAATCGTTTATAATTTTGGTAATTGATGTAGTAAACAATATTAACTTTTTAATTCGAAACTTCCAAACTAGGTTAATTTGATTAGCAGCTGTCTTTTTTTCTTTTACTATGATTTTCATTACAAATATGGATCGTGAAATGTCATCGTTTTCCAATAAATAAGTAATGTGAATGGGTGGACGATCAATTATGATGATTCATTATGACCGAGGGCGTATTGATATTTAGCTAATCTCTGCCCATTTCCATTATTAAATAGAATTGTTTTTATGATAATAAGCAATGGTTTATTAGAAATTTTAGTGAGAAATATTGCCTAAAAATTTAAATATTACTGTGCGATAGAATTTATAGAGAATTACCTTAAAAACGGATTATATGTGGAAGATTTGAATCAAGAGTAGCTGCCGTTAGTACTATTCGTAGTTCTATGTTTCTTCTAAAAATGTCACCAATGCATACGTCGTGAAAACAACCAATGTTAGTGTAACATTACCACCATTTGTAACATATCCCTTGCTGATACCATTGGTAACATTGGTTAATTTAAATTATAATTTAAATTAAATCTAACAATACTGCGGTTTATTAATGTTTGTCTTTTAATGTTTAAACCTTTGTTTTCGCTGCTACCAGCAGCCAGAGGCCTGATTGCAACGACCGCTGTATAGCTAAATAAAATCTTCGAAAGCGTCGGGGGTCGGGTTGCAAGGGAAATAGCCAAGTGAAACACAATTAAAAATTCGTAACAAATTTTACTTAAATCTAAATGAAACAATTATACTTGCAATGTGTTGGTTCTATTCAATACATAAATCTGTATACAATCCCTATCAGAAATTCGAGGGTTGTTGTTAATAAAATCCCAAGTATAAAATCTAACGACTCACCGGACTTGCAGGTTTGTATCCCTTCCTTTTTTTTGAACAGAACTCACTAGTTCACCTTGTTTTACACACGACGAAATTTCTCAAATGACCCCAACACAAAACCAAATTCTGAAGTTATATGAACACCACAATAAAATAAAATAATAATTTAAGTTAATGCTCTACTTTTAATTCAGCGTTAAAGACGAAAATTATAAGTATTCGAAGATATATATATATTGTTATGATTCATACTGCACTCATATATCTGCATCTGAAACGGAAAAACAGATAAAACAATGCATTTAACAATTATAAAAAGGGTGAAATTAGCGAATTAAGATTGTAAAATTAGTATCAACATGTTTATAAATTAATACAACGAGAACAGTAATTCAAATTAACTTATTTTTATTTTTTATAACTTACTTTTATATTTCTATTTTAAATTTCATAATTCAAATATTTCGCGCGACACTACCGGTATCTAATTTATCCACATTGAAATATTGTATTGATACTGATTAGACACGCCCTCTTTTTAAATTTAACCAAAACACGTAAGAATGCAACTTAGAACACATAATAATGACATAACCTACATTTAAAAGTAAACAAAGTGTATTTGAAAATTATTTAAAAAATTTTATAATTTGATTAGAAATGTAATATCAATTTAATTCAAAACACCAGCGATGTTATGATAATAAAGTTTCGAGGCTATTTGCCAATATAAAAATAGGCCATGAAAAATAAATGAACGTAGAGGACGCCGAAAAAGAATTTTACAATATATGGCCGCGTTTGTGCATTTATCCAAGTTAAAAATTAAATTACCATAATCAAATTTAACAGATCTCATCGAAAATATCTATATTTGAAACGCAGAAAATTAGCCAACCTTTTTAAGTAAAAACCAGCCTCTCATCATCGAAGATACGCCGAATATTGACGATAGCATCTTTACAAGTATCTAAACTGCAACGCGTGGGCCATTTGGACGATCAAACGACGCCAAACCCATATCAAGAATTCTAACGCCGAACTTGCTGCTGCTCGACTACAACGCTTCCAGCTTGAGCCAACACGCAAAATCTTGGAACACAGGTTCTTGAATGATCCATTTATAATTTCATTGCCTATAAAATTTACATATCAATAAACAAGTTCATAATAACCTATATAAACTTTATTAAAACTTCGGTATTTATTATCTATGTATCGTTTACCCTAGTTTAATAAATACAAGCATAATTTAACATCCATATAGCACCGTAGTACTTACCAAATTAGTATAAATAATCCAATATATTCTGTAACTTAGTTTTCTTTGTTCACCAACACTATATTTAGTAATGTTATATTTACACATGTTTAGATCGTAATTCTCTGTATAGACACATGTCTATGTTATGATAATTGTTACAGTTCTCTAATTTTTGTTTCAATATATTTTATTTTTATCACTTTAAACTGTTTTATTTGTTAGCATTTAGTTGTTGAGTTAAACATATTATTTAGACACCTAACTACAATTAGGGAGATAATTCACAGACCGACTTTGAACCTGAGGTATTTTACTATATAATCTATTTTATAACCATGCTTTCCGACTGCTGTTAGTGCATTTGTATGTACACAGAGGACGTAGGTATATTTGTGATTAATTTAATCACTGGCGCCCATTATTTGAAAATTCAACATTTACTACATTACATATCATCCATTATTATAAATAATTAGAAATAACGACTCATTAGTCTCTTATCAATATATATATATATATATATATATATATATATATATATATATATTTAGTGTTTAATAAGAATTTTCTTTTTCTTTTTTATTTTATTGGCCGTGTCTTAATATTAAAAATAATAGATTTTTTATTGGTTTTAGCGACCTTTTATTAATTTTATCAAAATTCAATAAAAGGTCGCTAAAACCAATAAAATATCTATTATTTTTAATATATATATATGGTAAATTCAATCAGTCGGCGATTAAAGGTCTGGTTTGCTTCAAAGTATATATATTTAAAACAACCCTACATGTTTCGGCAATGATGCCTTTATCAAGGATATAAAATATAAATGACAGAATACAAATGTCAAATAATTGAGTTGCTATGGTTTAAATTATTCAAAGATACATTCCAATTGCATAATAATAAATCATGCCTTAGTATTCCAAAAACAGATAGCAAGGTGTGAACATATGTGTTGTTCGCTGCTAGCAGCTTGTGTCTCTTTCTGGGTATGAACTTGTGTGTTGGTTGCTGCTGGCAGCTTGCGTCTCTCTCTGGGTGTGTGGTTTTGTGTTTGTGTGAGCGTGTAAGTGTAGGGTTTTGTATGTCGGCGCGCTCGTGCGTGTGTTTAGTGTCCGGTCGCGTAAATTTAGAGAGATCGGATAACCAGCCGTTGCGCAGGGCCGCCAACCCTTTCCCGGCAACTTCTTTACTTTTCCGTGCAGTACTTCGACTGTCGGAGCCCTGCCCCATCGAGGCAAGGCGCAGACCAGCGAAGCGCACCCTGCACGGGGTTGCTCATCGCCTACCGAGGGAACACTCTTAGCGGCTACTTCGGTCGACGACGGTCACACTTTGTGCCATCTTAACGTATTCCGACAAACGGGGGCACTGCACACACGTCGAACGTGTGTGTGCTGTTAACGGTAGCCTAGCCAGGTTGCCGCCCAGGACCGGTCCTAGTGGTTTGTGCATTGCGCGGTGCCGTGATTTGCGCCGCGTAGCTTGGTTCCTTTCTCCTGCTGGAAAGGCGGAATGGCACCTGTCCGCCCATCGGGCAGACCCCCGTAGAGTTTGGTAGCGCATATGCTAGGCTACAACCCAGTAGAGGACAACATCAGCACAAAACAAAAACAGGGAAATGCAAGACATGAGTTATTATTATGTATGCGCCCGTGGAGCGTCTTAAGATGCAAAGTTGTCGGCATTCGCCTTAAACGAGAAGGAAAACCACGAAAACCTACTCGGACAACTAGACAGGAATCAAAACACGGAACAGTCAGCATGATAAGCAAATGTATATGATATTTAAATGGAATTGATATTTAAATAACTTAAGATATATAACAAAAAAAGTATATTATGATGGTAAATTGTAGATCGTTACACAATTAAGATATAGTATATACTATACAAAAAAGGGATATTTATCAATACGTTTTTGCCGTATTACGCAGTTGTTATATAATGAAACAGATATGCAAAATACATATCCGTAACTGTTAACATGGACAAACACCTCGTATTTTTAGCATTTACTTCTGTTCAATACATATGTTTCGGCCATCTAGGCCTCATCGGTTGAACTAGTGAAGCAATGTGTATACAAATTAATACAGATCTGTTAAACAACGGATCTGTATCTGTATCTACATTTACGCTAAAATCGTCTCCAAGCTATAACCAGTTTCGTTCTATCAGGCGACACTAATTTAATCAGTGACATCTGACGGAAGAAAGCGACTAGGCCAGAAAAGGCGATCTTCCGCTCGAATAGCAATGCTATTACGTAAAGCGGAAAAATACGTATATTGGTGCTGTCCATTAACACGCGCCAGATGGCGGTAAATATACAAAAAAGGGATATTTATCAATACGTTTTTGCCGTATTACGCAGTTGTTATATAATGAAACAGATATGCAAAATACATATCCGTAACTGTAAACATGGACAAACACCTCGTATTTTTAGCATTTACTTCTGTTCAATACATATGTTTCGGCCATCTAGGCCTCATCGGTTGAACTAGTGAAGCAATGTGTATACAAATTAATACAGATCTGTTAAACAACGGATCTGTATCTGTATCTACATTTACGCTAAAATCGTCTCCAAGCTATAACCAGTTTCGTTCTATCAGGCGACACTAATTTAATCAGTGACATCTGACGGAAGAAAGCGACTAGGCCAGAAAAGGCGATCTTCCGCTCGAATAGCAATGCTATTACGTAAAGCGGAAAAATACGTATATTGGTGCTGTCCATTAACACGCGCCAGATGGCGGTAAATATACAAAAAAGGGATATTTATCAATACGTTTTTGCCGTATTACGCAGTTGTTATATAATGAAACAGATATGCAAAATACATATCCGTAACTGTAAACATGGACAAACACCTCGTATTTTTAGCATTTACTTCTGTTCAATACATATGTTTCGGCCATCTAGGCCTCATCGGTTGAACTAGTGAAGCAATGTGTATACAAATTAATACAGATCTGTTAAACAACGGATCTGTATCTGTATCTACATTTACGCTAAAATCGTCTCCAAGCTATAACCAGGCCGAAACATATGTATTGAACAGAAGTAAATGCTAAAAATACGAGGTGTTTGTCCATGTTTACAGTTACGAATATGTATTTTGCATATCTGTTTCATTATATAACAACTGCGTAATACGGCAAAAACGTATTGATAAATATCCCTTTTTTGTATATTTACCGCCATCTGGCGCGTGTTAATGGACAGCACCAATATACGTATTTTTCCGCTTTACGTAATAGCATTGCTATTCGAGCGGAAGATCGCCTTTTCTGGCCTAGTCGCTTTCTTCCGTCAGATGTCACTGATTAAATTAGTGTCGCCTGATAGAACGAAACTGGTTATAGCTTGGAGACGATTTTAGCGTAAATGTAGATACAGATACAGATCCGTTGTTTAACAGATCTGTATTAATTTGTATACACATTGCTTCACTAGTTCAACCGATGAGGCCTAGATGGCCGAAACATATGTATTGAACAGAAGTAAATGCTAAAAATACGAGGTATTTCATTATATAACAACTGCGTAATACGGCAAAAACGTATTGATAAATATCCCTTTTTTGTATATTTACCGCCATCTGGCGCGTGTTAATGGACAGCACCAATATACGTATTTTTCCGCTTTACGTAATAGCATTGCTATTCGAGCGGAAGATCGCCTTTTCTGGCCTAGTCGCTTTCTTCCGTCAGATGTCACTGATTAAATTAGTGTCGCCTGATAGAACGAAACTGGTTATAGCTTGGAGACGATTTTAGCGTAAATGTAGATACAGATACAGATCCGTTGTTTAACAGATCTGTATTAATTTGTATACACATTGCTTCACTAGTTCAACCGATGAGGCCTAGATGGCCGAAACATATGTATTGAACAGAAGTAAATGCTAAAAATACGAGGTATTTCATTATATAACAACTGCGTAATACGGCAAAAACGTATTGATAAATATCCCTTTTTTGTATATTTACCGCCATCTGGCGCGTGTTAATGGACAGCACCAATATACGTATTTTTCCGCTTTACGTAATAGCATTGCTATTCGAGCGGAAGATCGCCTTTTCTGGCCTAGTCGCTTTCTTCCGTCAGATGTCACTGATTAAATTAGTGTCGCCTGATAGAACGAAACTGGTTATAGCTTGGAGACGATTTTAGCGTAAATGTAGATACAGATACAGATCCGTTGTTTAACAGATCTGTATTAATTTGTATACACATTGCTTCACTAGTTCAACCGATGAGGCCTAGATGGCCGAAACATATGTATTGAACAGAAGTAAATGCTAAAAATACGAGGTGTTTGTCCATGTTTACAGTTACGGATATGTATTTTGCATATCTGTTTCATTATATAACAACTGCGTAATACGGCAAAAACGTATTGATAAATATCCCTTTTTTGTATATTTACCGCCATCTGGCGCGTGTTAATGGACAGCACCAATATACGTATTTTTCCGCTTTACGTAATAGCATTGCTATTCGAGCGGAAGATCGCCTTTTCTGGCCTAGTCGCTTTCTTCCGTCAGATGTCACTGATTAAATTAGTGTCGCCTGATAGAACGAAACTGGTTATAGCTTGGAGACGATTTTAGCGTAAATGTAGATACAGATACAGATCCGTTGTTTAACAGATCTGTATTAATTTGTATACACATTGCTTCACTAGTTCAACCGATGAGGCCTAGATGGCCGAAACATATGTATTGAACAGAAGTAAATGCTAAAAATACGAGGTGTTTGTCCATGTTTACAGTTACGGATATGTATTTTGCATATCTGTTTCATTATATAACAACTGCGTAATACGGCAAAAACGTATTGAGAAATATCCCTTTTTTGTATATTTACCGCCATCTGGCGCGTGTTAATGGACAGCACCAATATACGTATTTTTCCGCTTTACGTAATAGCATTGCTATTGGAGCGGAAGATCGCCTTTTCTGGCCTAGTCGCTTTCTTCCGTCAGATGTCACTGATTAAATTAGTGTCGCCTGATAGAACGAAACTGGTTATAGCTTGGAGACGATTTTAGCGTAAATGTAGATACAGATACAGATCCGTTGTTTAACAGATCTGTATTAATTTGTATACACATTGCTTCACTAGTTCAACCGATGAGGCCTAGATGGCCGAAACATATGTATTGAACAGAAGTAAATGCTAAAAATACGAGGTGTTTGTCCATGTTTACAGTTACGGATATGTATTTTGCATATCTGTTTCATTATATAATAGTATATACTGCTTAAATTTCTTATATCATTTCTGTTGTTAATTGAATTTTTTTCCTGTTTAATACTAATCATTTCTTTAATTTGTCTTTTCATTGTGTGTTGTTCTTTATCAATTATCTGTGTGTTTTCAAAATCGAAATGGTGATTGCGTTGTAATTTGTGTGTAGATAAAGCAGTTTTCTCTGTTTTAGAGTATTTGTGGGCTTGTATTCTTTTGTATAAATATTGTTTCGTTTGGCCTATGTAGTAATTATCGCAATCGCGATATGGTATTTTATATATGACATGTGTTCCTCGATTTTTTTCTATTTTAGGTTTAAGTTTTGAAAATAAATGTTTATTAGTATTACTAAGTTTATATGTTGTAGCTATATCATATTTTTTTAAAGTGTATTTAATTTTTTCTGATAGTTGTGGAACAAATGGAATCGTGATATATGTTGTGTTATTGTTCAAATTTTTGTTGGTGTCTGCAGTGTTGTATATTTGGTGTACTCTTTTTTTAATAGTTTGTTCTATAAGTTGTGGTGGATAATTATTATCAGTTAAGATTGTTTTAATTTTTTTGACGTTATCTTTTCTGTATTGAGTATGTGATAGTTTTACTGCCCTATCAGTTAGATTATTTATAATCATTTTATTGAATACTGTAGGAGCATTTAAGTGGTAATTCATATATCGAAAAGAAGCTGTGGGTTTATTATACCAATTTATATAAATAGTACCCTGTCTATCATAGCTCAAAGAAATATCAAGAAAATTAATACTGTTATTAAATTCTTCTTCAATAGTGAATTTTAATTTGTTGAATTTATTTAAGAGATAGTTTATTTTGTTGGTCCGAATACATGTTATGATATCAACATATCTTTTGAAAAAAATGGGGTGGAAGTCTAATGAATTGATAACGTTTTGTTCTAAATGTTCCATTACTAGATTTGCAATAGGAGCATCTAAAGGAGAGCCCATGGCAATACCAAATGTTTGACTATAAAAATAATTTTTGTATTAAAAATATGTGTTATCGAGACAGAAGTGTATACCTCTAATAAATTCTAGCTATAAACATAATAGAATCCAAATGGGATGAAATTAGTCCACACACATCACTAAATAAAATCGAATTTATTAGAGGTATACGCTTCTACACTTCTGTTATTAATCTATTTGTTAGCCGTACAATTAATACATATCATTTGATAAATCTTTGAATTCGGCTACATATTAAATATTTAATTAGGATGTTATTTCGCGAAGTAATATGAAAATGTAAATATTGCTATCTACAAATTACAACGCTAGTTAACGAAATTTTTTGAAAAATTTCGTCCTTGGGTGGGACACAATATATATATATATATATATATATATATATATATATATATATAATATTTTCGTGACCTTGGTATGATATGGTAAACTTAATAAGTCGGCGATAAGTCGGCGGAGGTCTGGTTTATTACTTCAAAGTATATATATTTAAAACCCTACATGTTTCGGCAATGATGCCTTTGTCAAGACCTTTGCCTTTGACTTGACAAAGGCATCATTGCCGAAACATGTAGGGTTTTAAATATATATACTTTGAAGTAATAAACCAGACCTTTAATCGCCGACTTATTAAGTTTACCATATATATATATATATATATATATATATATATATATATATATATATAATTATTTCGCGACCTTTGCATGTTATGGTAGATTCAATTAGTTGGCGATTTAAGGTCTGGTTTTATTTAAAAATGTATATATTTAAAACAATCTTATATGTTTCGGCATGTGATGCCTTTCTCAAAGAATTAAAAATATTTTAAATTCTTATATTTATATGGGGAGAAAACTCTCTCGAACAGTACTCTTGGCTGTTTTCGCAGTACCCACGAATCTACTAACTTCTGTCTATCTTCTCTGTGTTTCAAGACTTTTTATCATCTTGAATATCACAGAGCCCGCCTTTTCAAAATTGTCGTTATGAAACGCAACACAATGATTTGTTCTTTGCATTCGCTTTCATTGACCCAATGTAACTACCCTTTTCATGTTTTCAAACCCATATTTCTTATTATTGACTGTTCAGTATGCCATCCTTTAAAAGTTCATTTCGCAAATGTGTCAATTTAAGATCCGTAACTAAACGATGGAATTTGTAATAGTCACGATTCCACAAAAACAAAGAGTCTAAAAAATAATCTACTATAGTTGAAGAGCGTCTATAACATGTACTGTATGTCAACTTTACAGTGAACAAAGAGGTTCTACCGATCTGTGTATGTGGCCTTTAAACATTAGATCAGTTCTCGAGACATCGAAGTAATTATTTATTTACGGATGACGGTCGGAATTTATCGCCAATAGTACTTTGTTGGATATTGCGCCTCTTAATTGGTCTGTGATTAAAAAAGGGCCTTGCGTTTTGTGTATTTTTCACTCCCTCTCGCCAATAGGAACTATATATTTTAAAATTATATTTACATCAATTTTAAAAACGAGGAGTGGAATATTTCTATCGCGCAGTTCTAAATATAACCAAATTTTGAATGAAATTGAAATAAAAGAAGGACAAAATGATCTAAAACAAAACACTCTTAATGAAACTAAAATTAAATACGGACTTTCTAAAAAGATTTATATTTTATTACTAGAGCTGAGGATGTTTGCGGTATAACCATGGTTATATCATGTAACCATAGTAATTTACTATGGTTACATGATATAACCATGGTTATACCGCAAATATCCTCAGCTCTATTTATTACATTGGACTTTTCAACGAAATATTTATTGAGGGTAAAAGATATATTTTATTTTTAAATATAGATTCTATAAATATCTATATAGATTCTCTATATATCTATATAGATTCTATATAGATCTATATAGATTCTATATAGATCTATATTCTATATAGATCTATATAGATTCTATATAGATTCTATAAACTTACACTAGCGACTTTATAATTTATTTAACCCCTTTAAAAAGTAGTCTTTCGGAAGCTCGTCAAAATAGGCATTATTTGCGACTATTACCTCCTCATTTGTCCTGAATCTCTTTCTAACAAGCCATTCCATCCAACTTCTCGAGCAAAGAAAAACTACTCGGAGTTAGATTTGGTGAATATGATGGATGAGGCATTAATTTGTACCCTAATTTCAAAAATTTAGCGGCTGGCGTCGCGGACGAATTAGAGACTTTAACGTGATGTAACAAAACTTTTTTCTGAATGACTGCGGTCTTTTCTTCTTTAATTCCACGTCAAAACTTGTCAAAATATCAGCATAACATTGGCCAGTTATTATACTTACCATTTTCAAATAATGAATAAAGATAACGGGTTTTCCTATTGGAGAGCAAGTTCGTCAGAAGAAATTATGATCTTTGTCTCTGGAGTGATCTAGGCTTTATCTACGGTGACATAACTCTTGAACTTAGTCATACAGGTATTAGAAATTGTAATATGAGTTGGTATTTCTTCAACAATAAGCAAAGACAGCACCCATGTAGGTTAGCTGTTTCATATTTAAATGTTAACGCATAATATTCCTTGGCTGAGCTGTTTACGGCATTAGCACCTTCTGTGCTCATATGAGTACTTTTGAAAGTAGTGAACCACTAAAAAATTATTGCATGGGAAGGAGCAACTTCATTCTAATATTTATGGTATGGGAGAGTGCGGAACGCTTGGCTTCAGGAACTTCTTTACACGTTTTACCATGGGATTTGGAATTAATGGTACGTAGAGTGATGTATAGAAGAAGAAAAGAACTAAAGATTAGTTTTAAAGAATTTGATGGATTGGATCTGGGCAATACAAGTGTTAATAAGTACAAGAAGATTGTCAAAAAAAGTTTTTTGGTTTGTGGCAATCCAGATGGGATAAATAAAGGTAGGATCACCTGATTTTTAGGAAAAGTAATTTTTTCCAGGAAAAATCTATGGCTTAGATCAGAATGGCCACCAGGTTTTCTTAGAACAGGACATGGCAGTTTGAACGAATTTTTACTCAAACGAATTTTCCAAGTGACGATTAATGCATTGGCGGTAGAGCAGAAAGTTCTACTCATCTATTCTTCGAATATTGCCTCTATGAAGATTTAAGAACACTTGAAGAATTGACCAACGAGATTTGGGGTGACAGAAAAATTTATATTGGCAAACTTATACTGACGAAGGATGGTTACGAAACCATTAACCTTTTTGCCGATTAAGCGTTTGAAAGAAGAAAACAATTTTATTCGGCGGTAGTTCGATCCCTTTCCTTAGATTTTATTATTCCATTCCGTTATTGTTTAGTCAATTTCCAAATTCGCCGATTATAATAGATATGATCATAAAGAAAATTATTACAAAAGCATGGGCTGTGACAATTACATTATAAATTTTATCATCGCCAATTAGTGTTCCTGGATTTCCTAACTCTGCTCGGATTAATAGTCTAAGGGACGTTTCTATAGCGAGGTTCAAACTCGATTAAGCAATGTTTTTTTGTCGATAAATAAAAAAATACGCAATAAATTTAAGTATGACCGGTTTTATTATAAAGTTGGGCTCAATACAATTTGTTTACATCATCAGTGGAATATGATATCGCGCAAATATTTGCTTTTTCTTTAATGCAAAGTTGGGCTCGTTTTTTGGAATTTTCCATGACTTTTTTCAATGTTTCGGTCAATATGGTAGCGATTTCTCGTCGAATATTACATTTGAGCGCTTCGAGAGTCTTTGGCTGGTCAGCATACACCTTTCCCTTCAAATATCACCACAGAAAAAAGTCCAGTGGCGTTAGGTCAGGTGAACGCGGCGGCCAGAAGAAATCACCATTTTTTGACACTAAACGGCCTGGGAACATTTCGTTCAACAATTCGATGGTTAGACGAGATGTATGAGCCGTAGCACCATTCTGCTGGAACCAGTGGTCTTCCAGGCCGTTGTTCTCGATCTCTTGATGCAACAAATCGTTCACCATAGCCCGATAACGGGCACCATTCACCGAAATTGCTTCGCCATCGTCATCTTCGAAAAAGAACGGCCCAATGATGCAATCCGAGCACATTCCGCACCAAACTGTCACTCGTTTGTCATGCAGAGGCTGCTCACGATATTGTTCTGGATTTGTGCCGCCCCAAATACGACAATTCTGTTTGTTTACGTTGCCATTCAAGTCAAAATGTGCTTCGTCGCTCATGATGATTTTGTTCCAAAAATCATCTTCACTTTTCTCCAAATTTCGCATCGTTTTAGCGTATTCCAATCGTCTGGGGTAGTCTCCCGGCTTCAGTTCGTGCACCATTTGTATTTTGTACGGGAACAACTTTAAATCATACCGTAAGATGCGTCGCATTGACGATTTACTGATGCCCAAAATCTGAGCATGGCGCGAAGTCGACACATTTCGGCTCTCAGCTAAAAGATCCTGTGCGATGGCGATGTTTGTGTTCGACCGTGCTCTGCGCTGTATAGTGCCACGCAACACATTACTTAGCACACCATTGGACTTGAATTTTGAATATAATGCTCGAATTGTATTCGGATTAGGTGCTTTTTTTCCAGGAAATTTTTCACGAAATTTACGTTGAGTCAAAATAATTGACTTCTGATTTTCAATGTATAATTCTACGATATCAAAACGCTCGGTTAGTGTGTACTGAGACATGGTGAAAATTCTATTGAAGTCTAATTTCCAAAATGCCATACATTTCGGTGCTGTCACTAAACCTGTCAAAATTAAGACCGGTTCACATAGCTTAATCGAGTTTGAACCTCACTGTACTATTCCAGCTCAGCTACCGAAGAGAAAATATAAAGTTCCTATATCCCTGTGATTCGTTGAAAGTAACCATTTGTTCAGTGGTCGAGTTAGTTAGGTGGTAAACTGTAAATTTTCACGAAAAAGATTTCCTTCAGTAAGCTTTATAGTTTATTTAGAACATTAAATTGCAGATTTAAAAGCCTTAAGGCTTAAAGAGACAACTTTATCGGGAATTATGAAGGTTCCAAGTTTAAATTAACTTAAATCCTTATAAGAATTGTGTTAATTATAAAAAGTTGAATAAAATAGTTGAGATAAAAGTCTCACTAGTGTAATAAAGTTGAAAATCAAGATTCAATTTATTTTAATTGGGGAATGCGAATAAAAAAAATAATTCATTGGAGTAAAAGTGAAGGAAAGGTAATTCGAATATAAAAGTATGAAGTTATGCGGTTATAACAGGTAGTGCATATATATTTCTTTGAGCCAATGTCTGAATTGTAATTCATTTAGGCAGGGAATCCTAGGAAGGGGGCAATCCTCCGAGGGATAGAAAATTTAAAATAAAGAAAAATTTCAATATAAAATGATAATTTATTGAGATATTTGAAAAAAAATTACAATATTAAAAGTGATAAAAGAATAGATAATAGAATAATAAATTCATATGATTTCTGAGATTAGAATAGTTCTAATTATCCGTCCAATATGGTTAATTGAAGAGTAAGCTATAATTTTGCGCAGGCTTGTTTGATTAAGCCCTATGATGCCTCTAATTATTATTCTTGAAATAATAATTAAAATGAGATATTGTAATGATTGGTTAAAATATGTAAGTCAAATTATAGTTAGTACAATAAAAGCAGTAGATGAGTTTAATCTTAAATCGTCTTATAATTTTCAAATTCGTTGTATGAATGCTTGTTGTTGTTAGTCATCGATGTTCGTAAGAATGTTAACGCTAGCTGCTCTTATGCGTCCTGGTATTACTTTTGGGACTTGGTGATCCCACGAATTCGAGCCAGTAAGCCACAGCTGGCAGGCAGCGGAATTGGTAGATGTGCTTGCATATCGTACCATCCAGCCACTGATGGTTAAGACTGGTACCATCGAAGACTTCACCTCCGAGCTCGACCGTTTGAGATGAACTCTCGGGGTAGTGGTTGAAAGGCCGAGGGGACTAGAGGTGTTTCAGCAGCGTATCTACTCGGGTACTAATCTGCAGAGTCAGTATTGATTTAAATAAGTTCCGCCTCCTTCTGTAGGCTGTATGAAAGGTTCCTAGGCGTACAGGTAACTCGTTTGTTATGCCTTCGCGGGCAGGTGTCACTACATTAAATATCAACGAGTTACAAGTTGTGTTCATATGACCATTTTTGAAAGCAGTGAACCACTAACAAATTATTCCATAAGAAGGAGCAGGTTCATTTTAATATTTATATAGTCTTTCGTCTTTTAATTTAATAAATAATCCTTAATTAACATACAAAGTTCCATTTTCTCCATATTAACCCAAAAACAACAAATATTTGACGTTAAACGATTGCAAAACTTATATATCTGACAAATTTGGGGGAAATTTTGGCAGAAGATTTCTAAAACATGTCTGAAGTCAGTAATATCATCCACGTATTAGAGATGGACTTAAGTACGAAGTAGGATATTTCTCATTATCGTTCATGTTAGTTAACCATTAATCTACTTCTAATTACCAATTGATTACATGAATTTTGATAGAAAAATTTGTGCCTACATGAGATTCGAACACGCGGCTGGCCTCGTTGCAAACTAATGTGTTATTTTTTTTAATCGAAATAGCCTTTACTTAATGGAAATTCATAATTAATGAAATACAAATGAAAAAGCAATATTTGTTAATTTCCACTTTATTGAGGTAAAATCCAATTACAATTGTTTCGACACACCGTGTCTTCATCACATAGAGTTGTATTGCAAATTAAACCTAAAGGATGTTGACAAATTTAAACTTAAATGAATATTATAATAAAAAAATAATTATACTTAGAGGGATAGTTCAATAATAGGCCTGTTCGCGGACCTCTTCTGCGGGGGTTGAGCTACCCACCAGGCGCGTCCTTAGGTGGCGGATAAGGGGACGGTCAGGTCTCTTGGGGGACCTGATTAGTGGCAGTCATAAGCGGGATGTATAGGTCTAAAACCTTTTAATCCTTAGCGAAAGCTGTCACCGCGGACCAGCTCTCCCAAGCTACGGTGTAAGGCAACGTGCTTAGAGCTGAATGGCCACAGGGGTATATGTGGTCTCAAACGTTCCCCTGGGGGAACTAGGCGGCACCAACTTGTATTTACGCCTTGTGCCTGTAATGGAAGCTCTGCGGGCATTGACCTCATACTTCTTCCATACTCGTGGTAATTATACGAACCGAGAAAAAAAACAAAATATTAAAAAGATGGAGTCTGAGGAGAATCCAAAACCTAAGGAGTCTATAGAGACTCCCTTGGCAATGGAGACTGATGAGACTCCAAAAAACAAAACTGAAACACAACGGACTGAAACTGAGAACGTTGCGAAAACAGAGGGTGCACCCAAGGAAAGAAGACATCTTTCCGGGGCACAAAGAAAGAAATTAAGAAAGAAGATGAGGAAACAGGGGGTGGATACGAGCAAAATAAGGCTCCCCCTTTCCCAAAAAGAACCTCAGGGAGAACCTAAGCCAACAGGGGCCGTTAAGCGAACCGTGTCGGCTAGGGGCACTCCTGAGGATAAAGTAACTAAGCACGAAGTTTTCTGCTTCGGACGTGAGTTACAAAGCAGCTCTTAAAGGTATTAAGGCTGCAATAGTTCCTAAAGATTACCCGGTAAGCTTAGTGACTGAGGGAACTGTAGGAGCTATACAAGAGGCCGTGATGATGGTCATAGATAGGGCGCAAAAAGCGCCGAGGTTTGAATCCTCCCGTCTTATGGACGGCTACTATGGAGTCATCTGTGCAGATGAAGACTCGTACAACACTACGAGAGATTACTTGGAAAAGGAAACTGTTTGGAAACTCGTGAAGAGCGAGGAGCTGCCAAAACAGCAACGAGTTTTAGCGTTTCTGTCAGAGACTAAAAAAGAGGATCTGACAGTGGGCTTGAAAAGACTCGAGCAGCAAAATCCAGGGCTTAAAGTGGACCGATGGATTACCCTCAATTCCAGGTCTTCCGAAAAGGGCCTACATGTGAGCCTTCGGATTGACAAGGAGTCTGAGGAAACGTTTGTGAGGACTGATTGGACACCTTACTATCGCTTTCAGAGGGCTAGCTTTGTAACCCTCGAAACAAAAAAAGACCAGAAACCGATGATGTAGGATGAGGGTACTCTAGAAGAACCTCAAGCATCAACATCTAAGGGTCAAAATGTTGAAGATAAAAAGCACCACATGCAACTGGGTTCATAACATGCTGCGTAGCAAAGTAGTTCATGCCCAAATGCAAAACAAAACGATCGCCATGAGGACAACAAAAGGGTGTCCTAAAGGAGGCGTATTGTCATCGCTACTATGGAGTTTATAGTGGATAATCTCCTCAGGACACTAAATGACCAGGGAATATGGACGCAGGGGTTCGCAGATGACATTGTCATAGTGTCCCAGAGGAAATTCCCGGGGACAGTGGCGAGCATCATGCGAAATGCTCTGCGAATTGTAGAAAGATGGTGCCTTGAGGAGGGATTAACTGTCAATCCTCAAAAAAACAAGTTGGTAGCCTTTACCAACATGAGAAAACTAAATGATCTGGGCAGCGTAAAGCTTTTTGGACAAGAGTTAGAACTAACCAATGAAGTGAAGTATCTAGGCATAACACTTGATGCGAAACTGAATTGGAGCAGACACCTAGTCAAAGTGGCAGACAGGGCGGCGTAGCTCTTCTGGAGATGCAGAAGAGCTATTGGCCAGACTTGGGGACTAAAACCAAATGTGGTCCACTGGTTGTACACAGCAGTAATAAAACCAACGATTACCTATGAAGCAGTTGTCTGGTGGAGGAGGACGGAGCGGACATCGTCGGTGGTGCTCCTCACGACTCTCCAGCGACAGTCCCTGTTGGGAATCACGGGAGCTATGAACAGCACGGGAACCGCTTCCATGGAGGCCATCGTGAGTCTCCCTCCGCTAGAACTATTTATAAGTTCGGAAGCAATCCCTGCGATACTGAGGCTGAAGGCCAATGACGTATGGTGTCCTAACAAGGTTGTAGGGAGCCATACAGATATCACAGGAACTATACTGGAAGAGCCGACATTTCAAATGCCGGTGGACAGTATGGCACCTGAAATTATGTTTACAGCTAAGCTGAACATACTTATACCGACCAGGGAACAGGCAAAAAGTCGCTCGATCGATTGTGGTGCCGGCACCTGGTACACTGACGGATCACAATCTAGTCAGGGGGCAGGTGCAGGCATATGCGGAATGTGCCCTAGAAGGAAGATATCGATATGTCTGGGGAAACATACTACGGTTTTCCAGGCCGAATTGTTAGCAGTCGCAGCCTGCGCCGATGAAATTTGGGAAGCCGGCTGCGCAAGCAAAAAAATTAACATAATGACTGATAGTCAGGCGGCTATTAAAGCCATTATGAACCCATCTACAAGGTCTAAGCTGGTGAAATATTGTAAACAGGTCCTCAATAACCTGGCACAAGACAATACAGTGTCGCTGATATAGGTGCCAGGACATGAGTGAATTAAAGGCAATGAGATAGCCGACAAACTGGCCAAAGAAGGTATTAATAGGAACTTCATAGGACCAGAACCTGTATGTGGAATCACTAAGGATTCCGCTAAAAGGGAGATCTGGTTATGGCTAGAAAAAGAACATAAAAATAAATGGAGGTTAACGGAAGGTCAACTCCATACCAAAACACTACTAAGGGGGCTGGACGGAAAGTTTTCAGCCAAGCTAATTCGTAGTAGCAAAAAAGAAATTAAAATAATTACCGGGTTAATAACCGGACATTGTCCTTTAAGGAAGCATTTGTACACCATGGGCTAGGTTAGCGAGCCCTGGTGTAGGAGATGTCAAAAACAGGAGGAAACTAGCCTTCATGTAATATGCACGTGTGAGGGACTGAAGGAACTCAGACAGAGATATTTCGGGAGGGATCTATTGGATCCTTCGAGTGTACTCAAACTTCCCCTGAGGAGGATAGTGGCTTTTATCAAGGACACAAGACTAACAGAGTGGAATTGACAGATCTATTGGGGATAGTACAAAGAGCTGTGTGCTCAAGTGCCTGGACGTGGTGGCGTACAACCCAAAACAGAGAAGAAGAAGAAGAAGGTACTTTCTATACAAGATGTAAACTAAATTACACGAAGTATCCAAAGTTTACCGAGTACAAACATAAAAAAGGGATAACTAAAATAAATAAAAGAATCAGATGTAAAATTTACCTGATTATTGAGTGAAAGGTTTGTGTTTTTATGTTTCAAAATTTATGTTATAATTATTTCTCGTTAAATTCTTAAAGAGAAGTAATACATAGCTTTCAAAACCAATAACTTTTTAGGTTAAGTTATTAAAAACAATTACCAAAAAATAGATAAAAGCAATAAACCGAGGGTTTACAAAGTTGAATGTATATATAGTATAGTATAGTATAATGTATATATAGGTCAGACAGGTAGATTCTTTTCTAAAAGAATCTAAGAACATGAACGTAGTTATATTAATAAGAAGAGTGACTCACATTATGCAATACATCTGAGAAAAGAAGCCCATAATTTTAATTATAACTTTAAAATATTATACAGAAAATAAATCGCAAAAATTAAATTTACTGGAAATTATGGAAATTTTGAAACATAAGAACACATTTTACTCAATAATCAGGTAGATTTCGGCAATTCTCCTTTATTCGACCTATTTTACAACTGATTCTTTTATTTACTTTGGTTTTACTCGGTAAATTTTGGTCTCGTTGTATAATTTAGTTTACATCTTGGGAAAGTGCCTGTTATTGAACCATCCTTCTAAATTGTTACGTGTTCGTAAACACTCATTTATTTGTCGCAAATTAGCGTCTTCTTTTAGTTCATTGGGGAGTGGGGTTCAGTGTTAGGGGATTCCCCTAACACGCCCTATAGAAAAAAAGAAAATAATTTTTTTTTGTTTTTAAGAATTTCCCAAAATTTTGTATATGGGGTTTTTAATTTAGATTAGGAGCATTTTTTAATCGAGGGTGAAGTACGCCCAAACTAACAAAAGGACTACAACTAGCTGTTACAGCGGAAAACAAGAGGAGAGTAGAGAAAAGTTTGAGTAAGAAAATAGAAAGCATGGAAAAGTGAAATGGGTAAACAAGAGAAGAAAGCCAGGCGAAGGGAACCAAGAGTTGCGGCAATGCGGAAAGTGACCCACGAAACGGCGACAGCATAAGCAAACCTCTAAACCAGAAGGTGCAGCCTCTAATCACAAAAAAAATCAAAATAATCTATCCAATGTCCGCAACAAAAGGAATTAACGTTAAGCAACCACAAAGCTGCCGGACTCAGCGGACAACCTATATGGCCAAAAGTAAGATAAACGTTAAAATCTAGAAAAAGTCAAATCCAAGAAGTAAGCTATCATGCTTTAATGCCAAGCGTAAACTAAAAAAAGTCGAGAGAAGGTATACTCAAGAGAAGGGAAAGAGAAAGCGGTAACGGTACGGTAACGAGCTATACCTTATCTCATAGTAAATGTCAAAAGATACATATACCAATTAGTCCAAAGTAAAAACTATCCCACAAGAGCTCCAACAATGGGAAACCCCCATAAAGGAAAATTGACTATGTATAGACAGAAAAAAAAACGTAATCTTATTATTTTAACATGTGGAACTAAATTAAATATTATTGCTGTCTAAATTATGATTATGCAATCATTAAATAAAATTAATAGGTCGCTTAGAATTATGTAGCTACAAAAATAAAGTAGAATTCAACATGTAAAGAGAAAACTAAATCATAGCTTGTCTGTTCTGTTGAAGGGTCGGCGGTCTCAATTCAAGACGGAAGTTCCTACGGTAGGCAAAAAGCAGCGTGGAGATTACAATAACCGGTAGTACGATGATTGTCCAGGAAAAAAAATTATCTGTTATAGAGATACAAAAGAAAAAACAAATCGAATAAAAATTAAAGGAAATAAATGAATATCAAAAATTACGTACCAGAATTTTCCAATGCTTTTTAATATACAATTGATAAGTCGTTAGAGGAGGAATCGTATCTTCTTCGGCACCATAAGAAATCCCCGTTTCGGGTGAATAGAAGCTACCAAACAATTTCGTGGTACTTTAACAAATCACTGGTACAGGAAGAGCCCAAAATAAATAAAAAATACGTCGTAATACGTCGTAATACGGCGCGTCGAAACAATTGTAATGGGATTTTACCTCAATAAAGTGAAAATTAAGTAATATTGCTTTCTCGTTTTTATTTCATTAATGTGTTATTATTAATGTGGGTATTATTTGTGTCATCTATTTCAGCAATGGAATTTAGGCCATTCGAAAAATTCAGAATTAAACGCTTTTATGGTACAGTGGCCAACATGTTCGCGTGTAGTTCGAATCTCACTTTGGAACAAGTTTTTATAATAAAATTCCTTAGACGATTAACCGATAACACAGGCCTGGATATTTCAACACTTTGAAAGTTGATTTAAAAATTTTAACTGTTTTCTAGTAATTGGGTAGCGCTGATTTCGAATCTGCTTTTATTTTTTTTGTATCACGTAAGGTTATTTTTCAAACCAGTAAAATCAAAAAATATAGAAAAAACACGATTTATTTCATTTATAAGCTAGTTTTATATTATATAAAAAAAAATACAAAAATATACACATAGAAACTATTAGAAATAGTTATTTATTCTTTATGCTTCTTAAAAAAACGTTTTCGTTTTTCAGAAAAGCTTCGATTGGTTGTTTTTCTGTCATATTCAGCTAAAAGAAGATCTCTTCTCAATGTCTAACAGTAATCGGCCATCATTTTTGTGTCCCAGCGCCCTTGGTATCTTTTTTCCATATATTTAATATCCTGGTGAAATCTTTCTCCTTGCTCTTCACTCACGTCCCCAAGGTTTTCTGGGAAATAGTCCAAAAGGGAATGTAAAAAGTGAATTTTTATGCTCATATTGCAACCAAGAATCCTGATTTTTTCCAGCATATTTTCAACGATCTCAACATAGTTTGTGTCTTTATAATTCCCTAGAAATTTATGTACAACTTCATTAAAAGCATGCCATGCATGTTTTTCCTTATCTTCCATCACATTTTCAAATTCTTGATCTTTCACCAAGCTCCTAATCTGCGGGCCTACAAAGATTCCCTCCTTTAATTTTGCCTCTGACAGAGTCGAAAATGTTTTACACAAATATTTAAAACAATTTCCTTCTTTGTTTAATGCCTTTACAAATTGTTTCATAAGTCCATGTTTTATGTGAAGTGGTGGAAGTAACACTTTTTGAGGGTTAATAAGACTTTAGCGAATTACATTTTTGGTTCCAGGTGTTAAGGTCACCCTTTGTGGCCAGTCTCTTTTTATCCAATGCTGTTCTCGATTTCTGCTATCCCACTCGCACAGGAGACATGGAAATTTAGTATATCCAGACTGCTGACCCAAGAGAAGGCCTAAAATTTTTAAATCTCCACACACTTCCCAGTTGTGATTTTCATATTGTATTCTTAAAAGTAATTCCTGTAAATTTTCATAGTTTTACTTTAAATGAACTGAGTGGCCGACCGGAACAGAAGCAAAAACATTGCCATTATGTAAAAGAACAGCTTTAAAGCTCCTTTTTGAGGAGTCGATGAAAAGTCTCCAGTCAGAAGGTGTGTACTCAGGAGCTCCGAGGAAAGTAAGTAGATCAGCAATTGCTTGCCAGAACACGAGTGGTCCGTTTTGTGCAAAATATTTTACAAATCCAGCCTCACGATTTATATACCAAGAGAAGGTGGTTTCTGGGGCAAGCAAATTTTTTTGTTTCAACCTAGACCCCATTACTTCAGAAAGATCTTTTGAAAGTCCCAAATCTCTTACTAAATCCTTCAGTTCGGCTTGTGAAAATAGCTGAGGTTGGTTTTGACCTGAGGTTGATGGTTCAAAATCACTATACATCTGTACGGAGACGGAAGTTGAAGAGGTTTCAATATCTTCTTGTAGTACTTTGGGGGTATAGGTATAGGTACATGATCACTGTGAGGAACTGGTCTGATAGCTGATTTAACATTGTTTGGGTACAAAATATATTTCAAAGTTTTTCTATTATGCGCCTTAATATCACAAAGACAAAAGTAGCAATCTTCGTGATGATTTTGCGGTTCTCTCCAAACCATCGGTATTTCAAAAGGAAGGCTTTTTCTATTCTCTTTGGTCCAATGTCTTAAACCTTCTTCACATCCTTACAAACAACGTGCGGTGTCCAATCTTTATCTTGATCTCCTAATTTGATTTTGAAATAAGCATAATGCATTTTTCACAAATTCACCAATTGGTCTCTTAAACTTTTTCAAGACGAAATATCCATAAATATAACAGAAATCATCTGGTTTGTTTTTGCAACAACGGCTAGACATATTTTTAAGCAATGTTTATTTATCAAACACCACGCACAACACTAAAGACAAATTAATTTTACTTGTTTACTGATCGACACTCAGAGCTATAATGAAGTAAATGACATTAAAATATACATTTTGTTTGGAGTGATAAACTTGAAATCCTTATTCGCAGTACTAATAAAGTGAAAGCATAATAAATAGGTAAACATTCCCGGAAATCTTGTCCAAAATTAATACATGTAATAAAAGATTTACATCAGATAATGAGAGCCTATTTAACAAATTTCTTTAAAATCAGAACAGAAAATCATTTTTGGGTTAATATCTAGAACTTGAAGTAGTACATTCATTTTAAAATGTATTAAAACGCCTATTACAAGATTTTTTTTATATTTTTTTCTTTTTCTTTTGTGCAAAAAAAATCTGTGGGTGGTAGAGACCAACTGTATTTTAATTAGTTATTGCTATATAAAAACTGAGCTTAACAAACAAAAATCAGGTCATCACAAATTTTATGCAGGCCTGTGTAATTAAAAGTAAATTGATTTTAAATATAATAGATGTTAATAACAACTCAGTGGAGATAGTCACTTAAATATATCAATTGTGTTACCACCATTTTTAACTGTGCCAAGCACAGCTAACTTCACCTTACATTGACCTTAATAAAGAAAGTCGATAAATTCGAATAACGGGTACTCATTAAATACATGTTTTTATTATGGGGGACGACGCATAAATAGGTATATGAAGATATTTAATAATAATAATACATTGATTGATTTTCACGCTTCAAATGATACCATATAGATATTTTGCTGACGGTGGGTAGAAGCTAGACAGACCGATTTCTATATATGCCGTGGAAAATATTGATGTTGCTCACTACATAATCTTATCAAATCGACGATCTTGTCGCTGAGTTAGTGTATGTATGAACACGTCTATCATATAATTCAGGCAGATCAAGAATGCTATAGTGCATATCGATATTAAACTTTACGAACGCGGAAGAAATATGTCTTAACGTTGTGTGTGATTTAATGTACGGTTTTAATATTTAATACAGAATGTTCTGTTTTGAAAAAATGTGGTTGCAACTTTTGCTCTGCTTAGACAATTCAGATTACCTGTTACTGCTGAGTTTTTACAGTTATTATTTAATTGTTAATTAATAATTATAAAAAAAAGGAATAGAACCCTTTGCTTTTGTAATTGGTGTCACCAAGTCTATTTTCTTTTGGTGTACACTTGTCCTATCTCGCTTTATAAAATTTCAGTCTTTCTTCAGTACTCAACGAGGTAGATTCATAAAGTAAGTTCTATATCAGAAGAGTGGGGATATCGGCGCGACCGCAGCGCTTCGGCGTAGTCTGGTTCGATGTGAGTCTGACAACGATAGTGATAGAATCGTTAGGACATTCTTTCATGCTATTTTGGTCTTTTAAAATGGCTGTTGCAATTGAAGATATCGCCGACTGTGAATTAGGTGCTGTTATCCGATTTCTATGTGTGTGTTCTGCTTATGGTGAAAATGTCATGAGTAACAGTATGGTTAGAAAATGGTGCCGCATCTTTCTAGAAGGACGAACTAACACCCATGATGAAGAACGGAGTGGAAGACCAACTGTTGTGACGAACGAATGGGTAATGTCGAACAAGAAATTTGTGAAAATCGGCGATTTACAATCACGGAACTGAACACCTTTTTCCTTTAAATTTTACGCACAGTTTTGGGCGAGGTTGTTACTGAACATTTAGCATACCACAAATTTTGTTCACAATGGGTTTCAAAATTTCTTACCGGAGACCATAAAACAAAGAAAATGGGATCGGCACTAACTTTTCTGACCCGTTACGATGTTGAAAGTAAAGATTTCCTCAGGCATATTATAATAGGTGATGAAATTTGGGTCGCCTATGTAAATGTTGAGACGAAAAGACAGTCAACGCAGTGGGGTCGTTCTATTTTGCTTACGAGAAAACCTTTAAAGTGCCGTCAAACATTTTCTGCGAGAAAAGTCATCGTCACTGTCTTTTGGGATAAGAAAGGTGTTCTTCTTGTAGATTTTATGGAGCGAGGAACCACAATAAATACTGAAATCTACTTTGAAACTTTGAAGAAGCTCAGAAGAGCTATTTAGAACAAGCGATGTAGATTATTAAATTCGGGCATCGTTTTTCTTCAACGCCCGCTCGCACGGTAGACGTACTTCAGAAATGGCTTGGGAAGCAACGGTTCGAGAACGATCAAAAGCTGCATGATAGTGTTACAGCATGGCTTAATCCACCGGCAGCAGAGTTATATGAAGAGAGTATTAAAAAGCTGGTTTATCGCTATAACAAATGTCTCAATCTTAATGGCAACTATGTATAAAAATAGCTGAAAATAGTAGTTTTAAATTGTAGTAGTAGTTTTAGTTGTATATAATAAAAAACACTTCATGTATTGGTGTTTTTTAATAACTAAACGGATCTTACTTTACGAATTGCCCTCGTTAAATGGCTGTTTGGTAGTTTCAGTGTTTCGAAATGTTCCACCGATTGTATTTCTTTGAATATCTTGAAACTATGTGTTGTGTTACGCTGTGGTGTTCATTTCTTCATTAGTTGGTAGTGTTCGTATGTTAATAAAAGAGTTTGCCTCCTCTAGTAGATTTCGAACTGTAAAAAAATTAATATAAACAAGGTTTTGGATCTGGAGTCTATAAGTTATTGTGTGGATGCAGTACGGTATATGTTGGCCAAACAGGGCGATCATTTGAACAACATATTGCTCAACGTTATTCTTCGTTTAAAAAATTTAAAAAAAACAAGATTCTATTTTTTTAATGATTTTCAAATTCAACATTTAGAAAATAAAGGCATAAAATTTAATTTACTCTAGCTTAAAACGCTTAAAAAATAATAGGAAGAAATTAAAACAATCACATTTGGATTTAAATAATTCACCTTCTTAACTTTATTCATTTAAAGTGACCGTTTAGAGGATAATAAAAATTAATATTAAATTTTTATTAGTAAACATGTTTCCCAATAATACAATTAGTTGTACAGAAGCATGCTTCTACAGCTGTGGAACCGGCTGTAGTAGCAAGATTTAGCAAGTTTTAGTAGCATACGCTCAAGTTCACTCTAAGCTCGCTAGAGTACACGCGCATCACAATACCACGCCATTATTTGGTCAATAATCATAGCGATCAGTCACTTCTCTTCAACGGAAATTTAGGACCAAATATCACAAATAACCACAAGGACCGATCATTTTTGTATGGCATAATCAGTTTATTGAAACTGGTTGTGTGAGTTACAGGACGGAAAGGTCAGGGTAGGCCTCGAATTGCAGAAGAGACGATCGAAGAAGTGCGCGAGACCTACGTTTGTAGCACAAAGGCATCACGTGCACGTGCCAGCTCAGAACTAAACATTCATCAAACAACAGTGTGGAGAATCTTAAGAAGACGTCTGCAATTTAACTGTACAGAATACAGTTGTCTCAAGCTTCAAGTGATACTGATAAAGAAAGAGGACTTGAATTTTATGTTGAAATGTTTGGTAGAATGGAGAAATATGACAGGTTTTTTGATCAAATTGTGTTTATTGATAAGGCCACATTGTTTCAAAGCCATTTGAGATAGTCAAACATGTAAGAGAGTTGCCAATTAACGTCTTTTATGCACAAGTTCTACTTAAGCGTATGGTCCATTCCTTTTCATCGAGAAAACTGTCACTGGGGTTACTTATCTTAATATGTTGGAAAATTATCTCATAGTGCAATTGCAAGAAGACCTGAACACACAGTTTATCTTTCAAGAGGATGGTGCACCTCCGCATTTCCATCACGAAGTGACACTTTAGCTCAAACAAACCGTAAGGTGGATTGCACCTAGTGGAAGGATAGCTTATCTATCAAAATTCCCTCATTTGACGGAATTTAATTTATGTGTGTGGGTCTACGTTAAAGACATAGTTTATATTCCACCTTTTCTTGAAAGTATAAATGAAGAGCGCGTTCGGATAACAGAAGCAGTTGCAACAATTGACCGTGAAATGATACGTAAAATGTGGGACGAATTCCCAACTTAACTCTTGCCATTGCCCATGCGATGCACACAAGTCATACATCTGTATGGAGGGTATTAAAGGAATACCAAAAGCATCTGTTTCACATTCAAAAAGTACAAACGTTACATCCGGCTGATTATCCCGGCAGAGTTCAATTTGCCGAATGGTACTTAAATAAAGTTAACCCCTTCACATCCAGTACTCCACATGTGGATATTTTAAATATGCTCGCTGGGTACCATAATATCCACATATGGATATCATTATTATGGGCTTATATCAACTAGCAGGGAACTGGTATATAGGCTGTAATGAGATTATCCGACTGGTATGGCACACAAGCCATCCCCACCAAAAATTTTTCAAGACCCAAAATAATTTCGCAGAAATATTTTAACTGTTAGTACCTAGTTAACCAAGCTGGTATACGGTCGTATACGTCTCTAAATTGAGTTTTGGCGGGAAAGTGTGTTTTATGGTATTTTTGAGTGTTTTTTCGACTTACGCTGTTGTATTGTAAAATCCTAAATATGAAGAATGACCAGGATTTTTCTACAGATAGTAGTGATGATCCGGAGTACGTATTGAGTGATAATTCAATAAATAGTGACACAGATGAAACGTATTCAGAATCCGATGATGACGAATTTGGTGAGAACGTGACCATGGACGATTGGGAAGTTTTAAGTGATCCTTATTCCGATCAAGTTCCTAGACCATTACTAAATTTTTCTTCTGAATATGATTTTCACCCTGCCATTGATTTTGAAGAATGCAAAGATCCAGTCAATTCTTTAGAATGTTTTGTAAGCCCAAATATCGTAGCAAAATTATGTAAGTGGACAAACAGAAGAGCTGAAATGTATTTTCAACAAAATACAAATACATTAACAGTTTATGGCGTTCAGTGGAAGATTCTCGAGAAAGAGGAGATGTATGTTTTCCTCGCACTTCATTTTCTTACTGGATTAGTAAAGTGCCCTCGCATTACAGATTACTGGAGTAGTAACATTTTGTGCGCTGGGCCAAAAGTTTTCAATAAGTCTATTATGAGTCGAAACGGATACCTTTCTATACTTAAGTTCATTCGGTTTTCTCCACCCGAAGCAGCAAGAAAAAATGCTCCAATGACCAGACTTGGAGTTTACATGGCTATGCTCAAAGAGAACTGCATGACGTTAGTTGACCCAGGACCAGTGTCTGCTATCGATGAACATTTGATGCTTTACAAAGGCAGATTGCACTTTCGCCAATTTATTAAAACAAAAGGAAGTAGATTTGGCATAAAACTTTTTGCAATGTGCCCAAGCGCCCCACATTTGCGAGGATATACTTGGAACTTCTGTTTGTACATAGGAAAAGACAATTTCGATGTATCTCATATTCAAGGCACCGAAAACCTTTCGACGACCGAAAGAATTGTCGTGCATTTAGCCCAAACCGTACTGAATATTGGCCGAGAAATTATTTTGGACAATTGGTATACTTCCGTGCGGCTTTCGCAATTTCTACTGACTCAAGGAACCTATTTGACTGGAACTATAAGAAGCAATCGTGGAGTTCCTGCTCAGTTAACTAGAATTCCATTGGAAAGGTACCAATCATGCTTTGTGCGGAAAGACATGCAACTGCTTGCTAGGTATAAAGACAAGAAGGACGTATACTTGTTGACAAGTAAGCATACTGCAGGGTTTTGCGAAAAATCACGTTACATGGTAGGCGGCAAGTTAGTTCAGTTTAAAAAACCTGCCCATATTGAATTTTATAATCAGAATATGGGTTCTGTTGACGCCGTTGATCAAGATTTGGATCCATACAATTCTTTACGAAAAAGCTACACTTGGTTTACAAAAGTGGGCTTTCAACTAATGTTACAGATGCTCCTAAACTCTAAGGTTTTATATTGTAATGCAAAAAACGATTTTCATATTTCAATGTATGATTACATAAAATTGTGTTGTAATTGTATTCTGCATAAATACAGTGAAGGTTATCGCAACATGACGGATGCTTCTTCAAGGGATAATCGTCCTTCGACTTCAAAAGGAAATGAACATGTTATGGTTAATTTGCCAAAGGTAGATGGAAAAAAGCGGGCATTGCGAAAAATTTGCGTTATTTGCCGAAGACATAACCAAAGAAAACTCACAAGGAATATTTGTATCGAGTGTCCAGATAAGCCAGGGCTATGTTGTGTGGAACACTTTCAAGAATACCACAAATAAACATTATTATTTTAACAGTTTATCAATGCTAAAAATATTTTTTTATGCGAATAAAGTACTTACTTTCAAAACATATATCGTTAAATTAATTTTACATGTATATCCAAATGTGGATATTACGGTATAGCACTATTATCCAAATGCGGATAATATGGTATGGCACTATTATCCACATGGTGGATATACTGGTATAAGCCTAAAATATAAATGCATGCCGCCATTTTGTTTTTGAGTTTTATAAAATAATTTAACTCTGGTTAAAGATGTAAGCCATCATGTAATCATAATTCACAATTTTTTATTCTTTTTTGTCTGGTATGTCAGAGTGTCTTTTTAAAATGCACCTGGATGTGAAGGGGTTAATCACGAACCAAGATTTCTTAGTAGTGTATTATGGACAGAAGAGACATGTTTTATAAGAGATGGGTATTTTAATATACACAATAGCCACATATTAGGGCTAGGATTGTTGAATATGTAGTAGGGCCATATTTACTGCTCGCACGGTTAGATGGTCATGTGTATAGGATTTTTCTAGAACATACTTTACCAGAATTGCTTGAAAATGTCCCACTTAATATTCGAAGAAATATTGTTTTCCAGCACGATGGTGCACCAGCACACTTTCGATTAAATTACCGACATTATCTAAATGCACAATTTCCAAATGGATGGATCGGAAGAAGAGGGCCGATTTCTCGGCCTGCACGTTCACTAGATATGACTCCTGTTAATTTTTGTATTTGGGGTCATATTAAATCACTAGTTTATGAAACAACTGTTAATACAGAAGAAGAGTTAGTGACTCGAATTATTCTAGTGATGATATTCGTGAACGTCCGCAGCTATTTCGAAGAATACGGCAGTCGATTGCACATCGTTACAACTTGTGTGTCGAAAATGGTGGTCGAAAAACTTCGACAAATTTTTATAAAGTTTGATGCAGTATTATTTGTAATAAAATGTTCCTTAACTTAACTCTTTCCTGTTGTAATTTAGATTGTTTTTAAAAATTTCCAGTTTATCTTGACACCGTAAAATTGCCAGACACTGGTTTATTAATAAGAAATGTTTATTTAAGTGCTCTTTATCATTTCTGAAAATTAGGAATAGTTATGTTGTATCACCCTGTATAACTAGTTTAGCAAAACCTTGTATAACAGTAAGAATTTAAATTGATCATAAGTCAACCGCTCCAATTATCATTTTCATTTTGCGAGCCGCTTAGAAACTAAGCCATTACAATAAATATATTTAGTTCGACAGTGAAGACCATTTTAAAAGGAAAACCCACAAATTGTTTTATTTATAATTATTTGAGTTTTACTTTGTCAAATTTTTGACAAATTTGAATTTAAAAATCAGGCATGTGAACATAAAGTTACAGAATTATCGTTAGCGTAAGAAAAAAAATCAATCATTTATAGTCACTGGTTATAAATAGGGCTAAGTTTAGTTTTAGAAATTGGTATTAGGGTATCGGTAGTATAACGATGTGCTTTGCTTGTCGCAAATCTAGGGCTCCGCGTGTAATACTTTTTCAACTGCTGATGATGCGGAAATACGTATCTAGGATTAATAGCTACATTGTGGCAAGGGATATTTCCAATTAACTTTCACAGAATAACCCACAGCCCCCGATTAATCAGACGGATGTTAAGGGAGAATATATGTGTCAGATATTTTATTACTTTGCATTTATTCGAAAATGTAGTAAAATTCTGCGTATTCATGAAGAATAAGTTCAGTGCTAACAAGCTTTTTTTTGTCCTTGCAAATGTTAATTTTTTACTTAGAATGTTGTTTTTAAGCAATTAGCTCCAAAAAACTTCTTATGTTTTTATTGTTTTTGGTGGATTTTAATTACAATACTTTGTGTGTATCTGGCGTTTAAATAGAAGAATATATCAATATTTATACACATTTACTGGATACTAAACGAAAGTCCGTTTGTTTCTATCATATAAAGATTTTTCACAATTTAGTAACAAAGTATTACCAAGATATGCGGAAATCTGTACATAACTATAGTTTTAGCCACGGTTTATTAGCTTTACTTCTCTGTATTTGTAAGTGTATTCAATATTTGTCCAAAGCACAACAGCTTGTGCATGTTTGAACTTGTCTGAACGTACGCTGACTTATTTGTAAAGTTCACTCAACCACATAGTGTATATAAGTGGCACATTCTTTGCATAGTCACAGTAATCGTGCAAACATCGTCGTGAGCTCTTATTATTTCTTAGTTTTCTTTTAGTATGGCAAGCAGAAAGTGTATAAATAGTTCAGACATATTTTGTTCTATAGACAATTATATTATGCCTACTTCGATATACACCTAGGTGATCAGGATAAATCATGACACCCGATAAAGTATGTCATACATGTGCCAAACGTTCTAGAAAATGGAGTCAAAGACAAATTGCGTACTTACCTTTTGTGTGGCGCGAACCAGCAAGTCATGCCGAATGTGACTTTTCTGTATGTGACGTAAAAGGTTACAATTGGAAAAATTAGAAAAGGCATTAAATATCTCGATCTATCGTCAGACATAAGACCGGTTCGGCATGGAGCTGATCTGTCTGTAAAGCCTCCACAGGAGTGTTATTAACCGGAACATATTTTGATGCCACAGCAATTCACTCAACACGAACTGAGCGATTTACTAAGAGAGCTGGGTTTTCCAAAATATGCTTCTGAAATTTTCAAGACTTCTGGAGAAGAACTATCTTGCTCTAGGTACATTTTACTGGTACAAAAATCATAAAAGTAAGTTAGTTCATGCAGTATTTTTTACAAGAAGATCCTTTGATGAATTGCAATTATATTACTGGTTTAACATGCGCCTTAAAATCCCCATCGCATGTTCCTAGCAGATGGATACTGTTTATAGATTCATCTAAGACTATTTTAAAGGCTTTTCTTTTATATGTATTCATCATGGCAGTTGCTCATTCAGTCCACGTAAAAGAAACTTATGACAATCTAAAGTTGCTTTTGGAGAAAATTAGAAAACAAGACCACGAATGGCAACCATGTGGAGAAAAATTTGATGTATGTTTTTAGGACAACAGTGTGGGTATAATAAAATGTCGTGGTTTATTTCTGAATGGATTAGCAGAGCTAGAATGCTGTATTGGACAAAGAAGCAATGGCCTTTGAAGCATAATCTTACACCAGGGTAAAAAAAAATTGTGCACAAAAGTTTAGTAAAGCTAGATAGTTTTGCTAGAGAGTATATATATATATATATATATATATATATATATATATATATATAATAACTTCGTGACCTTGGTATGATATGGTAAACCTAATCAGTAGGCGATTAAAGGTCTGTATATTACTTCAAAATATATGTATTTAAAAAACTCTACATGTTTCGGCTGTATACGCCTTTATCAAGAGAATACAAAATATGAATGACAGGATATAAATGTCAAGTCACTTGAAATTTATATCCTGTCATTCATATTTTGTATTCTCTTGATAAAGGCGTATACAGCCGAAACATGTAGAGTTTTTTAAATACATATATTTTGAAGTAATATACAGACCTTTAATCGCCTACTGATTAGGTTTACCATATATATATATATATATATATATATATACATATATATATATATATATATCTAACACATATCAAAAACTCTTTTACCCTAAAGGATGTCGGGTAAGCACAGTCTAATCTAAATTATGAACAAAATTTCTCCATAATCTTCGGTTACTGGCCAGTGTTTTTGCTTCTTTCCAGCTCTTCCCTCTCTTCTTGATGCTATTTCCAATGACATTCTCCCATACTTGTCGCGGTCTTCCTCTTTTACTATCTAAATTATGAACAAAATTTCTCCATAATCTTCGGTTACTGGCCAGTGTTTTTGCTTCTTTCCAGCTCTTTCCTCTCTTCTGGATGCTATTTCCAATGACATACTCCCATACTTGTCGCGGTCTTCCTATGTTCCTTCTACACTGGACTTTGGCTTCATATATTAGCTTTACTGATTTAGTGCCCCTACTCCAGTTCCTCTCGTATTTCTGAATTTCTCATTTTGTCCTTTCTAGTTACGCCTCTCACTCTCCTAAGATATCTCATTTCTGCAGAATGGATTTTGCTTTTTTGTCTATTATTAACTACCCATGATTCACATCCGTATGTCAGAACTGCCCTGTAGACTGCTTTGAATACTTTTATCTTGGTGTTTCGTGCGTAATACAATTTGGTTACCTTTTCAATTCTTTCATTAATTTCTGACTTATTTTTCCCATTGTTTTCTATCAGGACACCTAAATAATAAAACTTATTTACTTGTTGAATAGTTATTCCTTCAATTTGCATATTTAGTTGTTCTTCACCTGTGGTCATTACTTTTGTTTTATTTTTATTTATGTCATTCCTTTTTTCTTAAGTGTTTCGTTCCATATATCTATACTTTCTTGCAGGTTATTTACATTTTCAGCTATTAGTACTATGTCTTCTGCGAATGCTGCCTCTATTTGTATCCTCTCCAGATTCCTGTACCCAATTTGATTTTTTGTTCGTCTGCATTGAGTATTGTCTTATTACATCGTTCATAAATACAGTGAACAATACGGGACTTAATCCTAAGACCTGCCTTAACCCATCTTGAGATACAAATCCCTCGGATCTCATGTTCCGCCTTATTATATAATTTATGCTGTTCTTATATAACCTTTGGATATTTCGTATTATTTTTTTGTTGACTCCCCTTTCTTTAAGAGCTTTCCATATTTCAGATCTTGGTACTCTATCAAAGGCTTTTTCTAAATCAATAAATGCGAAATATGCCTTTTTCCCTTGTTGAAATCTTTTAGTAACTATTTGTTTTAGTGTAAATGTATGATCTTGCGTGCTCCTTTCGGGTCTGAATCCACTTTGCGATTCCGATAGTGATGGTTCGATTAACGGTCTTAGCCCGTTGTTAATTAACTACTCATATATCTTGACCACTTTGCTTACTAACGTTATAGCTCTATAGTTATTACAATCTCTATAATTTCGCTTTTTGTATATCGGTGTTATTAGTGCCGCTTCCCAATCTTTTCGTATATTTTCGTATTAATGATCTCCAAAAGTATCTTTGTTCCTACTTCACCAATGTTCTTAATCATTTCTGCAACTATTTTGTCATTTCTAGGAGCTTTTCCATTTTTAAATTTTTTTGATTACATCAGTTCATTCTTCGAGAGTAAATTCTTTATCCTCATCTGCTATACTTCCACTTTCTATAACAGTCTCCAAATTTTTGTGTCCTTTGCTGCAGAGTAGCTCCTCAAAGTATTCCTTCCGTCTGTTCATTACCTCTCTTTCATCAGTGATTATTTCTTGCTGTTTATTATATATGCTTCCATCATATCTATTGATTTTGCTTTTCTGCCCGATTTCAAAACTTTATAGAATAGTTTCTGATTACTAGTGCTATCTCTCTCCATTTTATAGCCAAATTATTTCCATTGATTTGCATTTGCTTTTAACACTAATTCTTTTACTCGTTTCCGTTGCCTTTGGTACATTATGTATTGTTCTGTTTTCATATATGCTAAGTACTTTCTCCACATTTTTTTTTTATTATTGATTTCCTCTATTATATCGTTCGTCCACCAAGCAGTCTGCTTCCTTGTTTTACATATTTTGTATACTCCGCATATTTCACGGGCAGCTTCTATAATTGTATGTTTGAACATATTCCATTTTTCTTCTAAATTGTCCAGATTTGTTATCTCTGACTTTTCTTCAATTTTTTTTTTTAAGTAATGGTTCATATTTTCTGGCTATTTATTGTTCCCTTAATTTATATGTCTTTATTGACGTGCATTCTATTTTCTTTATTTTAATTCCATTGTTATGTTTATTGTATAGTTTTTTGATTCTAGGTACTACCAAATAATGGTCACTATGTATCTCCGCCCCTCCCCTAACTTTGACATATAAGACAGTTCTTCTGTTTTCCTTTTCTACCAGCACATAGTCAATTATAGATTTTTCCCTTCTATTATGTTGTACACGCGTATATTTGTGAATATCCTTTTTTTTATAGAATGAATTAGTTATTACGATATCATGGTTTAAACAAGAATACAAAATTCTTTTTCCATTATCATTTCTAATTTCCTCTCCATGTGCTCCCATAGTTGAGACAGTCTGAATCTGAAATAATAAAAATATGTGCAAATGTATTGTTTTTATAGAAACGATTTCACAGAAGCCATACATTTGCACGTAATTTTTTACTGCTCCGCTAGCCATTTTTATTATAAATTTATACACAGGTACTAGCTTTGAGTGTACTAATTCTGTTATTATATTTAGTTTCACTGAATTTATTGTAAGTTTTAAAACATTCCGGAAATAAATTCACCTATTATACATTATGGACATGTATTCCCGCCAATTTAGGTCTCGTGGTTACGTTACAGCGCTAGTGACAATTGGCGAACATTGCAAGATAGAGATCTGGCCATCCTCTTTGGTTTAATATCCTTGGGTTTCAGTAGCGGACTTTATTTTGAAGACTTTATTTTGAATAATAGAACTATGTTTTGGAGATTAGAAATGTAACGTTAACAACCGAACTTTCTTTTGACGATATTGGAATTACTTCTGAATGCAGGGTAAAATCAATTGGTTTGGACTGTAAACTATATAGTGTTATTAACAATTTCATATTAATAAATTTATTTAGTTATTTGTTAAAATAAAATACATTTTTAACACATAGTACATACAATTAGATATTCGTTTCCAATATTTTAATTAACTTGAATGCTAATTTAAATTAAACATTTATAGTTAACTAAATGTAAAGTTATCTTGTTGCCACATGGAGTAAACGACTCTTACCTTATAATGAGTTTATATCTCTTCCACGTTTAATTTGCTTCAAACAATTAACGATTTTATATGAGTTCTAGTGCCAAACAGACTTACACTATTACGTCTTAAATTCATTTCTATTATACGAACTAATAAACACGGTGTGCAAGTCGCAAGGAATTAAATATAATGCGATCCGGGCGTATTTCGTAAACGTAACTTAGTTTACGGAACGAATTCTTACATATGTAATTTCCTCTCTCACCGCCATGATCTAAATGTCTCTGCCACTAATGTAATCCCTTTAATTTATGTACAGATTCGTCCCATTTTGCTTCGGATGCCGTACTAGCTGCAGCTGATGGGTAAGCACTTTATTGTAAATCCGATTCCGCGACGTCTTTGGAGACTGTTCAAATTTTAATATCTCGAATACGAACGTATCTGGGTCGATTTTGAACACATTCAAGATTCATCTGCAGGATTTGCTCTTCGAATATACTTTAGATTGAATACTGAAAAAATAGCTTGTATAAAATTGTTGTTTGACATAGTCTACTAGAACTACAGGCTGGCCAATATATAAGTGACTGGTTTGTCTCTTAAATATTTTTAAAATGAAATAAAACAGGTCTATTTTTTTAAATATACCGAAAAGTTTTTAAATATATTCGAAAAGTTTTATCGAAAATTAAAAATTATGTATGAAAAATAATATCAGAACCTAAGCCCTCGTAATTACATTTTCCAACACTTTTCGCTAGGTTTCGGGAGGAATATTTTGAATCGCTTCCCGAATATTGTTCTTCAGCTGCTCTATAGTACCTAGTTTGTTTGAATAAGCATTATTTCTTAGAAGTACCCATAGAAAGAAGTCTTTAGCCGTTAAATGCCAGATGACATTGCCAAATCGAGAGTGTAAACGTCCCGGAGACATTGTTTTGTAAAGATTCGTTGTTTCTCTAGTTGCTTCGTCCTGCTAAAACCTCATGTTTTGCAGGTTAAATTGTAAAATTTGAGGAGTTAAAAAGTTTTAGGGTATTGCGGTAGCGCTCCCCAGTGATAGTAAGAGAATTACTTGTAGCGTCTTCAAGAAACCGCACCAAACTGCGACTCCACGGGGATGAAGTAGTTATTGACGGTTTTCTAATGCACAGATACGACAATTCTATTTGTTAGCAAATAACTCATTATGATTTTCAGCAAAAATCGTTCGTTTGGTTGTTAAGTTGCAATATTGCGTAGCTATATTGTCGGCGATTTTCGTGATCTCTAGGCTGTAGCTTATGAGTTAACTGAATTTTGTATGTTGCAAATGCAAGATTTTTATTAAAAAATAGTGCCTAATAACGTGCGACTAATGCCCAGTTCTTGAGAACGACATTTGGTAGAGGTCTCAGGACACTCCACTATACTTTCACGAACTCTCTCAACATTTTACGGGGTCCGAATAGTTCGAAAACGACCCGACCTTGGCAAGTCTTTAACCTCACCGCTTTATTCAAATTTCCGCACTAATTGACAAATGGCGTTGATACTGGACACATTATTTCGACCGTAGATTCGTCGTAGATTCCCTATAATCATTGACTCATTATTTAAATAAAATGTTTTAACAATACAGACGCATTGTTGGATCGTGTAGCGTTCCATAATGAATTTGACACATCTGCTACTACAGCTACTACAGCCCCACCTACGAAAATGCGTGTATCAAAAATGGCGCGCTATTTAAATCAGTCAGCCATATATTGGCCACCTTGTATATATACGATAAGAAAGTATTATTTGTGATTAAAATATAAACAACAACATATCACTTGTAGTGAACATACAGTACGGAGTTATTTAACAAAACGGGTAAATAATGAATAAAAGGTATTAAGATATAAAAAAATAATATAATTTCTATGAAATAAAATATATAAAGGGTTTACCAATAAGAACGTTAAACCCAAAAGGGGCACAATGAAGATAACAAGTAATATTTTCTTCGTAGGCATCTCTCAGAGAATAAGTCCATTCACCATCGATTTTTCTGCCATTTCTTAAATAAATTTCAACCATATTTCTCCATAATACAAAGGTATTTTTAATAATATAAAATATTATTAAAAATCTGGTGTGAAGAACACAAATACAGGTTCACTATTAATATTTTTTGTGAACGTGTCCGAACATATCCCTCCCCAGAGACGTAGATACGTATTTCGCCTTGCTAAGGGCTCGTCGGTACGCCCCTTCTGGAGAAAGGATATTCTCAGACACATTCACAAAAAAGAACCACATCACCGAAATTATCCAGACCGGGCGTAGAAGTCAAATTCAGCGCTGCCTGTTGTCAGACAGCCGAAGTATCTCGCCCCGCCCACATAACCAATGCGTAAACATACACATTACACATGCGGTTAGTCCGTAGTATGAGTGAAGACACAAACAAAATGCAGTCTCTAGAGAGATGGCTGTGCCACCTTTGGAAGGGCGTTGTTGCTTCACATTGGTTATGTGGACGGGGCGAGGTACTTCGGCTGTCTGACAACAGGCAGCGCTGAATTTACTTCTACGCCCGGTCTGAATAATTTCTGTGATGTGGCGATGTGGTTCTTTTTTGTAAATGTGTCTGAAGATATCCTTTCTCCAGCAGGGGCGTACCGATGAGCCTGTAGAAAGGCGAAATACGTATCTACGTCTCTGGGGAGGGACGTGTTCGGACTCGTTCACAAAAATATTAATAGTGAACCTGTATTTGTGTTCTTCACACCAGATTTTTAATATTATTTTATATTATTAAAAATACCTTTGTATTATACAAAACTGGTGGGGTTTACCTACTCATGTATGTTTCAATTATTCTGATTTTATTTTATGTTAAAGAGCAGTGTCATTATGTTAAGGATTATGTTAAGAATTATGTTAAGGATGTAATTTAAATGATCTCCCCTGCTTTGTTGACATAAATGGATTCTTGTTGTTCAATTTCTGATTAATTTTTCATACATATCAGATGGTAAATCTTGAATTGTGCGTATGGTGTTCTTCTTGTCACAGATCATTTGTCGCTTATTCTCGTATACATGAGACTTAATAGCCCCATAGAGAAAAATCTAAGAGCGGCAGATCGCAAGATTTTGGCGACCAGTTTGCTACGTGTAAACACGACGTTAAATAATTATTGTGAGAACTGGCTCTGATATCTCACGAAATGCAGTGATTTTTTAATCAAAATTCGTATCGACTTTCAACTGCTTTAGAACCCAAGCCACGAAAGTTCGACACACACGCACACAATGATCACCAGGTATGACCTTTCGAGTAATCTGAATTTTATAAGGTTTTAGATAAAGATAATAATAGAAGTTTTCTACGTAGTCATCTGAGAAAGAAGAACGACGTGGTACAGAGATTTTGGGATTTTTTCTAATACTCTGGCTTACCGCAGCAATATACTCCCCTGAACGGATACTTCGATGACGCACAGATGTTGACTCGTTTGCTAATGTGCTTGTTCGTTCAAATATTTTAACATGGCAATAAATGGAGTTTTCAGATTCAGTTGGTCGATTATGCTGCCCTTAAATTTCTCGCAATGTTCGAAATGTTTGTCACACCGAATGCGCATTTTGATGAAAGATTTTAATAATTTCTACTCGCTGTTGAATACTGTATCTCACCATAATGACTTGGGAGATACTACTGACAACGGCAAAGCTAGCCTAGCGTCGATAATTTAAGCAGTCTTGCCTATGTTGCATTCTAAACTTCTGACGCTCTTATTTGTAAACCCTTTATAAGCATATATCGGATAAAAAATATTTCAATTATGTATTTTTAAAAATTTAAAAACTACTCCCTGCAGATTCTTTTTAACCTCTTTTAATCACTTCTTTACGTGATACTATCTTGCTTTACCAGCTACTTCTCTCAAATAGTACCTTTTTATCCATCTATTTTTCGATATCTGCTTATCAGGCCCATTTACCTAGTTTTTAGCGCTCTCAGTATGTTGGTAATGCTTTTTGAAAAGTTCCTCTAACTTCTTATTTGTTCTCCTTTTATACTCTCTATCTACTTTTACTTTTCTATAAATATTTTTTATTTTTAACTTGATTTTTTTATTTTGCAAAATAAACAGGAAAATTTTCCAACTCCAATTCCAATTCAAATTCCAATTCCAATTCCAATTCCAATTCCAATTCCAATTCCAATTCCAATTCCAATTCCAATTCCAATTCCAATTCCAATTCCAATTTCAATTTCAATTTCAATTTCAATTTCAATTTCAATTTCAATTTCAATTTCAATTTCAATTTCAATTTCAATTTCAATTTCAATTTCAATTTCAATTTCAATTTCAATTTCAATTTCAATTCCAATTCCAATTCCAATTCCAATTCCAATTCCAATTCCAATTCCAATTCCAATTCCAATTCCAATTCCAATTCCAATTCCAATTCCAATTCCAATTCCAATTCCAATTCCAATTCCAATTCCAATTCCAATTCCAATTCCAATTCCAATTCCAATTCCAATTCCAATTCCAATTCCAATTCCAATTCCAATTCCAATTCCAATTCCAATTCCAATTCCAATTCCAATTTCAATTTCAATTTCAATTTCAATTTCAATTCCAATTTCAATTCCAATTCCAATTCCAATTCCAATTCCAATTCCAATTCCAATTCCAATTCCAATTCCAATTCCAATTCCAATTCCAATTCCAATTCCAATTCCAATTCCAATTCCAATTCCAATTCCAATTCCAATTCCAATTCCAATTCCAATTCCAATTCCAATTCCAATTCCAATTCCAATTCCAATTCCAATTCCAATTCCAATTCCAATTCCAATTCCAATTCCAATTCCAATTCCAATTCCAATTCCAATTCCAATTCCAATTCCAATTCCAATTCCAATTCCAATTCCAATTCCAATTCCAATTCCAATTCCAATTCCAATTCCAATTCCAATTCCAATTCCAATTCCAATTCCAATTCCAATTCCAATTCCAATTCCAATTCCAATTCCAATTCCAATTCCAATTCCAATTCCAATTCCAATTCCAATTCCAATTCCAATTTCAAATCCAATTCCAATTTCAAATCCAATTCCAATTCCAATTCCAATACCAGTTCCAATTTCAATTTCAATTTCAATTTCAATTTCAATTTCAATTTCAATTTCAATTTCAATTTCAATTTCAATTTCAATTCTAATTCTAATTCTAATTCCAATTCCAATTTTAATTATAATTCTTTATGGTTGGACGCCAGTAAGTCCAGGCACTTGTATCCTCGATGAAAGCACATCCTCCTCAGGGGAAATTTGAATACCTTCGTAGGATAAAATAGATCTCTTCCGAAATGTTTCTGTCTGAATCACTTCAGTCCTTCACAAGTATATAGTACGTGAGGGCTAGTTTCCTTTTGTTTTCTCATCTCCTATACCAGGGCTCGCAAACCAAGCTCATGCTGTACAGATGCTTCCTTAAAGAACAATGTCCGGTTATCAAACCGGTGATAGTTACGATTCCTTTAATTTCTTTAGATCTTGCGCTGTATGATTCTTCTTTCTTCTTCTATATGCTTTTTTATTTTATTCCTTACTTATTTATATTGCTTCAACAGTTGTAGTGTTACTTTGTTTCTATGTGCTCTACTTGTTTTTATCAGATTAACATGTATAGAAAGGAATTGTTACAATTCGATATCCGAAGAGTAATAATTATTTAAATTTGAGCACAAATCTATTTATAAAAAATAAAAAACGAAAATACGCTTACGAAAAATTGATAGTGCAGATAAAAAAATATAAAAACATAATATGAAATTTTTATAACAAAATTAAGACGGGCTTGAGATATGTTCAGTACATATTAAGATAAAAACATCCTTCTGGCGATAATGCTCACAGAATTTCTCTCCATTGCGGGTATTATTTTTGTTGTTGTTCACAAACGTTGCAATTGGGCCACC
The DNA here is from genome assembly GCA_935421215.2 of Melolontha melolontha. Taxonomy (NCBI): domain Eukaryota; kingdom Metazoa; phylum Arthropoda; class Insecta; order Coleoptera; family Scarabaeidae; genus Melolontha; species Melolontha melolontha. The sequence continues at coordinate 63,539,527 of OW285236.1, forward strand.
CCTAAGTATTAGCGCAGAACACATTATAACTATATAATAGAAATTGAGAGACAAGGAGCGCTTAGTTTCCATCATCAGTAGGTCATACCCGAGCTCTCTAGTTAGGTCACCTGTTTTTAAAACAAAGCGCGCTAGATAAATTAGATAATATAATAGTCACTTTTAGATACTCTACGTCTGTTACACGGTTATACTGTGCTTTGTGCTAAGTGTTTACTAGAAACCTAATTAGAACATTCGAGTATTACTTACTGGTGATGGTTGGTGACGTAATTAGAGTAGGAATTTCATGGATTTACATATTTTATAGTATTTATATATCAAAGGAGTCGTTTTTGTGTTTAAGTAAATTAGAAGAAAGTAAGCAAAAGAAACCTATGTTTTTATTTTGTATGTTTTGCATATTTGCCGATGTTAGTGCATACTCTAACGAAAACGGAAAAATACATCGGTATACGAGGCGGTTTTTTACCTTCCCGGACTAGGTATGAAAACAAAAGACTAGAGCTTCAATAAAAATTTATTTTAAAATAATTTGAAATATATTCGAGTGGGTAAAACCTTATCAATTTTGTATAAAACAAAAAGTCTTTGTAATAATATAAAATATTATTAAAAATTGGGTGTCAAGAACACAATACAAGTTCATATATTTGTAAAGGCATCTTTCCAGAGATGTAGATACGTATTTCATCTTTCTACGGAATCATCGGTATGCCCCTGCTGGAGAGATGTATTTACAAATATAAAAACTTCGATATCTCACTAAATTTATTTTTTCTATTTTGCGTTCGAAATGAACTCATTATGAAACCAAAAAGAGTATCGAAATGAGCTCTATTTCGATACACTTTTTTTCATTTTTCAATGTTGGCGTTGTTCGAATACAGAAATAAATATCATTGCTGTCATATGATTTTAAGAATTTATGTACATTTGACAGATATGATATATGTTCGTATTTTACACAAACAACGTATGTTGTATACAATTGACAACAACATATATATGTTTCTATGTCACTCATGTTTATATTTTTAAATGAAATATCAAGTAATGTTAACGAAAATTAATAAATAATATGTAATATAATATACTTCGCGGATAGCAAGATTTAAATTTGAAAATGTCAAGTATCAATGTGACCAACTGCATGCTTTATATAAAAATTAAACTCTGAACTTTCAAATTAAATAATTCCAATTTAAGCAATTTATTAATGTAAAAAACGCAAAATAGAAAAAATAGTATAAAAAACTCGTTTCATAAGGTCTTTTGCCGCACTCGCTCTTTAGAAAACTCGTTTTCTAAACTGATCTCGTGCGGCAAAATGGTGCCTTATGAAACTCGTTTTTTAATATACTATTTCAATATAGTTTCCTTACCTTAAAATGCAGGTATACACTGTTGAAATAACATTTTTGATCGTAAAAATATTTAAGGTGAGTGTTCAATTTAGTAAGAGCAGCTTTTAAAAACTCTTGACTTGCGTACTGGTGAATTGTCCTGTCCTAGCAACAACACAACTTGCGGGAGTTTTCCGCGTCTTTTTACTTTAATAAAATCTTGGAGATGATACATCAAGCTTTCATAATATTCTCCATTTATCGTACTACTCTTATTCAGATAACACCTGTCAACATAGTTTGGTTTTCTTATACACCAATACGCATAGTTTATGTTTTTGTCATGCAGATTCTGAATCTGATTTAAAATTTGCTCCATCACGTCAGGATTTTGAGATATTTTCTTAAATAGTTTTTTAAAAAAAAAGCGCATTAAATTTTACAAAGTTCTGTTAAACATTCAGTGGACATGTCTGAACATGTTCTTGCATGCTTCCTACGTCAGAGCACTTAAACCACGCTACTTTTGCTTATGGAACCAATCAAATTATGAATTCGTAGGTATCTGGCTATGTAGGTATATAAAGAGCTACCCACGGCTCTTTCGATCCAATGGAAGTCGGTTTGTGATTGCTGAATGTCCTTTCATTTCGTAATGTTGCGTACGTGTATAAATAATCCAAGCAGTTTCTGTTATGTATGTGGAGAATTCACTACCCACCAGCATAAGTGGAATATTACACCTTCAATAGAAAACTTATGTTTCCACTATTTTGACTGAACCAGTCAGACAGAAATACTTCGGAAGAGATCTATTGAATCCTGCAAGGGTACTCAAACTTCGACTGAGGAGGAAAGTCTCTTTTATTGAGGACACAAGACTAACAGAGTGGAACTAAGAAATCTATTAGAATGGTATAAAGAGAAACTCAGAGAAAACATTTCGCAACAAATCTAGTGGATTCTACGAGTGTACTCAAATTTCCCTGAGGAGAATAGTGGCTTTTACCGAGGACACAGAGTTATCAGAATGGAGTTGAGAGATTTACTAGAGGTGGTACAAAGAGCATTGTGCTCAAGTGGCTGGCCTTACTGACATCCAACCCTAAAGAATCAGAAGAAGAACAATGCTACAACTAAACACCACACACCTAAACAAACACCAATCTAAACCGAAATTGTCCATTCCTTTCGTGCCATTAATTACTTATTCTTCCCATCATGTTATTGGTTGTTCTCTGGATCAAACCCCAACAGGCCTCTACAGCATTATCTTTTTGATAATCGAGTTCGCCTACCTTCTTTAAAAGAATCATTTGGGCTTTTATTGCTTTGGCCGTCTTTACCTTTTAAAAGTGTTTGTCAGCTTTCTAATTACAATTTTTGTTTTTATCTTTACTTCTACGTACATAGATACATAACCAATAAGCGCATTTTTGCTTTATAAATTCTTATTTAGTCTTCTTAGCTAATTCTATATTCCCCCCTGCTCAATTTCGAAACCTCAGTAGCGTTTCTTGCATGTATACAAGTACTGGATTAGATTTGGTAATGTGCTTTTTATTTGTAAAGGTTATTTTATATTAAAATGCCTAATTGTAACTTCCGAGGATTAATTACAAATAGAAAAATAATACCATAAGGTGACATTATGAACTGTCATTCACCGAAATACACGAAACTTGAGTATAGGCTTTTATGGATGCTTTTCATTCAAGAATCTTCTTTCGGATTTAATCGTGGTGGATGTATATTTTCTGACATTTCGCATACCCTGGTGCCAGTACCTTCAGAAGTTATTTAAAGAATTTATTCTAGAAAAAATCGGAAGACGATGAGACCATTATCAGCGAAACGTCAGGAAATACACTTAAAACTCTGAAAGAAGGCTGAAAATCGATAGCTTTGAAAAACTTTTTACATGCTATAAAATCTAACTCTTCGCTCGTTTTATAAACGACATCTGAATGGTAAAATTTCAGCTCCGAACCAGAAAACCTCTACAAGGCAGTGTATAATAAATATAGCAAGTATATAACAGATCAAATTGTGTAAAAATAAAGCGTTCAAATTAAAAGCGTTCAAATTATATCACATACTTTACTATATTATTATTTAAAATCTTACAATTACAAAAATTATTTCGACAAGTTAAACACTATACTTATTCTGCGAACTCGCCTATCTAAAAAAAATATTTTATTTTAATTAAAAATTGCAAAACTATAGATCATATTTAAATTAGTTATGAATTCAAAATTGATGCATAGAATATGTACACCATAAGGTCAATGGCTTCAAATTTTTCCACAATTTTGCAAAATATGCAAGCAGACAATTTCCGAATATGATTTACGCTATTATCAGACCACTACTCAATGAGTTTTACATAGAATTTTTCATACTTCTTTCTCGATTTTTCTCGTAATAAGCCCGCATAGGTTTCTCAGTTTGATTTACTGTTTCTGGTGGTGTATTATCTTTTTCTAACTCACTTTCTGGGTCAGAAATCATGATAAAGCTACAAACAGCACAATTTTAATCTGGTTTGGGTGCCATTCTAAAACCGTTGTTCTAACATCCTTCCACTTTCTTAAAAGATCTTTAATAGCAGATGTCGGCATCGGTCCTCTTTCATCCTCTTTTTCAGAAGTAGGCATTTCCAAACTTTCTTGGTGTTCTTCGTTCCAAAAGTTTTGGAAGTCTTCTGTCGTCAGCTTCTCTTCGTAGTTTGTTATGAGCTCTTCAATATCAGCTTCGTTTACCTCCAATTTCAGACTTCTGGCAGTTGCCACAATTTAATTCATTCATTCAATTCATTCATAATTTCAGAAACATCATCTCCATCTTCTTGAACCCAGGATGGGCACAGCTTCCGCCCAGCATGCTTTAATTGATTTTGTGTAATTTCTGACCATGCCTTTTGAATGAGCCGGATGGCTTTAAGAAGGTCAACGTTTTCTTTTCAAAACGTTTGTAATGTCATCGCTGAGAAGAATTGGCAATATCAAAGCACCGACAAAACAGCGAGCGAGTGTACAATTTCTTGAAAATCGCAATAACTTTCTGATCCATTGGCTGCAGTAAGGAAGGAGTATTTGGAGAAACTGAACTGTTAACTAGGAAAACTCTTTCAGCAAATGATCTTGAAGATACTTTGGATGGTCTGGTGCATTGTCCAATAACAGCAGTGCTTTCAATGGAATATAATTGCTCTCGAGGTAGTTTTTGATGCTTGGGCTACAAACTTTAAACAGCCACTCTCTGAAAAGAACCTGAGTGACCCATGCCTTCGGATTTGATTTCAACATCACTGGCAGTCTTTCCTTAATTATAAATTTTTTCTAGAATGCACTGGGATTCTCTAAGTGAAAAACAAGGAGCGGATTGAGCTTCATATTACCACAGCGTTAGCCCCAAAAAGTAACGTTAATCGATCTTCCATGGGTTTATGTCCAGGAAGATTTTTTCACTTTTTGTAGTGTATGTACGGTTGGGTATGTGCTTCCAGAACAACCTTGTTTCGTCGCAATTATTGGGGACGATACCCTTCTTTTTCAATGAATTCTTGAAATTTAAGACAGAAATTCTGAGCTCCTTCTTTATCTGCACTAGCAGACTCGCCATCCATTAAAACATGTTTAATTCGAGATCTCTTTTTAAATTTTGCAATCTACCCAGAGGTAGCATTGCATTCTAACGCATCAGATGACGACCCTGGAATTTGCCGCTTTAGATTCTTGAAAATTTATTTTTCTTGAACTTGACTTTTTCTTGAATAATAGCTATACTAGTTACGTCTCTTTTCATTTCCCTTTCGTTCATCGATACTAAAAGCAGCCTCTCCATTTCTTCATAAATGGCACTTCTTTGTTTTTCAAATGTAATTTTCGTTACTCCTTTAGCTGCTTGGGTGTTCTTGATGGTATCTTTTTTAGTTAGGATTGTGCCTACTGTGGACCTGTTCAAGCCATACTGCCTAGCAACATCAGACACTTGCCCACTCTCTACCTTGGTTATTATCTCTTGCTTAATTTCTATGGTAAGCACAGTTCTTGACACCACTCTTTCACAATCACCTTTTTAAAAATTTAGAGAAGTACCAAGAAAAATTTAGAAGGAAAGAAACCAACTACGGCAAGTAAGATAAGCATATACATATACACTAATGACCGTTCGTGTAAAGTATACATAATACATACGCTGATGTACATATATGTATGTATACGTACAGTAATAGCCGCTCGTAAAAAGCGCGCACACGGGTGAACAATATACATACATACTACACGGTCCGACTTCGCATGCAAATTTTGTTCGAAAGCCGCTGAGTGGTGCCCCCATATGTTCGTTGTCCGAACATTTCTGAGGTGTTCGTTGTCTGGTTTGTTCGCAGTCCGACCTGTTCGTTATCCGGTCACCCACTGTATATTGTTACGCGACCTAGTTACTTATTGAATTGTTACACTTTTTATATAATAGTATGTACATGTTTATGTATTATATTGTTTAATTACATGTATTATTCTTACTTTTATTAGGACCCTGTCCTAAATCCATAGTTTATTGCAACAATTTATTCGGGTACTATTACTATTTTAATAATTGAAGTACAACTTCTTTAGATATACTCTAACTTTTAGTGAAATTACAAAAATCTACATTAAATTAGCATATATCTCTCATTAGCAATACGAACATCCAACCCAACATATAATACGCATAAATTTTTCCCCATCGACGTGAAGAAAAGTGTCAAATAATTTCTGCTTTTCATGTAAAATTTTTTTCCCCATGTCTCGAACTTCCGTCTAGATTCCGAAAGAGATTAATAGTTCAGGTTCCGACGTATAGTCGGACAATATCTATGCTTTATTTTCAATAGTACCCCCTCCTCACTTCTCATGGCCGTCACTCAACAACACCTTCGGCTAGCGGCAAAACTTCGACAAGACACCTCCCCCACGGACGGTTCAGTTGTTCAACTGCTGTAACTTCTCTCGAATCGATCGCATCATAGGAAGCGAATAATTAATTGCAATTGTCAAATGAGGATTTACAGTCGGGAGTACCAATCTCAGAATCTAGAATCGTTAATCCGTGACAACGCTGAGGTGGTTACATTTGAATTGTAATCGATGACGTGGATTAAAATATTAGCGTGCATTGAGACCATAAATGAACAAGGCCTGCTCTTTTTATTTCGAACTTAAAATGTCAAAATATATACAAGGGTGAATTTACGGAAGAGTGACTTTTAAATGAAATATTTGTTTTAGGGTAAAAAATATATTTTATTTTTCAATATACGAGTAATTTCTAGTTTTATACATTCACTTGCTAATTTCTTGAATGTAACAGAATAATTAAAACATACATGAGTGGGTAAAACCTCACCAGTTTTGTATAATACAAAAGTATTTTTAATAGTATAAAATATTATTAAACATCTGGTGTGAAGAACACAAAGACAAGTTCAATATTAATATTTTTTGTGATCGTGTCCAAACATATCCCTGCCCAGAGACTCAGATACGTATTTCATGTTTCTACAGATTCATTAGTACGCCCCTGGTGGAGAAAGGATATCTTCAGACACATTCACAAAAAAGAACGACTTCGCTATTTCACAGAAATCTCTATCTCTAGAAAATCTCCGTTAGTTCTGCATTAGTTATGCAGACAAAGCGAGAGTAAGAATAGAAATAAAACTACGGTTTTAATCTTCACTTTTAATCATTACTCGTAAAACGACAATTGTTTCGCCAACACAGTGGCTTCCTTAGGTGTTTACATCTAAACAGTACGTTACAAACTAAATAAAAAATAAATAATATATCTATAAAATCAAGAAGGATGGTATTTAAAATATTTTTAAAGAAATCTATGAATTACAAGTATTATCGGTAGTGAAAGAATGTGTCACATCTGGTCGGCCCTAACTGTATATTATAGGGTACTAAACGTGTTTACGCATAAATTTGTTTAATAACCTACATATACATCTGTATTATCGTCTAAACAGATTTTAAGTAAATAAATTTAATAAAGGCGAGTTATTTAAATCTAATTTATCATTTAATAAAATTTGTGACTGTTTTAATTTATTGATTTCTAAACTTTCCAGTAAATTTAATTTCTTGCCTTTATTTTCTAAATGCTGAATTTAAATAACTCGCCTTTATTAAATTTATTTACTTAAAATCTGTTTAGACGATAATACAAATGTATATGTAGGTTATTAAACAAATTTATGCGTAAACACGTTTAGTACCCTATAATATACAGTTAGGGCCGACCAGATGTGCCACATTCTTTCACTACCGACAATACTTGTAATTCATAGATTTCTTTAAAAATATTTTAAATACGATCCTTCTTGATTTTATAGGTATATTATTTATTTTTGATTTAGTTTGTAACGTACTGTTTAGATGTAAACACCTGAGGAAGCCACTGTGTTGGCGAAACAATTGTCGTTTTACGAGTAATGATTAAAAGTGAAGATTAAAATCATAGTTTTATTTCTATTCTTAATTATGGATCTTCATCAAGTAAATGCCGAATCAATTTAATTATTCAAAGCGAGAGTACTTCGGCAGTCTGACAATATGCAACGCAATATGTATTTCTACGCTCGGTCTTAATAATTTCTGTGAGATAGCGAAGTCGTTCTTTTTTGTGAATGTGTCTGAAGATATTCTTTCTCCAGCAGGGGCGTACTGATGAATCTGTAGAAAGATGAAATACGTATCTGCGTCTCTGGGGAGGGATATGTTTGGACACGTTCGCAAGAAATATTAATATTGAACTTGTATTTGTGTTCTTCACGCCAGATTTTTAATATTTTATATTTTTAAATAAATTTCATTACTAAGAAGTCATCCTTAAATTCCCATAAAAATGATTTTAGTTGGTCGGGAAATTTGTTTTTCACAGTATATTTTGAGAAAAATCATCATCGATTTGACGTTGCTTTAAATTTGCCGTTCTTTCTTAGATCGTGGTGTCGATGACATCATCCACGGCGATGAATGCTGCTTTGTTTCGGGATTATACCAGTATACCCATAATTCGTCGCAATTAATGATTCTGGTGCTGAAGTTTGTATTCCTTTCGGCAGTTTCTTTCAGCTTTGTACTCACTTGAATACGCTGCAGCTTTTGTTCAATGCAAAGTAATCTTAACACAAACTTCGCAGCAATACGCTGCATGTTAAAAATGTGTTGGATTGTTCTCCTTCGGTCTCTTGAAAATTGTTTGCCTACTGTGTTCAGTAAAATGCCAAGAAAGGAAATTATGTTACATCATGATAACGCTTCGTCTTATACAGCAGGGATAACTGTTCAGTATTTAGCTGAAAACAAAATCAAAGTTATAGAACATCTTCCTTACTCACCGGTTTTGGCGATGTGTGACTTCTAGCTATTTTTTGAGCTGAGAGAGGAAAAGGTTCCAGTCAGAAGAAGAGATTGATATTGCCGTTAAGTGCTTTTTGATAGAACTCTTAAAGACAGCTGGCTGATCGCTTTTGAACTATGGAAGGAAAGAATGTTTAAGTGTATTATTGTTAATGGCAATTACTTTGAACATATTTGAAATAAATATTCTGAAAACTTGTATCAATCTTTCTATTCTCAATAATTGTACCTTGCCCCTCGTATAAGAGCATTAGAGATAAAAATTAATGTATTTTACTAGAACTACGATTTTTTACTTTACATACGTCCATAAATTATACTTCCAAAGCAGCTGTACCTGAAATATCTCCATTGATAGCTATCTCTTTCGTTATCCATACAATTCCATCTATCTAATGGTACAATGGCCACGTCCTGATATGTAAAGTAAGCGATGCATTGTGCTCGTCGACTGTCCTACGGGGTTACTAATATCCTGTACCATTCAATGGAGTTATTGTTTCTGACAATAACATCTGAAAGGCGACCGGGTTCGTTGGGAAACTCAATAGGGGTGGAAAGGCGATTCGGACTGCCTACCAAACAATTCCGATGTTGTGCCGCTTCGTCCATTATAAATTATGGCTTTCATTCGACGTGAATACATCGGTATTATGAAATGAGTGCGGTGCCTGCTCCTGTATATATTTTTTCCCGTCCTTTTGCTTCGAAGCAAAAAAGAACATAAAACAAAAGTAGGTAGGTAAATATATACTACGAAAATAGTAAGCAGTAGCCACAATACAACACGGGTTAATATTATAGTTACTTGTAACAACTAGTTTTGAAAGCGAGATATTTTCTTTCGTAAATTTGCAGTTTAATTAACGAGGGCGATGCCCGAATTGTGCATTAACCCTAAAATACTTACGGTATATTGTTTGTACGTTATTACTAACGACACCTCAAGTTTACGTATTATCACCTTTCATGTACGTGCGTTACGTTTTCATGAATTAGCTCTTATGAAAAGATATATTTTACAGTCTAATCAATTTTTTAATTAATTTTTATGTGTTTTCGTTTCTAACTAGTATGTTAGAGCTTACGGGAAAAAAGGTAAATGAGTATAGAACAAATAAACTTTTTATTAAACAAACGTAAACATGTAAAGAATATGAGAACTATTACATATACACAGAGGAAGATTAATTCACTTCTTTAGTTCGCTACAACTCATGCATATTTTTATTTGATGTTCACCACACAAGGCACGACGGCATACAAAACATGTTGTGGTCGTCATTCTCTTCTTCACAGAAGGGCATAAACTGCAGTAAGTTCTTTTCCCTTTTCTTTGAGACTCTTCTTGATTTTGTGCCATAGGTTGATCTGGTAATTGTAAAACTTTAGATATGGAATGCTTCAATTATCTCGACAAGGAAGGACAATTTTGCAGTCTTTCTAGTTGCCATGGTCTGATTAGCTGTTCTTGAAGTTTAAGGACAAACTGTAGCCTTGATAATGGTTTCATTCCCCTTTTTATTACGTTATGGTGATATATCACATACGAATTCACTGATGCAATGTTTAGCATATTGTAGAAAAAACAAAGAGGCCATCTATCTTAGTCTTTCTATTCACGCACATATTCAGAGCCATCTGATCGAATGAATCAACATCTCCTTTTGTAGCATTATAAGAGTGAATTATTTCCGGTGTTTTTGTTTCTTTATTTATCGATCCTGTGGAATGCATCGTCGAAAGTAAAAGAACTATTTTGTTGTGTTTAGGTTTATAAGACACTATAGTCATTTTATCATCAAATGCAAATATGGAAGTTCCAACATTCCGAGACTTGTCGTCTAATAACTCCAAAGGAATTTCCGATTTATTTTTGCGGAGGGTCCCTATTATTGTTAAATTGTACGGATTTCCGAGTAGTTTGATGGACAAAGGAATGCTGGTAAACCAGTTATCCATTGTGACATTGCGGTTACTACCATGTAGCGGTGTTGTCAAACTTGTCACAAAATAATAGGCTAATGGTGTTCCATCCGTCTTTGTAGATTTGCCAAGATAAGGACTTGCATTTATTACGTACTTAGTAGCAACGTCACAGAGCATCACAATTTTAATGCCATATTTGTTGGGTTTGTTAGGCATATATATACGAAAGGGGCACTTACCCCGAAATCCTACTAGCTGTTCATCAATGGTAACATATGCACTGGGTCTATAATTGATGGTACAGTTGTTAATAAAAATATCCCAGATGCTGGAAATTGGAGCGAAATTGTTCCCTTCTCTGCGTTCCTCTCTGGTTGTTGCATTGTCAAATCTTAATGAATTTATTAGAAAGTTATATCTTTCTCTGCTCATAGTTGCTCTGTACCTTTCACTAGAATAAGTTGTATCGAACAAAAGTTTAGATGAAAGATGATTACTCTTCAGACTCGCAGAGAGAAGCAATAATCCCAGTAGAGCTCTCAATTCGGTCATTGTTGTGTCTGAAACTGTTGCAGTTTTAACCTTGTATTTCTCTCGCAGTTTAGTAATTTTCTCATTGGTTCGTAGTAATATTTCGTCTAAAATTTCTTCGGGGAAAAATAAATTAAAAATATCCGTTGGTTCTATAATACTTTTAGCTCGATCTGTTGGCCCTGGTCGAATATATAGTATATTTTTAGCTGGAGTTTTACCGCTTGCGTTATTCACAGGAGCACTTTTCCAAACATGACCATTTTTACCTAAATATATAGGATTATTTGAACTTACGGTAATGTTTTCTCTAGTTTTCTCTTCAGGTATAAGTTCTTTAGATGTTAATGGCTGTGAACGCTTACATTTTTTGTTATGATCAGATTGTTCGTCTGGGTCAGTTAAAATTCTTTTTTGTTTAGGTTTCCAAACACTTGCTAGTTCGGCTTGATAGAGCTCGTCGTCAAGTTCATCGGGAACATAGTCACTATCGGCAACACTGTCGTCACTGTCGAATGGATCTTACTCCACTTTATCTTCTTTATTGTCACTTAAGTCACTAAAATCACTGGCCTCAACAATATCTTGTAATTCTTTGTCAGTGAGAGGGCGATTACGATAAAATTTACTGTCTTTCGGCATTTTTCAGTTTGCTTATTACTAATGCCACGTCAAATATACGTATTTGTTTACAAACGTGATTACTAAGTGCACGTAAATTTTACGTACAGTGTTCTAATCACGCCCGTAACAGAGTTAAATTAGAACTAATATCGGCTTATCGACTTATTCTCATCATAAAGGAAGAGTAGGGGAAAGCATTGCTGGCGTGACCAACGGCTAGCTCCTATTCGTCGAATGAGACAATTGTTTTTAGGATTTTAATATGTAAATTTTACGTGCGTTAGTATTCTAGGGTTAATAACGCCCGCAATGCTGCAAAATGGCTTTAATAGCATGAGAAGGTGTATAAAATTGGGAATTGAAAGTAATAGACAACAATTCCAACGCTTGTTTTAATTTTCCCTTTTTTTATTAATAAAATCTTGAATACCGGCTGAGTTTGTTGTTTTATTGTGTCTTTAAATTAAATGGCATTTTCATTGATGTCACGATGACACTGTCTAAATAATTTTCAAAAGTTAAGGTTGAGTTACGAGTATGGTTTATATGGCTTAAGTTCAGATATATTTTCTATTTCAATGCCATTTTCGTCCTCGAAAATTTATGCTATCACGGTAGAATTGCTTCAGTTTTTGACAAGGCGAGGAGCGTAGAATGACAAGTAGGTAGTGGGAGGACTAACGTCAGACAGAACAAATGATTAATAATGTTAGACAAATAATGGCTCCAAAAACTTCAATACGGAGTCTCGCGCGATAAACTGGATTGTCAGTTGGTTCTTGTCATGCTATTTTAAAAGAAGATTTACAACTACTTTCAAATAGTAACAAGTGTTCATTTGAAAAGTCAATCTAGTAGCATGTGATTTACTGAGAACATTTTGAACTATGTCGTAAATTAAAATTTACTACTTAACCTACGAAGTCGTATATTTTGACAGTTTCATACATACAAATAAATAACAAATAATAGGTATTTATTGAAAACTATAACAAATGTTGAAAATGTTGTCCTTCAAGATCAATGCACTTTAAAATCCTCCGTTCAAAATTTCTGATAATATTCTGCAACATTACTGGATTGTTATTAATTTACTTGCATTTCTGTTCGATTCTCTGAAGCATTTCATTCAAATTCAATATAGGTGTTCGAAATATGTTATTTTTTAGATAAGGCCACAAAAAGAAGTCGCAAGGTGTTAAATCGCATGAACGTGCAGGCCAGGCAATTTCAGTATTTCGACTAATTATACGCTCATCAAAAAATTCTCTTAAATAATCCAAAGATTCTGCAGTACAGTGACAAGGTGCTCCGTCTTGTTGGAAATATGCATTTTGAAGTTTATCATCATGCAACTGATTGACAAATGGTTGTAAAATTTCCGTACGGTACCTTTGAGCAGTTAACGTTCCCTGAAAAAATATTGGTCCAATGATTCGCCTTTGGCTTATCGCTGCTCAAACACCAATTTTCTCTGGATGTAGCGATTCTTCATTAATTACATGTGAATTTTCACTACTCCAAATTCTTGTATTTTATGAATTTAGGTATCCCGTTTTATAAAACCATGCTTGATCAGTAAATATGGCTCTTTGCGAAAGTTCTCCATTATTGTTCATATTTACAAACCAATTACAAAACTGTAGTCTACGTGGGTAATCAATATCTAACAATTCTTGTACTGCTGTGACACGGTATGGATAAAGTTGCATATCTTTTTTTAAAAACTTGTGAGTTGTACCAACAGAAAGGTTTATTTGTTGACTCAAATGTCGAACAGATGTTTGTGGTTCATTTTCCATTATTTTTTCAACACGATTGACAACTTAAGATGTACGTTTCTTAACTGTTCCGCTGCCTGATTTTCTTAAGAGACTACCAATTTCAGAAAAAAGTTTTAGAGTTCTATCCAAAGTATTATTAAATTGTATATAATCTATTACAAAATGTGGAAACTCAACTTGAAATTCTACCATGCAATCTTGAACTGAATAAACCCATAAACCATCAATTTTTTTACGACTTCGAAAATAAGGCTGGACTAAAAAAATTTTCTGTTCTAAAGTGAAAGCCATTTTAAAACTGACAAGCAATTATTTAAACCAGAATCGATGCACGATTATTTTATCCACTAACTTATATTTGTGATTGACAATATCAAATGTGATTTGGATTTACGTTTACGGAACAACAAACACATACTAATATATTTGCGTCTTATTCTATCAAAATTTCAAAGTAACTTAGGTTGACTTTTCAAATGAACACTTGTTACTTTATGAACTGTAGAGTTGATGTCATGAAGTAATTAAAATGGTTTGCTATTATTTGTGTCGTGTTAAAGTGTACCATACTTATGTTATTTAATCACAATATATTTAATTGATTAAATTATTCGGAGTTTTCTTCGGCAGTTAGTAAAGTTCAAACTTCTCGAACTTATAATTGAATATAATCGATCGGCATTGATAATGTAATCGAATAAATTAATAATCCTTAACTTTAGAAGTACTATTTTTGCTTTTGTATATACGCGATTCAAGTGAAATATTAAGTTTCTATTAATTTAAGCTCCTAAAAGTTAAAAGCGTTTATAATTTTGGTAATTGATGTAGTAAACAATATTAACTTTTTAATTCGAAAGTTCCAAACTAGGTTAATTTGATTAGCAGCTGTCTTTTTTTCTTTTACTATGATTTTCATTACAAATATGGATCGCGAAATGTCATCGTTTTCCAATAAATAAGTAATGTGAATGGGTGGACGATCAATTATGATGATTCATTATGACCGAGGGCGTATTGATATTTAGCTAATCTCTGCCCATTTCCATTATTAAATAGAATTGTTTTTATGACAATAAGCAATGGTTTATTAGAAATGTTGAGTGAGAAATATTGCTTAAAAATTTAAATATTACTGTGTAGAGAATTACCTTAAAAACGGATTATATGTGAAAGATTTGAATCAAGTAGCTGCCGTTAGTACTATTCCTAGTTCTATGTTTGTTCTAAAAATGTCACCAATGCATACGTCGCGAAAACAATCAATGTTAGTGTAACATTACCACCATTTGTAACATATCCCGTGCTAATACCATTGGTAACGTTGGTTAATTTAAATTATAATTTAAATTAAATCTGCCAATACTGCGGTTTATTAATGTTTGTCTTTTAATGTTTAAACCATTGACTGGTTAAACTATTAAGTTTTTGTTTTCGCTGCTACCAGCAGTCAGAGGCCTGATTGCAACGACCGCTGTATAGCTAAATAAAATCTTCGAAAGCGTCGTGGGTCGGGTTGCAAGGGAAATAGCCAAGTGAAACACAATTAAAAATTCGTAACAAATTTTACTTAAATCTAAATGAAACAATTATACTTGCAATGTGTTGGTTCTATTCAATACATAAATCTGTATACAATTCCTATCAGAAATTCGAGGGTTGTTGTTAATAAAATCCCAAATATAAAATCTAACGACTCACCGGACTTGCAGGTTTGTATCCCTTCCTTTTTTTGAACAGAACTCACTAGTTCACCTTGTTTTACACACGACGAAATTTGTCAAATGACCCCAACCCAAAACCAAATTCTGAAGTTATATAATAAAATAAAATAATAATTTAAGTTAAAGACGAAAATTATTAGTATTCGAAGATATATATATATATATATATATATATATATATATATATATATATAACATTTGATAAATTATTGGAGTTTTTCGGCTTTATTATATGAAATATTTACAAATATTAAATTAGAATGTATGTAATTGCAGAGTAAGTGGGAATGTAAACATTGCTGTCTACAAATTACAAAGCAAATCATACGAAATTTTTTATTTGAAAAATATGGTCTACGTTGGGACTCGAACCCAAGTCTACAGCTATCCGGGCTGTCGCCTTTACCACTAGGCCACAATAGACCCCAGGTTCAAGCCATATAGAAAAGCATTATAAAGTAACAGTGTTAATGAATCAGATGTCAGTTATTGAATGTAGGTGTCAAGCTGAAAGCGGAAGTCAGTTTTGAAAGCTCATGTCAGTTTTGATAGCAGATGTCAGTTAGTGAAAGCAAATGTCCGTTATTGAAAGCAGATGTCTGTTTTGAAAGCAGGTGTCAGTTATGAAAGCAAACGTCAGATTAGAAAGCAGATGCCCATTTTGAAATTAGATGTGAGTTACTGAAAGTAGATGTCAGTATTTTGAGAGCAGATGTCAGATTTGAATGTTTGAAAATGCTAATTATTACTCCATAGCTATATGAGTGTTTAGATAATTTCTTAGCCGTTCATAGTCTGGGTCTATTGTGGGCTAGTGGTAAAGCCCGGTTAGCTGTAGACTTGGGTTAGAGTCCCAACGTAGACCACATTTTTTAAATAAAAAATTTCGTATGATTTGCTTTGTAATTTGTAGACAGCAATGTTTACATCCCCACTTACTCTGCAATTACATACATTCTAATTTACTATTTGTAAATATTTCATATAATAAAGCCGAAAAACTCCAATAATTTATCAAATGTTATATTTAATGAACGGCTAAGAAATTATCTAAACACTTATATATATATATATATATATATATATATATATATATATATATATGTTGTAACTGGATTCCGGGTTTTCTTCCGCGTTTCCATTGTTTGGTCTTTGTAAAGACCGGTGCTGGTTTCTGGACGACGTTTCGGAAAAATCACATTTGTCATCTTCAGGTCTGCGATAACTGTCTGCTTCTGGTTACTCGTAAACTCAAAAGTTTACGAGTAACCAGAAAACCACAATTTGCCATCTTCAGGTCTGCGATAACTGTCTGCTTCTGGTTACTCATAAACTCCAAAGTTTACGGGTAACCAGAAGCACAAGCAGACATTTATCGCAGACCTGAAGATGGCAAATGTGATATTGCCGAAACGTTGTCCAGAAATCAGCACCGGTCTTTACAAAGACCAAACAATGGAAACGCGGAAGAAAACCCGGAATCCAGTTACAACATATACTACTACCTGCGGAGACCTGAAAGAAAACACACACATATATATATATATATATATATATATAATAACTTCGTGACCTTGGTATGATATGGTAAACCTAATCAGTAGGCGATTAAAGGTCTGTATATTACTTCAAAATATATGTATTTAAAAAACTCTACATGTTTCGGCTGTATACGCCTTTTTCAAGAGAATACAAAATATGAATGACAGGATATAAATGTCAAGTAATTAAGTAAGTATATATATATATATATATATATATATATATATATATATATATATATAAGTAGACAAAGAGTCTTTGCCGTTAAAACAAGTATGTAAAATAAAAATTGTTGGGGAATCCGGCAATAAAAACCTTTAGTTAGTCAATTAGAGTCCTTTATTTTTTACCTTATATTTCGCTCTGTAGATTTAGAGCTTCATCAGAGGTCACTTTAATCAAAAGAAAATACAACATTAGCTAATCTAGTCTACTAATTATAAGATTAATACTTACAAAAGCGAAACTATTTTTTGTGAGAGATATAACATTTTTAAAAAAACAAAACCTATAGAGAAACAAGCAGTCCACGTAATACAAATAAAACTTTATATTAATTAAAAATTGTTACTTTAAAAGCTTATTGTTTTTACATATTAAAACCATTTAAAAAATTATTATTTTTTCAACAAACACATCTAAAAAGAAACACACACGTAGTAAGAACTACTTGTCTTGATTTAAATTACATTTTAACAATTCAAGTGTCGACAAGGTAGTGTATTAAATTTTCGAAACCAATGTCATACTCGTATATGCAAAACCTGTGATAAAAGTACAGTAGGTAAAAACAAGCAATGTCAAGGTTAACGATATATATACAGATGTTCAAAAGTTGCGTGCTTAATTTCAATAATGTGCAGGCTACAAACAGGTTAAACTTAATTAAAAAGAAATTGCAAAATTAAAATTATAATCATATGAAAAAATTGTGGAAGGACAAATGTGTTAAATGACATCAATAGAGTTAATATTCTGTGTATTTAGATGACTTGAGTTTTTGATATGAGAAAAAGTCAGTAAAAAGGCATATATTGCGCTTAAATTATTTGTGTCAGATCTGAAATTCATAGCGTGAGGATTATTATTGATCTCAACCATCTCCAAAAACTCCCTACATTTTAAACTATTAACTCTCTGGAGGATTTTAACATTCTCAAAATTTGGGTTGTGGTTGTATTTGATCATATGTGAGGACAAAGCACGTCTGCTCTTCCCAGTTCGAACGTCGCTCTTATGTGTGGTAAGTCTGGTTTTTAACCAAGTTGAGGTATGACCTATATAAACTTTGTTGCATTCATTGCAAGGAATGCTATATACAACGTTCGACTGGAAAGGCAAAGGTGTCAAGTCCTTAGTTTTACTAAAATGAGTACGTAACGGATTGTAGTTATAAAAACCCAATTTTATATCGTCTGTGGCGAGGACCCTAGAGAGCCGCTCCGACACCCCCACAATGTAAGGAAATCTGTAATATTTCACAATTTTTGGCTGGTCTTTGTTGGTAAGGTCCGCGCTCTGACCGTAAGTAGCTGGAGTGGAAAAAATGAGTCTGCTAATCAAACCCCGAGGGTAACCGTTTTTTGCAAACATTCCATCCAACAATCGAAGGTTTCGCTGTCTGAAGGAGGGGTGGCTTATCCTAGTCACTCTCCGTTTCATGCCCAGAATGAGGTTTATTTTTTGGCTTTTTGAATGATTGGAGTGGTAGTTTAATAATCTATTAGAATTACTAGGCTTTCTATACCAGTCTATTAATATTCTGTTGCTATCCCTAATGACTTTGGTGTCTAGGAAAGGTACACCACCCCCACACTCGCGTTCAAGGGTAAATTGTATGTCAGGATGGAAGGAGTTGAATATTCCCAAAACGTTGTCTATTTCAGATTTCGGCAAAGCGCAAATCAAATCATCAACATATTTATGTATGAAGGCGAATGTAAATGGTAAAACTTTGAGTATATTATCTAAACAGAAATCCATCACTAGGTTGGCAAGGATCGGGCTGAGCGGTGAGCCCATAGGTAAACCTGAAGTCTGCGTATAAGATTTATTATTAAAACTGAAATAGCTATTGGTAAAAATAAATCTCAATAATGAAAAGAAAGAATCATAAGATAGATTTGTCACATCTGATATCTTATGCCAATGGGTGTTTAGTACATGTAAGACTAAACTAGTTGGTATACTGGTAAATAAAGATACAACGTCTAAAGATATTATCTGCAAGTCATTAGGTAATATATAGTCTTGGTATTTGTCAACAAAGGTGAAAGTATCGTCAATGTCATAAGGACTATTATTTTTTAAGCAATTTGAGAGGATATCCGCAACAAACTTTGATATATTGTAACAAGGGGAGCCCGTGTATGATACAATAGGTCTATAGGGAACATCCACCTTATGGATTTTAGGCAAAGTGTATAGTTTTGGGCTAACAGAGTTGAAAATTATGAGCTTTTTATACAGTTGCTCATTCAGTTCTTTGTTATTCTTAAGATTGCGAAGTAGTGTGTTCATACGTTGTTGCACTCCGGAGGTGGGATCAGTATTTAATAGCTGATAGGTGGAAGTGTCAGATAGAAGTTCTTCCGTCTTACTTATGTATTCGGTTTTAAGGACAGATACTGTTACAGCCCCTTTATCAGCTCTTAGGATTAAGATGTCTGGGTTGTTTTTTAGAAAGGTGTGACATTTGTTACTTATCTCCCCCCAAAAAGCTTGTTTATTTAGAGAAGATGTCATGAAATTGGTTAAAATGTTAGTAATTTGAGCTCTATGTATATCTTTATCAGTTGGGCGTGTACTATTTAATATGGTCTCACACTCAGCCAAAACCCCACCAATCCTAACATCCCTACTAGTGACCGGGATACCAAATTTAGGTCCCAAAGAGAGAAAATCGGCGATATCTGAAGGGAACCTCCCCCCCGTCCTATCCACGAACCAACCCGTATTATTTTTATAGAATTTAGTGGTTTTTATACTCTTTATTAAGTTTTCAAATTTATTGACATTATTTAATTTAATTTGTTTAAAAAGTCGTTCGTTTCTTTTCTTTAGTGTGTGTTCAAAGTCAAGTACTAAATGAATAGGTAAAAAGTTTTTGGCTGTATCCTTAATGTTTAGCAATTGTTTATTATAAAAATTCAAATCCGACAGCGTTATTGAAATTTCTAAATTCAACACACCATGTCCTAACCTGTTATTTAACTGTGTAGCCTTCTTCTGAAGTATCTTGCTTACGGGTTGGTTCGTGGATAGGACGGGGGGGAGGTTCCCTTCAGATATCGCCGATTTTCTCTCTTTGGGACCTAAATTTGGTATCCCGGTCACTAGTAGGGATGTTAGGATTGGTGGAGTTTTGGCTGAGTGTGAGACCATATTAAATAGTACACGCCCAACTGATAAAGATATACATAGAGCTCAAATTACTAACATTTTAACCAATTTCATGACATCTTCTCTAAATAAACAAGCTTTTTGGGGGGAGATAAGTAACAAATGTCACACCTTTCTAAAAAACAACCCAGACATCTTAATCCTAAGAGCTGATAAAGGGGCTGTAACAGTATCTGTCCTTAAAACCGAATACATAAGTAAGACGGAAGAACTTCTATCTGACACTTCCACCTATCAGCTATTAAATACTGATCCCACCTCCGGAGTGCAACAACGTATGAACACACTACTTCGCAATCTTAAGAATAACAAAGAACTGGATGAGCAACTGTATAAAAAGCTCATAATTTTCAACTCTGTTAGCCCAAAACTATACACTTTGCCTAAAATCCATAAGGTGGATGTTCCCTATAGACCTATTGTATCATACACGGGCTCCCCTTGTTACAATATATCAAAGTTTGTTGCGGATATCCTCTCAAATTGCTTAAAAAATAATAGTCCTTATGACATTGACGATACTTTCACCTTTGTTGACAAATACCAAGACTATATATTACCTAATGACTTGCAGATAATATCTTTAGACGTTGTATCTTTATTTACCAGTATACCAACTAGTTTAGTCTTACATGTACTAAACACCCATTGGCATAAGATATCAGATGTGACAAATCTATCATGATTCTTTCTTTTCATTATTGAGATTTATTTTTACCAATAGCTATTTCAGTTTTAATAATAAATCTTATACGCAGACTTCAGGTTTACCTATGGGCTCACCGCTCAGCCCGATCCTTGCCAACCTAGTGATGGATTTCTGTTTAGATAATATACTCAAAGTTTTACCATTTACATTCGCCTTCATACATAAATATGTTGATGATTTGATTTGCGCTTTGCCGAAATCTGAAATAGACAACGTTTTGGAATATTCAACTCCTTCCATCCTGACATACAATTTACCCTTGAACGCGAGTGTGGGGGTGGTGTACCTTTCCTAGACACCAAAGTCATTAGGGATAGCAACAGAATATTAATAGACTGGTATAGAAAGCCTAGTAATTCTAATAGATTATTAAACTACCACTCCAATCATTCAAAAAGCCAAAAAATAAACCTCATTCTGGGCATGAAACGGAGAGTGACTAGGATAAGCCACCCCTCCTTCAGACAGCGAAACCTTCGATTGTTGGATGGAATGTTTGCAAACAACGGTTACCCTCGGGGTTTGATTAGCAGACTCATTTTTTCCACTCCAGCTACTTACGGTCAGAGCGCGGACCTTACCAACAAAGACCTGCCAAAAATTGTGAAATATTACAGATTTCCTTACATTGTGGGGGTGTCGGAGCGGCTCTCTAGGGTCCTCGCCACAGACGATATAAAATTGGGTTTTTATAACTACAATCCGTTACGTACTCATTTTAGTAAAACTAAGGACTTGACACCTTTGCCTTTCCAGTCGAACGTTGTATATAGCATTCCTTGCAATGAATGCAACAAAGTTTATATAGGTCATACCTCAACTTGGTTAAAAACCAGACTTACCACACATAAGAGCGACGTTCGAACTGGGAAGAGCAGATGTGCTTTGTCCTCACATATGATCAAATACAACCACAACCCAAATTTTGAGAATGTTAAAATCCTCCAGAGAGTTAATAGTTTAAAATGTAGGGAGTTTTTGGAGATGGTTGAGATCAATAATAATCCTCACGCTATGAATTTCAGATCTGACACAAATAATTTAAGCGCAATATATGCCTTTTTACTGACTTTTTCTCATATCAAAAACTCAAGTCATCTAAATACACAGAATATTAACTCTATTGATGTCATTTAACACATTTGTCCTTCCACAATTTTTTCATATGATTATAATTTTAATTTTGCAATTTCTTTTTAATTAAGTTTAACCTGTTTGTAGCCTGCACATTATTGAAATTAAGCACGCAACTTTTGAACATCTGTATATATATCGTTAACCTTGACATTGCTTGTTTTTACCTACTGTACTTTTATCATAGGTTTTGCATATACGAGTATGACATTGGTTTCGAAAATTTAATACACTACCTTGTCGACACTTGAATTGTTAAAATGTAATTTAAATCAAGACAAGTAGTTCTTACTACGTGTGTGTTTCTTTTTAGATGTGTTTGTTGAAAAAATAATAATTTTTTAAATGGTTTTAATATGTAAAAACAATAAGCTTTTAAAGTAACAATTTTTAATTAATATAAAGTTTTATTTGTATTACGTGGACTGCTTGTTTCTCTATAGGTTTTGTTTTTTTAAAAATGTTATATCTCTCACAAAAAATAGTTTCGCTTTTGTAAGTATTAATCTTATAATTAGTAGACTAGATTAGCTAATGTTGTATTTTCTTTTGATTAAAGTGACCTCTGATGAAGCTCTAAATCTACAGAGCGAAATATAAGGTAAAAAATAAAGGACTCTAATTGACTAACTAAAGGTTTTTATTGCCGGATTCCCCAACAATTTTTATTTATTTTTTTTTATTATATATATATATATATATATATATATAATTATTTAGTGACCTTTGTATGTTATGGTAGATTCAATCAGTTGGCGATTTAAGGTCTGGTTTTACTTAAAAATACATATATTTAAAACAATCTTACATGTTTCGGCAAGTGATGCCTTTCTCAAAGAATTTAAATTCTTTGCGAAACATGTAAGATTGTTTTAAATATATGCATTTTCAAGTAAAACCTGACCTTAAATCGCCAACAGATTGAATCTACTATATATATATATATATATATATATATATATATATATATATATATATATAATAACTTCGTGACCTTGGTATGATATGGTAAACCTAATCAGTAGGCGATTAAAGGTCTGTATATTACTTCAAAATATATGTATTTAAAAAACGGTTTAAGGTTTTTTAAATACATATATTTTGAAGTAATATACAGACCTTTAATCGCCTACTGATTAGGTTTACTATATATATATATATATATATATATATATATATATATAGTATTTTCGTGACCTTGGTATGATAAGGTAAACTTAATTAGTCGGCGATTAAAGGTCTGGTTATTACTTCAAAGTGTATATATTTAAAATAATCCTACATGTTTCGGCAATGATGCCTTTGTCAAGGATATAAAAAATATAAATGACAGAATATAAATGTCAAGTAATTGAGTTGCTATGGTTTAAATTATTCAAAGATACATTCAAATAGTAATAATAAATCATGCCTTAGTATGCCTTAGTATGCCTTGTTTTATATATATATATATATATATATATATGTATATATATAACAAGTGTTCATTTGAAAAGTCAATCTAGTAGCATGTGATTTACTGAGACCATTTTGAAGTATGTCGTAAATTAAAATTTACTACTTAACCTACGAAGTCGTATATTTTGACAGTTTCATACATTCAAATAAATAACAAATAAAAGGTATTTATTGAAAACTATAACAAATGTTGAAAATGTTGTCCTTCAAGATCAATGCACTTTAAAATTCTCCATTCAAAATTTCTGATGATATTTTGCAACATTACTGGATTGTTATTAATTTCCATGCATTTCTGTTCGATTCTCTGTAGCATATCATTCAAATTCAATATAGGTGTTCGAAATATGTTATTTTTTAGATAAGGCCACAAAAAGAAGTCACAAGGTGTTAAATCGCATGAACGTGTAGGCCAGGCAATTTCAGTATTTCGACCAATTATACGCAATTCTCTTAAATAATCCAAAGATTCTGCAGTACAGTGACAAGGTCTTGTTGGAAATATGCATTTTGAAGTTCATCATCATGCAACTGATTGACAAATGGTTGTAAAATTTCCGTATCGTACCTTTGAGCAGTTAACGTTCCCTGAAAAAATATTGGTCCAATGATTCGCCTTTGGCTTATCGCTGCCCAAACACCAATTTTCTCTGGATGTAGAGATTCTTCATTAATTACATGTGGATTTTCACTACTCCAAATTCTTATATTTTGTGAATTTATGTATCCCGTTCTATAAAACCATGCTTCATCAGTAAAGATGACTCTTTGCGAAAGTTCTCCATTATTGTTCATATCTACAAACCAATTACAAAACTGTAGTCTACGTGGGTAATCAATTTCTAATAATTCTTGTACTGCTGTGACACGGTATGGATAAAGTTGCATATCTTTTTTTAAAAACTTGTGAGTTGTACCAACAGAAAGGTTTATTTGTTGACTCAAATGTCGAAGAGATGTTTGTGGTTCATTTTCCATTATTTCTTCAACACGATTAACAACTTGAGATGTACGTTTCTTAACTGCTCCGCTGCCTGATTTTCTTAAGAGACTACCAGTTTCAGAAAAAAAGTTTTAAAGTTCTATCCAAAGTATTCTTAAATTGTATATAATCTATTACAAAATGTGGAAACTCAACTTGAAATTCTACAATACAATCTTGAACTGAATAAACCCATAAACCATCAATTTTATTACCACTTCGAAAATAAGCCTGGACTAAAAAAATTTTATGTTCTAAAGTGAAAGCCATTTTAAAACTGAGAAGCAATTTATTTAAACCAGAATCGACGCACGATTATTTTATGCACTAACTGATATTTGTGATTGACATATCAAATATTATTTGGATTTACGTTTACGGAACAACAAACACATACTAATATATTTGCGTCTTATTCTATCAAAATTTCAAAGTAACCTGGATTGACTTTTCAAATGAACACTTGTTATAACTGGTTGGCAAGAAATCTTCGATATTTATTATTCGCGGCGAGAAGTATTTTGTCAATGCTTTTCAAGTAATTTTAGTGATGATCTTCAAGATAAAACTTACTGTTCGAACGAAGCATAGCTTCATGTTAGTAGATACGTTAACTCAAATGTGAAGTAATACAAAGTCCAAAAGTTTGTATGTTGAAACTCGTCTAGATCCTCAGAATATTGATGTTCGGTGCGTTATAAGTAAAGTTCTGATTTTTATGCACAAAAAATGCTTTAAATATACGCATAAATATGTCGCGTTCTTCATTTTATATACTTTATTTTTACCATTTATACATTTCTGTGCACTTTATTTTTGATGTATTTCGCTTACTGGAAATCAAGGAAAGAGTAGTAAAACGACAAAAAGTAGTCTAAATTACATTTATACATAAAAAATAATTATTATTACATAATATATCTTAAGAACATTGCATAATAATATGGTAAAAGATTACAATTAATAACTATATTCATATAATTCTATATGCTACTTAGTAACATAATAAGTTATTATGTTATTAAGTAACATAGAATTATATGTAGAGTTATTATTAATAACTATTCATTTTCGCAATGAGAGTTAACTTATTTTTGTACCAATTAATAATTAAGTGCTTTTATAGATTTTCGTCACTAAAATTTTGTATTTTATCGCTTAAAATATTTTTACATGTTGAAAACGTTCTTTCGACTTCAACTGAAATGATAGGTGCATATTTTAATGGCGCCAGATGTTCGGGGTCTAAATGAAAATTATTATTTTTAACAGTCGAACTTAATGGTAATGATAAAATGTTTGATATTTCTGTTAACTTTTGAAAACCATCATTCTTTGTTGTAACACTATAAAATTTATCTAGTATAACTTTAGTAATTCGTCCTGGAACATTTTTCAATAAAGTTTCACTATGTTCTACAATAGAAATTGACTCTAATAAACTTTTGTATTTTATAATTGATACAGCTGAATCAGAAAAATCTAATAAAATGGTTTCTATATGATTATAGTTATTCATGTGGAATATGGCTGCGTCTAACCACAGTTCCCCATCGGGTAATTACCGGTTCAGGAGGTAGAGGAACATTCGGCAATTTTTCTTTATATGCCTTCTTAAATATTTTTTTATGTTCAAAATTAAAGAATTAACTGAAGGAAACTAACCTTTAATTTCCTCGCAATCTCTATTTTTTCCGTGTGCTAAATTTTGGATTAAATTTTGGTAAAAAAAATTTAAATTTGGCCCTGCTTTAGTCATATACACTACCGCATCTGTGACGTAAAGAAGAATTTTGTCAGTCGGCAGAATATCTGGAGCAAAACAAGGCATCAAACTTTCATTAACAAAGCGAAGAATTTTAAAAGAAGATTTTGGCAAAATATTTTGCTTAGGAACACCAACTAATAAATTTGCAATATAGCGACCACGCACATCGGTCGTTTCATACAAAATATGCGATTTTATTTTGAAAATAAAACAAATATTCACTTTATGCACACAAACCAAAAATAAGAACTAACGCTTAATTTTATGTAAAACTAGCTAACCTGGCAAACTTCGTGACCACCTAACAGTCAATAAATGTCGTGTTAACTTTTAATTAAATTTAATTTAGAATTTTATTAACGTAATAAAATGAATACAAAAAATGTATTAACTTTAATCATTTATTAGGATAATATATACCGATAGGACCAGCTCGGAACGGGCCATAGTTAGCAATGAGTGGCAACAGCGGATCCTCTCTACGCGCAGCATATTCAATTGCAGCACATTGCAGTTAATAATTTAGTGAGACTTAAACCGCGTAAGGATATAGTCGTTTGCATATTCGTTCTGTATACGTAATTTGCCCATTTGTTTCAGACATAATAAGGTCGAATTTATTATTATTATTGTATTCTTAGCTGCTACGGAAAAGTAATTTTAAGTAATAAAAAAACAATAACATTTTCTAAAAGATTAAAGTAAAAAAATCAATAATTCTGCAAAATAAATTTAAATTTTAAGAAAGTCACTCAATATAGGATTCGAAAATACTAATCAATCGTCGAATGCGAAGGAATAGGCCGATTTACGTACTCTACAGCAAATAAATCAGCGGTTGTTCGACAGGAATTGCCGGCAAGATACCTCGAAACTATTTGTACCTTCTCTGCGGTTGTATACACTGACATGATAACTACCTTTACGTATGCACAGCTAAATACGAATGACGGGCAATCTGTTGCGCTCGACCATCGGACTTATGTTGCGCACGGAGAGTGGCATCGTACACACGTTGCCACATCGCATTACGGTCCATACGTATATTGTTGCCTATGGCCCGTAGCGGGCTGGACCTATCGGTATATAAAGAAAATAAAAATCCAATAAAAGTACAAAAATCAAGTATTTGAATGGCGTGTCAGCAAGACATTTGTTTTATTAAAGCTATGTATTTTGCTGCATGGGTTGCACTCGGGTTAATCCTCTTGAGTGAAGGATTTTGTTATATACATTTTTCGTTTTGTTATCAGGCGCAAGAACAAATAAAGCAGATGGTTTGCCGACACGTGAGCAAGTACAATTGACCATGAGAAAAATATGAATTTTCTAGATTCAGACCGCAAACACTCAAGGATTGACCTTGTGATTTGTTAATCGTCATGGCGAATGCAAGACGAATCGGAAATTGAAATCGTTTAATCTCAAAGGGCATATCGGTTAGGACCATCGGAATCCTCGGAATGATAATTTCCTCATATTTGAATTTTCCTTTGAGTATCGTCGCGTGAATCACAGTTATCATCAGTTTTCTTATCATCAAACGCGTTCCATTGCATAGTCTTGGTCGGTTTAGATTTCGATGCATGATGACTACCGAGCCAACAGTCAGCTGTAAATTGTGCGGTGGTAAGCCAGGTACATCCAAGGAGTTTAAAAATTCAGTTGGATATTTGGTGCCTTCGTCTTTGTTTGTTACACAGTCATTATATGCTTTTTTCGAAACAAATCACAGACAACATGAAACAAAAAAATTACACTTTTATGTCACTGATTTGCAATGGAGATCAATTATTACAAATAAGCTATAAGCGTGGGTGACGTAAGCTGACAATTACGGAAGATGGCGGAGTTCCTAACCCAATTTATTTAAAAATTAATTTTCTGTATAAATGGTGTAACTAGCCCGACTTTGTTTTATGTATTAAGATATGTAATTTTTTTACACCGTTAATCGCATTATTTCAGCGTAGAATGGATATATCCACAATATTGAGGTGATATTCTTAATAATAAAAAATATATTTTTTACATAAAATCCGAACTCTAGTTATAAGTAGAAGAAGGATTAATTATCAGTCCAATTTCTTTTGATACTATTTTGACTGCCGAAAGATATCGACAAGAATTACACTTAGTTGTCTTCAACAGCTTCATACTAGTTTTCGATTATTTTCAAAAAGTTGGTGATAAAGCTCACACAGTAGATGAAACAATAAATATATTACGTGAAATGTTTGGAAATCGTTTAATTAGTTTGGATATCAAATATGAATTTCCTCTATAACATCTTGTCATATTACACCGTGTAATTTCTTTTTATGGCCTTTTAAAAAAAATATTTTTATTTTTCACTTAAGTATAATTTGTTCATTTCACCTTGGATACGGTTACCATAAACACGGTCATATAGCCCGTGGGCGTTATAACTGGGCGCTATGGCTCATAACGCCCGCTAATTTATTCACAGTTTTTATTGTTGTGTGAGTATAAATAAGGTCTGAGAAGAAAGGATATACATTTTACAGAACTAATAATTTGAATTTTTTAGGAAAGTCTAAAGAAAGAAGCAAAACTTTAGCATTTTTTATTAAAATTAAGAGTATCTAAACATTGATAACTTGAAAATTTCAGTATCAACAACTGCCATTTAAAATAAAATTAATGTTAAATAGTTGATTCAAGGAGTCATGTTAGATGCGCAATGATGCGTAACGACTGTCAACGAGATGACAGTTGCCAGAAATCTCGGAACTTTTCCATTGTAGATTGAATTTTCCGCGTAAGAAGTTAATTCTTCGTGAAAAATAAAATCTCGTAAGAACCACTGGCGTTATGGGAACTATATTGGCCTCGGTCGACATTCATCCCTCAAGCCAGAGGCCCTTGGGCTGAGTTAACGTCAACCTCGGAGCAATATAATACCTATAACGCCCTTAGTGCATAAATAACTATATCAAATACCAGTGCAAGATTTTATAGAATTATAGAAAAAATTAATAAAATTTTAAATTGTCTCATATTGCAAAGTATTTTTAGTAACATTAGGCGGGAACGCGTAAAATGCTTGCATTAAGAAGATTGTGAACAATTTAAGTATCTTTCATAATTTATTATGGTCATTGTTGCTGGTAATTTCTAACCGTAACTTATTGTATTTATTTTAAGGATTATCTAAGGACCACACGGTCAATTAATCTGTTTCAAATTTGTTTTCAAATATTTTAGGCCATGTAGTACAATCTTCTTGCAGGTTTCGCCTTGTTGTCTTAATTTCACTCGACGTGTCGCTGTCCATACTGCCAGCATCTTTAGGATCTAGTATCAGACTGAATTTTATTAAGAAGGAGTATAGATAGCGAAATGTCGAGTGAAATTACGGCACCACGGCGAAATTCGCAAGAAGGTTGTACTACAAGTGTACAAGTGACACTAGCCGTGAAAGCCTACCGAATATTATTTTAAGCCATTTTTTTTAATAATTTGTTCAAAATTAATTAATATTAAACCAATAGTGTAACTAGATACTATTATAAAATTAATAAAACTTTTGCTTAGAAAACTATTTCCATTAATTCTATATTCATTACGAAATGTAGCATACAAATAGGATTGCGTAATTTCTTCCACAGTAAAATATGTCATAAAAAGGTATTATTGTTTAGCAGAAATTCTCTAATATATGAAAACCCTTAATTTGAAATTTGCAAATTGATTATTGCAATTGATTCTTATTCCACTAAGATAACTGCTTGACTTATTTCTGTAATTAATATGGCGTTTTAACGCCAATATCAAGCGATTTTACAATTACTTCCAAGCAGAAATATCATTTGATATAAATTGACATTTGCGTAAGATAACTTACAAAATTGTATTAGATAAATGCAAATAAATATATACTCTATACGAAGGTTGTCTTTTATATTTTGGAAATAGAGCTGGAATAAAACAGTAGATACCTTTTGAAGACTTCATTGTTTTTCGTATTCTCCTCGAAGATGAATGCACTTTTGCATGCGCTCGTTTGTTGGTAATGTCAAAATTGCAGCATCGACTGCTTCTTCGGACGACTGGAACCTTTGACCACACAGCCCGTCCTTGATTTTCGGAATGGTAAAGATATCATTGGGACTTAGATCGAGACTATACGGAGGATTATCTAACAACTCGACGTTTTGTTGCGTTAAACATTCAATCGTCTTGAGAGCTGTGTGCGAACTTGCATTGTGTTGGTGAAGGATGATTCGTCATCGTGGGTTGCTTTCTAGGAGCTCAGCAATGACTTGCTGCAAATAAATGGTTATATACTAATCGGCAGTAACAGTTCTTTGATCTTGTAGAGAAATTGTTGCTACATAACCTGTTTTCTAAGGAAATGTTGCGACCCTCTTTTTGGAGACACTCCGAGAACGGATGACATTTGTCGGCTTTTCTTCACTTTGGAACACCCAAACAGACAACTGGTGTTTATTTTCTCGTATGAGTAAATCCAGGATTCACCACTCACGATATTGTACAGGTTTTTAATGTTTTCTGAGTTGAAGCGGTATAGAGTTTTTTGATACCAATTCACTCTAGCTGTATTCTGTTCTTTAGTCAACAGATTCGGTATGCAACGGGAAACTAATTTTTTTACACACAATTCCCACTCAATTTTTTTTAAATTGAGGTTTTTGAAATCCCTAATGCTGCCTCAATTTCGCGATATGTCACATGTAGATCTTTGTTGATAAGCTTGCGCATAGCATTGACGTTTTCCTGAGTGACTGCCGTTTTTGGTGCACCTGCTCTTGGATTGTCACGAAGACTAATCCGTCCACGTTTGAATTCTCCATACCAATGAGCAATTCTTAACCGATATGGTGCTTCATTACCGAAAACAGAAACCAACTCGGCGATGCATTTGTGGTGAGATAATTGTCTTTCAAAACTATAAAAAATTATTATTCGAAAATTTTCACTGTTTAATTCCACTTTTCGAGTAACTTGTCGACTTTGACAGTTAGTTGTAGCTACAACACTGAACGTATCGCACTGAAACATTGGATTTAGGATAACTAAGAATGGAAGTTAATTTTTAGTACTGACATTTGATTAGTGGCGCCCTCTATGAAAAGTTATCACTCGTATCAGACATGCACTCAAATTTCTATTGGATTAGTATGACGCCGAATTTTTCTAATCACCCGATCTAAAACCAGAGTACTTACAATTATATTTGTTGCAATATATAAATATTGTTAAATAAAATCGTTAAAAAATGTACAAAGAATTCAAATAAATTTTACCTCAAAGTAGCGCTTGGAAATTATGATTATGTCTTAGCTTGTTACTAATTTTAATAGGAATTTTGTTGGTTATGAGATGAGATATTTGATTGAAATGACAAATGTCAAAATAATAAAACGAACATTTTTAAGTGAATGAAATATGTTTATTTCCAACAAACAAGCAAAATTTTATAAAAATTGTTCAAAGTGTCCACCACCTTGTTCGAAACATTTCTCACATCTTCTTCTAATGGAGGAAAAAGTGTTTTGTAGTATCGCATTGTCAATTCCATTAATTCTTTCAGCAATTCTGATTTGAAGGCCTGCAAGATCAGGTATCTGTACTTGATAAATTGAGTTCTTTAAGAATGGCCATAAAAAGAAATCACATGGGGTAATGTCACAAGATCTTGGAGGAAATTCATGTTCAGTGTTTAAACTTATCAACCGATTTTGAAAAAATTGCTGCAGAATATTAATTGTTTCACCTGCTGTGTGTGCTCTAGCTCCGTCTTGTTGAAAGTAACCCTGTGTTATTTCTTCGTCGTCAAGCTGTTCGATAAATGGCATAATAATTTCTTGTCGATACCTTTCTCCTGTTAAGGTTCCGTTAAAAAAATGGGGCCAATAATTCTCCTTCGACTAATCGCACACCATACACCAATTTTCTGCGGATGAAGTGCGGTTTCAACAAAAAAATTATGTGGTTTCTCATTAGTCCACATCCTCATATTTTGTGAGTTAACATAACCATTCAGATAAAACCATGACTCATCAGAAAAAAAGGTTTTGTCAAGAAGGTCATTATCAAAATTATTTAAGAACCACTGACTAAACGTTATTCTTCTGGGATAGTCGATTTCCTTGATTTCTTGATAACAGGTCATGTGATATGGAAATAAATGTAAGTCCTTTTTCAAAATTGTATGACATGTGCCAATTGACACACCCACTTGTTGTGATAATGCTCGTACGGAAGTTCTTGGTGCGCATTATTTATAATTTCTCTTACATTATTAACTAGCTCTTCTGTACGCTTTTTCGCCCGACCTGCGCCTTCTTTCTGTTTAACACTCCCTGTTTCTCTGAAAACCATAACGGAATGTGTCACTGTGTGCCGAAAACTGTCATAATCAAAGATGACGTTAGGGAACTTATTTCTAAATTCTTCTAAACAATCTGGAAGAGAATACTGCCATTGTCCGTCAATCTTACGTCGGTTTCGAAAATAAGATTCTAGCATGAATGATTTGTGTTGTATAGTAAAAACCATGTTAAATCAATTTTAAATTACAAAGCAATTTTTGTCAACTATGCATCTGTCTAATTGACAACTAATGCAAATTTAAATTATTAATAATCATACGTTTTTAAAGGAATGGCCTACTAGAGGCAAAGCTTATTTGAACGCTTTTTATAAACAGTAAAGAAAGTGGTGCTTTCAATACTATTTTTTTGTTTTATTGCTATGCAAAAAATATTTGTCAGTTTGATCCTTTACAAATTGCGTTAAAATGCAATAAATTACTGTGGCATATTTATTTACCATATACTAGAAAGAAAGCAGATTATTCGCTACTGATATTGTTAAGATTACTAGGACATTATTTCAACAAATGTAAGACGAGACAGGCCATCACCACAGTGAAATTAAAACAGGCTTTGAATTTGATCGCTAAATACGATTTGAGGGTAGCTTATACTGATTACAAATCTCGAGGTATTCTCAATTCCGCTGCTTTCTGCAAATTTGTAATAGGAAGAGGTGGTCTCGCTTCTGTATCATTCGATGATAAGCAAATCATGAAATAAATAGAATCTTATGCTCTTTTGTCTTCTGTTTTGCTCTCTTAGTTTCTATATACTTTTCCAATAAATACTAATACAAGTAATACAGTTACATGGCGTATTTTTGTTTTGTTTAATAACTACATGTAAATTTCATGATATATCCAGGGTTGGCATTAAATGAAAGTTGTAATTAGATACAAAAAGACAGAATTAGTGTTACACATTTTAGACGGTATGTTTGTGCTCTATTATCCAAAAGGTTCAATGCCAAAGAATTTGGATGTGCTTCAAGGCGTGTGAGATACTTGATACTTGCTTGTTTTGCTTCCTCGCGTACTGTCCGCATGTGAGGATCATGATGTAGCCTAGCATTTGTTACAAACTAGGGTGCATTTGATTGTTCTCATTACTTGGGATTGAAACCGTTGAAAACTATAACAATAACTTGTTGCTTTCTCTTCAAGAAGATGTGTTAGTCCACATTAGCCGCCTATCTAAATGAATTCCGAGATATTTGGCGCTTTCATTCTGGGGTATCTGAACTCTGTTTAATGAAACGGGAGAACAAGTATCTCGACGTAATGTATATGTTACCTGCATTTATTTTAGTTCGTTGGTTTTTATTTTTCACTTTCTTTGCCCCTCCTGGAGGTTATTTAATGATTTTATGGAGATAATGCGATGCCATTGTAGGATCGTTACTTGTCGCTAATAATGCTATATCATCAGCATATATCACGGTCGTTGTAGTATTCGATGTTGATCTATCGCCAGTATAAATTTGATAAAGGGTAGGGCCAATAACACTACTTTGGGTTACTTCAGCTTGTATTCGGTTCGATGTTGTCAGTTCATCCTGGTACTTGACCAGAAAATATCTACCAGTAAGATAGCTTTTCAGAATCTGATAGTAAGGGTGCGGTAATTTAGATTTTAGTTTGAACAATAATCTGTTATGCCAGACCCTATCAAAAGCTTGGGAAATATCTAAGAAAGCTGACGAACAATACTCTTTCCTTTCATAGGCTCTATGTATGATTTCCACCAAGCGATGCACTTGCTCAATAGTGGCATGTATTTCTCTAAACCCAAATTGATGATCAGGGATTATTGCGAGTTCATCAATTAAAGACTTCAGTCTTTTCAAGACTAATTTCTCGGTGACTAATCGGGTGGTATAATGTCACTTCTTCGACAGGTTTGCCAGACTTAGGAATTAAAACAATTTGGGTTACCTTTCATTGTGACGGAAAGTGTCCACTTCTTAAAATAGCATTAAATATATATGTATTATACTTCATTGCTCCTTAGGGAGTTCTTTTAGAATCTTCCCAGTTATAAGGTCATATCCGGGTGCTATCTTTAAATTAACGTCCCTCAAAATTAATTCCTTGGTTTCTCTCATTTTTATAGGTTTGATTGGTGATGACATTTGGAAAGGTGTGTCAAGAAAGTATTTTATTTCTTCATTTTCATTTTGAGCGCGACAGGGTGTCTGTATCATTTTCAACGCGGCTCCAAAGAAAGAAATGCAGAGGATTTAAATCGGGGCACCGTACAGGCTAGTGTCGTGGACTGTTGATCTAAAATTTCTCGAATTTCTCGATTGAAGTGTACTGGCACGCCATCGTGTTGAAACCAGTTGTTAACACGAAAACGAAATGGCATGTCTTCAAGCAAATTGTGAAGTTCTGCGTTCAGAAATGTGTCCTGTTAAGAGTGCAGGGAGTTCAAAAAGTCCTACCTAAAGAGTGAAGTTGGATGCCATGTAAACTAATTTCTATTGGAGACATACCACAGCATTTGTTAATAGATGAGCCCTCAGATTTATGGGAAATCGTTTTTGAAATGCTCTTGAAAATTGAGCATGTGGATTTTCTTCTGCCCAGATGTGCCAATTATGCGCATCGTGGCATTCTTGGCTGCCGAAAATTTATTAATCGGTAAACAAAATCCAAGATACAAAATTAGGATTCTATTCCTCTACATTTAAAAACCATGTACAGAATTCCCGTTTCGCAGGGTAATCTTCTGGCTGCAAATACTACACACGAGTACACAATTTTATATAATTCGCTGTTATTTATTAATCAGGCGCGGCTCGTGATGACGTACTGTTGGGGCACGTACAATGATGCGAGTGCTTCGTGTATTCTCGTGTACTAACTGTAGCGTTTTCTTAGTAAACACCGAAAACACACGACGCACTCGCATCATTGTACGTGCCCCTACAGTACGTCATCACGAGCCGCGCCTGGTATTAATTGGAACTTTTTGTTTGGACAATACCTCAGATGTTGATACCATGTGTAAAGTTTTCTACGATGCTGTATATTAATTTAGCTTTGAACGCCGTTAAGTGGAAGATTTTATTTTTCACCAAAAAACTGAATAATTTACTAAATAAAACACTTGGTATATTTGTTTCACAAAATGTATTTAAAATATATCTGACATATGTTTCGACTTATACAGTCATTCTCAAAGAGTCATGTAAACTAAGTGAAAAGAATACTCCTGCCAATATTTATGGCTTATTTTTTGAAAGTTTTATTACAGCATCGATTGTGGGGGTATTTGAAAAATCCAATTGCGTGTTTGTGACCTGTCTGTTGAGATTTATGGCTTTTTTTATTTCTAAAATTTCCAAGAAGTCGAGCCTTTTACCCTTATTACAAGAGTGTAAAAGTTTGAAATTATTAGCATTGAACCGATGAGAATTTTGAATACAGTGTTCCGCGAATCCCGTGGTCATATTGCCATGTAGAATAGAACTTCTGTGCTCTTTGATACGTTCTTTTATAGACCCCTGATTCGATATTCCGAATATCGAATTACAGAACACTCTATTAAACCTAATTAATATTTGTCTTAAACAAAATTATTTTAAATTTCATGAAAAAATTTTATACACAAACCAACGGTTTACCGATGGGTAGCCCTCTTAGCCCGCTACTCGCTGAAATTTATCTAACAGATTTTGAAGATAAACGCATTCATAATTTCAACCACAGTCCTTTATTAAAATACATTTCCTTTTGGGGCAGATATGTAGACGATATTTTGTGCTTATGGTCGGGCACCGACAGACAGCTGGACCAATTTCTTAACTACTTAAATTCCCGTAATAAAAAAATACAATTCACAACAGAAAAAGAGGTAGACGGAACGATTAACTTTTTAGACTTAAAATTAACAAGAGTTGATAAACGATATGAATTTGATATCTTTAGAAAACCCACTACAACAGATACAGTAATTCCGGCAAATTCCAACCAATCGTGGAATATAAAAATGACAGCTTTTCACAGTTTCATACACAGACTAATTAATTTCCCTCTAAATAATAAGAACTTTGAAAAAGAAGTATATACCATAAAAACTATAGCTAGAAATAACGGGTACAAAACAGAATTCTTAGACAAAATGATTTACAGAAAACAACGCGCTTTCCTTATGAATAATTTTTACTCCGGACATACATACATAAAAACTAACAAAGTGTTTCATACCCTAAACTATATACCTGGGGTTAGCAATAAAGTTTCTAATAAACTAAATAAATTAGATTTAAATGTCATCCTAGTAAATAAATACAATTTAGGAAATATTCTAGTTAACAATAAACGAAAAACAGAATTGCGTGATAAGTCAGGGGTGTATGAATTAACTTGCAGTGATTGTGACGCGGTATACATTGGCCAATCAGGACGCTCTATAAAAGAACGTATCAAAGAGCACAGAAGTTCTATTCTACATGGCAATATGACCACGGGATTCGCGGAACACTGTATTCAAAATTCTCATCTGTTCAATGCTAATAATTTCAAACTTTTACACTCTTGTAATAAGGGTAAAAGGCTCGACTTCTTGGAAATTTTAGAAATAAAAAAAGCCATAAATCTCAACAGACAGGTCACAAACACGCAATTGGATTTTTCAAATACCCCCACAATCGATGCTGTAATAAAACTTTCAAAAAATAAGCCATAAATATTGGCAGGAGTATTCTTCTCACTTAGTTTACATGACTCTTTGAGAATGACTGTATAAGTCGAAACATATGTCAGATATATTTTAAATACATTTTGTGGAACAAATATACCAAGTGTTTTATTTAGTAAATTATTAATCATGTTTCACCAAGAGCCAACCGTGAATTTTATACATTATATATAAAAAAACTTAATGTTATACACTTTAATTACCTACTTGGGGATATGAATATTAGACGTGTTTAAATAATTAAAGACTAGGACGTTACCTTCGATATTAAACTGATCTTCAATGAGCATATCAGCAATATGTCTAAGCAGGCCACACAAACTCTTGGATTTATTATCCGTCACTGTGGTGCAATTTCTGTCTTGAATACCTATATTGATTTCCTTATTTAACCCATTAGTAAAATCAAGTTTGGAATAAGCTAGCTTGATATGGTATCCATTTTATCAAGCACAAAAACGTTTACCTGAGTAAGTTCAGCGCGACAATTTTTGAAATACATGTTTAAGGTGGACAGCGTCTATCCCCACACTCAACTCCTTTCTTGCTTTAATGTGCTTTCTCCCTCCTTTATACGTTTGGTAGCCAGCCTCAACTTCCTTCATGGACTTTTTCGCAACGAAGTTGAATGCACAATGGTATTATCTTACTTTAATTTTCTTGTCCCACCATTCTTTTTAGTCCTTCCTGTACTTTTTATCTTCCTTTCCTTGTTGTTGGTCAGGTCTCCTGTTTACGTTATGAGTAGCAACTTAAATAAGGTTTCTTCGGATATAGATATACACGTTCATAGTTTGTCGACCTTTATATGGCTTCTCTGCGACACCTGTGATAAATTTTTGTTTTAGAATTTATCGTGTTTCAATTAATTGCTGGACGTTCTTGTTTTTTTGTGTTTATTACTTTTGTTTATATTTGTATATCTTAGTTACACTCTTGTTTATTGTTTATACTCTTTTTATATATGCTCAATGACATGGAAACTGCAACACCAACAAGTAGTGCGAATTTTTTGACCAAACTTGGTAGAAACGTATAACTAGTCAAACTTAATAATTGGTTAAAATTTTGTTGCGATATATCAAGTGGTCATGGCACTTCTGACACTTCATTCAGTTTTCGCTGACATTAATGTGTGGTGTATTTATTGTTTGTTTCAAATTTATTTCAACGGTTTTGTCTTATTATACCTTTGTTTAACGTGTTTAGAGAGTTTTATTATGCCTAGAGTGCGGCAACGTGGAAATTATCGCCAATTAAGCGAATTCGACAGAGGTCGAATTGTTGGTTTGCGAGAAGGTGGTTTTTCATACAGGGAAATTGCAAATCGCCTTAACCGGAACCAATCCACTATTATGCGCTGTTATCAATCATGGACTAGGGAGGGTCAGGAAAGACGCCGAAGAGGAACCGGAGGCCGAAGAAGAACTAATGGGATACAGGACCGCCGCCTTCGCCTAATGGCACTAAGAGACAGGTTCTCCAGTACCAGATCAATTGCTGACGTGTGGTTAGGTAATCAAGGTCGTCCAGTAACCCTCCGAACCGTTTATCGCCGAATTAGGGGTTTTGGCTTACAATCTTATCGTCCACATCTTGTGTTACCACTTACGGCTCAACACCGACAGCAACGTTTGGAGTGGTGTAGATTGCGAATGCATTGGATCGTGGAGTGGCATAAGGTGGTGTTTAGTGATGAATCTCGATTTTGTCTAGGGATGCATGATGGCCGTATGAGGGTCAGACGAAGACGTGGGGAACGTAGTGATATTCAGTTTTCCGTTGAAAGGCATGTGCATCGAGCAGTGGGTGTTATGGCATGGGGTGCTATAGCATATGGGAGTAGATCTCAGTTGGTGTTCATCCAAGCCACCATGAACGCCCAGCGTTACATTGATGAGGTGGTAGAACCCCATATTCTTCCATATCTTCAAATGCTCGAAGACCCACTTTTCCGGCATGATAATGCCGCTCCCCACGTAGCGAGAATTTCTATAAATCGCTTCGAAGAGGTTCATGTCAATATCTTGCCATGGCCACCCAAATCCTCCGACCTCTCGCCAATAGAACATGTGTGGGACATTATGGGACGAAAACTTATGAATTTAGCCAATCCCCCGCAGACACTAATAGCTCTCCGGCATGAATTACAGGTTGCTTGGGACTCCATACCCCAAGAGGATATCGACCACCTAGTCGAATCAATGCCACGAAGAGTGAGGGAGTGTGTAACTAATAGGGGCGGCTCGACACATTATTAATAAAAATTATGTTAAATTGTGTTAGTCTTTTGTTTCTTTTCTTTGAAATTTTAATCAATTATTGCCTTTGAATAGTTATACGTTTCTACCAAGTTTAGTCAAAAAATTCGCACCCCTTCTTGGTGTTGCAGTTTCCATGTCATACAGTATATATATTTTTTAAATATTTTGAGGTTTAGTACCTTTATCACCTTTGTTTCGGTATGTATATGATTTACAATTTTTATTTTTTATATTTTATCCTGTAAATGGAATATTCTATTGGGTAAATAAATAAATCAAAATAAACAATGATACGGATGTCGTTGTTCAGCATTCATCACTCGATGTACAGAAGTTTTCGAAATATTTAATTTCTAATACCTTCAGTACCTTCTTCAAAGGCATCTGCAATAGCCTCTTCGTTTTCAACAGTGCGTACAGTCCTGGGCGCACCATCAATCTCCTTTCTATTATGTAAAATTTGGCCTGTCTCGATTGTTCGTGCTATAATTCTGAGGATGATACAGATTTGTTTTATGTAGATTTGTATCATTTTACAATTTTTTGTTGAGATTTTTTCTACTGTGAAATGGATATATTTGATGTTACTATGAAAAGGTAGCAAATACATTGCTATTATACTAATTTACGCAATAATTTAGAGTAAAAGTAGATCAATTCGATTTGAATAAGATGAATATTACATGAAATACGACAACGAAACCCTCACTTAAACAAATCAAAATTTTGGAAACAACAAAATGCAAACACTATATTTAGACGTACGAGTGTGTATGTATATATGTATATATGTTCGTGTTACTATGTATAAAGCTTCCAATTTTATGCATGTGCATATATTTTACTAAATGTTTGTCTTTTTCAGCATGGTACGGTGGCGACCTCTAGCGAGACGAGCGTGGGCACGCAGCCTGGAGGCAGCGTGACGTCACGTACTACGTCCGAAACCCCGCAAGTTCCTTCCTCCGGAGGCCACCATCATACCGGAGCCAAATTCAGGCATGGTCTCCTACAGCTTATGATCCACACCATCGACCCGTTACATGATGGTCAGTATGCAGGTACCTTCACATAATTTTTTTTCTTTTTTATTTCGGTGTCTAGACGAATCGGGTATATAGGTTTGTGATTTGATTGTTTGCTGTCTATGTTTTGTATTGTTTCTTGGTTTTTTTATGTATGAACTCGTTTCTAATACAACATTTTTAATAGCTGGAATAAAAGAATGCTTAGGAATGTGTTTGTCGAAGCTAAATGTAAATATATCTTAAATAGTTTTTAGATAATTTGTATGTATACAGACTGTCCAGTAAAAAACCTCAACAATCATAATTCCGATATTTATTGTCCGATTTTATTGAAACAAAAAATAAATTTAATAGCTTCTTATTTGTTTTCAGTTGTTTTCATTAATGTCAAGCGATAGTCAACTTTTTTATTTTAAATGACAACATATATTTTTGGCTATATTCGGATTGGATTTTTTTTCTTAATTCAACGATGTATAACATGTCAATTTTTAATAAATGTTTATTGAAGAAAAAACAATAAAACAATAAATTTCATCTTTGTCTTACATTATTTACAAATTTTTGAGTGTGCCATGAAATAACAAAAATGCGATAAACGTCAAAAAGTGTCAGTGTGAGTTTATTAAATCTTCTTTATTGTCCTGTTTGAACGTTCTGCCACAACAAAATAAAACGTATTTTTGTAAAAACAATTAACAATCGATTAACGGTCATGTTGCAAGCATTCTTTGAATATAATAAAAATCGTCTTCAAGCGGTTCGTCGTTAAAGTGTTCGTTTTCCGGACAGAGAAGTTCCAGATTCGAAAATATTTCAGAGAATTGAAACGAATTTAAGAAATTATGGATAATTTAACAAACCTAAAACCCAACAACGTAAATTCTCCGAAGATACAGAATTAGATGTTCTTCTTGTGGTACAAGAAAATTCACGAACTTCGACCCGCGAAATTGCACATAATATTGGGGTATCAAAAACTACAGTCCATGGAATTTTAAGAAAACACAAACTTAAATCGTATATAGCCCGAAAAGTTCATGTGTTAGAACAAAATGATCCTAGCCGACGAATACAGTTTTGTCGTTTTTATTTAAATGCATTAGAACAAGACCGAATTTTTACAGAATGATAATTTGGTCTGATGAATGCACTATTAGCAACAATGGTATTTTTAAGATAAACATGCAACGACAATGGAGCTAAGATAATCCGATATTTGTCATTGATAATAATTTTCAAAGACGTCTCAGCGTAAGTATTTGGTGCGGCATTTTGGGCGATCAATTAATTGGGCCAT
Organism: Melolontha melolontha; assembly: GCA_935421215.2. NCBI lineage: Eukaryota > Metazoa > Arthropoda > Insecta > Coleoptera > Scarabaeidae > Melolontha > Melolontha melolontha. The sequence goes on from OW285236.1 coordinate 63,581,542, forward strand.
TTTTCTTAGATGATTGCCTAAATCAAGTAAAATATCACACTTTATTAAATAAAATCTCCAAAACTTTTTAGATGAATTACTTTGGCAGATTTAAACAAAATATTTTATGAACAAGATGGGGTTCCCGCGCACAACGCCAGAGTAAATACTGATTAGTTGAGCACTTAATTTGGAAATAGGTAGATAGGAACATCCGATACTATCGAGTGGCCTGCAGGTTCACGGATCTTACGCCCCTCGATTTTTGGTTGTGCGCTTGTTTACAAGGTCGAGTTTATTTAAGAATTTCACTTTTTAATTGACACTGCAACGATCGTTTCGCTCCAATCTGAGCTTCATCAGACATATAACTAACTTATTTACAAATTTTTTAACACAAGTATACGTTAACAAACACATGTTTTAATTTAAATATTTGAATATTTTATTTTATCCTGATAATAGTTATAATGAAATTTCATCAAGTAAAGGCTGAAACAATTATATATTTATTTAAGAAGTCCAAAAATATTAACAAAGAATTATTAGCACTTGTCAAGAAGTACTTGCCGTTTGTCTTTTAAATGCGACCCGTGGAGTGGTTAGAAGATGAGCAGTAAGTGTTCAACAAGGTGGCGGGCAATTTGAACAATTATTGTAAAGTGTTTTGTCTTACCTCTTCTAATACGTATAATTCTTATATTTCCCATGTTTCATGGTACATTCGAAAATTTATTAAAAACAAAGTTGTATTTATTTTATTTTTTTTTCAATAAACATTGATCAAAAATAGACATGTTATAACATCGTTGAATCCAGAAAAAAAATCCAATCCGAATATAGCCATATATATATATATATATATATATATGATAATTTTGATGTTCTCGCGGTTGTATGATGAAATGATGGTTTCTCGGGTTCTTGGCCGCGTGTGAGACGTGTCCTGAGAAGGATTGTTGTCTCGACGTTTCGGCGGGATCGCACTCGTCATTTTCTAGAGTTGTTCTTTCACTTGACGCTGAAGAGTAACTGCCGATCGTGTCCTCGGGTGTCTGCTATTATGTTGCACTATGGGAGGTGGGGGTTGCGCTGCTGCCGTCGTGCGTACACGGCTTCGCGTGATTGGTCCGGGTGTCTGTGATTCCTGTGTAGGGGCGTGTACCTGTCTCGATGTGTTGTATTTCGCATGAGTCTTGATTTGCATGCCGGCTAGGAGTGGCTTCCAGGTGTACGGTAAACGTTGGCCGTCGTCGCGTTTGTTTAGACTTTTGGGTCTCTTTTCTATTTCAATCGCTTCTCTAGTAATTCTAGGAGATAGACTTTCGCTCTTCGCTAGGATCTTCGTATTCTCGAAGTCAATAGTGTGCCCCGTTAGGAGGCGGTGTTGTGCTAGAGATGATGTTGTTTGTTTCTTGAAGACTGCGTTTATGTGTTCCTCTTTTCTCACGCTTATTCGCCTGTTCGTCTGGCCTACATAGGATTGTTCGCATTCTGAGCACGGCACTTCGTAAACGCCTTGGTCTTCAAGTGGAATTTTATCTTTCGCGTTGACTATTTTATCGGCTATTTTTCCCTGTGCTGTGAAGATGGTGTCTATGTTGTGTTTTCTTAGTATTCTACCGATTTTGTCTGTGGTACCCTTTATATATGGTAGAAAGGCCTTTGATATAAATTCCTCTTTTTCCCGTTTTTCTGCTCTATTGTGTTTGGCTTGGTCTATTGTTCTTTGTGAATACCCGTTATCAAGAAGAGCGTTTCTAATATTTCGTCTTTCTTCGTTTTTATGTTCATCGTCTGTTAGTCGTTCGGATCGTAGAACTAGGGTTTTCACTACTTAGTTCAATTGTGCCGGATGATGATGCGATTGTGCTTTTAAGTACCTATTTGTGTGTGTAGGTTTCCGGTAAACGGTGTGTCCCAATGTTCCATTTTATTTTTTGATCACTAACACATCTAGAAAAGGTAGCTTCCCTTGTTCTTCTACCTCCATTGTAAACTTAATTTTCGGATGTTCGCAGTTTAGTTGGTGTAAAAAGTCTTGTAGTTTTTCTTTGCCATGTGTCCATATTACAAATGTACCGTCGACGTAGCGCAGCCACATTTTTGGTTCATGGAGAACTTTGAAAGAAACTTTCTAAACACCTGTAAGAACAAACCAAAAATGTGGCTGCGCTACGTCGACGATAGATTTGTAATATGGACACATGGCAAAGAAAAACTACAAGACTTTTTACACCAACTAAACTGCGAACATCCGAAAATTAAGTTTACAATGGAGGTAGAAGAACAAGGGAAGCTACCTTTTCTAGATGTGTTAGTGATCAAAAAAGAAAATGGAACATTGGGACACACCGTTTACCGGAAACCTACACACACAAATAGGTATTTAAAAGCACAATCGCATCATCATCCGGCACAATTGAACTCAGTAGTGAAAACCCTAGTTCTACGATCCGAACGACTAACAGACGATGAACATAAAAACGAAGAAAGAAGAAATATTAGAAACGCTCTTCTTGATAACGGGTATTCACAAAGAACAATAGACAAAGCCAGACACAATAGAGCAGAAAAACGGGAAAAAGAGGAATTTACATCAAAGGCCTTTCTACCATATATAAAGGGTACCACAGACAAAATCGGTAGAATACTAAGAAAACACAACATAGACACCATCTTTACAGCACAGGGAAAAATAGCCGATAAAATAGTCAACGCGAAAGATAAAATTCCACTTGAAGACCAAGGCGTTTACGAAGTGCCGTGCTCAGAATGCGAACAATCCTATGTAGGCCAGACGAACAGGCGAATAAGCGTGAGAAAAGAGGAACACATAAACGCAGTCTTCAAGAAACAAACAACATCATCTCTAGCACAACACCGCCTCCTAACGGGGCACACTATTGACTTCGAGAATACGAAGATCCTAGCGAAGAGCGAAAGTCTATCTACTAGAATTACTAGAGAAGCGATTGAAATAGAAAAGAGACCCAAAAGTCTAAACAAACGCGACGACGGCCAACGTTTACCGTACACCTGGAAGCCACTCCTAGCCGGCATGCAAATCAAGACTCATGCGAAACACAACACATCGAGACAGGTACACGTCCCCACACAGGAATCACAGACACCCGGACCAATCACGCGAAGCCGTGTACGCACGACGGCAGCAGCGCAACCCCCACCTCCCATAGTGCAACATAATAGCAGACACCCGAGGACACGATCGGCAGTTACTCTTCAGCGTCAAGTGAAAGAACAACTCTAGAAAATGACGAGTGCGATCCCGTCGAAACGTCGAGACAACAATCCTTCTCAGGACACATCTCACACGCGGCCAAGAACCCGAGAAACCATCATTTCATATATATATATATATATATATATATATATATATATAGTATTGTTGCCATTTAAAATAAAAAAGTTTTTATGGTTTGACATTAATGAAAACAAAAGAAAACAAATAAAACTGCTATTTTGTAGTATTTTTTAGGGGACAGTTTGTATATTGTTGGGAAAAATAAGTTGATTGTGTCATGTTGAGAAACAAACAGAATAAACTAAATACAATTAATAAGTTTAAGTTTAATGAGAACAGAAAAGGGAAGGAAGAGCACTAAATATGGAATATTGCTTTGTTTACATGTCACGCGTTTAGTTTTTTATAAAATTTAAAATTTATGGTAGCCCATAGGGATCTTAATTATAGTTGATTGTTTTTGATTGATACAAGATTTATTAGAAAATTTCTTTAAAATTTATCAAAGTAATTTCACGCATTTCGAAAAGCAGAATTTCTAACCTTTCTGCTTCGTATTGGTACAAACCCGTTAGACAAATTCCTTCTTTTTTGAAATTTACTTCCTATCCAAACACTCATTCATATATTCACATTGTCCATAATTTTGTATTCTGAAGTAAATTCTTTCCTTTTGTAAATTTATTAAAAATATAACAGATAGGTTTTCGCTCAAGTCCCTGGACTTACTGGTGTCTAAACCCCAAGAAACAGAAGAAGCACTACGAATAGCGATTCCATAAATTTTTGCAACTATCACTAAACATGTCTTCTTCGAGCAACTGTATTTCTCAAACTAAAACGATATTTAAATTTAAATAGTCTTTTGTAAAGGCATAGCCTGCTTGAAAATAATACCATTTTTTCACAAAAAAAACACTGATAAGAGAGTTCTATTTTCGGTCAAATCATCCTCGTACACAGAAGTGTAACAAATTAGTTGAAAAAATAATGTTTTTTCAATATGGAGAAATTGTGAAATTATTGACATTATAGCAGTTAATTTGGCAAGTTATATCGACATTTATTCGGTATTGTTTGATATTTCATAATGTAAAGACTTACACTTAAGCAGGGCTTAAAAATTTGGAAAATTGATTTCCAAAATCAGTGTCAGTAAAAAATCTTCACAGAGAGCTTTGCTTAACTTACGACATACACCATAGCCTAATTGAGACGACTATTCGTAACACAATTCAAAAATTTCGCACTCAATTTACTCTTTCGTACTTCCATCCACCAACGAGATTGCGTAGAGTGCGCACTGAAAAAAAGATCATCGCGGTTGAGGCCAGTGTCGACGATGAATTAAATTCTTCTCATCGTTTTCGTGCGCAAGAACTTGGCATGTGCTCATCGCCTTTGTGGAAGATTTTGCTCTTGGCTTACATGCCTACAAAATATAATTTGTGCAAGAATTGAAGCCAATCAAGTCAGTTCAGTAATTGGGCGCCTGAATAGTTGGAAGTCAATCCCCTGTTCAGTAATGAGGCTCACTTCCGGCTCTTGTCGCATTTGGAGTGACACTAATCCAGTGAAGAATTCATAAAGAAAAATACAATTTCTTTTTATTTGAAAGCACTCCGGTAAGTCATGAGCGAAGGAAATCGCGTTGACCAAGGGTGTGAAGTTCCTGGTTTATGACAATAGTACTTTCTTGACAAGTCATTTATCGTAGCATTCTTTTTATTGAAAACGAATTGCAGAATCGTATGCATAGGCTCTCAGTGCGAGAAATTGAAAAAAAAAAAATTTCATCGATTACAGCGCCATCTATCGTGAATTGAAAAAAATGTTTCGGTTAACTACCGATGCACCTCTGCACTGTTTAATGCGGTTTGTGGGCCGAAGGCATAATCTGGCTTCTTCAAAAAACGAAGAAAATCGAACTTTGACCGTCAATGGCGACCGGTAAGAGCCATGTTCAACGTGAACCTACGTGAAACCTACGTGAGCAGGGTCTGGAAGACTTTTGGGTTCAGCAGAACGGTGCCATACCATACTTCACGCGAAACCATCGATTTATTGAAGGAAGTCTTCGCCGATAAAATTATGATTAGAAATGGACCTGTACACTGGCCTCCAAGATCATGTGATTTGACACCTCAGACACTCCTGTGGTGGCCATTTGCCCGAAATTATTTTCCATTATTCATGTCATGAAACAATCTAAGGATTAAAAAAAATTCTCATTTCTTCTTGTTTTTTATTTCAATTTATAATCCTACAATTCTTAAAAAACAAACTTTAATATTACCATTTCTTTTGTAAAAGTGTATAAATACTTATGTGGCATACTGTATCAACATTGCGCAAATTTAATATTGCACTATCTACCTTGTTTACATGTATTGGAAATGAATTACCATTGCTACTATTTTTATGGATTCGGTATAAAATACGCTAAGAAAAATGTTAAATAAGTTTTCATATTTGCTACGGTTTAAATTGACTTGCTTGTCATTTAAATAACTTACTAAAGTACCCAATTATGCATATTTCACGTCATAAAACCGTAATTAAGTTATATTACCTTTGGGATATTTTTATCTGTATTTTCGCTTTTGCTTAAATAGGGAATAACAGCAAACATAATAAAAATTTTCAAGGAAGTCGTAAATGAAGTTATCAGCATTTGGCTTTGAAGATTTTAATTTATAAATTTACTTTTCTATTATGTTCGACGGCATTGCTTATCGATCCTTTCTATCAGGTCGTAAACTATAATTTTATACACCGACATCGTCACATAAATCTTGCGCAAAGTTTGCTCATGGCAAAGGAACGTGCAGATTTCCAAATTCGCAACGGAATAGAATCTTTACCATCCGTAACATATTGCGATTTATCATAGACGAATGTAAGATATGTTGCTTCTTCCAGTTCTTGAATTCCGCCACTTCCGCCGTACGTCTTTTGCACTCCGAAATATGATAAAAACGTTCGACTGACAGTTGGAAGTACGATAGTGAGTGGTATGAGGTGAATTGTAGGACAAGGACCGCGCTGTAAAAATGGTCACGTTTTCGCGTCGAAAACGTGAACTCATTTAACGACTTCAGCTTTTATGATCGCGCGCGCGAAATGTCGTTCTTATTCGAAGAGATGGTAGGGGAGGAGTAAGAGTAGGCTTTATGACTTAATTACGTACAAGAGAAATGAGACGAGAAGTAAACTATGACGATGTAATGTCGGCGTATTTTTTGTCATAATGGTTGAAATATAAGTAGGCATGATACTACACGATGGACCATTTTATCATGTTGTTATTATGTTTCCGGTGATGCTTCTATCTGATACGTTGTACGTGACTTTTTACGATGAAAATTAATATTTTATTCGAAAATTTTTTTTCGGGAATGATTGGGGAAAATTTCGTTTGGGTTTCTTATTTTATAAGGTATATAAGGAGAGATGCTTGTAAGCTTTATAGTTGTAATAAACTTTAGAATCGTAATAGTTCTGTTATGTTTCGAATTTCTTTTTCTGTGTTTCTATATTATTTATTCCGTTGACTTTTTAATCTTTTAATCTTTACGTCTCGCAGAAGGCACCAAGACCAATGCCAAATTAAATCTGTATTTTAGGCCATGGTATTAACACGAGGGGAGTTTTTGATTTTATATATATCAAGCGCCAAATAAGATGGCGAGCTGAGGGAGTGCCCAGTAGTTGTATTTAAAAACGTGCGCACCCACTTACTTAAGTAATTGTCAGAATATAGTTGTCAGTGACGGAATATAATGTCTTTGCTAGGGGATCATAAAGTGATAATATTTATAATTATTTTTATAATACAAAGGTATTTTTAATAATATAAAATATTATTAAAAATCTGGTGTGAAGAACACAAATAGAGGTTCACTATTAATATTTTTTGTGAACGTGTCCGAACATATCCCTCCTCAGAGACGCAGATACGTATTTCGCCTTTCTACAGGCTCATCGGTACGCCCCTCACAAAAAAGAACCACATCGCCATATCACAGAAATTATCCAGACCGAGCGTAGAAGTAAATTCAGCGCTGCCAGTGTCAGACAGCTGAAGTACCTCGCCCCGTCCACATAACCAATGCGAACCAACGAGCCCTTCTAAAGATGGCGCAGCCGTGTCTTTAGAAACTGCATTTTGTCTGTGTCTTCACCCATACTACGAATTAAAGGCATGTGTAATGTATCAGAATAATTGAAACATACATGAGTGGGTAAAACCCCACCAGTTTTGTATAATGCAAAGGTGCTTTTAATAATATAAAATATTATTAAAAATCTGGTGTGAAGAACACAAATACAGGTTCACTATTAATATTTTTTGTGACCGTGTCCGAACATATCCCTCCCCAGAGACGCAGATACGTATTTCGCCTTTCTACAGGCTCATTGGTACGTCCCTGCTGGGAGAAAGGATATCTTCAGACACATTCACAAAAAAGATGTGGACAGGGCGAGGTACTTCGGCTGTCTGACAACATGCAGCGCTGAATTTACTTCTACGCTCGGTCTGGATAATTTCTGTGATATGGCGATGTGGTTTGCTACCTAAACGCGACCTAAATAACAGTAGGCATGCAACAAGGAGGATGCAAGTTGTTCTGCCAAAATCTTCCTCTCTTGATCTGACCCACCTGAAGGTGGACGTCCCATCGATAATACCTTGCCGGCTAGCCCAAAAGAATTCGGAGAGCGCACGAGTCCCTAGGTCGCTGGATGATGTGATGACGCCACCGTATAAGAACCAGCAAGGTTCCCCCCGTATATACGGTTGCGGGTGGGGCTCAGGTAGCACCAAACATAAGAGAGACAGCCCCCCCCCCACTACTCGCTACTGTTACAAACGAGAGACTTTGCTTATCTCAATACTTGCAGGTTAAGAAACCAAACAACACAAATTAACAAGTTCTTAATTAACAGGTTCCTTTTTGTGAATGTGTCTGAAGATATCCTTTCTTCAGCAGGGGCGTACCGATGAGCCTGTAGAAAGGCGAAATACGTATCTGCGTCTCTGGGGAGGGATATTTTCGTACACGTTCACAAAAAGTATTAATAGTGAACCTGTATTTGTGTTCTTCACACCAGATTTTTAATAATATTTTATATTATTAAAAATACCTTTGTATTATACAAAACTGGTGGGGTTTTACCCACTCATGTATGTTTCAATTATTCGGATGAATTAATTTTATAAACATAAAAGTGCATCATTGCTATTAAGTGAAATAAATATTTAGAATCAGAAATATTAGTTGATGAAACGACAGAAAGTTTATTTATTAATGTACATAATTGAGAGTCCTGCTCTGTGCTATAGTGAATACTTATACTAAATTTTGTTAGGGAATTAAAAATCAAAAAAGGTTAGTAAACTAGTTAAATAATTTTTGAAAAGTGGTAAATAAACAAGACAAGTAAACAGTGAGTTATAATTAAATAAAACATAAGGTTTAAATAAAGTAAAATAGATCTTTTCAATAAAGTAATAAACAAATTGACAGGCAAGGTTAACTTCGACGGGTTGACCGGGTGGACCTTGCATCGGTTCGTACTATCCAAACATTAAACAGGACCGCATTAAAGGCAGAAATAAAAGCAGAAATAAAGTTTAATATAAAATGTCTGACTCTGAAAGCGCTTGTTCGGATGCTAAGAAGAGAAAGGGAGAAGGCGTTGAAATATTTCACCTAAGTAAAAAAAAAGGTATAGATCACCTTCTAAGCAAGACAAAACGAGAAGCGTAGAAAACGTTATGGAAATATGCAAATAGGTGTTAGAAGAAATAAAGCATGTTAGAAAAGACCAGAACGAAATGAGAAAAGAATTGGATAATAGTAGCAACGCAGTGAGAGCACTAAGGGATGAAATTAAAGCGATGAATCTGAAATGTTAGCAAAAATATAATGAATTGGAAATCAACTTTAAGAACTTAGAAAGAAAAATGGAAAATATTGAAAAAGAGAATCGTAGAAACAATATAATTGTAACTAAAATAGAGATACAAGAGAAAAATGGAGATCTGAAGAAGACCATAGAAGAATGGATGAATGCAGAGCTGAGAGTAGAAAGTAAAGTTAAAGATGTGAGAGGGATTACACAAAATAAAATTCTCGTGGCAATGGAAAATATTGATGCAAAATTAGGAATACTTAGAAGTAAAATTAATTTGAAAGGGAAGAAAATATACATTGATAGTGAGCTGCCACAGCAAGAGAGATATGTTCAAAAGAAGTTAAGGTAAACAGCAAGGACATTGAGAGAAGAAGAAAAGAATGTTAAGATAGGGCATATGAAAATGATAGTTGATGGAAAAGAGATGTTTTAGAATGAAAGGGAGAAAATAATAACGGAAAGACCTACAAAAAACTAGCAAATAGAAAATGTAAATGGAAGAAAATGGATTTGACATGGCAAGGAAATGGATATGAGCTGGTAAATCAAGAGGATATAGAAAATAAACAGTTAAATAACAAACTGAAGAAAAGATGCCAAAGGACTGGGAATCAGGACAAATAGTGACCCTGCACAAGAAGGGAGACCAGCAAAACTGCAAAAAATATAGAGGAATCACGCTATTAAGTACTACATACAAGATCATCCATAATACAGAGAAGATTAGCAAATACAACGGAAAATCACATTGGACAGTATCAATATGGTTTCAGAAGCGGAAAATCGACTATAGACGCGGTGCATAACATAAAGCAAATACTAGAAAGACCATATGAATATAATATGGAGTTAGAATTCTTATTTATAGACTTTCAACAAGCATTTGATAATAATAGAAGCGGAAAGCTTATATCAGTAATGAGAGGACTTGAAGTGTCAGCGAAACTAAGAAGGCTTGTGGCGATGACCTTAAAATCTACAAAAGTTAGTGTGAAAACATCGAAAGGCATAGCAAACGAATTTGAAACAAATAAAGGTGACAGGCAGGGCGACTTCTTGTCCGCGACGTTATTCAATCTGGCTCTGGAACATCTGACAAGGAAAATAAACAAGGGTACGCTAAGAACACGAGGAAGCCATATAGTTGCTTATGCGCAAGATGTAGTAGTTATAACAAAAAGGAGAGAGATAATGGTCGAAATAGCACAAGAAATAATTAAAGAAGGGGAGAAATTAGGTCTGAAAATCAATGAAACAAAAACGAAGTTGATGAGAGTTGGAAAAAAGGACAAAGAAAACAAAAGTATTCAAATAAAAAACTTTATATTTGAAGAGGTCGAAAAATTCAAATATCTGGGTATTATGATATCAAACGATGGAAATAGAGATGCTGAAATAAAAAAAAAATTATGGCAACCAATAGAGCCTCTTATGCCAATAAGAAATTGTTAAGAACACAAATCTTTCTAAAAAGAATAAATTAAAAATATATAACACGATAATAAGACCAGTACGAATGTATTCAGCAGAAACGATGACAATGATCAAGAAAGACGAAGAAAATCTAAGAATACCCGAAAGGAAAATATTAAGAACAATAATGGGACCAATAAAGCTAACGGACAATGAATTTAGAATAAGAACAAATGATGAACTGTAACAAGAAATCAAAGGAGAAGATATTGTAAAAAGAATAAAATAGCAAAGAATAAAATGGCTGGGGCACGTATGGAGGGCGGAAGAAGAATCCGTAATCAAGCTGCTATTGAACTGGAAGCCGGGAGGAAAAAAGAGAACAGGTAGACCGATATCCAAATGGCTAGAGGAGGTAGTAGAAAATTTACGAGGAGCAGGCGTTAACAACTGGCAGGAAAAGACAAAGAATAGGAAACTCTGGAAGGAAATATGCCAGAAGATGTGAAAAGCTAGGATGGGGACCGATCCACCCCGAAAATGAGGATTTAGAAAGCTTCCCGAAGCTGCTATGCCCCGTTATGGGGTGTTTTGGCAATTATATATATATATATATATATATATATATATATGTATATATATATATATAATGAGAGTGACAGTGATGACGAGAACTTCAGTTCCGAAGAAGATTAATTTGTTTAATCTATTGTACTGTTAGTAATAAAGGAATAAAGCATTTATAAATTAAATATTCTTTATACGTATGTAAGCAAATGGATTTGTGTTTTGCAATATTCTTAACTATCTGTTTGTATATTTAAATCTTATTTAATATGTAAATTGTTTAATTAATTATTACATCAAATTGCTTCCTTTGTAAATTTATACTGTTTTAAAAATGTTGTTAAAAACTTGTTTATACATTACAACTTCATTATTACTCTCAACACTAAAAAAAATGGGAAATCTAAAATTTGATCATGTGCTATTAATTCTCAGCTTATGTCAGTTTTATTCGGTTGTCAAACGTTACTATTGGTTTTAGTTTTTAGTTTGAAATATGCCAAAAGCCCGAATCTTAATCCAATTGAAAATTTGTGGGGCACATGGAAAAAACAATGCGTCGTACTAATTTTAGACAGACAGGAATTGATTAATGGCATAAGCGAGTGTTGACAAAATTTAACTGCACAATTTTGTGAAGCTCTAATTAGATATATGCCTAGAAGGATTAATTTGGTGATACAAAGTTATGGCAATGCAACCAAATACTAAAGTATTATATTTCTATTAATAACTACCTAATAATGAATATGACCTTTATTTTCTTGGCGCATATTATTTTACGACGTCTAATTAAATTATTTTGATTAAGCATTCGGATGATAATGTCAGATAATTCTAACCTTTTTGAAAAAGGCCATAAAACATAATTTTCTATGTACGTCAATTTCCCATTTTTTATAGTGGGAAGCGTAATATCATTTCATTTGGTAATGAACATATATGCATATACGTCATTATACATATGCTTAATTGTTTCTGTAACGTCTAATTGATTTCACAATAAATCTATACTGTTAAAAAAATAAGTTTGTATATATTTTACTCTAATAAATTATTAATTTATTAAGTGATAGATATGTAGTTTACGCCGCCTATGGTATTTGCAATTTTATGTAAAACCAAATACAAATTTCTCCACTACTTCTAATGCTGCGCGAACTTACTCCCACCGCTTGTCATCTTATTTGGCACTTGCTATACTTAGCTATGAAATCAATATGCTATCGTGAAAATTTTCTCACGTAAAATTTGTGTGACATTTTATAGCGTTATCTCCAAGTTTGATTCGAATCGCTTTACATTTGTTACTTTTACATTCATTTAAAAAAGAGAAAATGATTTGAAATTTTAACACTGGACCATCATGAAATTTTAATCAAAAGAAGACAGAAGCTCGAAGAATATTTATGAGAGAATGGCAGAGTGCTATTTCCAACTCAAATTTTGGTGTAAGCAGTTCAAATGGGTCGGAGAATCTATTCAAGATGACTCAAAGTGTGGAAGACCTATAGAAGCATGAACTGAAGGAATCATCAACAAAGTTGAAGATTTGGTGTTGATTGACCACCGAGTAAAAGTTTTAGTTATTGCTAGAGAAATAGGAATATCAGAAATGAGTGCTTTTAAAATTATACACGAAGATTTGAGAATGAGCAAAGTGTTGCTACGATGGATACCCAGGCTGCTCAGCCCCGAACAACAAATTGTGTAGACGACAAATTTGTGAAGAGAATTTGACTGTTTTATTGAAAGATGAAGACTTCTTAAATAGAATTGTAACTGGGGATGAAACTTCCGTACATCACTGATAAGGGCTACCCACCGCCCAAGATGACGAAAACGCAATTTTCTGCGGGAAAAGTGAAATTAAGTATATTCCAAATGGGACTACAATAACGGAAAATATCAATAAATGCACATTTAAAAACTTGAACACAGCTATCCGCGAAAAAATACTCACAATTTTGCTCAGAAAACTCTGCTTCTACATGCTTAAGGCACGAATTGTTCAAGCAGTAATCAATGAATGCGGCTTTGAGAAATTAGAACATCCACGCTACAGTCCTGACCTCGCCTCCTGTGACTACTATCACTTTCCAAAACTCAAAAAACACTCGAGAGGGCTACGAATAACGACGCGTAAAACGCTTGGTTGTACAGCCAAATGATGGAGTAATTAGGAAAAATTCCCAAGTGAACAATTCTTGGTTATGGTGGCAATAATACCTTCTAGGGGTTTTAACAATTTAATCTTAAAATATTATTACTAATTAAATATTCGTTGTAAATCTAAATATACAGTTCCGAATAAATTGCAATGTTTAGTAATAGAATTTATTGATACCTATTTTGGAAATATGAACTTACGAATATATGGCCCGATTAAACATCGTCTATTGAATTCATTCACTAATAAATCTAGGTATTATTTTATCTTAATAGTAATAATACAAGCAGTCTAATTCATAAGTAATAAATTTGCAAGTATAAAAGATACCGCTTCTTAGAATCTAGAGAAAGTTTTAAAATTTAATTATGATATTATACAGTAGTTTTAACTGGAAAATGTATATTGAATATTGATAAAATTTCAGATGTTATACGAGGGACAAGCTGAAATTATTGAGAATAAAAAACACTTAATATTTTCTAGGATTTGCTTTTAAATATGCTCAAAGTAATTCGCTTCAGTAATTATACATTTCACCATTCTTTCTTTCCACTGTTTAAAAGCTCCCAACCTACCTTTTTTTAAGAACACTCAAAATAAGCGTGTACTGCGATATTAATCTCTTCTTCAAATGAAAATCTTCTACCCCGCAAACTGCGCTTAAGCTAAAGAAACAGCCAAAACTTACACATTACTAAATCGGGTGAGTACGGCGGATGTTCTATTACTTTCATACTTTTTCCAGACAAAAATTGGAGAGTTAAAACTGCCGTATGGGACGATACATTATCATTAAAATCATATTAAATTATGATTTGAAAGTGCTCTCTGATTAATTCCATTTTCTTTTATTTGTCAAAAGTAAGTAGCTGAGTTATAACGGACATAAACTTCAATAACAAAATGTCAAATGACAGATAAAGGGATGCTCTAAATACACACTTTATGATCGTTTTTCACAGTCTACTAGATTTTCTTATTCTAAATAAATTCAGCTTATCCCTCGCATTTGTATATCCTAGATTTATTTATATTTAACAATAAAAAATGTTTGAAATTAAATTATTATGAAAGAATATTAAATATATCCTCAAGAGCCTTTACGATATGGAACGCCCTGTCTAAGCATAGGCACACAGCTAAGCAAATATCATGTGATACCGAATTTTTAAATCATTGCATGTATAACTTCCTCCTGAGACTTTAATATTTTTTACATCCATTAAATGAATTATTTTATTCGCTGAACATATTTTTGCATTTATTAGTTTGAAATTTATTCAAAGCTTTAATTTATTTAATTTAATTTAGTCAAAATAAAATTCCTCCTCTCCTTTTTTTTTTTACTAATTTTCCTTTCAACTTTCTACATATCCTGGACCTTTGACATTCATGACGTATTAATTAATCATTTTGCTTTTATTGTTATGATGCTATAGCCAGCCCCACTAAACGAATTTGCTTTTCACACCATCAACACTTAGAGCCCGGTCGACGCCGCAACTTGGGACTAATTTAACACATGCAATCGTCTAACAATTTGGAGCTACAATGTGGGGTAAATACATTATCACATACTAACGTCGTGTATCAGTTTGGTGACAAAAGTATGCATGCCGCATCTGTTGCAAGTTTAACACAATAAGTTTGATAATAACGACCATAAACTCGGTTATCAAGGAAGACGGTTTTATTTGATTCTGACATACAATGACAAAACTACATTCCATTTATTAATGCATGACAAATCTGGAAGAACTAACGAAAATTCAATATATTCTATACATTCCAAGATTTAGCGCTTGGAATTTCACGTTTCAAGAACAAAGAGTAACGGCATACTTTTATTAGTAGATGCAGTCATTTTTTTCAATTAAATGAATATTTGCGTGACTATATTTTCCAACAAAATGCCGTGTCGCTTTAATTGAGCCCAGATCTGCATATAACGGCTGAATCTACGATTAACTACTTGATATTCTATCCCCCTATTCGTTTCTTAGGAAATAGGTTAAAGATTGTGTCACTATCGCACATAGTCGCATATTTTACAGGTAAGGCAAACTATGTTACCTGCAGTTACTATAAATCCAAGATTTTTTACACGATTTTTAGAATTTGTGTAATTTATTCCTGTCTACCATAACATCAAATCCTACATTTATCCATTTCAACATGGCTTTATGCAAAGTTTGCCAGTTTATTAGTGAGCAGCTCGACACTCGTGGTGCAATCGTTACAATTTATTTCATAAATCCCAGAATTTTGTCATACTTCAATTTTATCTTTGGTGTTACCTAAAAGTGATTTTAATGAGTTACATGATTTAAACGTTATTTGAAGAGAATGGTTTTCTAGAAGCTGAGTGATACGGTAAACAAACAAACTCATCACCTTGATCTTTTCGAGGTAGTAAACTCTTGGTATCATGAATTAGTTTTTTAAATCCATGTTTCTTAGTTAGGCTAGTTAGTATCTTCGAGTCGAAACCATTCTATACTGCGATGTTTTTGATTAAATTGAGTTCTTTGTCATATATATCTTTTGTAAGCGGAAAACTTAACAACCGATAGATAAAAAAATTGAAGGATGCCATTGCTACGTGCTTTCTGAAGCACGAGTTCTACGCCTACATACACACTGTAATACCTACTTCATTTACTAACTTACCCCAATAACATAATTGCTTCAGAGATATTCCCAGAGATCAGCTCAGTTAAGAGGCGAGCTAGGGGAGGTTCTTTTATAATAGGCGCCACCGTATTTATAGTCTCACGCCGGTACGGCGAGCACGTATACCGCCTATAGTAAGTCAACTAAATCGCATGTAGATATGAGGACAATTTTTACGACAATAATAAAACACTAAGTAATATAACAATAACAAGAAATAGTTTATTAACAATAACAAAACAAAACAAGGAAAAAATCAATAAGCATATAAGTGAACAACGCTGTAGTAAATTAAATTCACTGGACAAAATGGTGCAAAAATCTAAGTAAGGCTTATAGGCCACAATAAAATAATGAAATATAATTCAACAATATCATTGACCAACATGACAAAAAAATGAATTAAAGTAAATAAGAGACACCGAGTAAATGGCTCACCCAGTATAGTAGTTAAAAAAAATAGTAAATCATCGTAAATTAAACAATGCAATTATGATGGTAAAGTTACAACTACGTCGGTCTCAATCATTTACAAATTAATAATTCATTCTTAAGATTTAGAAAGTCTTTTTGGTATGATAACGAAAAATAATTCACAGAAAATCGGGTATAACCCTAGTATGACATATTAAATTCGATTGCCTTGTATACGCGAAATAAGGGATATGGATTGCTTAAATTTTAGTAAATGAAATATTTACAAAAAATGTATGACTCTCAATTACAATAATCTCATTGAATAGACACTAACAATTCTGTGGTAGAAAGTTAATTTGGACTGTCTGTAGTCTTCCGAGAAAATATAGACACAGTTCCTACCTTGTGATTTCGATTGAGTAATAACGTCTTAGAAAACGCTCACCATACTATTGAACTAACCCTTTGGGCTGCAAAGGAATGCCACGTGCTCGAAAAATTCCAAAGCCTCGTGTTTAAAAGACACCACGTGATTGAAGTAGCCTCAACTTGCATAATTACCACGTGCTTACAAAAGTACCACGTGCTGCCAGCCTAATGCAGAGTAAATGATCGTGCGTCGGAAGAAAATTCGAAGCACCATGACCACGTCGATATTACTTAAGAAAATTGTTTATATCTGTCGAAATCCAACGACAAACAATACTTCGATATCCACTATATCCTTACTATTGTTCAAAATTAATTATAATGACTAAAAGCCGCAGTAGCGAGTAATAGAATTACTTATAAAAGTCATTAATAATTTAAATTTCCAAGAGATGAACGTCTAAAATGGTTTCTAGTTCCAAGCGACTGTCACACTACAAAAGGGACAATATTTCGCATACTCCATGCTTATAAACGAAAAGTTTCGTAATTCTTGCAAAAATCAACGACAGGAGAAGCCACTTTCGAGAAGAATTAATGATGAAAGGCTTAATTAGAAAATCAATTCGCTACATCAAAATTAAGGCAATCAAATTCGGAATCTAACTGATAAAGAATATTAATTAATTACGTTCATAATAAAGAATTATTAATCGAAGACCATAGTCAGATGAATCAACACGAGATGACTCCGATATTACATTAACCAAGAAGATTTTAAATGAAAATACTAATGACAATTCTAACGGAATTTGCTACAGACCATGCCGTACAATATTCTAATTAATTTTAAAATAAAGATTCGCCTAAAACCTGTTATAATTTAAATTAGTTAACAAATTAACTGTCCACAATTTACTAACTCGACCATTTTTATTCGACAACTCTAACGCCATCTACACGCATAAAATATGAATAAAATTATAATGAAAACACAGTTGCCTACACCAACTTGAAATATTTCTTAAATTTTTAATTAAACCCAAATAATGCTAAGAAAATTACTACGACGAAATTTCTAATTTTGATGAACACTAGAATAAATATCCGCAAGAGAAAATAGTATATAAATTTTAAATATCGAAATTTACAAAATATAATCGAAAATCGTTCTATATACAGGTCCGTTCCAAAATTATAAATAAACGACTGAAAATGAACAAGGGGCGATTTCAGCTCGCTACACCATCTTTTTTTGGAACTATGACTAGAATCCGTGGTTATAAACTTGTTAAGATTGGTGTTTTTTCAGAAAATATCTATTTCTAAGTATTATTCCTAATTATTAAGACATCTAAAAATGGTATTTGTTCATTGTTTTATTTTTTTATTGTGAATTTAATTGTAACTGATTTCGAATTTAATTGCAATAAAAAATCATCTAAATTTCACAACTTTGTATTCAAGACCACAAAAGTATTATCGACATACCTAATCCATACTTTAGGGAAATATTTAGTATTTTTCTTAAATTCCATTTCAAAGTGACTCGTAAACAAGTTCACCATAAATGGAGACAAGCAGTTGCCCATTACTATATTATACCGCTTTTCAAAGAAGATTCCTTCATATAATATCACATGAGCACTTGTCTCTTACATACATCTTTATTATGATGTTCAAACTTTGATTCATTCATTTTTATTATATGATACGCTATAGCAATCTGTAATAATTTCATATTATTAAATGCAAAAATAAGCCACTTTGGATTACCTCTAATTTAAGAGGAAAGATATTTTCGAGAATAAAAATAAGGGAAAACCAGTTTATTTCCTTCGTCAAACGAGTAAATAATGCATAACACACGAGGATTGTTATTTACGCTAAAACGTTAGTAAAATATATATAGAGCATGAAGGATCTAGGTGTACCCTACTTAGGTTCTAAAATACACGATACAATTGAAGGACTAGCAATTGCTTTCATCTAAATGATGTTGATTCAACGAAGCCGTTCCGGCAGTAAATAAACAATTTCAGAGGATCGTCATAAATCCTCGAATCTACCCTATTTTTAAAAGGAAGTAAAAGGGCATTTGTCACTGCATTAGGGGTTTCGTGACATATACCAGTGAGACGAGGAAAAAGATTAAACAACACATCCAGGGTGATCTGGCTTCGTTCCAGGCAGTTTTATGTATGCGATTTTGCAGAAAGACGTCCAGATCAACTGAAAGTACAGATGTCATTTAAGTCGTCTATTACCGCTAATCCTGTCTGCTTCTATCGTCTGTATCGAAGACGATTTTGTAATATCCAGAAGCGACGGCGATATTGGACTTTTTCTTTACATAGGTCATAAAGTTTATATAAAATTAATTTGCAATAAAGATTTAGAATACATATTGTGATGATACATATTGCTATGCAATTTCCATTAAGTGAGAACAAAAATTAGGAAATTAAGGAATTGAATAATGTACATACATAATAAGCTTGAGGTTTGTAATCAAAGAAAAAACTGTATACATGGTGTTTTACATATTATACGTAACTGGCACACACTCGTATACCTATATATATATATATATATATATATATATATATATAGTAAACCTAATCAGTAGGCGACTAAAGGTCTGTATATTACTTCAAAATATATGTATTTAAAAAACTCTACATGTTTCGGCTGTGTACGCCTTTATCAAGAGAATACAAAATATATGTAGAGTTTTTTAAATACATATATTTTGAAGTAATATACAGACCTTTAATCGCCTACTGATTAGGTTTACCATATCATACCAAGGTCACGGTTATTATATATATATATAAGGTAAAATTAATTAGTCGGCGATTAAAGGTCTGGTTATTACTTCAAAGTGTATATATTTAAAATAATCCTACATGTTTCGGCAATGATGCCTTTGTCAAGGATATAAAAAATATAAATGACAGAATATAAATGCCGCGAATAGGTTATTTTCTTTCTATGCATAAAACATAACCCTACATTCTAAAACCCATAACAACTATTTGAAAAATATTATTTTAATTTTGTTTATATGTTTGAATCAATACTTTATTTATATTATGTCATTTATATTTTTTATATCCTTGACAAAGGCATCATTGCCGAAACATGTAGGATTATTTTAAATATATACACTTTGAAGTAATAACCAGACCTTTAATCGCCGACTAATTAAGTTTACCTTATCATACCAAGGTCACGAAAATACTATATATATATATATATATATATATATGAAAAATTTTGTGAAAAACTTATCTGCGCGGAATGTGCATATATCGATATTTCACTGTTTTTTACAGATCATCAGTGCACCTTACCGAAGACAGACATGTTATTCACTTCTATACTACGTGTATATATACGAACTGTAATGAACTTCATGTGTATGAGAATTAATAATTATTAAATCTCATTTTACATGCGATTGTCGCTATAATTTGTTGCATTTAATCGGTAAGGTGCACTGATGATCTGTAAAAAACAGTGAAATATCGATATATGCACATTCCGCGCAGATAAGTTTTTCACAAAAATTTTTCATTTGTACTGACAACTTGTACAGTTGATGTCGCGGCTTGTTGCGTCTACAATCTAGGGCAAAAGTGATTTGCCGAATTGTAGAATTAAATGCAACAAATTATAGCGACAATCGCATGTAAAATGAGATTTAATAATTATTAATTCTCATACACATGAAGTTCATTACAGTTCGTATATATACACGTAGTATAGAAGTGAATAACATGTCTGTCTTCGGTAAGGTGCACTGATGATCTGTAAAAAACAGTGAAATATCGATATATGCACATTCCGCGCAGATAAGTTTTTCACAAAAATTTTTAATTTGTACTGACAACTTGTACAGTTGATGTCGCGGCTTGTTGCGTCTACAATCTAGGGCAAAAGTGATTTGCCGAATTGTAGAATTAAATGCAACAAATTATAGCGACAATCGCATGTAAAATGAGATTTAATAATTATTAATTCTCATACACATGAAGTTCATTACAGTTCGTATATATACACGTAGTATAGAAGTGAATAACATGTCTGTCTTCGGTAAGGTGCACTGATGATCTGTAAAAAACAGTGAAATATCGATATATGCACATTCCGCGCAGATAAGTTTTTCACAAAATTTTTCATTTGTACTGACAACTTGTACAGTTGATGTCGCGGATTGTTGCGTCTACAATCTAGGGCAAAAGTGATTTGCCGAATTGTAGAATTAAATGCAACAAATTATAGCGACAATCGCATGTAAAATGAGATTTAATAATTATTAATTCTCATACACATGAAGTTCATTACAGTTCGTATATATACACGTAGTATAGAAGTGAATAACATGTCTGTCTTCGGTAAAGTGCACTTATGATCTGTAAAAAACAGTGAAATATCGATATATGCACATTCCGCGCAGATAAGTTTTTCACAAAATTTTTCATTTGTACTGACAACTTGTACAGTTGATGTCGCGGCTTGTTGTGTCTACAATCTAGGGCAAAAGTGATTTGCCGCATTGTAGAATTAAATGCAACAAATTATAGCGACAATCGCATGTAAAATGAGATTTAATAATTATTAATTCTCATACACATGAAGTTCATTACAGTTCGTATATATACACGTAGTATAGAAGTGAATAACATGTCTGTCTTCGGTAAGGTGCACTGATGATCTGTAAAAAACAGTGAAATATCGATATATGCACATTCCGCGCAGATAAGTTTTTCACAAAATTTTTCATTTGTACTGACAACTTGTACAGTTGATGTCGCGGCTTGTTGCGTCTACAATCTAGGGCAAAAGTGATTTGCCGAATTGTAGAATTAAATGCAACAAATTATAGCGACAATCGCATGTAAAATGAGATTTAATAATTATTAATTCTCATACACATGAAGTTCATATATATATATATATATATATATATATATATATATTGTTATGGGGCAAATTGCACCATCATTCCAGCTAATTGCAAAGGGAAAGACAGAAATTAACATAAAAATAACATACAAAAGAATGGTTAAATTGGGGGACATAATTTGTAAAACTAGTATCGAAATGTAAATAAATTAATATTACGATAACTTTGTGTATTTCAAATTAATTTATATTTATTTCAAAATTTCCTTTTTTTATTTATTTAAATTGTCATTTTCATAATTAACATCATTAGCGCGAAATAAACAGATAGCTAATTTATCTATATTCAAATTTTGTATCGATACTAGTTAGACACGCCCACTTTTTAAATGTAAACAATCTCGCGAATAGGTTATTTACTTTCTACGCATAAAACATAACCCTACATTCAAAAACCCATAACAACTATTTGAAAAATATTATTTTAATTTTGTTTATATGTTTGAATCAATACTTTATTTATATTCAAATTATTATCACCTGTAATTTAAAGTAAAATTCGAGGCTATTTCATAATTGCATACTAGGCTTTGAAAGAAATAATTGCCATAAAGGCGTAGTAGAAAATTTTATTACAAGTGCAGGAAAAAGTGCTACTCCAAAGTTTTAAATTAAATAAATTCTAAAGTACCTGAGTTAGAATTTTAAAAGTATCCGGAAAAGAAACACATAAATTTGGAGCTACTTTTAAACCATTTTTGAAGGCTATAACATCGAAGAACGGCCAGTAATCGTTCATAGCATCTTTTCGATTGATACACCGGCCCGTGGAAAACCAACTACGAATTTACTGATCTACGCCGACATCATCCAGCCCTTATTCTTCGTAAAACAGGTCTTATTAATCTAAATTATTTCGAAAAAGACTTATTAAAACATTTTACAATTAAACAAAATTTTACTAAATAAAAAACTCATAATTTTACTTTAAAAATTACATTTTCAACATTACTCATAATTTGTGAAAGAACTTTTATTATAAAGGATTGTAGTACTCACCTGAATTTGTTTGTCAATTAATTTATATTATAATTTACATGAAAATATCATGACCATTGTAACATAACCTTTTTCAATTCACACGTGCACTTAATAGTAATTCCATAATTTGTCGTTAGGCATGTTTTATTTGTTATTGTTTACAGAGATCTTATTTTAATAAACTTTTACACGTATTTCCTTAAACAAACTCTTTTATTTATCGGTGCTTAGCTGGAGATAACTAAGTTATTTTATTAAACAATTTACTTCAATACACCAAGGGATAAACAGACCGACGAAGATCCTTAGATAGTCAACTTTGCAAAATATATTCTTGCTCTCCGACATCTAGCCGCAAATACAGAAATTATATGTGAAGAACTCGTGAATTTGTGTAATAAGTTTGTAAACAAATCCAGGCGCCCAACCGATAGTACAATTACCGTTCTAATAATAATTTATATTATTAAAAATCACTGAATATTATTATTATTATTATTTATATTATTATTATATTTTTTATTTTTACACCATCAGCGATTCAACAATATATATATATATATATATATATATATATATATATATATATATATATATATATATATATATACATATATATATATATACATATATATATATATATATAATATTTTCGTGACCTTGGTATGATATAGTAAACTTAATAAGTCGACGATTAAAGGTCTGGTTTATTACTTCAAAGTATATATATTTAAAACAACCCTACATGTTTCGGCAATGATGCCTTTGTCAAGGATATAAAAAATATAAATGACAGAATATAAATGTCAAATAATTGAGTTGCTATGGTTTAAATTATTCAAAGATACATTCCAATTGATAATCTATTTTTTTTAATACTAAGGCATGATTTATTATTATCAATTGGAATGTATCTTTGAATAATTTAAACCATAGCAACTCAATTATTTGACATTTATATTCTGTCATTTATATTTTTTATATCCTTGACAAAGGCATCATTGCCGAAACATGTAGGGTTGTTTTAAATATATATACTTTGAAGTAATAAACCAGAACTTTAATCGCCGACTTATTAAGTTTATATATATATATATAACAATTGATAAATTGTTGGAGTTTTTCGGGCTTTATATAAAATATTTACAAATATCAAATTAGTATGTATGGAATTGCAAAGTAAGTGGGGATGTAAACATTACTGTGTACAAATTACAAAGCAAATCATACGAACTTTTTAATTGAAAAATATTGTGTATGTTGGGGACTTGAACCCAAGTCTACAGTTTGCCGGACTGTCGCTTTTACCACTCAGACACAATAAACTTTGGTTCAAGCTATTTAGAAATGCATTATAAAGTAACAGTGTAAATGAATCAGATGTCAGTTATTGAATGTAGATGTCAAGTTGAAAGCAGAAGTCAGTTTTGAAAGCTGATGTCAGTATTGATAGCAGATGTCAGTTAGTGCAAGCAAATGTCAGTTATTGAAAGCAAATGTCTGTTTTGAAAGCAGGTGTCTGTTATGAAAGCAAACGTCAGATTTGAAATCAGATGTTTACATCCCCACTTACTTTGCAATTACATACACACTAATTTGATATTTCTAAATATTTCATATAAAAGCCGAAAAAATCCAATAATTTATCAATTGTTATATTTAATAAACGGCTAATAAATTATCTAAACACTCATATAGCTATGGAGTAATAATTAGCAATTTCAAATATTCAAATCTGACATCTGCTCTCAAAACACTGACATCTGCTTTCAATAACTGACATCTACTTTCAAAATAGGCACCTGCTTTAAAATACGACGTTTGCTTTCATAACAGGCACCTGCTTTCAAAACAGACATCTGCTTTCAATAACTGACATTTGCTTTCACTAACTGACATCTGCTGTCAAAACTGACATCAACTTTCAAAACTGACTTCTGCTTTAAAATCGACATCTACATTCAATAACTGACATCTGATTCATTTACACTGTTACTTTCTAAAGCATTTCTAAATAGCTTGAACCAAGGTCTATTGTGGCTGAGTGGTAAAAGCGACAGTCCGGCAAACTGTAGACTTGGGTTCAAGTCCAAACATAAACAATATTTTTCAATTAAAAATTTCGTATGATTTGCTTTGTAACTTGTAGACAGCAATGTTTACATCCCCACTTACATTTCATATAAAAGCCGAAAAACTCCTATAATTTATCAATTTGTTATATTTAATAAACGGCTAAGAAATTATCTATTCACTTATATATATATTGTAATGATACGAGCTGCATGGATATTCCAGTGAGCTAAGAATGACAAGATAGAAATTAGTATAAGAAAATGACATATTGAATTGCTGCGGTATGTGGACATAAATTGTGAAAATTAATGTCGCAGTGTTAATAAATTTATATCCCGACAACTTTTGATATTTTAGACATAATTAAATTTATTTCAAAATTTACTTTTCATATTTTTAAGCTTTCATCTTCGTCATTTTATTCAATTATGCGAAATTAAGAAAGATATTTAATTTATTTACATTTGAATTTTATATCGACATTAGTTGGACACGCCTACTTATTAAAAATGGAAAAACCGCGAACAGGTTCTATTTATATTCAAATTTAGAACCTAACCTATCATTTAAAACACATTCCCACATTCATGTAAATTCTTATATTAATTTAATAACTCCATTCAATCATTGTCATATTTAAAAATCAATTATAATAATAATTTTTGTAAAGTGAAAGTCAAGATAATTTTTGCATTTAAAAAGGGTTTGATAAAAATAAATGACTAATAGCGTGGCGTCGGTTCATAGATTTTCCCTCTTAGCTCTTACATGTTTCGGTAAGTATTACCTTTATCAAAGAATTATAAAATTTTGTAGTTCTTTGATAAAGGTAATACTTACAGAAACATGTAAGAGCTTATTTTAAATAAATCTGGAGTTTTCTCTATAATACAACCCTGTCTCATCGACGTTGTAAATGTTTTCCGGTGTAAATTTCATAATTTCGGGAAGCCTTTCGAGTTTCCACCTATCAGCAGACAAAACGTCAGCACTTGCTTTTTCACCATGAACATTTTTAAACTTGATGTCGTGTCTCTTTTTCCAACGAGAAAGCCACCCCTTGGTCGCCTTAAAATTTTCATGCTTTTGGCCCAGCTTCTTTGCAACCTATTCGGCTTTGCATTTTAACATAGGCCCACGAACACCTCTTTTAGTAACAATACCAAACCATTTGCTAATCGCTTCATCAACTTCAGCATCTTTTTCTTCTCGTTTACGTGTTTGCTGCACTCCACGTCCACTCGCACCTGCGATGCTAATTTATTCACGGAGTTCCCTTTCATTTGCACGAATTCGCGTAATCATAGTTATCGGTATCTTTAAAATTTCAGGCAAGCTCCGATTCATTGTGTTAGGATGCTCTTTATTTTGCTAAACAGTTCCACTTTTTGAAAAACACTTAAGTCTTTACAGGATCGACACTATTTGTATTATGTACAACTTGGAAGAGCGCACATTAAGAAATGAGTTGACTTTTGTCTCCTCGGTTTACACTTAGCTTCTCGGAAAATTAGGGAATTTCCCGATTATTCGATATTTTGTCCTGATAAAACGGTGAAGTTTTACTTATCTTTGATTCCGTTTTATTAGAAATGTACCAAAAAAGCGGTTGTCCCAATTATCCGAGGACCCAATTAAGCGGAATCGACTGTAATGTACATATTGCAATAAATGTATTGCAGAATATTTTTGACGACATGAAACGTCGTATTGCGTTATGCATTGAACAGAATGGTGACCATTTTGAACAGTTGTTATAAATTATAATAATTAATATTTCTATAAATTAGTTATTTCTTGGTTGTTTGATTAACATCGCATCTTTAAAGTTTTCTTATGAAATAAATTAATAATCTAATTGTACTTGTTATTAATTTCATTACCATATCTCTCGATAAATTTTGAAAGTGACAGGTAGATAACCTTCATGCCATTTAAGCTATATCCGCACTTCAAGAATGCAGAACATCATAATTTATAGGAGAAATTCAAGGACAACTAGATGTAATTCATTTTGAAACACGTTGTACTTATTATTGTACGTAATATCTAATATGTAAGAAATATAGTAATAGTAATACGTATTTGCTTTAAGGAGTCACGCACTTGGAAAATTTCCTACGACAAACATTATATTAGTAATATTACTGACTATTTCCCTTAGAAAATTTCAACCAATTATATTAATTACAGAAATAGCCTAGTAACGGACGAATATCACCGGTATTTGATGCACCATGAAAATTTCCGGGTATTTGCACATGTGCATAATGTGAATATTTTGTGACATTTTAATAATATTCGGGCTCTTAATTACCAAAACGCATTTATTGATTTACGAGTATATTACAACTATATACATTGTTAGTATAAAGTACCGGAACGGTTGCATATCTTTGTTTTTTCAGAAGTAATTTTTTTGAAGTTTATTATTGATATACTAAGTGTCTAGGAAAATACGCAACAAACGGAAACCTTTTTTATGGTCTATTTCTCAGGAAATTTTATTCTTTATAAAAGTTTTTGTTTTACTTAAAACCCATTTTCACGTTAAAACAAATGAAATATCGCTTTAAATAATGAAAATATTCTTTAATAACTTGAAAATATCATTATCACAATTTCAATTCGCTCAGATTCTGTTAGTTTTAATGCGGTGCTATATATTTATAATTAGTCAATATAACTGACCCTAATAAATTTTCACAACAATCAGACAGATTAGAATAAAATGCTTGCTTTCAAATATAACTTGATTTTGCATTAACTTTTTTAAATTTTTCTGTTTTTACATTTCTAAATGTAGTTTTTAATTCTCTTTCCGAAATTGCAACAATATACAGGCTGTTCCATTTAAAAATATATTGTAGGAAGCATTTCCGGTCAAGCCAGGAATAGAAAATAAATATGAATGTCATGAGTAAATTCGTAATTTTTAACTATATATATCAATAGCAAAAAATAGATTGCATGTCGATGCGAAATTCACATCAAGCTTTGATACAAAATAATACAAATCTGTATAAAAACAAATTTGTATCTGTATATGCATGGACACACAGTACGTATTTACCAGCTTTTGCTTCAACTACCAGACGCATGCGTTTCTGTGTAACCACTTTGTCAATGATAGATTTACGAAGCAAAAGACTGTAGTACACTTGCGGTCAAGTAGTAAGTTTTGTCCTATCCGAAGACAACAGATAACCTATTGCCATCTGACGGACAAAACCGACCACGCCGGTGCAAAATGTTCTTCTCGAATAGCGAAGCTATTACTTTTCTTCTTTATCAGTAATAGCTTCGCTATTCGAGAAGAACACTTTGCACCGGCGTGGTCGGTTTTGTCCGTCAGATGGCAAGAGGTTATCTGTTGTCTTCGGATAGGACAAAACTTACTACTTGACCGCAAGTGTACTATAGTCTTTTGCTTCGTAAATCTATCATTGACAAAGTGGTTACACAGAAACGCATGCGTCTGGTAGTTGAAGCAAAAGCTTGTAAATACGTACTGTGTGTCCATGCATATACAGATACAAATTTGTTTTTATACAGATTTGTATTATTTTGTATATATATCAATAATAAATTTCAAAAAATTTACTTCTGGAAAAACAAAGTTATGCGACCATTCCGGGACTTTATACTAACCCTGTATATAAATCAATAAATGCGTTTTGATAATTAAAAGCCCGAATATTATTAAAATGTCAAAAAATATTCACATTATGCACATGTGCAAATACCCGAATATTGTCATGGTGCATCAAATATTCGGTGATATTCGTCGGTTACTAGTCTATTTCTGTAATTAATATAATTGCTAGAAATTTTCTAAGGGAAATAGTCAGTAATATTACTAATATAATGTTTGTCGTAGGAAATTTTCAAAGTGCGTGACTCCTTAAAGCAAATACGTATTACTATTACTATATTTCTTACATATTAGATATTTTATAACAAGTATTTGTTGGAGAAACACTCGGGAATACTAACCACAAAATTAATTTGCATTAAAAGAAAGCGAGGTAGTAGGTAATGAAATAAATCTAGGGAAATATTAAACAGGCTATGTGTAACTTTGCGCAGGAATTTCCCCTTAATTCCGACGCTACAGCCTCTGAGATAAGAGTTTTAATTTTTGTTGGTAGAAACGGTGAGGGACTTGCTACAATATCCCCAATTTAATTCGCCTTCGCCCAACCTCGCACATTAATATCTACCACCGGAAAAGGGCAGAGCCCTCCGCAGGTGGCGGTCGGCGAGATAAAAACGACGTAACGCAATAACTGATGCGAATTATAGTCCTCTGGGAAAGCAATGAAGAGTCTTTTTCTCGAGTCTTGTAACACGACAAAAGGTCTGAATGCGAACACGCAGTCTAAATCATAATAAAAGAATATTTACGTAAGAAATGATAAAGATTTTTTCCTGTGTGACTTGGTGTTTTAAATTATATATATACCTGACAGAATTTATATTAGTTGTGAAGAAGTTAAGTTATATGAACATCATACTAATATCTAATATGATAGCCGATATTAAAAATTGATAAATGTGATTCTTTTCAACGGTTCCGTATTAGCAACAAGGAAATATCTACCACGCCTTTAGTTATAATACGATGAGTAGTCAATGTTATGTCGATTATTTTAGTGGTGGTGCTACGATTGTCAGCGGCGCTGGAATATAAATGAACGAGTGCTTGCGCGAGTCGAATTCGAAAGCGCCGTTGAATTGAGTGACACCACCGCAAAAATGATTTGCATAACTTTGATTACGAATCGTATTAGGAAGACTATTTAATGAATCATATCCTTCAAACCCATTTCACAAAAATTAAATAATTTATCAATCGAGCCATTCATGATTGCATTACTGTAACAATAATTAATAATATTGGATAAGTGTAACATGTATTATAAGTGTTAGAAAGCGTCCCACGCAAATCTCTCTCAATAAGTTTGTTAAAACTGTTAAAAATCGTTTTAAATTACAATGGGAAGTGAGTTGAGAAGATTTGGCAAGAAAGATTATGGGAAAATTGATCTAGAGATCACAGAAAATGTATCCGAAAACACAAAAAGATCTCGTGACTCAGTTTGGCAGTAATTTTCACAATTTTTAGAAGAGAAAGGTTTCAAACTTTGAAAAATCTACGTCCCCTGTTGCGTTAAATACTATTTTAAAAAGTTGGTCATATAATATGAAACACAGATGAACACAGATTACAAGGCGGGAGTCGTAAAACATATGTGGAATTCAACAGGAAAATGATTACAAACTGTTCCAATGTCAGATCTTTAAGTTGTACATTTTAATTTGTTTGCAAATTTTACTAGTCCAATAACCGCTGGCAATTTTTTTGTATGGAAATTACTAAAATTAAATTTTTTCACTGGTTAATGAACAATACATGACAAATGAATTAAATAGTCATTTAGGGTAGCCTATGGTTTCAATATAAATTAGGGAACACTGTGAAATACAATATGATCATTTATATTTACCGTCTAGCAAGCCATGAAATTATTTCTTGAAAATATCGTGTTGGTAGTGACAAATAAAATACATCTGTCACTATGTGTATGTTCTGATAAATAAAACTCATCTGTCATTAATGTACTTATTAATTGACACTTAAAAATGTTTACAATAAATCGTAAAGTTTTTCTGATCGAATCATACTTTAGGAATGGTGTAAAATTAGAAAATGGAGAATGGTCGTACTCCTTGCAGCCTTGTATAGAAGAATTTCGGGCAGAATTTCCAAATTTTCCAACAGCATATGACAGTTTGCGTCAATTAATTCAAAAGTCAGTGGTTAAATTCCGTGAAACAGGGTCTGTGTCTCGAAAACCAGGTGCTGGTAGACCACTAAAGCGGACAGTTGAAAATATAGCAGATGTTGAGGGACGAATAAATCAATCACCTAAGAAATCGATTCGTAAGCTTTCACAACAAACACAACTGTCATATGGGACCTGCTAGAGAATCCTTAAAAAAGACTTACAAAAATTTCCATACAAATTTCATTGCGTGCAAGAGCTTTTACCAATCGATCATGTAACCAGAGTTAATTACTGTCAGTGGTTCCTAGGTACGATTAATAACGATGACGTTCTTGACAAATCCTTCTGGTCCGATGAAACATGGTTTCATTTATCAGGATATATAAATAAACAAACAATGCGCATCTGGTCTAGTGAAAATCCACATGAAATTCTTGAAACACCCTTGCATTCACAAAAAATAGGTGTTTGGCTTGCTGTTTCTCGTAGACGGATTATTGGTCCAATATTCTATAATAATACGATAAATGCAGAACGATATCGTAATAATTTATTGCTACCATTTGTAAATCAATTACTTGATAATGAGCTCCGCGAGGGATATTTCCAGCAAGATAATGCAACAGCCCATAAAACAAGAGAAACGATGGAATTCATGCAATAAATATTGCATGAATTCTTTGATAATCGAATAGTAGACTTTCCACCACGATCTCCGGATTTAACAATTATGGACTATTTCATTTATCCACATCTAAAAAATAGAGTATTTACGAATCGTCCACATACAATTGAAGAACTTACTAATGCTATCCGAAATGTCTGTGAGGAAATTACACCACATAATTTAAGGAATGCCTTCAATAATATGAGACGAAGAGTTGCGCTATGCATAGAAAATGAAGGAGCTCACTTTGAACATTTATTGTAGCTGTTTTTATTATTAAACTTTTTATTTTTTCAACTGAAACGTTTGTATGTAATTATTTGTCAAAATGACAAAACCTAGTCTGTCATCAGTATAAAATAACCTATATCACACACACGCTGCAAAATAAGTTAACTTAAATTATGGTACCAACTTAAGTTTAAAAAAGAAAAATGTCATTGCCTTCTAGAGGGTAGAAATATATGATCATATGGTAGTACTGTTTTTCGAAAGTCAAATATTGTCAACTGTTATACTTATGTCAATTTATTGAAAGTTGTCTCTCAATTAGTTTATTTATTATCGTGTTAGAAATACCGTATGAGCAAAAATTATTTAGGTAAGGAATGGCCATGGTTGGGAGGATCACTGACTTTGATAGGTTCAGCTTGTTGTTGCCAATTAATTGTCAGTTTTAATTGTAATTATATTGGTTATGTTAGCTAATCAGTTTGTCATTTAAATCATGTCGAATAAAACTTCAAATCGAAACTGACATTTAATTCATGTCAAATAAAAATTGAAATCGAAACTGACATCCAACCAACATGTAGAACCAACAACAGGCTGAACCTATCAAAGACAGTGATCCTCCAAACCATGGCCATCTCTTATCTAAATAATTTTTGCTCATATGGTACAACACAAAGTTCTTATTGTTGAAAGTTATTTTAGAACTGGTAGGTTAGTAAATGGACAGTGGGTTTATGCAATTAACCAATGTACACAGGATTCTCGACAACAGTTCCCTAATCTTGCAGTACGTGTATGAACAACTGGCTAGTCAAATTCATCGTTGTGTTGATAGATTTCGTGAAACGAGGACAGTATTTCGTAAATCCGGGAGCGGAGCATCTAAAAGAAGAACTGCTGATTGTATTGAAGATGTTCGACATCGAATGGAAAACACAAAAGACATCCATTGTGAAACTCTTGCAAAAAGTTCAGTTATCATTTACAACATGCCACACTATTCTTAAAAAAGATTTAAAATTATGTCCATATAAAATTCAAGAAGAAGAACCGAGTACTACCAATGGTTCTTGAATAACTTGAATAATGATGATGTTTTTAATAAATTGTCTTTACTGATGAGACCAGGTTTCATCTCTCGGTATATTTAAACAAACAAAATATGAAAATATAGTCGATAGAAAATCGTCATGAATTTGTGGAAACACGATTACAAGCGACCGGACGTATCAGGCCGAAATTACGATGCACCATATAAATAGTCTATGACATCGCTAAGTACAACACGCAGTTATTTAATAGCACTATTCAATTGGTTAACTGCATATCTGTTCTTTGTCGCTGAATTGTAACGCAATTACTCCAATTTTACAGTAAAATTCCTTTCTTCATGGGCGTAGATGGAAGCGTGAAGAGTTTTTCTAATTTAAACTTAATTTTTAATTTAAATTTTATTTATTAGTTTACATTTCGTAAGATAAATAAAGTAGGGTGAGTTAGTTTCTTTTTTTCATTGTTTAACGGTTAATTACATAATTACATACTTCGTAATTTTTGTAATAGATCCTGTTTAATATCGTTTCATCGAATCTATTTCTCCCAATTATTTTGACGTAAGAGCCCACTGAATTCCGTTCAATTTTAATAACTTACGCATACATTTCCAATTTTAATTTATTTAGATCTAGAACATTGTTTAAGTTTTCAGATCTTTTCAGATATGAGGAGGAGCAACGTCAAGAATGGCATCATGAAACAATGGCGAGTTGGATTAAGGGTCAAACTGTTTGTATGTCAATTGCCAGTGATTCAAAAATTTATTGCAAAGTCTGTAAAATATCGTTAAAAACTTTCAAGAAATTGCACGTAAAACGTCACTTAGTATCGTAAACACATACACAGAAACAAGACCCGTTGGGATCTGACAATTTTAACGAATGAAACTTTAATGGCGGCAAATATTCCATTAAATAAAGTTAACAATCCCTGATGAATCCGCATTAAATAAATACTATGTTCCTAAGTGCTACACGAAAGCAGTAGAATGCAGTAGAAGCCATATTTTAAATCAGTACCTATGGATAAGTGCCAATGAAGCTGTCGATATATTAGGACGCTGTGTGGTAAATGTTGTAGCTGGTGTACTACATCCAACTATTCCATATAAAGCATTTGTAATAAGAACAATGGTTATAAACACAGTTGATGCGGAAACAGTAACTAAAATCATTTGCGAGAATATGCATCAAATGCTTCATTCGGATGACAGGTACAAAGAAAAAATACTTTTATTTGTCAGTGACAGTGCTGCATATATGTTAAAAACAGGCAGACTATTAAAGGAAACAGATCCTAATATGCTGCATATTACTTGGGTAGCACATGCTCTTCACAGAATCTGTGAATTTATCAGAGACACCTTTCCGGAAGTTGATAGACTTGTATTCGCTTTTAAAAAAGTTTTCAGAAAAGCACCATCGAGAGTAGCTCTTTAGAGGGAAAAACTTCCATCTTTGTCACTGCCTCTCCAGTAATAAGTAGATGGGGAACATGATTGGAAGCTACTAGTTTTTATGCAGAGAATTTCGATAGTCCTCAAAATTTCGTTACATGCTTAAATGACGATGTTCGGAGCAAGGAACTAACTGAAATTCCAATTTTAGAAAGTCAGTTCTACTTGCTTCAGGAACACTTTGGAAATTTGCCAAAGCTAATCTTCTTCTTCTTCTTTCGATAGGCGTATCGCCTGTTTAGTTCCGGTTTCTTCGTAGCGGCAGTTCTTGTGAATTTGATTGCCAGCTGTCTCGCCAGCGTTTTGGTGGTCGTCCTATGGGTCTTCTTCCGTGAGGTATGTTGTTTCGTACTATTCTGGCCAAAGCTAATCACTTATTTTAAAAATAAAAATCTCAAATTAAATAATGGATTAGCCACATTAGATGTGGCTATTAATACTTTGAAAAATATTCCAAGTGACTTCGGATGTGGCCTTCGGCAAAAGTTAGACGCAGTTTTTAATAGAAATCCAGACTTAATAACATTGCGGCATTTGTGCATGGGGACAATGCCTCAAAATCTAACTGCTAAATACGCTGAAATAAAAGAATATTTCCAGTATTCACCTATAATCAGTTGCGATGTAGAAAGGGCGTTTTCTGTCTAGGAGGATGTATTTCATTTAAAGAGAACAGAAGAGAACCGTGAGAAAGTATTGCTAGTTAGTGTTAATACTCCTTTACAACTTGAACTACAAAATGAACAAATAAAAATGTATTGCGTATTTTATAGATCACCACGCGTTTGGTTTCCATTTATATAAATAAAATTAAAAACTTTTTAAAAATACAAATTTTGAATTAGTGCGCCCGTGGGCGATGGGTCATGGGCCTCTCGTGTCCGGTCCCTAACCATTACATTCGCAATAAATTGGGGTTTGGCTGGCGGTATTAAGGAGGCGAATTATTGGACCAATATTTTTTAATGGAACAATAAATGCGGAGAGATACGGAAATGATTTATTGGAACCCTTTATTAATCACTAAAGAACGAATTATATGCAAAATATGCTTTTTGTAATTGCTTTATTTTATTAAAAAAAACATTTGATAAATCTAGGAAGCTCATAATTTTGTTGATATACCTTTTAACAACTAGGTTAATTTAATGTTTTCTGAATGAAATAAGGCAATTAAAGAAATCATATTTTGCATATAATCCAGTCTTTATAATCACTTACATAATGATGAAAGTACACAAGGATTTTTTCAACAAAACAACACTCCACCAACTCCTCCAACGGCTCAACAAACACGTGCTCATTTGAAAGAGTTGTTCGATAATCGAATAGTAAATTTTCCTCCAATGCCTCCAAATCTCACAATTCTGGATTACTTAATTTTTCCGCAAATGAAGAACACGAATTTTAGAACGCCACAACATACAATTGAAGAACTTTTGCAATAATATTAGAGATGTTTGCGATAATATAATCCCTCATTTGTCAAACGCATTTGTAAACATGAAACGCATGTGCATTGAGACAAGAGGGCAACATTTCGAGCATCTTCATTATCATAGTATTTTTACAATAAACGCATTTCTCTAAATAAATGTCTTTTATTTAAAACATTTCACAAAAAATAAGATTAAGTTGTAACACAACTAAATCGTAACCCGTCAGATGACAGTTGTCAAAATTCGAAAAGCTTTACTTTTCCACAGTGTTCTCAAATTTATATTGAAATGATAGGCTACTCTAAATGAATATTTAATTGAAGGCATGGTAGGTTGGCAATATTGCACTACTTGAGATGAAGAGACTTTGCTGGTGAAATCTAAACCTCCCTATTCCAGGTCGTTGGAGCACTTCTGGCAGGTACTTTCAGTGCATCGAGATAAAACTACCTTCTGGCTTTTTAGTTGTTCTCTTTCCGCTGAACCTCTTTGGCAAACTATGATATTTTGCTACAAACTTTGTTGAATATTTGAACCTAGCTATATCCAAGCTGCAAATAGAAAGTTTATAGAAACGCATTTTATGTGAGTACTACGTTTTAAAAATAACATCACGAAAATGGGCTCCATCGTTAAACAAACAAGTTTATACATGTTGCATGAGAGAATACATAGTCTTCCTCACCATTTGTATTCGAATGTGTTGAATCGCAGTCATGATTGATTCTTTTAAATCGTTTATGGTGCGAGGTCGATTCTCATAAGTTTTATACTTGAAATACCCCTATAAGAAGTAATCGCACGCTGATAAATCAAGCGAGAGTGAAGACCAAGTTACGTGACCATTGAGAGATATGACTTTTTATGGAAACTGTCGCCGTAGTGTTTGCATTGAAAGAGTTGGCGTGTGAGATATCATCTTATTAAGACCATAACCAACACAAATAAACGTTGTCTTGCCTTGGCATTGATGAGAGAAAATCATACAGTATGGTCACATAACATTACCGTCACTATTCTTCCATTGATTGTTCCAAAATTCCAAATCAACTCGCTGCACGCCAAACTGTTACCGTCTCGACACGTAAAACAAATTGATGTAGTAAACACAGAAGTAGAGAGGATTCGCGGGTTCTGTGACACTCATTTTTAATTCAGACAGTCTGCATATTTGACAAGAAAATTTGAAACACCCTCAATTAATTTTAAATTTGCGCGCTACTGCCAGAGCCATCTACCCGAGGTCGGTGGCCGCACTCTGAATCAAAAAGTGAAGGAGGTAATTTCCCGCTTCCCGAGTTGCTTGACCTCGAGAGGAATGTGTGTCGGAGAACCCGCGAGTCCTATCTACCACAAGTTTTCCTGTGTCCAATACCTGAAATTTTGCGTATTGACATAAGCGCTTAAATGAAAATAGCCATCATCTGATATAATTAAATTGAATAAAAATTATGGTTATGATTGAATGATTTAAGGTTGTAATTCTTAAATCAGTTGCACTTTAAATGCATAGAAATGCTTTTCTATATGTAACATTCAGTTCTGTCTAATATCTACGGAATGTTGTGTAGCAGAATATCGTGAACTCTTCTGTAGTGTTGCTCTTACCCTCACCACCCTTTCTGAGTGCGCATTAGTTGTGGACGATCAGAATTCTTTTTCAACAAGAAGCGGTCAATCTAAACTTTATCCAGTTTAAAACCGTTTGATGTGTTGGAACACTTTAATTTTTTTCTACGTTAAAACGACGCCTAAACTCTTATTGTGTTACAGTAGCCGAATCACCGTTGTTAAAAAGAATATTCAACTGCGAACGCAGGAAGTTTACTACACCAACGCTTCATGGCAATGGAATAGTTTCTACTGTTGTACAAGATAACGAAATAAAGACTGCGTTGTCTACCGGCGCTGGTAGACAGCGCGCTGGTGACAAATTTTAAATCATTTAATCAATTCAGCCGCATCCTGTATAATGATTTCATATTGTAGTAATCCGATATTAATTTTCAGTAGCACACTTTCCGAGTGAAATAATAGACATCACTGTAAACGTTGATTTTAACTGGTAAATGTATTTCGCAGAATGTTTGAACTGAAAATATTCAGCCAAATAAAAACTATTTCCGTAGATTCAACTAATTTATTCGACAGCTGCTCCGAAAATTTATTTGGCATATTTACACTGCCTGCAAACTCACACGTGCGTGCTTAACGAATTAGCATCATTTAATTCTTTCAAATCTAAGAGATTTATGAATAAATTGCTTTTAACAACGATTCACTTTCTTTGTGAATATATTAAGTAATACTAATATCCAGTTGGTCTCCTTGATTAACCATAAATTTCAAAAATCGCGATACTATCGAAGTAAACAATAAGTTGATTGTGGAAGGTGTTATTTCGTGACAGTTATTCATAGCGATACACACAAGAAAAACTATTTGTTTTTTATTACTTTATTATAAGAGTTAACAACTGCTGTTTCAACATTAAAAACATGTATTTATCAAATAAAATTAATAATACGTATGAGAAACATACTAAGAATTATACAGGTAAATATAGCAACCAAAATAATCCCACACTTAAGATATAATGAAGTGGTAACTAAGTGATTATGGGAAATTTTTGTAGTAACTAGGGCTGGCGAATTTGCGCTAACAGCCAGTGGCGGCTGTATGAAAATTTACACATAAAATAAATGGTTAGAAATAAATTATGTAACGTGCTCAAACACTTACCGTGAAATCACAAAGTGGATAACATCTCTTAAATATTTCAATCATCAGATATGTTTCCACAGTTCTCTCAGTCAAACTAGTACGGTGTGCGAAATAAATGTTTTTTAATGCCGAAAACGAACGTTCTACTTCTGGTGATGTTATATTTGCATATGTAAAATAATATTTGAAACAACCTAATGGATCTTTAGATGCAGGTTTCGTCATAAAACGAAATTTGATGTGTTTATATATGTTAGATATAAGTAAATCTAGGTTAAAGAATTAAACTATAGCATTTCCAATTTTATAAATACTCAACGTGCATTTTCAAGTTTAAACCACTGAATAACATACTTTTATTAACCTATTTAAATTATAAAACTTTCTTTAGGTTCCAAGAATTTACATTTACAATTTATTACTTTATGATGTAGACTGCTTGTTTTATTACCTAGGGTTATTAGTGAACAATTTTAATAGACGATGTTTAATCTGACCATCCATTGTCAACTAAATATGTACAATAGTATATTACTGAACAATGAATTCGTGCGTAAATACATACTTAGATTTATAACACTTACTAATACTTAATTAATAATGAAATTGTACATATTTATTTATTAGTAAGATTTAAGACCTTATCGTAAACCTAGTATTGTTGCCTGTAGGTGCAATTTCTACGAATTGAAAACAGAAAAATATTCCGCGCTGACGTCAAACAATATAATGTACAACGAATACGCGCATTTAATTATGCAATAGTTTGTAGGAGTAGTGGTGTATTTGTACCTACTTGTAACACAGTACAAAACAGAACAGTATCAACTCCACAACAGTACAGAACATTCTCTTTATAATATTCATATCAAACAGTATCATATTAACAACAAGAGACATACAGTCTCATATAACAGTAAAAAATTTAAGTTTTAAGTTTACATTA
Organism: Melolontha melolontha; assembly: GCA_935421215.2. NCBI lineage: Eukaryota > Metazoa > Arthropoda > Insecta > Coleoptera > Scarabaeidae > Melolontha > Melolontha melolontha. Next base: position 63,620,662 of record OW285236.1, read on the forward strand.
AGTGTTAAATTTGTGAGATTACCTTAGTAAACAAGGTTTAAGTGTTTTTTGTTAAACAAATATAATATTCAAAAAACACATCAAGTTTCATTGTAACTGTCACCAACCAAAATAAATAACCAGCTGATACGGAAGTTACGCACCGTGAGCGGTGGGTTAAAACAAAAATATGTACATAGGCCTTCACGAGCCGAATACCACCCCAATGCTTGTTCTACGAGAGCCGGATATCAATTATACAACGCACTTTTACAAATTTGTCTTAATATGAGAAAATCGGGATCTTTATCTAAAACACTTTCAAATTTTTCGCCTCCTACAGACCTGAGCTGTACGTGAACATCGTCCACAATTTGAAGAGAATCCTCTAATGATATCGAAACATTTTGTAATTTTTATTTTCTCTGGGCTATTCCGATGAATGTCATTGAAAGGCATTTACTTTTTAACAACAAAGATAAAATTCAAAAATACAGCTTTTACATAGGTCAAACTGTTTGTTCTGATGAAATTACAGTAGAACCCCGATTATCCGTTCGCGGATTATCCGGGATGCGGATTATCCGTGCCAGGACTTCCCAGAACATATTATAATGTGCATATGTACGTAATAACAAATTAAAGCCGCGGAATCAAGATATTTAAATAAATACAAAATACACAAATGCAATGATGTACCGAGCGACAGAATCTGACTCTAGCAAATTGCGCTCGACGACGCACAAACCGCCGCTTTCGAATTAGCCATAAAAATCGCTCTGTCCACCTGCTAATCGGTGAACAGGTGCTTGTTACGCTTTGCGTTTTAGTTTTGATTGCATCATAGACGAATAGGTTGCTACATGTCAGTATTCTTGTACAGACGTGTTTATTTAAAAAATAGCAACGAATCAAAGTATTAAACGTAAAAGAAATGTTTTAAAAATTGAACAAAAACTGGATCTTTCAAAAAAAATTAAAATCGGTGAAAGTATTGCATCATTATCAGGCATCTATGATGTAGAAAAGCAAACAGTATGCGATATCATTAAAAACAAAGGGAAACTACAAACTTTTATATCTTAGTCTGACTCTTTTAAAAATATATCTGCACGAAAGTAATTGAAAGGCTCATTTTTTCAACAACTGGATGAAGGTTCCAATGGATCCAATTGGTTTCTTCAAAAAAAGTCGGAAGGCGTATCTATTTCGGAGCCAATGTATGCTAAACAAGCAGAAATTTTTCTCAAAAATTTGAAAATGAATGTACCGTTCAACGCATCAAGTGGATGTTTGCATTGATTTAAAAAACGTCACGGAATTTTCGAGCTTGTTATTCAAGCCGAAAAGCTTAATGTAGATGAAGAAGCGATTGTGAAATTTTGCTATGAGCTGGAGAGACCATAATTACGGAAAATAATCTACAAACTACACAAATTTATAATGCGGACGACACTGGGCTATACTGGCGGGCAATACCTACTAAAACGTTAGCAGCAAGTAATGAGACAAATGTGCCGGGATATAAAAAAAAGTATAAGCACTGTATAACAGATGATGTGCCAACCCGTCTGGCGGCTATAAACTGAAACTGGTGGTGATAGGAAAGAAAAAAAACCCACGTGCTTTCAAAAATATGAAAGCACACACTCTCCTAGTTCACTATTATAACCAGCAAGCTGCTGGGATCTTCCAAGATTGGTTTCTAAAAAGTTTATTCACGAAGTAAATTCTTATTTGAAGAAGGAAAATTTACCTCAAAAGGCCTTTCTTCATCTGGACAATGCTTGTTCTCATCCCAATAAAGCAACTCTAAGGATGGAACTCGATGGAAATTTCTTTGTAGTTTTTATTCCAGCTAATGTGATATCAATTGCCAACCGATGGATCAGGGTGTTATCGAGACAATGAAACGCCTTTGCCGGAAAGAACTAATGATTTTGGATGAAGTTGACATGATGAAGTTTTGGAAACCGTTCACGATCAAAGACGCAATTTTCACAGTGGCAAATGTATGGAGTGGAGTCAAATATATCACTATTAAAAGAGCTTTTTACAAAATAATAACGCTGGAGTAAGATGAAAACATTGTCTTAGCCTATGGTGAGGAAGAAACGACCTTATCTAAAGTAACGGCATTAGTACGCAACGCCGACGAGTTCACCTACATTGATGAAGCTGTGGGTGAAAGATGGATTCAGTGTGATAAAACTGAGCCGGGTTATCAACTGCTTAACTGCGACGATATAGTATAAGTTTTAAGTCAGCCCGGTACAGCACAGCCATATTCGATGGAGGCGAAGAAATTGATGACATGTTAACCGTCAAACGAGTAACAAATCGGCAAGCTCTCACTTCGGATTATATTGAGAAAAATTTGAATGAACAAGATATTATTATTCAGCAAAGTTTGGATTGAATGAAGATGCATTTGTATGAGCTAAAAACTAAGTTGACGGAGTATTTTTCGGAAGATCAAAATGATTTCTCGAAGAGATGGTCACTGAATCCGTTGAGTGAAAACGTTGTTGCCGCTGCTGTTACCAGTTAAGATTCGCGATCAGCTTATCCAAATATCTGTTGATAAAATGCTACAACTGCAATTTACATGTGAAGATTTAAATACATTTTGGCTCGCTCGTCAAAATAAATATGGGAATTTAGTCAGAGAAGAATTGAAAATATTAATCCCTTTTGCCAGGTCTTATCTCTGTGAAAAGGGTTTTTCGTCTATGGTTGCGTTAAAAACTAAATAAAGGAATCGTTTTCTTATCACTCAAAAACAATATGCTTTTATGTGTGTCAAATGTAGATCCACGTATGGAGAAACTTTTAAATGAATAACAAATGCAACTTACACATTAATTGCTTTTCTTTACATGTGTACTTATTGTAAGTAAAATGTTTATAACAAATGAGGCAACAAAAAGGAATCGTAGAATGCGTGAAGTCGCATGATCTTGCGGGTTAATGATCTTGCGGGTTAATGATTAGGCATATTCCTACTTACTATTCGGCCATTAAAGTACTTAGACATCATGTCACGTGTTGCACGTCTACAGTGAGGCGATACACCATCTTACTGGAAATATTCTAATTGAGCTTCTTTATCATGGAGTTCAATTATAAAAGGTCCAATAATTCTTCACAGTACCTCTCCGCATTAATACTTCCCAAAATACATATAAAATTCAGTAACTTTTATATGATGATTCAATGAAGATATATAGATTGTATACCCACGTTTTTTGAATTAATGTATAACGATTCATCTGAGAATAAAGTTCTCAATAAAATATCGTCATCGTAAAAAGCATTAATGAACCATTCTCAATAACGGAGCTCTTAAAATGGATTAATTGGGAGAAGTTCTTGAACGTTATATTATATGAGTGTAGACGTAGTTTTTTTTGGGCAGCTGCATGGCAAGTTTCAATGGAAAGTTGTGTTTGTTGTGCTAAAGAACGCATTGAGATTTTTGATTCAGTATCTATAATTTGTTTAGTGCCTTCCTTTCTGCTAGCACTCCTTGTATCACGAAACAAAGACGATAAAGATTTCGAGTTTTACGGAATTGATCGTATTCGGCAGCTACTTTTGTTGAGAATTCAATACGAAATTCAGCTGAACATTCATCAATCGAATAAGACCAAATCCCATAAATTCTTTGACTATTTTGAAAGAACAATTCGATAATAAAACTTTTGCGTTCTTGAGAAAATGGCACTGTTGGCGACCGATATTAACAACTAACAACTAACAACTAAGTGAGGTAAAATAGAGATAACCTGTAAACAAGAATATTGTAAGTAATTTATTATCATTAAAACTCGGTGACGGTTCAAAACTCCGTCATTTAGAGTCAACATCAACTAATCTGTTGCTCACCAAAAATCGAAAATCTGTACCAATCATGTAGAAATAACATTTAATAAACAAAATAAGAATATATTATATATTTATACTTTGGGTAATTGTAAGTAAATATACCTTTACATACTACAATATATAAGCGGTGTGCTTTATATACCGGGTGTCCTTGAAATGAAAGGCAACGTATGAAAAATGGAAAGATGTAATTACAAATAATATAAATCCAAAATATTTTCCCAAAATTCCCTCTCATAAGCGAGAAAAAAATAACAAAAAAATATTTGTTACCCCACTGTGCGACCGACTATATTATAAAAAACATCAGCGACGATATCTTGAAGTTGACCGACAATAACAAAAAGAATAGTTTTTTTTATTGTCAATCGCGCTTTAAGTATCTTCTCCGATTCAGTCACTTACGTACGTTCGTTATGATTTACATTTACGTCATCGATTAAAGATAGATTGCTACAAAATAGTACGCTAAATGCGCGTAGAATACACATCTTACATGTTCTTTTAATACATCGTCTTTAAAAATTCATATGCTAGTGTATGATTTTAACAGTTGACTTTCGTACTAGGTTATCGAACCTTTGCCATATAAAACTTATACACAATGCTATCTTTTAGCGTTTTTGTAAACATAAACATTGCACCATTTGTTTTTCAATAGCGGTCTTTTTTTTATTCATATTAATATTTTTTATTTGTTACTTCTTGTAACAAAAAAATACTAGTTAGTCCCATAATACACATTGTTCTAATTTTTAATAATTTACTTGAATAAATAACAGTTGATTTTGATTAAAGTTATTGACCTTAGCATACAACAATGTTATAGTTTTTATAAATTTGGCAGCTGTTACGTATATAATCATACGCTATATATGTGTGTGTGTCTAACTTCAGTAGAGGTATTTATTATTTATATATATTCCGAATATTTTGAATTGATACAATCGCAACGAGAAGATTGTTTGAACTCTTCGTAACTCGTATAATATTGAATTTATCGTTGATTTTTTCTTTTTCTTTTATTCAACATAACTAGACGAACATTTCTTTCTCTGGAATTTTTGATACGAGTATACGGATGAAATTTAATGCTGTTTTGGACCAAAAACTGCATGTTTTTAAGAAAATTTATTTTTCTCCTTAAATTAATTTTTTGCAATTTTTAAAGGTCGGAAAATTTAGTCTGAAAAGGCTATTTTCTATAAAATTAAATATAGATTTATCTCAAAAACAAATTGCATGTCGATGCGACAATTCACATAAAGCTTTGATACAAAATAATACAAATCTGTATAAAAACAAATTTGTATCTGTATATGCATGGACACACAGTACGTATTTACCAGCGTTTGCTTCAACTACCAGACGCATGCGTTTCGGTCGGTTTTGTCCGTCAGATGGCATGAGGTTATCTGATGTCTTCGGATAGGACAAAACTTGCTACATGACGCAAGTGTACCTACAGTCGTTCGTCTTCGTAAACCTATCATTAACAAAGTGGTTACACAGAAACGCATGCGTCTGGTAGTTGAAGCAAACGCTGGTAAATACGTACTGTGTGTCCATGCATATACAGATACAAATTTTTATACAGATTTGTATTATTTTGTATCAAAGCTTGATGTGAATTGTCGCATCGACATGCAATTTGTTTTTGCTATACTACGCCACCTGGCGACGAGTTAATGGACTCACAGTAATATGCGTATTTTTTCTTTTCCTATAATAGCTTAGCTATTCGAGAAGAAACACTTTGCACCGGCGTGGTCGGTTTTGTCCGTCAGGTGGCATGAGGTTATCTGATGTCTTCGGATAGGACAACACTTGCTACATGACCGCAAGTGTACCTACAGTCGTTGGTCTTCGTAAACCTATCATTGACAAAGTGGTTACACAGAAACGCATGCGTCTGGTAGTTGAAGCAAACGCTGGTAAATACGTACTGTGTGTCCATGCATATACAGATACAAATTTGCTTTTATACAGATTTATATTATTTTGTATAGATTTATCTAAAAAAATATATATATTTAAAAATATTAAATTTTAAGATGTGTAATAATTCGATAATAAAACACTTTTGTGCTCTTGAGAAAATGGCATTGTTAGCGACTGATATTAACAACTAACAACATGTTTGTTTTCAGAAGAACATATTTTTTAACTCTCATTGAATATTCGAGGTAAATAAGCGAGGTAAAACAGAATAACATAAACTAAATATGCAAATGACAGTTAAGTGTAAAGGCATAACAGACGTTCGATTTATTGAATTAAGTTCAGGCATATCGTTTGGCTAACTAGAGGCAGTTTTTGTTTAAACGTACGATATACGAATTGAAAGGAATAAATCACAGGTAAAAATTTGGCCAGACATTTATTTGCTTTGCTTTCATTAGTCTCGAAGCTTTATTGCTATGCTTTGTGGGAATTGCCACAATTATGTTGGTAAATAAAATATAGAAAACAAATGTTTTCCGTTTCGACAAATCGTAAAGAATAAACTAACCCGCAATTACGTTATTTGTTCATGACAAATTTCGATGAATAATTTGTTAAATGCATGTGGGGTCTACAATTCACATAGATATACGAATCTACGTGAATTGATTTCGAATTAATACATGATATATTAATTTCCGTCAATCGGACGTATATCAGGATATAAATTCATTGTTAATGACTTGGAAAAGATTTTTGATGTATGCTTACACCTGCGAAAATGTAGATTCTAAAATTTTCGAATCGTTAGAAAAGTTTCAGTTCTGAATTGATCTCGTATTCATTTCTTTTTTAATTTTTACATGTTTATTATTTATTATTTTTTGAAAGATGATCATTTATATTGTTACGAGAACGTTTGTTGGGGCATTGGTGTATTGTATTTGACCACGTTAGAGCGCCAATTTGCTACAGGGTGGATGTTTGTGGCTCGTGTTGATTCTTTCCGAGATAGCTGGAGCATCCTAACAATACTGTAAATGCTTAAATAATTATGGTGGTGATGATGGTGTATCAAAGATCCAGGACGTGTATAATATGCTGAAACAAATATATTACAACTTATTAACTAAAAGAAAACATAGCAACGTTGTCCTTAAAGTTTTTTGTTTAATATTTATATAGGAAATTGAGAAATTTAAAATATATTAAAGTGATTAAATACAGAAGTAATATACAAGGAATCTCGAATAAGTATCTAAAAATTAATACACAAAAAACCGCACTGTAGAGAAAGTTATATATATATATATATATATATATATATATATATATATATATATATATATATATAATTTCTTGTGTTCTTATATACAGCTTTAATACAGTTTATTAATTTTTGCCCGACTCCTCTCCTTCTTAGACTGTTCCAAACTAGTTCCCTTGGCACGCTGTCAAAGGCTTTCTTGAGGTCTATAAAGGCCACATATATATTGTCATTGGTACATTTCTCTATTAATTGTTTCAGTGTGAATATGTGGTCCTGAATTCCTCTCCCCTTTCTGAAACCACTTTGTGAATCTTCTAACTGTCTTTCTACTGTTCTTTCTAGTCTTTTGGTCAGTATACATTCATAGAGTTTGGCCAGCGTGCAAAGCAAAGTAATACCCCTGTAATTAGCGCAGTCCCGTTTATTCCCTTTCTTGAATATCGGTATCAATATTCCTATCTCCCAGTCATGTGGTATTTGTTCCTCTCTCCATGCTTTGTTTAGTAGCTTTACCATTATTTCCACAGCTTTTCGGTCCTAGGTTCATTATCATCTCCGTATATATTCCATCGTGCCCTACCGCCTTGCCACTTTTTAATCTTCTCACGGCTTCCGACACTTCTTCTATTGATATCTCTACGTCTTGTTCGTTATTTTCGTTAATATTCTCTTGTTCTTCTTTAGTTCCTATGTCATTGTTCTTTTCTATCGTTAAGAGTTCTTCGAAATACTCCTTCCACCTCTTTATAATGTCCTCATCTTCATCTAGTAATTTCCCTTGTTTATTTTTAATAAGATTCGGCTTATATGTTCTTCCGTGTCGAAGGGTTTTTAGAACTCTATAAAACAACTTTAGGTTTCCGGAATGGTCTCTCTCCATCTTGGCTCCAAATTCTTCCCATGATTCTTGTTTCGCTGCTTTTACCATGGTTTTAACTTTATTTCTCTGCTCTTTGTAACTGTCGTATTTTTCATTTGTTTTATCGTTCAAATATTGCATCCTTTTCTCTTTCTTGGTTTTTATCTCAGCTTTTATTTCTTCGTTCCACCATCTGGTTTGTTTGCTGTTTTCTCTAATTTTTGTCATTCCGCAAACTCTCTTGGCTGCTTTAATTATTAGTTCTTTCATAAGAGTCCACAACTCTTCTACGTTTAATTCATTTATAGTTTCTTTTATTTTGTCAATCTCTATTTCTACCCGTAATTTAAATTCCTTTGCCGTCTCTATATCTTTTAACTTGTACGTTTTAATTCTTTCTGTATCTAAATTTATCTTTTCGTAGGTTCTGGGTGGTCGTTTTTGTTGTGTTTGTATCTTAATTTTAGTCACAACTAGATAATGGTCTGACTAAATTTCTGGTCCTCTTTCCACCCTTGTATCTTTTACTTCCTTTCTGTGTTTTTTATTTTTACTAATACGTAGTCTATTATGGACCTTTCATTTCTACGCTTTACTTCTCTTGTAAATTTGTGTATGTCTTTGTGCTCAAAAAAAGGTGTTAGTTATCACTAGGTAATTCAGTATGCAAAAATCTATCAGCCTTGATCCATTGTTGTTTTTATAGTTTTCTCCATATTTTCCAATTGCTTCTCCTGATTCGTCCGTCTTTATACCTACTCTTGCATTTAAATCTCCTATCAATATCACCCTTCCCCTGTCACTTTCAATTGTTTCCGACATTAAATCCCAGAAATTCTCTTTCTTTTCAGCCCCCTCGTCCTCATTGGGTCCATATGCCACTATTATTGCTGTTTTGGTGTTTTTGTCCATATTCATTTCAATTTTTATAATTCCTTCTGATACTTTTGTCCATTTATGCAGGAATTTCACTTTCTCTTTCTTTATTATACAGCCTACTTCCTCCTTCGCTCTTTGTTTCCTGTCTACTCCACTGTAGATTAACAAATGCCCTCCTTCCATTTCCAATTCACCATCTCCCTTTCTTTTCGTATCCGTTATCCCCAGTATATCCAGCCCTGCTTTATCGAATTCTTCTTCTAGTTCCTTTTCTTTTCCTGTCAGACTCCTAATATTCCATGTACCCATTTTCCAGATTTCTCCTTTTTTATCTTCCTCCTTGCTTTTTCTCTCATTTCTATTCTTACTTTTATTAAGCTTCAATTCCTGTTTCGCTGCCAATTTCGTCATCAGATGTCCGTCCACCGCCTCTTTTTTGGGTCCTCCTTACCTTGATAGACTTTGTCTTCTGCTAGTTCTAGTAAGTATTTCTCTCTATTTCATTTCCACACTTTCTTATCTATAATCAGTTTTTGATATCCGCTTTTCACTGTTTTACCTCTTTTCCTCTCCTCCTCGGCTTTCCTTCTAATTAGTTTCTGTATGTCTCTATCTTGTTTTGTCATGTCATTATTTATATATATATATCCTATCGCTCTTAATTTTTGCTAATTTCGTCTTGTTTTTCATTATTTCCATTTTTTCCTCGAAGCTCCCTACTTTTACTAGGTACGATTTTGGTCCTATTCTGTGGGTAGCTTTAATCTTTGTCTCTACTTCAAGTTTTTCTTTCAGGAAGTTTTTTTATCTCATCAATTAACTCATCTTCGGTGTTTGAGTTAAGTGCTATCCCTTGTACTACTATATTTTCCCTTCTCTTCTCTTTCTCTAAATATTCTAATCTGTCATTCGTTTCGCGTAACTGTTTTTTAATCTCTACATTATCTTTTATTATCCTCATGTTTTCATTCTTTATTAATTCGTTTTCTTTCTTTATTTCTCTTATTTCTTCCTTGTATTTACTCTGCTCTGTCATTATTTGGTTTATGTCTACTGTTAACTGTTGTAGCATATCTAATATCTTATCTATTTTGTCATCCTTTTTTTGTTGTTGTTTTGATGGTGATCTACCTATTTTTTTACTTTTACTATAAGCTATTTCCTCTTCGCTATCTTGATCCTCTCCTCGCTTCCTTTTCTCTCCCTCTGATGATTCATCCTTACTGTGCATTTTATTAGTATTTGTTGGCTCTCTCACTATTCTATTCCTCCTTAACCTATTTTTAAATTTGCGATGAAATTCTTGCGAAATATATATATAAAATGTTTTTACATCGTCCTTGAGCTCTGTTATTGTTTATCTCTCTCTGTTAATAGCGCTTGTCGCCCGGGTCGACCCCCCGGAGGCTGGCATGCGCTGCACTACGTTGTGTATTATTCCTAACTTTACTAATCTTGTATGTGGTTATGCTTCTAATTACAATTACTGGGCCGCTACTGACCTTATTTTTACTGCTTCTCTTACCTTCTTCTGCTATGTAACTGTGCTGCAACTTTCACCAATATTTAACCATTAATTTCACTTAAAACCTCTTATTCACTTTGCTGTGTGACTAAGCCGATACGTCGGTACTTCGTCGACACTTTACTTCTAGAGAGAGAAAGTTAATTAGTTAAATTGACGTGAACGCAAGTAAATGAAATAATCTATGTAACGTATGGAACAAGTTTTGAGAAAAAAATCAAAGGGTAAACATCGATTAGTAGTAAAATTTTTATTAAAACATAAACATTGAGAAATTATTATACACTATTGCGTCATACAAAAACTAAATTCACAAAACTGACAAATGCCCATGGCCCTTAATGGCGCGCAATTTTGGTAAAATTCTCCCCATCATTATCTGGACGACGTTTATATTCACTTCTCGGATCTTTTGGAATATTCTGGCGCATAACTGTGCTTTATTTTGGCTTCCCAACCCTTGTCATAAACTTTCCTGCTCAGTAGTGCCCAAAATTCCTCAATGGGACACGCCAGGGGTACGTTGGGGGATTGTCTTCCTTAGGTACATAATTCACGTTATGTTCAGTTAACCAGTTCTGAGTAATTCTAGCAAAATGGCATGAAGCCAGATCGAGCCAGAATATTACATCATCATTTGGATAATGGGCATTAAATAAATTTATCAATTTAGATAGACATTTGCGAATATAGACGTTTGAATCCACAGCTTCACCTCTAACTCTCCCAACGTAAGGTCTTAAAATTCCTGCTTGAGAAATAGCGCACCAGACCATAATCTTGTCGGCAAATTTCGCTTTCGTCTTGAATTTTACATTGTCAGGATAATTTGCAATATTGGAGTGTAAAAACCATCGTTACCCTTTATTTCCGAATTGGATAATGTGAAATATTTCTCATCGTCTAAAACAATTGCCAATAAAATGTTAGCGCCTTAATGTTCGGCAGCACCTGGGGATTCTCTCTAGATGGATTGTGGTGTATTTGGGCCACTTCCTTCTTTTTCGATATTCTAATTCATTTTTAGTCAAAATTCTGCCAACAGTCCTATGCGCAATTCCAAATCTAGACGTCCAAACTCTGTATTGAGCAGATTGGATGAGTTTGTTTACTTCATGTGGAGCGAAAAACATGCTTGTCATACCTTCTTTCACATTTCTTAATTGTGTGGTAGATGGTTGACAGTTCAATATTTTGGTCTCGAAAAATGTTAACATTCTCGCGTTTAGATACTTGTCCAACTAAATTATATATAGACTTTCGTATTTCAATCTTGTATGACGTCTTTCAAAACTATTTCCGACAAATGTCACCATAGTAACTAACAAACGAGCATCTTTTCTAGCCCAGTGATAACTAATTTGGAACCATTTTTGGTAATAACATTCCTCGTTAAAACTTTTTCTCAAAACTTATGTTTCATGCGTTATTGAATAATACAGATTACCTTTGTGTTGCGAGCGTGTCGCGATCGCACATGTGGAAAGCAATGCCGGCCGTTACTTGCATGCTGAGTTAGCACGTGTCGAGTTTGAGCTATGTGTATCTTACCTAGGCTCGGAAAAAAAAGAGAATGGGTTTGTGCTGGTGGTTGGAAAAAGGGTAGCTTGTTTTACGACCCCGTTTTTGAGAGAGGGTAAATAAAGTGGCGATATCTAAGAATAATGAACTAATCGAAGACAGAACCTAAAACGTTGTGATCCCGATGAAATAAATATCATTTAAATATTCCTTGAAAAGAAAGCTTAAAAATGATCTTAAACATGCATGTAATTATGAAGAAGAGTTGTACGTAATTAAATTAAATAACTAAATTTATAGACGAAATGTAATATTCTAAATCAAAGTTGACCATTCACGTCTAGGTAGAATTTTAAGGGTCATTCGGCTAGTATGATAACAAAAGAAAGGCTTTCCATTGCAAATACGAAATATATACAAAATTGATAACTTTGAATTAATTTAAATTCCAGATATATTTGTGAAGAAATATAATTTAAAATTAAGTACTGAAAGTGAAGGTACAGCTTCTCATAGTGATATTAGGTGTTCGCCTTTAATAAATTAGTAGAAGATTAAATAAATAAAATAACAAGTAGAGTAAAGTAGCCTAATATCGGATACCTTTTGAAAAACACTGATTTTAGGCCCATTGTATCGGAATATCGAGGAATCTTTTACGACAAAACAAAGATTAAAGAATTTAAAAACATTTATTAAAACAAAAGAAATGAATACCTACTCTAAATAACTTAAATACGGATTCTAAAAAAAAGTGCAAATTTTCGTTACCAAAAAAAATGATCTTAATACCGGATAGGACAACAGGAAGGAATTAGCCATCGAGGCAGAAATCACAAATGTATGCGTCTTTTCTGTCTATGTTAGCACAATCACAATGAGCCCACTTAAAACATTTGGAACACTGAATCCATTGGTCACCTGCATGGTCATCAGAGAAAAACCCACTACAAAACATGCATTCTGCTTCCTCTTCTCCAATGTCACAATCCAGGTCAGAATCATCGTCTAAAACCAGGTCTTCATCTTCTTCAGATGAGTCACTAGATTCTTGCTTCTTTACATTTTTCTTGCTAACTTTGAGTGTCACGTTCTTTTTAGCTTTACTCTTCTTTTTATTTGTTACTTTAGAAGAAACTGGTTTGTTTTCCATTTTCAATTTTGGAATTCACACATGCCTTAGTTCTTCTGCACTAGTAGTTGGAGTTTCCACCTGATGATGAATGGCAAAGTCGTGGTCTCGGAAAATATGTCTATTACAAGGAAGAATGCCGCTCTTTCGAAAACCATTTATAGCTATTTCAGCTGTAGCACATCTTACATATGCTTTTCCAAGCAACTCGCAAATTTGGAAGCTGGTAACCACTCTTCCCGAATTGTGTCTTAACCAATTTTCAATCTCCTGCGAATAATATGTTTTAAGGGGCCCCATGAACGCAATGTCCAACGGCTGCATTCTATGCGTTGAATGCGGTGGGAGACATATTATTATAACATGATTTTGTCGCGCCAAGTTTATCGTGTCAATATTCCGAGTATTGGAGTAGTGGCCATCCAAGACAAACACAGCTGGGTCAGCTTCAGTTGGTTTTACATTTGTAATAAAGTGTTGTAACCATTTAGTGAAAATGTGGCTTTGAATCCAGCCTGACATGTGGCATGCAGCAACTGTTCCTGGTGGAGCGCCGTTGAGTAATTCTAGCTTCATATTTTTTCTGGGGAATATGATCATTGGAGGCACATAACCGCCAGCCGCATTCATGCATGTCACCACCGTTACTAGTGCTCCTCTTTCTGCAGAGGTAACGGCCCCCACCTGCTTTTTGCCTTTTAACGTGATTATCCTGGTATGCTTGGATTGTACAGACGTTATACCCGTCTCGTCTACGTTATAGATTCGGCAAGGGTTGAATTTAATTCTTCCAACGCTGGTTCTAAGATATAAAAAAACCGATTCACGTTTTCTTGTGTGAATCCCTTTATTCGGCCAGTTGCCAAACCTTGCTGCTTTCTAAATGTTAGCTCGGGATGTCTCTTCAGAAATGAACGCATCCATTTGTAACCTGCTGTTTTCTCCTTCTGTGAAAAGTTATGTTTCAGATTATTCCGAATTGCTCTACACAATCACCCACCAAATCCACCTCAATATCTTTCGGCAATACTGGTGGACGACCTAGATTTGTTCGGATCATTTCTTCTGAGAACTTTCTACTTTTATTTTTTACATAATCTTCCAATATGCTCTTAGGAACATTGAAAGTTTTTGAAGCCAATAGGTATCCCATTTCCTTATTTTTTACCGCACTGAGAGCAGCAAGCATGGCTTCGGCAATCCACTTTTTTCGCTGTTGTTTACGTTTTGCTAATGACATCGTATTTCTGAAATTAAGCAAAAATGTAAGATAAAAAATAAAATTAGCAAATCTTGGTTACGATTTAAACAAAAATACATAATTTTTGATGAAAACTTCAAAGTATATACATTAATGGGACATTCGCTACCTAAAGACGGTGATAATAGATATACCTAAATCGTTACAAGAGACTTTTTGTCCTAATATCGGATATCCGATATTATGGCATTGTAAACATCCGATATTAGGCAAATATTCATCTTTGAGATTACGTTTGTCAAACAAAAAGCATATATAATTTTCGATATGTATAAATACACCAACTTAAAGCAGATATATTACATACTAATGTAAGTTTTAGAAACAATTTTAATAACTCACCTGGATGTCTGAAAATCACAATAACAATTAGCGCGTCGAAAAACTCTGAAAGTGACAGTTTACATAAATACCCATAGCGCCATCTATGATTTATAAATAACACTAAAATATTATTCCGTGGCATATTCTTAAATTGAGTTTGAAGTGTAGACAGGTTTCTTTAATTTCAGATTACAGATTTCCTCAAAACAGTACTATCCGATATTAGGCAACTATCCGATATTAGGCCACTTTACTCTATTTACATTTTATGTGCATTTCCCCCGACGAACATAGCGTTAAAAAAGATATGAGGATAGTTGTTTCGCGACTTTAGATCAAAAATTGATCTGGTGATTAGACATCGCTCAAACTATAGCACGATGGGCCAAACTGGTCAATAGTTACCTGGTTAACGCAAATATAACGTTTTGGACGGTGTGGGGACTTATTTAATAACGCCAACCTAAGCTGAAAAATCGATCAGGTGATTAGAGAGAATGTACCTGAGATTTCGCCCAAACGATCGCGCGGTATGTCGAACTAGTCAAGGATTGCATCATAAACACGAATATGACGTTTTCAACGGCGTCGCGTCGTGCACTTCCTTAATAATAACTTTAGCTCAAAACTCGAGTTGGTGATTAGAGTGAACGTGGCCGCAACTTCGCGCAAACTACTATATGAACAAAGAATTGAAAAAATGTCCAAGACGAATAAAAATAATGAAAGATTACTGTGGACTATATTAATATATTTTACAACAAAGAAATTATTTAGCTGAAAGGGCGTAATTAGTACAGCACTACCTTACGAGTTGTAGATATAGCTCAAAGCTAACCCACACCAATGGAGTCGCTTCCGCTTCACAAGTGGTCCTCGTTGAAACAGTCCACGTGGATTGATTTACTTCTACTACAGATTCTTCAGTTCCGATTACTTTAAATTTGAACGGCCAATCTCAACATCAAATAGTTATAAAACCAATATTAGAAACCAGTAAGAAAAACCTTACAGAAATCACAGTATGCATTAGAACTAGCAAAACACGTAGATTGATGCACAAATATATGACAAAGAAAATTATCGGGAAAAAGGCACTGACCTACAGATGTTCGAGGGTACAATTTTACTTACGGCAAGACAACAACGCCAATACAATCATATAAATTGATGTTTCAACAAACATTGTATGCCGCCAATTAAGCCACCGATTTCAGTGAAAAATTTTCTCGATGCAAAAAACCACACAGCGGCAAATAAACAAAAAGACAACAGGTCTAGTAGCTTTTCTTTACGCTAGTATCGAGCTCTTACACACAAAACTCTATTATCTCCGTGAAGCGAGACACGTGTGCCCATAGGATAAGAAGGACGCCAAAAACTTGTGACAATGTTATGGACGGTGAGCAGTCGCGCATTTTCTTAATAACAACTGCAGGTCAAAAATCAATCTGGTGATTAGAGAGAATGTACTTCACGCAAACTATCGCATGATTGGTCAAATTGGTGAAGAACTACATGATGAACACAAATATGACGTTTAGGACTACATGCGATCGCGCATTTTCTTAATAAGGTCAACATAAGCTGAAAAATCGATCTGGTGATAAGAGAGCACATATTCGCGACTTTGTGAAAATAGTCAAGAATTTTGGTGTCCCATCGCGCGATCGTTTGTTGTTCG
Source organism: Melolontha melolontha (assembly GCA_935421215.2). Classification (NCBI taxonomy): domain Eukaryota; kingdom Metazoa; phylum Arthropoda; class Insecta; order Coleoptera; family Scarabaeidae; genus Melolontha; species Melolontha melolontha. Next base: position 63,636,928 of record OW285236.1, read on the forward strand.
CAAGTTGCTGGGGCGCAAAGCCAATTTTGAAGAATTATTAAAATTTATTAATAGCAAAGAGATCAAGACTAGAATTTCTAGTAGTTTGAGTCATAATGATGTTACACTCGACACACCATTTGATATTGAAAATGGTTTCGCTTATATTTTTCGGATACACGTATTCACGATTAGCCTTATGACTTTTGCGATATTTATTCGAATAGACTACCTTTGTTTTCTCCTTTCGTCTCAGAAAATGAGCCAATAGATATTATTGCTACATATCACGCTAATTTTAAGTATGGCGACGATGCTATGCCTGGTATAAATAACATGTGTTCATTTGAAAAGTCAATCTAGTTGTATGTGATTTACTTAGAACATTTTGAAGTATTTCGTAAATTAAAATTTACTACTTATCCTACGAAGTCGTATATTTTGACAGTTTCATACATACAAATAAATAACAAATAACAGTTATTTATTGAAAACTATAACAAATGTTGAAAATGTTGTCCTTTAAGATCAATGCACTTTAAAATCCTCCGTTCAAAATTTCTGATGATATTCTGCAACATTACTGGATTGTTATTAATTTCCATGCATTTCTGTTCGATTCTCTGTAGCATATCATTCAAATTCAATATAGGTGTTCGAAATATGTTATTTTTTATATAAGGCCACAAAAAGAAGTCGCAAGGTGTTAAATCGCATGAACGTGTAGGCCAGACAATTTCAGTATTTCGACTAATTATACGCTCATCAAAAAATTCTCTTAAATAATCCAAAGATTCTGCAGTACAGTGACAAGGTGCTCCGCTCCGTCTTGTTGGAAATATCATTTTTGAAGTTCATCATCATGCAACTGATTGACAAATGGTTGTAAAATTTCCGTACGGTACCTTTGAGCAGTTAACGTTCCCTGAAAAAATATTAGTCCAATGATTCGCCTTTGGCTTATCGCTGCCCAAACACCAATTTTCTCTGGATGTAGCGATTCTTCATTAATTACATGAATTTTCACTACTCCAAATTCTTGTATTTTGTGAATTTAGGTATCCCGTTTTATAAAACCATGCTTCATCAGTAAAGATGACTATTTGCGAAAGTTCTCCATTATTGTTCATATTTACAAACCAATTACAAAACTCTAGTCTACGTGGGTAATCAATTTCTAACAATTCTTGTACTGCTGTGAGACGGTATGGATAAAGTAGCATTTCTCTTTTTAATAACTTGTGAGTTGTATAAACAGAAAGGTTTATTTGTTGACTCAACTGTCGAACAGATGTTTATGGTTCATTTTCCATTATTTCTTCAACACGATTGACAACTTGAGGTGTACGTTTCTTAACTGCTCCGCTGCCTGACTTTCTTAAGAGACTACCAGTTTCAGAAAAAAGTTTTAAAGTTCTATCCAAAGTATTCTTAAATTGTATATAATCTATTACAAAATGTGGAAACTCAACTTGAAATTCTACCATGCAATCTTGAACTGAATAAACCCATAAACCATCAATTTTATTACCACTTCGAAAATAAACCTGGACTAAAAAAAAATTATGTTCTAAAGTGAAAGCCATTTTAAAACTGAGAAGCAATTTACTTAAACAAGAATCGACGCACGATTATTTTATGCACTAACTGATATTTGTGATTGACATTATCAAATGTCATTTGGATTTACGTTTACGGAACAACAAACACATACTAATATATTTGCGTCTTATTCTATCAAAATTTCAAAGTAACCTAGATTGACTTTTCAAATGAACACTTGTTATATGATGCTATATTAGTTCTAGCCAAACCTTTAACAAAAATAATTAACCTATCGCTTTTTCATATTTCCTGAGTTTTAAAAAATTACGGACATGTCTCTTTTTTGTAGAACTTTAAGGCATTTGAATAATGGATTTATTCTTGTTTAATGTTAAATGTTCGCAAGTATATATTTATATCTAAGCACGGTTTTCTTCCAGGTAGATCGACAATTCCTAATCTGTCTTGTCTTCACTATTCACTACATTACTGAGTAATTGGATAAACAAGGTCTCCAATTGACCTGCTTTATCCAAATACTGTAAATTATATTGACCTCTCTCTCTACTCTGTTTGATAGTATTGACCATAGTCTATTGCTAAAAAAGCTTAATAAGTTTGAAGTATGTCGAATATCAGCTGTCTATCTGATTGATATTACATAACTAAATTAAAAATTAATATTTCTGGATACTACTCAATGTTTTATACTCAATAGCATAACATAATTTGAACCTCCTTTACTATTGACAGCGAAAAAATCTTAAAATTCGATACATTTAGCGATTTCGAAATTTTCTTTAATTTAGAATCGAACTTTACTTACTACATTGAAACTGTTAGATCTACTCCGAGGCTCTATTTACCGATTCTTTCTAACATTGCTCCGGCAGATATCAGACGTCTTACTGCAGCACAGAATAAATGGGTTAAGATTATCAACAACATTGATTTTGACATATACGATGATTTGGAGAGCGTCCCCAGAAGCTGGACTGGATACGAAAGTTCAGCTCCCAATAAATGTAAATGATTGCTGGATTCTCGAACAATACCCTGAAGTGAGGAACAGATTTAATTTCTATTTCTTCAGAACCTCTGCCTTGCGTAATCCTGCCACGTAAGTAATTGAATCGGTTATTTCGAAAAGGCCACATCTCCTCAAGTGGGCGAAAATGAGTTAAGCTCACCAATCGATTCAGAATATGTTTTAAGCTGTGTTACATGTGAAAACGCCAGACTTTCACTATTCGTTAGTGTAACTTGAACAGCTGTGATTTTCTGTTTACTTCGAAAAGGCCACTTCTCTAGAGATGTGGCGTTGTCCAACAACATGCGTGCTCCGAAGAGTTTATCGATGTTAACGGACGTCTCAGTCTGCAGTCTCCTGTGATCTCATGCATTGTTTTTACAAAGATGCCTAACTCGGACAGTGAAAGCATGCCATTATTGAAATTAATCAACAAAGGAAGAGAGAAAAGAGCCATTTTATTAATCGTCCTAAGTGTAAAAGTGAAGTAATCAAGAAGACTAACGTAAAAGGTAAGGAGCATATAAATCATGTGGGAAAGAAGGTTATGGCGCGAAAAACGGTAATCGACTGCACTTGTCACAAGAAATGTAAAAATTATTCAGAATTGAACAGAATATTTTTGTTGACTTCTTTACATCAGTTTGATGATAAAAACTCTCAAGACTCCTACTTACAACATATGATAGAAGTAACACCTATTATTAGAAGACGAAAATCGCAAAATGCCAATAAACAAATTGACAGACACCATAATTTTTTGTTTAATGTTTGTTTAAAAGGAGTACGCAAGCAAGTATGTAAGAAAGTTTTCTTGAGTTTATATGGTGTTGGTGAAAAGCATATTAGACGATTATGTCACCTACTAACTACTGGGACCACTCCTACAGATAATAGAGGTAAATCTGTGAAATCCAGATATAATTTAATACCAGGTGAGGTTTGCTTTCAAATAAAAGAGCATATAGAATCGTTCGACGTGAAAGAAGTTAATTAACAATGTACTGAAAAAGTATTTGCCCGCTACTTTGGATGTTAAACAGATGCGTAAAATGTTTATGGATTAGTTTCCTGATTCTAAGGTGAAATACAGTTTTTATTTGAAATATTTCCATGAAAATTTTACTTATACTTTTGGTCGTCCTCAAGTTGACGTGTGTTCTACCTGCAAAGAACTGGGTCAGAAAGTTAAAAGTATAACTCTCAATGACGTTGCAAAACGAGTTGCCGTTGCAGAACTCTTAGTTCACAAAAATAGGGTTAAGAAATTCTATAAGAAACTAGACCACATCAAGAAGCTCGTTGCAGGGACAGATGAGATATTGGCAATCACAATGGATTACATGCAAAATTTACCTATACCGGATATACCTGTACAAGAAAACTATCGGCAGTTATGGGTTTTTGAGTTCAGTATACATAACTTAGAAACAGGAGAAGCTAAAATTTTTCTCTTAGCATGAGGGGCGAGGCTCTCAAAGGACCCAATGAAGTGTGCACTTTCTTAAAACAATATTTTGGGAATGAGGTCCCTGCAAGTCTAGAAGAACTTCATATATTTTCAGATGGATGCGCCGGCCAAACTAAGATTCACACGGTCGTTCGTTTCCTTTCAGCCCTAGCCTCCTCAGGAAGATTCAGAAAAATTTCTCATTACTTTCCAACATTCCTTCCATGCGACAGAGACTTTTGGATAGCAAGAAAGCTAGTTCGCAAGCAAGACCGAATTTATCTTCCTGAAGAATATTATGAACTTATCAAAAAATCCTTAAGAAAGTATCTCTTCTCAATAAAAAGAGTGCATAACGAAAAAATTTTAAACTTTAAGAAATGGTAGCCCAAATATTACAAGAAAACCATCCTGTCCATCGACTCCTATGGGAAAAAAATGATGAGAAAACGTCTTTTCAAATTTCTTAGTATAACGAATTCGAATATGATTGCAGAAAACCGGGGACTGTTAAAGTACTCCCGTTTATTGATGGGATTATTTTCTATGAATTTTCTTTGGGAAAACCAGCTGGATTTTGTCCTACTCTGCCAACAGAGCCTGCTTACACAGTAAAAATCGCTATTAATTTAAAAAAAAAATGGACAATCTAAGAAAACTTGTGCAATATGTACCAGAAGACAAGAAATTCATTTATGTAAATGGGATTTAAGTAAAACACTTATACTAATTTCCAGTATATATTACACTTTATTATATATTAATAAATAATTATTATTATTATATTATATAAATAACAATAATTTTAGACGATATATCGGTAAGAGACGATTCTAATGTAGACAAGTGCAACCCATTGAAATAGTTTAGAAAAAAGCCATACATTTGTGAAGAGCGTGTTCAGTAGTAATATAAGATCCGAAGAAGCTACATCGTAGCGAAACATGTTATCTATTTATTAATATATAATAAAGTGTAATATATACTGGAAATTAGTATAAGTGTTTTACTTAAATCCCATTTACATATAATGGATTTCCAGCAAGTATCGGCCGATTCAATTAAATTCATTTATGATGAGCTGCTTTTATGGCCTACTACTAATAATCTTGAGCCACCAGAGGAGGATTATTAAATAGCACTATTTCTGAACAAGTCCCTTATCTAATAAATTATCGTTCGGTCTATTTGGAAAAGGCCACAACTACAAAAACATTTTTTTTTTGTTACAGCTTATCTAAATTTTTTTGTGACTCTTTGTTTAGTAAAAGAACTGATATCCTGATTAATATCAAAATGATACGTTTTTTTGTTCTCTTGTAAAATTTACTTTCCTGGAGTCGTGGCCTTTTCGAAATAACCGATTCAATTGTCTCAATTAAATACGTTCTGTACAGGCCACGAAATGTGTAACTCAATGCTGTGCAAATGGAAACTAGCAGATACTAGCTTTTATGACTGTGCAATGTGGTACAAACTATGGCTTACATAGTAAAAGACTGATCCAAAAGAAGTTTCCCTAAGCTGAGCAAGGCAACTCCTGCATTACCAGACTGGTTGAAGAATATATTGGTGTTTAAATTAGTTTCATGGCTCTTTTTTATCATAAAAGTGATTTATACACTAATATCTAATTTTCTATCTTGTTCTCATAGTAAATAAATAAACCTAGAGCTTTTTGGGTGGTGGCTGCGATATTTTGTAAATAATATTCTGATGTTTCCATTTATTGAGTGTAGTTCGGTTAAGATCGATTGCAATACTCCAAAGCTGTAGGTTGTAGGCGGTATGACATAATAGCAGTAACTTTGTTCTTTCCATTTAGTTTAGTGTGATGATCGCTTTTACCCTTTTTCTTAATTTCTTCGTTATAGTGTTTTGCTTTCTTATTATTATTATTATTATTACTATAAAATATTGAATATATTTCTTTTATTTAAAAAAGGTATATAACCCCTTACCACAATTATGAATCGTATCCTAAATACGTATTTCGACAACTAAGTTGTCATCATCAGTAGGTAAAAACTACTAATTAAAAGTCGCACATGGGGCACAGTAAAGCAAGAGAAACGCTTACGCACAACTACTATACACCGCGTCCCCGTATACACTGAGTAAGCGTTTCTCTTGCTTTACTGTGCCCCATGTGCGACTTTTAATTAGTAGTTTTTACCTACTGATGATGACAACTTAGTTGTCGAAATACGTATTTAGGATACGATTAATAATTGTGGTAAGGGGTTATATACCTTTTTTAAATTTTTATTTAACCACAGTCTCGATTGAAAGAATATTTCTTTTAGTTCTTATTCAAATATTCTTTACCTTAGGAATTTCTTTTTTCATTAAATCGATATCTGTTTTAGAATTCCTTTCTTATTAAATATTTAAAAGCGGTTTCATTTTAATTTCGTATTTACCGCTTTCATTTTATTCCTAATAAAGCCTAGAATGTCAAGAATTTTGACCAAAGATGACGGAATCTTCAGGACAATTAATACAAAGGAAGTATATTTGATTAAAAATTAAGTTTTCGAGACAAATACAGCCTTAAATAGCGTATGAAAGGCGAAAGGCATATTTAAAATGAAAGTGAAATTTCTCATAAGGAATTTTTAAGTAAATTATTCGCGGATTTTCTTAACGCTAATACCCCTTCTAAATAAATTAAAGGATCTAAGTTTGCGTAGCGTTACACGAAAGTGTACCAAGCAAGAAATTTCGTTGGATAATTAGAAATTACGTATTTAAACAATTCGATAAAATTATTAATTCAATTAGTTCAAAACTTAGAGAAGAATGTGTATGGATAAACTCACACGAAATGTTAAAGAAAGGAGTATACTTAATGTGATGGTAAGAATACCGCTCTTAGAGAATCTTTCTTTGTCATTTTCGATAGATATAAAAATTAGAGTCAGTATTTGAATGTAGCGTGAGACGTAATTATTAATAGTTAAAAAATGTAATTCATAATATTCGTTTAAAAGACTTAATAATTAATTAATAATAATTTTTTTGGGATTCTGACAATGCGATGTTGAAAACAGAAAAACATTTAAAGGAAGACTTTTCTAATACTGAATTATTTCTTGAAATTCTATTCATTAATTAAAATTCAATGATGGATTAACCACATTAGATGTGACTACTAATAATTTGAAAAATATAACAAGTGACTTCGGATGTGGCCTTCGGCAAGAGTTAGACGCAGTTTTTAATAAAAATCCAGATTTAATAGCATTTCGGCAATTGTGTATGGTGACAATGCCTCAAAATCTAACTGCTAAATACGCTGAAATAAAGGAATATTTACAGTATGCACCGATAACTAGTTGCGAAACAAAGAGAACAGATTTTACAGAAGAGAACCATGAGAAAGTATTGCTACTTAATATTAATACTCTTTCACTCAACTTGAACTACAAAATGAGCAAATAAAAATGTATTTCGTATTTTGTAGATCACCACCATTTGTTTTCCAATTATGTAAATAAAATTAAAAACACAAATTTTCAATAGTACGCTGTGGGCGATGAGTCATCGGCCTTTCGTGCCGGGTCCCTAATTATCACGTTTCAGTATTTTATTACTTTTTTTAATAAGAACTATCATTTACAAAAAGGTTTTAAATATATCTATACGTTAATTGCACGTATAACGCTTTTGTTTCATTATGAAGCAGACATGTAAATAATTCACACATCTGTAACTGTATCATGGACAATACACCTCGTATTTTCGGCATTAACTTCTGCTTAAGACATATGTTTCTGCCATCTATAGGCGTCGTCAGTTAAGCTAGTGAAGCAATGTATACAAATGATACAAATCTTTATAAATAGATCTGTATCTGTATATAACATTAAGCCGAAATCCCTACTAGATAAGCAAATTTCATCCTGTAAGGTGGCACTTATTTAATAAGTGACATCTGACTGACGAAAGAGACTTTGCCGGAAAAGGGACCTTTCGTTTTTACCCTTTTCCGGCAAAGTCTCTTTCATCCGTCAGATGTCACTTATTAAATAAGTGCCACCTTACAGGATGAACTTTGCTTTATCTAGTAGGGATTTCGGCTTAATGTTATATACAGATACAGATCTATTTATAAAGATTTGTATCATTTGTATACATTGCTTCACTAGCTTAACTGACGACGCCTATAGATGGCAGAAACATATGTCTTAAGGAGAAGTTAATGCCGAAAATACGAGGTGTATTGTCCATGATACAGTTACAGATGTGTAAATTATTTACATGTCTGTTTCATAATGAAACAAAAGCGTTATACGTGCAATTAACGTATAGATATATTTAAAACCTTTTTGTATATTTCCCGCCATCTGGCTAGTTGTTAATGGACTACCTGCATTGTTTAGTTTTCTGTATCAGCATAGCTGGTCAAAACGAAAGGTCCCTTTTCCGACAAAGTCTCTTTCGTCCGTCAAATGTCACTTATTAAATAAGTGCCACCTTACAGGATGAAATTTGCTCTATCTAGTAGGGATTTCGGCTTAATGTTATATACAGATACAGATCTATTTATAAAGATTTGTATCATTTGTATACATTGCTTCACTAGCTTAACTGACGACGCCAATAGATGGCAGAAACATATGTCTTAAGCAGAAGTTAATGCCGAAAATACGAGGTGTATTGTTCATGATACAGTTACAGATGTGTAAATTATTTACATGTCTGTTTCATAATGAAAGAACTATCATTACAATATATTATACTCAGTTTTGAAAAAATTCAAATTAAAACGAGAAATGATTCATTTCTTTATTTTAATGAAATGATTGATTCCTTGTTTACTACTTCTACATTTAAGGATTCATCTATTCGATTCTTTATGCAAGCTTTTTACATTTCGTTCTAATACATATGTACATACAGATGTGTTTATATTGGACTTATACATTACATTATTCATGTTCGAAAGTTCAATGAGGCCCATAAAGATTAAAAAGCAAGAATCTATTAGGTATGTTCAATCGGTTATTAAATCAGTACGGACTTAGACCGAATAAATTAATAATAAATCTAACTGCATGTGCTTTTAGAGAAAAACAAATATCACCGATATCATAGTTTGATTTATACAAGACATTCAAGCAGTTCTGTTTAACTAACTTATTAGACTTGAACATCGAAATGTATTATACGAGGTGAGGCTTTAATATTATCTACCTAGCCAATAATGAAAGGCTCTATCAGAAAAGCTATATTTTATTTTTCAACATATAATTCACTAGCGATTACACATTTATTCAATTTTTCGAAAAACTTCTCAATTTTGACAATTCATTGTACCTACAATCTACAACATTACACGTATCGCACTGAAACTTTGGATTTAGGCTAACTAAATATTAACAAAATAATTTGAAACATACATGAGTGGGTAAAAACCCACCGTCTATAGAAACACGTTGCTTAGTTCGGCAGTTATTATGTAGACAGCGCTGAATATTCTTTCACGCTCTGTCTTAATAATTTCTGGTTGATAGCAAGGTAGTTGTGTTTGGTTGAACGTATCTCTTCTCCAGCAGGGGCGTACCGACAATCCTGTAGAAAGGTGAAATACGTATCTGCGTCTCTGGAGAGGAGATACATTCACAAATATTTAACTTGTATTGTGCTCTTCACACCCCATTTTTAATAATATTTTTATTATTAAAAATACTTTTGTATTAACTAAAGATTGATGTTAATTTTTATTACAGACATTTTATTAGTGGCGCCCTCTATGTCTATGTATGAAAAACATAAAAGACATCCCTCGTATAATGAAACTCGAAAATATTTAAATAAATTTTAATTATTCTATTCAATTCATAAGAAATTAAATTAATTATTTCTATTAATGTATTGTTCATCACAACTGAACTTGAACAAGCAAAGCCTCTCTAAATGAGAGGAAACGATCCTTACGCGCCCTAGCCAGCTCTAATTAAAAAGCGTATATTAATTAAAGCTAGAGACAATTAAACTAGCTAAAATTGTAATCACTAAAGTGTTTGTCGTAAAGTTACCAGTAGATCTCGCTCGGATGAAAAACGAGAGACGGATGTATAAATAAGGAACATAAGAAGAGTCGTCTAGTTTTTCGTTCTTCTTTGTCGAGCGTCAATTAAATTGTATTAAATTCACTTCGCGTTCAACCCAAATCCATATTTGTATGAAAGGACCTTGGAACGCGCCAGAGGAAGTTAACGCTTTTGTTTGATGTAAAGCATGCAGATATTTCTTTTATTCTGCGTGCTTTCTACGTGGAACACGAGCTTTTTCACATGCACATACACGGGCTACCGTCTATTCATAAGTGTGACTACACATAAAGATATGTAGGATTAAAAAAGAATGTTAGCGTAATGACTTCGTTCTTCTATTATGAGGTGTATGTACAGGGGTTCTGATTCTTGATTCGTGTATATATAATAAAAACACAATTTCTTAATCCATAAATACAAAATCGTTGAATAAATCATAAAAATGTATAAATGAGTTTTGTCACGAGAAATATAAAAAAATATTCCACTAAAAATAATCCATCAAAATCGAAATCCTAATTTCTTCTTTAACTTCTTGTTAAAATCGATTTGATTATCTATATTTCAATAGATGCTCTTATAATAATCATAATCTTTATCTTTATGTAATAATATAATGTGTGTTCTTCTTCTATTTTGGGTTGGACGCCAGCACCTCCAGGCACTAGAGCACACTGTTCTTTGTACTATCCTCAATAGATCTCTCAGTTCCACTCTGTTAGTCTTGTGTCTTCGATAAAAGCCACTATTCTCCTCATGGGAAGTTTGAGTACCCTCGTAGGATCCAATAGATCTCTTCCGAAATGTTTCTCTATGAGCCCCTTCAGTTCTTCACACGTGCATATTACATGAAGGCTAGTTTCCTTCTGTTTTTCACATCTCTTACACCAGGGCTCGCTAACCAAGCCCATGCTGTACAAAGGATAATATCCGGTTATTAAACCGGTAATTATTTTAGTTTCTTTTTTGTTACTATGAATTAAGTTGGTTGAAAACCTTCCGTCTAGCCCGCTTAGTAGTATTTTAGTATGGAGTTGGTTTTCCGTTAACCTTCATTTCTTTTTTGTTTTCGTTTTAGTCATAACCAACCATTCCCTATTAGCGGAATCCTTAGCGGTTCCGCAAACAGGTTCTGGTCATATGAAGTTCCTATTAGCACCTTCTTTGGCCAGTTCGTCGACCATCTCATTGCCTTTAATAATGTGTGTTATTATACCTATTATTACGGCATATGGAATTGAACTTTTTGAATGCTACATGGAACTAATAAAGATGATTCTTAAAGAATTCATCTATCTCTATGTTGAAGTTGAATGTTTTTCACCATAATTGTGTGCTAGACGTCCGAATTGGTTTCATTAATAAAAGTAGGTAAAATATTAGTTTTGTATTTTAAAGTTTTTTGATGGTTTATAACATATGAAAAACTTTACTTACACTGAAATTTAAAAATTTATTATCACCTAAGGGGGCTCACGCAATAATGAAAAATAATTTTATGAGAAAAAATCATTTATTATAAATATTTTACTTACAATAGGTATAGCAAGCGCCAATTAAGTTGGCGCGAGGAGGGGCTGCGCAGAAGCCGTTTTTAAAAGCGTCCACCCCCACTACTCAAGCAAGTAATTGACAGAATACATTTGTCATTGACGTTTTACGGAACATAGTGTCTTTGCTAGGGGATCATAAAGTGATACACGCTCAGAGGTTAGAATTATCTGACATTTGATGTAAAACCAAATACATATCTCCCCACTACTTCTAATCCTGCGCGAACTTACCCCTCCTCGCGCCAACTTAATTGGCGTTTGCTATATACATGTAAAGAAAAGAAATTAATGTGATGGTTGCGTTTGTTTTTCATTTAAAAGTTCCTCCATACGTGGATCTACGTTAGAAACACACAAAAGCAAATTGTTTTCGAGTGATAAGAGATGATTTCTGTACTTAGTTTTAGAGCAACTGTTGAAGCTTTCCTGGTTTGAGAGGCTTTTTGTTATGCACAGTTTTTCCGAATAAAACACTTCCTTATTTTTGAACTAAAATATTTTAACCAACTATGTACTTATATAACTATTTACTTAATCTATGAATTATAATTGAATGTTTGAGCGAATGTCGAGTTTTCTGTCAAGGTCGATGCTTTTCGAGTTCTCGCTAGATTGCTCGTTGATTTTTTCGTATACACTGACTTGAATGTCCCGGGCAAATTATGGGTTCGCTTGCACAGTGGAATTAAATTAAATTAAATTTATTTTAAGAAATTTAGAAGAATAATCAATAGGTAGCGGAAAACCCCTCAAAGAATAGGACAAATAGGGCTATAAACTTTAAACGTAGAACCCTTATTGGACCTTTGTATTCAATTTCTCCTTTACATATTTTACCAAATAACAGGTAACGTGATGGGCCACAGAATTACACTTATTATCTTAAATTACTTAGGAAATTTTAAGTACTATATCATTTGGAAATTTTCCATGAATTATAATGGTAATTAGCATTAAACAGTATAATTCAAATGCAAGATCTTCAAGTATACTATATACATTGATGCAAATGAATTTTGTCTTAAGCTTTCTTAACAGCAACCACAGACGAAAAACCCTTTTCACAGAGAAAACACGTGGCGAAAGGGATTCATATTTTCAATGCGTCTGTGACTAAATTTCCATATTCACTTAGACAAGCAAGCAAAAACGTATTTAAATCTTCAGATGTAAATTGCAGTTGCAGCGTTTTGTCGCCAGACATTTCGTTGAGCTGGGCGTGAATCTTAACTGATAACTTAGCAGCGGCAACAACGTTTTCGCTAAACGGATTCAGTACCCGTCTCTTCGAGAATTTTTTTTATCTTCCAGGAAATACTCGGTCAACTGAGTTTTTAGCTCACGGAAATGCTTCTTCATGAAATCCAAACTGTGGTGAATAATAGTGTCTTTCTCATTCAAATTTTTATCAATATAATCCGAAGTGAGTGGGAATATATCCAAAATTTTTGTCTTGAAGGCGAATAACCCGGATATCAAGCTTCTTAATGAAAGCCATGAACTTTGTCCGTCATTAATAAAACGTTTTTATCACGTCCTTATAAATTCACACTCAAGTCGTTTAAATGCGAAAATACATCAATTAAGTGAGTCAACAACAACATACACACATTATTCTGAAAAAAATAATTAAAATGGCGTTTGTTTATCCTGGAAAAATATTATTAATTCATCTCGCAATTCAAATATGCGGGTTAACACTTTCTCGCGCGATAACCATTTAACTTCTGTATGGAAAAGAAGAGGTTTTTTATTTTTTCCCATTTCATCGCATAGCTTAGCCAACGATGTAACGATCTGTAACGATCGGCTTTTAATAAAATTAATCAATCTTACAGCTTCGCAAAGAATTTTATTAAGATTTTCCGGCATTTTCTTGCGACAAGGGCATGTTTGTGATGGAAACAGTGTGTCTATTAGGCTGTTGGTATATAATGATCTTTTAACATTTTCATTAATGCACAGTCCATTCCTGTTATCATCTTTGCACCATACTACATACTGCAATACATTTTGTCCAATCTATGTTAGTATAGTTTCTTGTAGCTTCATAGACACGTAAAAAACATTGTCCTGTTGCATGACCCGTTACTGTTTTGCAACACAACATATTTTCTTTGATTGATGTGTCCCTATAACATTCATACCTCATAAAACATAAGAATTGAAACATGTTTGCTAAATCTGTTGATTTATCAAATTGAGTACTAAAAAATTCAGTTGAATTATCTGATCGCGAACATCGACAACTATGTCAACCATTCACCTTGATATTGTGTCGTTAAAGAGCAGAACTTTTTTTCTTCTTCCACGCCAATTAAAACACAGTAGGGGATATAAGATTTTCGGCGATTGCATGGTGTTTGGATAGCTTAGCTGCTCTTGATGCTATGAGATAAGATGCTTCAAGTACACTTTTATCACAATGGCTTGACTTACAAATAGAAATTTGTTGCTTTCTTAAGGTATATAATTTTTTTTCGAAAAATTCCAAGGGTTTGTTTTTATGAGCCGGATGTTTAGTTCCATGTGTCGAACTAATTTTGATAGGTTAATGCTTTCATCGGTGAGAACTTGAAAGTAAATAACGGACTGTGGCTTTCCATCCAATGAGGTAAAACCATAATTTAAATATATGTCATTTATAATCTTGTCTTTTTGCCAACCACCCAATATTAATTTTATTTACATTTAGTATTTGAGAATCGCTGCAATAGAACATTTAAGGTGGTGTAAAATATATATGAACAAAATAAAACAAATTGTGCATTTTTTGTAGCCTTTGCCAAGCACCTTGAACAGTTTGCCAAAGCTCCTTTCTATTCATCGGTCTAAAATTATTTCTGTATCGTTTTTGACGATATATACCCAAACATTCTTAATTGGGTCCATGTCTGGACTATTCCCAGGCCACCGCAAAACTTTAATATTTTGGGTAGCCAACCATTTCCTAACGGTTGTGGTGATATGACTTGGGCAATTATCATGTTGAAATATAAAGTTACCATCTGGAACATTTTCCCAAGACCGGAGGTAGCATTAGATTTTCCAATAAGTTTTTATATACATGTCCCGTCAATCGTTCTTCAATTTGAAGGAGAATCCATAATCTTCCAGAAGTTACCCATGCCCTCACGTTAACGGAGAATTTGCCGCTCGATCGATCTTGCTGAACATATCTTTCTTGATACCGATAATTTGGAGGTCGGTAAATACGTAATTTTCTATTATAGCTAGAGCTAAAAACCTTTTAATTGCTGAAAACTACAATTCTCCAAAATCTTCGGTATGATTCAAATAGAAATTAGCGAACTCTAAACGTGCCTCTTTATTTATGCCAATCAAAAATGGTTTCTAGGCGGTAATTTTACATCTTAATCCCTGCTCTTCTATTCTTCTCCGTAGTCCACTTATATTTAGGAAACTGTGTTAGGGATTTCCCTTCAGCAACTGTCTGAGAGGGATGTTCTCTCACATGGTTAATTAAATCGAGGTCTTCGCCTACATTAGTAACACGTCGACCACCAAAACCTGGAGCTTTTTGAACCATGTGGTAATGCCCCAGCGTTTTTTTATGTGTTCTATACAAGACTTCTTCACATTAAGGTGCGCGACACCAGCTCTTAAAGACCATCTTTCCTCAAGTTTTGCTATTGCTCTTGATTTTTGCGCTTCATTAAGAACAATTCTAGGCATATTTTTAAATGTCACTGAAACATTAATAAATGTCTAATGTCAATAAAACTCTATATGAAAGCCATATTTACAATAGCCAATTATTTGTGTCTGGAATTGCATGCTCCTAGCTGTACAGTTGCGACAAATAATAAGTTTACAAAATGTCACCTATCTGAAAGAAAGTCAGTGGCGTATAAAATAAAAAATTTGAAAAATGGAAACATTCAAATACGAATAAAGTTTTTTTCAACAACATATGCGTTTTTAAAATGAAAATGCATTCCTGTTTGTTTTTCTTGAGAAGCTCTCAAAAACCACGGCAAGATGAGAATATTAAATCTGTAAAAGCAAAGCAATAGGTGGCAAAAGGTATTAATTATTTAAAAAGTATTGGCACGGGCAATACAACATTGACTTTTATCGTGTTTTTATCAACATTTATTTCATTTGCCTAGTTCTAATTATCGACTTTTTCATTTCGTTTAATTGAGGAATTTTGAAAATTGTGTACGCTTCTGACTTACAATAAACTGACACTAACATAATTATACCGGATAGAAGTCAACTTTACAAATCACGAATTTTTTTAATTTGACAGAATGTGTCGAAAGTCGGTGTCTGAGTTTGTAGCGACCGCCACTGTACATACAGTGTAACAAGTGTTCATTTGAAAAGTCAATCTAGTAGCATGTGATTTACTGAGAACATTTTGAAGTATGTCGTAAATTAAAATTTACTACTTAACCTACGAAGTCGTATATTTTGACAGTCATACATAACGGGTGTTCAGAAACATTCAAAATTAAGTGGGCTCTGAACAAAAAATCGTATATCTTTACTTAAGTATAGCAAACGCCAATTAAGTTGGCGCGAGGAGGGGTAAGTTCGCGCAGGATTAGAAGTAGTGGGGAGATTTGTATTTGATTTTACATCAAATGTCAGATAATTCTAACCTCTGAGCGTGTATCACTTTATGATCCCCTAGCAAAGACATGATGTTCCGTCAAACGTCAATGATAAATGTATTCTGACAATTACTTCAGTAGTGGGGGTAGACGTTTTTAAATACGGCTTCTGCGCACCCCCTCCTCGCGCCAACTTAATTGGAGCTCGCTATACTTATATACACATTTTTTATTTACAATTGTATCATAATTATATATTTTGACCTTTGCTTTGTACATTTTTTCTTTACCAAAGGAATAAAATTCTATTCTATTCTATTCTATTCTATTCTATTCTACTGAAAAGTATTATTTTCCAAATGAAGCAAATATAGAGAACCATAAATGTTTAAGTACATACGAAATTATAAGCACTATTCTTATTAATTACACTAATTCTTTACAACTAAATGTGTCCTTTCACTTATAAAACAGATAAAAATGACATAAATAAAATGTTCAAAATGAAATATTCGAATAGATTAATAATTATAACAATAACAAACAAACATAAGAAAATATAAAAGCAAACTGAACAAAATACACTTGAAAATACACAACAGTAACCAAAACAACGGCGTCATCTGTCATTTTTTACTGCGCATACTATTGTTTAAGCCCTTGCGCAGAATATAAATTGATACCAAAAAATCCCTTTCTTGAGACTACTGCATAAACTATATACTGTGCCATTATCTTGTTATTTTGTTTATCAAAACCAAGATAATTATAACGGGTGTTCAGAAACATTCGAAGTCAAAGTAATCCTTGAAAATATGAAGTCATGTCTGAGATAGATTGATTTTTGACAGACAACAGTTGACATTTAATAATTATTACAAATCAGATACTTAAGTATAGCAAACGCCAATTAAGTTGGCGCGAGGAGGGGTAAGTTCGCGCAGGATTTGAAGTAGTGGGGATATTTGTATTTGGTTTTACATCAAATGTCAGATAATTCTAACCTCTGAGTGTGTATCACTTGATGATTCCCTAGCACAGACATTATGTTCCGTCAAATATCAATGACAAATGTATTCTGACAATTACTTGAGTAGTGGGGGTGGACGTTTTTAAAAACGGCTTCTGCGCACCCCCTCCTCGCGCCAACTTAATTGGCGCTTGCTATATCTGATTTGTAATAATTATTAAATGTCAACTGTTGTCTGTCAAAAATCAATCTATCTCAGACATGACTTCATATTTTCAAGGACTACTTTGACTTCGAATGTTTCTGAACACCCGTTACAAATAAATAACAAATGTGAGTGACATTATCAAATGTCATTTGGATTTACGTTTACGGAACAACAAACACATACTAATATATATGCGTCTTTTTCTATCAAAATTTAAAAGTAACCTAGATTGACTTTTCAAAAGAACACACGTTATTACTTACAGGAAATATCTTCACAAACACGGCAATGTGTTAACAATGATATCTATTGGTTTCAAAAATACATAACATTCTCTAATATCTACTTAAAACGGAATGGACATATGGTCTTCAGCTGTGGGGTTGTAATATATGAACAAAAAGTCTTTGGATCGCGATAGTCATGCAGTGTAAAAACCATCTATAGAATTATTTACTTCTGTACTTTGAAGTACACATAAGTCACAAATAAAATAGATTTTAGGTTATGGTAATTGGTTGCATTTTATGTATATTTTATAACCAGCTAACTTGAAAGTTGTCAAATAAATGTCAAAACTAATTGAAATAAACGATTTCATAGATATCTCGTAAATTCCACGGTAATAGCGATCCAAAGACTTTTTGATCATACGATACTAAAGAAAGTAATTACAATTGCCCACAAGTATGTATTCCAAAACCGAGTGCTAAGGAACATCGTCAATGCTGCTTAGTATGTTCGGAATGAAGATTTTCACTGGGAACTACAGGCGAGGGCAGTAAAAAAAGAAATAATGAAAATTGCCAGGAATCATGAAGAGAGGCTCCATAAGCATCCAAACGTTGAAGTGCTTCAACTCTTAGATAATCAGGACCTAGTGCGACGGCTCAAAAGAACCAAATATTTTGAGCTTGACTAATTGTACAGTAATTAGGGAAAAGCAGAGCAAACTTTTAAAACAAATTATCTTAAAATGTATGGAAATTTTTGTTGTAAATAGAAAACGGAAATATATTTTTTTCTATATTACATTTTTCTCTTTCAATTTTTTATTTATAAAAATACTCCGAAGGAATTTTTAATTAATTTATTATAGTTGACCACGTTATTTACAACATGTATTGTACATTTATATTATTATTTCAACTGGGTGGAAATTATCATCATCTAAATTACGTGGAAAATAATGTCTGAATAAAATCTGCAATTGTTTGTCGGGCTCATTAAAATCTCTTGCCATACTTGAGAAGGATCCAGTTGGAAGGAATCACAGAATACCTTAATCTATTTGAGATGAAACTAAGCTTTTGTTCTTCTTATAGATTCTATACAGTACTTATTGAAAATACATTTACCTTTCGTTAATTGGAAAACTTGTATAAAATTTACATTACAAAACATTTACTTGAAATTTATTTTCAGATCACTTTTAAGAATGCTTTTCCGCCGTTTTATGATTTATCTATTTAAACAAATTTCGTACATTTCTAAGAAATCCTCCTTTTCATCAATTGATTCGTTCAATAAATTCTAGTTGATAATAATTTAAAGTTACCTTTAGTTTTAGTTGGATTATTAGGTATTTAAATTAGTTCTTTTCTTATTTTTCAGATAGCTTATTTTTTGTTGTTCTAGTTTCATTTTAAAATAAAAATATTTATTATTCAATTTGACAATTACAGTCCTCGCCAGAGAAAACGGGACACTTTTTTTTAACTATTGTCAAGATTACAGCTATTGATATGATTTGAAATTAGTAATAGATGAAAAATATTATGTATTTGTCAATTTGACAGTATTCAAACTTCAAACAATTAATAATGGGCTCACACTCTTAAGTAATATTTATTTAAACGACGAAAAGTAAAAAAGACCTTTAGTGAACATTGTAATAACTTAAATCTATTAACTTAAATCTATTAACTTAAATCTATAATTAAATTAATTAATTATTATTAAATTAAATTAAAATTAATATTTTGTAAGAGCACCTTCAGCCTCTATCACAGCATTAATTCTTTCAGGCATTGATCTTATTAAATTGATGACGTAATTTTCAGGTATTTCTTCCCAGGCTATTTGCACTATTTGAAGTAATTGCTCATTGTTATGCACCTGAAGATTTTTTTTATTAATACGTCTTGCCATTTAACCCCATACGATTTCTATCACATTTAAATCTCCACTATAACTAGGAAAATCCATACAGGTCACGTTGTTTGTATTAAACCACTGTTTCGTTGCCGCGGAGGTATAAACAGGACAGTTGTCTTGCAAAAACAAGAAATTCCTATCAGGATAAGATTGTGTGACGGTTGGGATCATCACATTATTAAGAATATTTATATATTCTTCAATGTTAAGTCGATTTCGAATATGGTGCACAACTCCGAGACCTCGCGATGATAACCATCCCCAAGCGTTGACAGAGAATCGAGGATTCCTTTTAATTTTATTTATATATTTATCATTAAAACGTGTACCTGTTGGCCGGTAAACTTTTACTTGCCCATTGTACGACGACTGAAATATTTTTTCGTCCGAAAATATTACTTTATTCCAAACGTCATATCCCATGTGCTGCAGAGCGAAGCCGATTCTTTGTTCTTTCGAAGCAGGAGTTAAAAGAGTTTTGTTTACTGCTACACGTGAATGTAAACCGGCATTCCTTATTCGTCGGGATCCTGTTCTAACAGATCCAGGAAAACCTGTATTTCTTATTGCCTCTCCTACGGTGTCGAAAGGGTTTCTATGCATATGTGCAACTAAGGCCTCATCTTTGTATACATCAGATATTTTTCTTGCTCCTGTACCGACGGATCTCGAAAGACTTCTATCTTCTCTCCATTTCCTATATATTCTGCTTACTGTACTCTTACCTATTCCAAATTCATCTGCAACACTTCTCATCGACCATCCTTCTTCTATTTTAGTGCAAATTCTTGCTTTACATACTATATTAACGTGAGGCATATTAATATTTTCAACGTAAATAAACACTATGCATTGATAAAATTTGACATTAATGACATATGTAATGACAAGAAAATTAATTCATTCAATGTTATATGAAAATACTTAATTACACAACTAAAATTTAGCCAAAATCGCAATAAGACGCGTCCCGTTTTCTCTCGCGAGGACTGTATATAAATTTTAATCAATGAAATAATGTAAATTTAACATGTTTTAGAATCATAAATTGTGTCAAATACGAATATCAATTCTGACAATTTTTGTTTCAATATTTGTCATTTCTTAAAAATGACAGACTTCAATTTGACTTTCCATGATCAGTTTGATTCATACTGCAATAATGTAATGACGCATCAGTAAACATTGGTGACTTCTATCTTAACGCTCCTCTCTGTGGTTATCCGCCACATGTCCTTGTCCATTTTTTTCTGTTTATAATGCTACCTCAGAGCCTTTGGGCTTCTTGATACGAACTTATGACTTCAGTCGTGGTTTTGACTATCTTACTAGTAGGAGAGATATGCTACTTTTCTTTTGAAACTGGTCAGCAACTTAATGTGTGTATCTAGTCTACTATCTCAGGTTGATTTTCTTATGTCGGCTTACTGTACGCGTTCGAGTGTCAAGTTTGTGTTACCAACAGCCAGGTTCAACGTTTTAAAGAAGGCACCTCTGGTGTATATGATGCGGAATTGCATCTGGACCCGTTATACAGTTAGTATTGGTTTCTTTTACTTTTTGTTTTTCTTTCTTAAGTCTATTTTTATAACATAACTTTAAATTTTTTGTATACATATATTTTATATTAATTTAGAATTTCTTTTTTTTTGGTATATGAATAATTTTTCTTTTTTATATACAGGTTTAGGCGAATATATGGATCCATTCGAATATTTTTCATATCGCTACTTAAGATTTTAAGACTTTTCATAATTAATTAGATGCAGATCGGAGATTCGATGAGTATATATGTATATTTCCGGTTTAGCCGAGAACAATGCTAACTTTTTTTTATTTTAAATGAAATACCCTGTATATTTTTCCGAATTTCAATAGAGATCTGCTCTGGGAGTTCAGCTAATAAAGTTTGCCACCCTTTTGACCAACAACGCCAAAGATATTTAATTAAAACTGATATTTTAAAATCATGTTTAGTAAGTCACGGAATTAAAATTCAGTAATTGACTTAAACTGTCAGAATTAAGTTTATAGACGTCCATATATGAATAATGGGTCAATTAACTGAAACAGAACGTAGTGAAAGTCTGATGATGATTGGTTTTCGAAGTCGCGTCAGAACACGGGAAGAAGTATGCGATTTATTTAACAATTTGCGTCAAGATCGGCATCCAATATCACGAACTGTCGTTGGTAAACTTTGAGAAGGTATAACTTGGCCCGAAATACTAGAAATTTATCGAAAAGCAGACTATCAAAAATCGCAACTAAGGAAGCTATTGCTCAAGATATTGCTATATCATTAGAAGAATTACTACAAACTTGTACTACATTCCTCGTACTAAACTATGATATAAGTTGCCGATCAGCAGTCGGAATATCGAAGCACGAAAAATATCATCCGTATAAACCACATTTAGTGCAAGAATTATTGGACAGGGATTATGATCGTAGAATTGAATTTTGCGAAAGAGAGATGGAGATTTGCAAAAATGACCATTACTAACTTTTACATAAATTTACTGTTTTCCGACGAGGCTACGTTTTGTTTGAATGGTACCGTTAATCGCCATAATAGTCGATATCGGTCAATAGACAACCCTCATTGGATGATAGAAACGCATACACAACATCCGCAGAAATTAAACGTTTGGCCTGATATTTTCAGGAACCGTATTATTGGTCGTTTTTTCATTCATGGTACATTAACTGAACAGAGACATTTACATCTCTAACGTAATCAAGTTGTTCCTAATATTGAGGAAGATGGGAAATTACCTGCTAGTGTTTGGTTCTGATAAGACGGAGCACCCAATTTTTAAAACGGAACATTCCCTAATCTGTGGATTGATCGTAGAGGTTTCATTGAATGGCCAGCACGGTCTCCAGATTTAAATCCCCTAGATTTTTTCCTTTGGAGTCATTTAAAGTCTGTGGTTTATACTAGACGATCACATAATCTGGACGAGTTATTGCAGAGAATAAATAAGAAATTGAAATTAATTCGTGAGGAGGCTTTGGCAAATGTCATTCGAGAATTTATTCACAGATCTGCATACTCTTAAGAAGTGAACGGTCATCATAATTGCTGATCATTAATGCGAAGAAATTTTCATTTAGTACTCTGAGAAGGTAGGTGATAGAGGAGTGGGGGAACAATCCTTCATCTTAGCTAGGTTCGTCATTAACGCAGTCAGTTTCCAACATGGCGTTGTGGAGGTTAGAACATGGTATTTTCGCGCATGACACGTAGGTCAGAATGACCGAGTCAGTTGTCAACGAACAGCGGGAATTCCGACGGCATTTCGACATCGGGCGTCACGGAAGTGTTTCATGTTACAAAATCACTATGTGTTGGGTTGTCGGCTTCAGAACTAGAGGAATCGTGATGAAAAAGAAATCTCCAGGCCAACAAAGAAGTATCCGGTTCCCAGAGAATGTGGAAAGAGTGAGATGGGTGATTCTGAGAAAGCCTGGTCATTCAGCACGTTATCATTTTGCAGAACTGCAAATTAATGAACACACAGTAAGTCTCCATAATCTCCATAAAGATTTAGGATTTCATCCTTTTAAGATTGCGGTGGTACAGATCCTCAATGAAGGTGACGATTCACAATGAGTTGCGTTCGCAGAAACCATGCAAACCGTTTTAGAGGAAAACGAAAATGCGGTGATTATGATGAGCGATGAAGCGCATTTTTACCTAAATGGTGATTTAAACAAACAGACCTGCCGATATTGGGCAACATACATTTTGTGACCTCATCGCTTGCCAGACTTGTAAACCTGCGACTTCCTCCTATGGGATACATCAAGTCGCATGTTAATCAGGGAAACCGAGAACACTGGAAAAGTCGAAGGTCTCAATACGACATGAGATTGACAACATCGACAACACCTTCTCGAAAGAGTGGATACAAAGTTCAAGGAAAGACTAAATTTTTATTCAAGAAAATGGTAGTTACCTTAGAGACATAATTTTTCACACGTAATATACTTTAATGGCATTACATAACCTATTTTTTTTTTATTATTATTTATTATTATTATTTATTATTATTATTTATTATATTTTTTTTAAATAAATTATTTTCTCGCAAAATTGACTATGTACTGCTCAATTTAAAAATTGATTATTCCCGAGTCGCACCGTCTATATGGAAGAATTTGAACATAGAGTGATAAATACATATGCTCCTACAGCCAAAATGTGGATGACACCTTCGTCGTATGAACACGTGGAGAGTTTGAGTAACTAAGTGCTTATACGACAGAGCAAACAACATCTGTAGAGGATTCATTGAATAGCCCACACGGTCTCCAGTTCATCAGATTTAAATCCCATAGACTTTTTCCTTTGGATTCATTTAAAATCTGTGGTTCATGCTAGACGACCGCATAATCAGGACGAGTTACAGCAGAGAATAATTGAGGAAGTGCAATTAATTCGTGATGGGGCTTTGGGATATGTGATTAACCCGTTTATGCCCGAATGATTTCTTTTCGCAATTTTTTCGTTGCGGTGTAAATTTTAATTGTTGGGGATATTTTATAAGCTGTCTGGTTATAAATTTTTTCATTTTACATTCTACTTTTGTGATTTTAGTGTAGTTCCAATAATGGAACAATGGGCATGAATGACAGCTATATTTTAGGTACACTTATGTCAAAAGAATTAATAAAACCAAGTATCTTTTTTAATATAAAAGTATAATTTATTAAAAAAAACGTATTTTTGCATTTTATATACCTAATGGAAAATATTATAAAACTGATTCACAAACAAAAGTTGTTTAGAGTGGAACAATGCAAAACAGTCTTCATGACAGTTAACACCACATTTTTCACATGCTTTTGTAGTATTTTTTTTGCAGACAGCGCAGCCATTTTGTTTCTGGGCTGCAATAATCCAATGGTCTAATCGATCATACCTGACCTGGTCGGGCACTCTTGAGGAAATTTCTTTATGTGTGATAGGACGACCAGCACCTTTTCCAGGCTTACCATATTTTGTCAGATAGGTCTGAACTATTGTTCGTCTAAACTTTAGAAGATCAATCTTTTTTCCGTAGCTTTTTCTGTGTAGTTGCCAAGCATTATGAACACTAGTGTCTACGCAATATGCAAAGACCACCACCACTTTTTCGATCTAATTGATATTCTATAATTGTCGACATTTTGGTCTAACCGATCGACACCCCCCATAAACTTATTGTATTGAGATACCACAAATGGCCGAGTAACAGGAACTTTTTTTTTTCTGCAGACATCCATCTGTCTACACTACCTACAGGACCGGTAGGATCGCAGCTGCTAACAGTAAGCACGATTCTATTGTCATGCCAACTTGTAATTGTAACATTAGTTTTTTTATCAGTGCAGAAATCGTAGTAACCCCTGGGTTTTTTCTCGATAAGTTTTGAAGACATTATAGCGGGGCATTTTTCAATTCTGTTGTACTTTATAGTTCCTGTATAACCGATACCTATATCTTGCAAACGGTTAACTAGTTTTAACGATGAAAAAAAGCGATCGCCGTATATTTTGAAGGATGTGTTTTGCGGTAGATCTTTCAAGAGAGCAAATACAACGGTCCCACCTACTCCCAATTCATTCTGCAATAATTTTGAGACTACCTTTATTTTGTTGTTTCTTGTTGTGGAACACCCTGCT
Source organism: Melolontha melolontha (assembly GCA_935421215.2). Taxonomy (NCBI): domain Eukaryota; kingdom Metazoa; phylum Arthropoda; class Insecta; order Coleoptera; family Scarabaeidae; genus Melolontha; species Melolontha melolontha. Next base: position 63,662,138 of record OW285236.1, read on the forward strand.
ATGACAGTTTTAGTTGGTATAGAATCTTCAGCTTGTTTTACTTTCCCTTGGTAAGGCTCAAATTTCATAAGATATCCAAGAGGTTCGCACAGGCACCACATTTTATAACCATATTGGTTTTCCCTTTAGGAATTGTTTAGCCCCATGTCTCCCAAAGTATGGTACCATGCTCTCATCAATGCTTAGTTTTTCTTGAAGTTCTGAATACTTAAGAAATCTTTCATTTAGCATATTCATCAAAGGTCTCATTTTTCCGAATTTGTCATTAGTAGGTAAGTTATTATTGTCAGAGCAATGCAGATATCTTTTTATTTCCTCAAACCTATTTCTACGCATTGCATTTACGACAGACAAGTTACAGGTTTCAGTTCCAACCTCCCACCACATACGCCAACGAGGTACTGAACAATAGCCGGATAATAGAAGTATAGCTATAAAGCAACGAATTTCTTCCTCGCTAAGCTGAAATGCTGGTTCTTTTTTTTTCCATATATATTCGTCATTTCAGTTAGAAAACTGCAAACAAATAATTCCGTCAAAAAATAACTCAAAACATTCCACCGCGTCTTCTGGAATCGGTGGCATTTGCTTGGGAGAAACAAAAGCGGGTAAGTTGTCGTCAAGATTGGAGGAATTTTGCCAAACTCTGGTATATGTTCTCGGCAACTTTTTTCTTATGTCTGATAATGAAATATTATCTTCGCTTGAATAGCCATCATTATTTTCCTCAATATTATTTTCTATTTGAGTTTTGGTCTCTATCTCCTCTTGGCTAATTTCTTCATCATGGTATTCATCTTCATCACTATCTATGTCAGTGTCATCACCAACAGTAAATGTTTCCCCTCCGTTTGTAATATTTTTGCCACAGCTTCAGCTTGAAGTTGACGACCGCTTAACTTATTTATATCATTACAGTCCTCCTCGTCACCACTATCTTCCGCACTTTCATCGCCGTCATTCGGGGGTGTTATAAAATCATCCGCCCGCCAGAACTCTTCGTTCTCTACTAGTTGTATAAGCTCTTCAGTAGTGTAATACCTAAAATTGAGAAAAAAATAGCATGAAGCCCTCCATGCCCAATGTTTCAATAATGGAACTTTTAGAAAAAAAATCTACTGTCATGAGGGTATCAAATATATATTTTTTCGGTGCATGCCAATTAGTTTGGGTACTAACCAATAAGAGATAAATACCACTATAGATTTGGTTAAAAAATGTAAACATTTGATTTTACTTACTTTCGGTAGGCCATTTTTTTCACACTGTTTCAAAATACGTAGCACTATAGATTTTTCAAACAAAACGCCCGATACACTAGAAAGATTCTTTATTCACTGCACAATAGTATCGAAATCACGTTTAGAGTTGCAGTAAATACGTATGACTAATCTGCATCAGGTGGAGGGGGCTAATATAGCATGTTCCATTAATGGAACAATGGGATAAAATGGGTTAAAGAATTTGTTCACAAACTTGCATACTGTCAAGAAGTGAACGGTTATCATTTCGAAAACTTTCTTAGCTGATATTGATTTTGTTTATATTTTTTGTGTTAATTTTTCTTGTTCTCAACAAAATTTGCATTATTAGATTTAATTAAATATCTCTGTCGTTGTTGAATAAAAGGGCGCCAAACCTTGATATTGCTGAACTCCTAGAGCACAGCTCTATTGAAATTATGATAGGCTAAACTGGACCGATCACATAAATACATTGTGTAGTAGATTGAGTACAGCAATTTACACAAGAAGACAGATGAATAATGTTGTTTCCTCCCAAGCGGCGAGGTTGGACTATTTCTCAAATTTTCACAGTCTCGAAATTTTCACAGTCTCGCATCATACGGCATAATCGTATGAGAAAGCTGCTCTGATATACAGCGTATTTTAGTACTCCAGAAGATGGCTATTAGGGTGTGGTGTGGTTTACAGAGTGGGGACAGTTGCAGGGACTATTTTAAACGGAAGCGCATACTTACCATTATAAGTGTGTACATTTGGAAATGTCTGAGGTTTGTGCATGCGAATCAACACCGTTTTCAAGCAAATTCAACTCATCATGAATATGGCACACGATACAAAAACAGGTTAGCGATCTCATACCATTGCCTTAAAGTGACACAAGGTATTGATTACTGGGGCCCGAAGCTGTACAATCGACTTCCTAAGGAAATAAAAACTTGAAACATTTTACAAGTAATCTTACAAACTAGCGTTCTCTGTTCGTCTATCTCTTTATTGAGATAAGGCACGCTCGTTCTTCCTGGTACAGAGTCGTATGATGTCCATATTACTCTAGAGTGTGTATTTTAGCTTGTTGCTTCTGGTTTCTTCGTGTCGGCTTTTTTGTTTTTTTTTTCTGTTTTATGGTGTATACCTATACATATGTATTTGTTTGTATTGTTAATCTTTTGTATTTTTACTCTAATGACGTGTCATATAATTTTTAGTAGTTTGACAAATAAAGACTGAATACTGAAAATCGTAAAAATATACAGGATGTTTCATTTAAAATAAAAATTAACCTCATTTCCGCCTAAACCGGAAGCCTGATCCGGATATAAATATGCTCTTCCAATTTCCTATTTGCATTAATTTAAATGTGGAAAATTTTATTAAAATGTAAGCAGCCGTATCAAAGATATTCGAATGGATCCATACATGCATACTATTGTAGATAGCAACCGTTATATAATTATGATAATTATTATCCTGTAAATGGCTTGCTGTTGGATAATAAACGTTATTATCTTTGAAGCTCTTATTATACTACTTAAGTATATCCGAATTTTTCATGTAATTATCATCACATGCCACTTGAAACGTCTGTAATGTTTCAATAGCGCGTTTTTCTTTTTTTACGCAAAATTTAAAAATAATACGCTACTTTGAGTTTCGATCGCCCATTTTTGTGCCAACGTACACACGGGGATATTGATTATCTTCTATTACGTCACGGGTTATACTATGTCGTCATTTTAGGCATTAAATTATCATAGCTTGTACAGTGGGTTTCCTAAAATGAAACATTGCGTGGTGACCTGATTAGGATATAATTGCTAAAACTTATATTTGGTATAATAAACAGCAGTGTCTCAAGAATATATCATCTGTTTAGTAATCGGGTTTATGATAACGGATAATATATACACAGCTGGTAAGCATACAATAAAAGACCGTAAACAATTTTCTATCGCCTCATTGAAATTATAATTCCCTAATTGCAATCTTAGAAACAATGCTTACAGGCGAAAGTCAATAAAGGGTACTTCATCCGGATTAATGTTTCCACGAGTTGCCAGTGACAGGTTAATAAAAGAATTACTTTTTGCTTCACGTCCTTCTGTTCGAACCAGCCTTCTCGAGTTTATTTGTACGTACCCGGTTTAGAGCAAGAACTGCCGGAAAGAAATATCGCGTGATATGTGGAATCTTTAATCAAACAATTACGACAGAGAATGTCTATTTAGCAGAGTTCACGATTCAGTAGATACTTGTGCTATCGTCACTGATTATCTTTAAAATTTCTTGTTTCTATTAATTTCTGCATAATACTTGCGGTCTTACTGATATACGAGAGCGGTTTGACGGGAGAGTGACTTTTAAATATTTATTTTAGGACGAAAGATATGTTTTATCTTTCGATATAATCAAGTATGCACTATTAACTCAGCGGGTTTCCAATTTTTAAAACCATCCAAAACGCAATCTTTCGGCAACTCTACAAAATATTCACTTATCTCCTCTTCACCTATCACCTCTTTATTTGTCCGAAATCTCTTTCCGCCGAGCCAGATCTATATCCGGGCATAGTAAACACATCTACGAGGAATAAGCTGAAATTATTGAGAGTAAAAAACACGGTTAATATTTTCTAAGATTTTATTTTAAATATGCTCAAATTCATTCCCTTCAGCAATGATACACTTGACCATTCTTTCTTTCCACTGTTTAAAAGCTTCGAATCAATCAATACCTTCAAGGTGAACTGAAATCTTTTCTTCAGACGAAAATCTTCTACCTTGCAAATTGCGTTTAAGCCCAAAAAATAGCCAAAAGTCGTACATTGCTAAACCAGGTGAGTACGGCGGATGTTCGATTACTTTTATATTTTTTCCAGTCGAAATTGGAGAATTAAAACTGCCGTATGGGACGATGCATTATTATGGTGGAGCATAATTCTCTTGTCTGGGACTCTACTGAATACTTCAGGCAAACATTTTTCGGTGTACCACTTAGCTGTAACTGTCTTTTGTCCATCTAGCTTAATTGTATTTACTAAGCCTGTACACCTGAAAAATACCGCATAGATAACCTTTCTTATAGCTCGTTACTTCTTAATTATTATAGGAGTTTCCTCATCTTCCTGAATCCATACACGACTCTGTTGGCAGTTAGGAAGATCGAAAAAAGTAATATAAGTTTCCGTCACCTGTCACTATTTTGGAAAAAATTTAGCACCCACTATTATTTCAGAAATTTAAAGTTTGATGGCAAATTCTTACACCCTCTGTTTTTTGGAAGTCGGAAAGGTGATGTGGAACAAAACGACTTACCATTTCGTTAAATGCAGGTGATGGTGTATGATTGTTTTAACAGCTGAGGATCCAATCTTAAGTTTATGCTCTATTATCGCATAAGTGGCTTTATTGCCCTCTTCAATTATTTTTTTAACAGCAGCAATGCTTTTCTCAGTAACAATCGTAGGAGGACGCCCTGCTCCTTTTTGATGCTAAACAGAATTCCTTTCGCGTTTATATTCCTTATACCATCGGTAAATTGTAACAAAGGCGCTTGTTCACTAAAAACTTAATCTAAACTCTCTTTGCACTGATAAGCGCTTAAACCTCTTTTAAAAAAGTAGCTGAGTTATAATGAACGTAACTTTTAAAAAATAAACACTAATTTTTTATATTAAGGCATTTTTATTTTTCCGTTAAAACACACAAACAATTTTTTAGATTCTAAATTATTGAAATTATAGAACACACAACACTATTCATACAAATTCATATTTTACAATGCGATGTTCATTTTTTTCATTAAGGGTTGTCTTATTTCGCAACAGTTCACTGATATTCTTCAGTTCTTGATAGCCCGTATTTCTTGACAGCACAGCGTTTAATTTATTGATGAAACAATTTTTCTGAAGTTTTGCAAAATATGTAATCCCCACATATATGGTGCAGCATCGCTACAAACTAGTACCACTTTTTCGTATAAAATCCTAGACGCCACAATAAACTTAGAGAATCGTTGAAAAAAGCAGCGACTGTTGAATGTCCAGCACTTTTTAAGTCAGCAGATATGATTTATCATTTTCTTCATTAACTCCTAATATACCAAATACAGAATTTGCTATGCATATTATATATATATATATATATATATATATATATATATATATATATATATATATTTAGTGTTTATAAGAATTTTCTTTTTCTTTTTTATTTTATTGGCCGTGTCTTAATATTAAAAATAATAGACTTTTTATTGGTTTAGCGACCTTTACTTGCTACCAGAAAATGAAATAAACAATGTACAAAATAGTTTCAACAATTTCCATCTAAATTTAAACTTTACCATTGAAATAGAAAAAAACAACTCCATAAACTACTTAGACCTAACACGGATAAAAACAAACAACAACATACAAACAAAATGGTACACTAAACCAACCACATCCGGCAGATATGTAAACTTTTTTTCAAACCAACCCCTAGCCCACAAAAAAAATGTAGTAACAGCGTTAGTAGACAGAGCCTTAAATCTCACTAATCCAGTTTTCAGACCAACAGTACTAAATAAAGTAAAAACAATTTTAACAGAAAACAATTATCCACCACAATTTATACAAAAAATTATAAAACAAAGACTTAATAAAATTTATAACAAAACAAACGGCCACAACAAAAACAAAAAAACCAATGAATTAACATATATCCCCACACCCTATATAACTGGATTATCCGAAAAACTAGACAATATATTTAAACCATTTAATTTTAAAATAGCACACGAAAGCGGAAAAAAACCTAAAATTCCTACACACCAAACTAAAAGACTCAACACATACACTAAAACAATCACACACAATATACAACATACCCTGCAAAGACTGTGACAAAGTATACATAGGCCAAACAAAACAGTTACTACAAGAAAGATTGAAAGGTCACAAATACGCAAAAAATCAAACTGCTTTAAAAAAAAACCAATTGACACTAAAACATAATTTTGATTTTGATAACACCAAAGTAATAACACAGAAAAAGAATGCAAAAGCTAGGGAGGTCTTAGAAATGATCCATATTTTCAAAAACAGCAGAATAATCAACGACAGAAACGAAATTGATGGACTTTCTAAACTCTATTACCCACTCATTAAACAATAGAATAAAATCAAACCGTCCCGGACACACAAACACACCAAAACAAAATTTTTTATTATTACCCATTTGTAAATACTTTTACTATATACCCCTAAACACGGTCCTGATCAATTTGCTAATTCCAAAATAGAACAGAAATTCACCTTTCTAAACAAAAGACACAGACACTCACAATATTCGAACCAGTGCGGTCGGTCCCCTAAAAAAGGTCTCGGATAAGCTCCGATGACACATGTGGCACAGAATGAGTGTTTTTGAAACACAAAAAAAAAACCGGTGAGTTTATTGTCATTCAATGTTTCTTTACTGTATCAGTAGTTTAATTTAAATTTTCAATTCATTTATACAGATGTAATCATTTTAATTTTTCCTTACTTATTATTAATCTAATTTTAATTTTAATTGTTAATTTAATTGGTAATTCAGTCTTTAATCTAATTTTAATTTTAATTGTTAATTTAATTGTTAATTCAGTCTCACAAAGGCAAACATAGTTCTCACTTTTTCATTGTATTAATTCTTGTTTCTAGTTACTTGAAAAAGACTGAATAATAATAAAAGTCGAAACGTCGTAGAATAAAACATCAAAATTCAATAAAGGTCGCTAAACCAATAAAAAGTCTATTATTTATATATATATATATATATATATATATATATATATATATATATATTCTACGTCGGCTGTTTCATCCAACAACGACCAAATAGAATGATTCTTTACTTTTTTCTTAACGTCGATTCATCCGGAATATTTTCTTTTGCATACTTTTCCATAAAGTTGCGAAAAACTTCATCCTTTAAGTCAGCGCAAATAAAAGCCGTACAATATTCTTCACCGAATATCCTGCGTTTAGGCTCATGCAGGAGTAAATTAGAAATTAACATTTGTTCTTCGTTATTTCTCCTTTTACGATTTTTGTTGCTTGCATGTTTTCCGGTTTGAAGATGCTGAATGATTTGAACCTTTTTTGACACCGTAACATGAACTTTGCAGTATTTACAAAATAACAGACGCCCATCTTTTGTAAAATCATTGTAATCCTTCTTAAATTGACTTAAAATTGCACTTACACATTTTTTTCTTTTGGCATCTTGATGGATGTTAATACTATTGTAACTAGTACACAACTAATACAGATTGTTAGAATGTAAAGGGACTTGGTAAAATTAAGGAAATCTCCGCTATATTTATTTCTCGTTGTTTGATTACCCGGGTAATCCTCGGTAATCTTATCAATATTTCCAAGTATTGTGGTTTCAAAACACTAACTATGTGTTGGCTGTTTATAGTAAATCCACCTTTAGCCTGCTATTCACTTCACCTATCTTTTCAATTGTTTAAAAGATTATTTAATTGTCTGCTATAAAGTGTTTGTTTGCGTTTGGTATTCAGTTAATGGGTGTTATTTTACAAGTATGCGAAATGTTTTAGTGCTAAAAAGTTTTAAGAAATACTATCCGGTAGACATACAAATAACAGAAATCGCAAAAATGTAATTATACTAATAAGAACATTAAATATTTATCTGAAGTCATAGACTGTTTTAAAATAATATTTTGCTTAAAAAAGGTCAAATATGCATTTATAATGAAAGAGGTTCATAATATGCACTTATACATAATAACAACTAAAATATACATTTGCATATGCACTTATGCAAATGCATAATTATCCAAAGCCTAGTCATGACCTGCTTTGCAAAAAATAATAATAACAATACTGTATTCTAAGCAAAAGATATATTATCCTCATTTAAAAAAAAGCAAAAATTAAAATGCGATACATCTATTACTAATAATTCTGAAGCCTCAAGGAATACTCTAAATTTTATCAATTAGTTTCATTGTCCTATAATAACTAAGATACTAATGTTCACAATATTATCTGGGATAGTATGCCACTACGTTTGCTTCTTACATCATCTTTACAGCAGCCGAGAAACAAATACTATCCTCAAAGTAAACTCGAAAATGTTAAGTGCTTAATTATGCTCCCGTCTTCATTCATTAAATGATATCAATTATAAAGTAAGCATATCTATTGTATATTAAAGTTATTGTATTGTACTATTATGTTTCAAGTTTTACTTTCAATATTGAAACTATTTGATGTCCAATTGCTGAAGTCCATACGATACAGTTTGCGTATAAATACTTTTAAAATACATTGAGATGTATCAGAATAATTGAAACATACATGAGTAGGTAAACCCCACCAGTTTTGTATAATACAAAGGTATTTACTTCTACGCCCAGTCTGGATAATTTCGGTGATGTGGTGATGTGGTTCTTTTTTGTGAATGTGTCTGAGAATATCCTTTCTCCAGCAGGGGCGTACCGACGAGCCTGTAGAAAGGCGAAATACGTATCTACGTCTCTGGGGAGGGATATCTTCGGACACGTTTACAAAAAATATTAATAGTGAACCTGGTATTTGTGTTCTTTACACCAGATTTTTAATAATATTTTATATTATTAAAAATACCTTTGTATTATACAAAACTGGTGGGGTTTACCTACTCATGTATGTTTCAATTATTCTGATACATTACACATGCGGTTAGTCCGTAGTATGAGTGAAGACACAAACAAAATGCAGTTTCTAGAAAGATTGGTTGTGCCACCTTTGGAAGGGCGTCGTTACTTCACATTGGTTATGTGGACGGGGCGAGGTACTTCGGCTGTCTGACAACAGGCAGCGCTGAATTTACTTCTACGCCCGGTCTGTATAATTTCGGTGATGTTGTGATGTGGTTCTTTTTTTTGTGAATATGTCTGAGAATATCCTTTCACCAGCAGGGGCATACCGACGAGCCTGTAGAAAGGCGAAATACGTATCTACGTTTCTGGAGAGGGATATGTTCGGACACGTTCACAAAAAATATTAATAGTGAACCTGTATTTGTGTTCTTCACACCAGATTTTTAATAATATTTTATATTATTAAAAATACCTTTGTATTAACATTAAGATGTCTCAAACGTTCTTTCTAAAATTTCCAGAATTAACTACCACGTAATGATTGATAACCCATCATCATTCGAATAAAGGCACACAAAAAAGTAGCAGTAAAAAGAAGCCGATAAAACCACACACGTACTTTTTTCCGTGCTCTCTTTTGTTTCGCCCATCTATTTTAGTAGTGTAGTATATTCGTAACGAGTGTTGGAACATTGCCAGCTATTCATTTCATTTTACGACTATCTGAACCGAATTTCGTCTTGGTCTCGCTCTTTTCAAAAGAGAGTGTTGGTTTTACAAGAAAGACGTACATAGACGTGTAATACTCTAAAGCTTCCGCTGATGAAAATTGATGGTCTTCCTTTAAAAGTTTTCTGCAGAGTCACAAAAAAAACTTATGCTGTTTTAACGGATTAAAGATGCCTTCCTTGCTAAGACATATAGTATTGTACAATCATTCATGTAGAGTATAGCACAGATAAAACAATGATCTAGAATTTACATGCATGAAATTAGTCAAATTAATTAAACAAAAAAGATTTCTTTTATTTATACGAATATTTGGTCCCACATTACAAGTAGATTGTTTAGAAATAAAAAAAGAGTAATTGTTGATACCCAAATTTAAATCTAATTCCTAGAAAAGCATTATACACTAGTGTTGGAAAAAGTCTGGAATCTCCCAGTGATCTTAAGTGATGCCCGAGCCATATTTGTAAAATTTTACATTTCTAACTAATAATTCAGTTAACATTTCGCGCTAAGTAACTATAGTACTTCTGTTTTTTTAGCCACTGAAAAAATGTGGTATTAGTGACTTATTGACTTTATTCACTTGATTTATTGCTAAAACGGAAAGGGATATTTAGAGAGCTAGCATGAGCGGCGAGCGAAACTAGTACGGATACACATCCGTTGCATGCGTTTTTGACATCACAACGCCTGATATACGTCGGCGGCGGCGTAAACTGGCGTACACACGCCAGTTCACGCCGTCACCGACGTATATCAGGCGTTGTGATGTCAAAAACGCATGCATCGTGAGACATACGAAAGTTGTACAAAAAATACCATAATACACTATTAGTAAATAGTAATCAGCAATATATTTTATGTTATTATGTGCTTCACTTGCCTCGCGTGCATGCCGTCTAAATATCCCCACTTTATTTATCACCTTATGCCTGCTATTTATTCAAAAATAAAATGCTTGGTGAGCGACTTTCTTCTCTTGAAACCAGCTGCTGCAGTATTAGAAGTATCGGCTTCATAGTGGAAAAAGTACTCCGCAAGTTAATTCGAGCGTATGCAAAATTACTTTATATCAAACGGGAATTCTTCATAAAACAATATAGTTATTTACTAATTTTTATATGATTTCTCACATCGTCTCCGTTACGTATCGTATAACTTTTCTTAGCAGTACAATAATCAAAAAAGTATCTTGATTGAGGTCTTGCAAGAATTTTAGACTGAATTTTAAACTGAAAGCTGAGGGTTTATTGCAAACAAATCACAAAAAAAAAATTAAATTGAGACAAAATTAAACAAAAAAACATAATTGAATAGATGAGGCTGTTACTTGGTGAAGATCCATATTAATGCGATGTAAAATAAAACAAAACAATTAATTTGTTTAATCTTCACTATATAAAACGTATATTAACTAAACGTTTACAAAAATGTGACGCGTTTCGCTAACACTGTAGCTTTATCAAACGACGATGGTATAATGAATATTCTTCAAATGAAATGAGTATATGCACATAAATTTAGTAATTACAGATATATAAAGAGAGAAACGATAAGCTGTTTAACAAAGAAAGGAAGAGATTAGGCATTCAAACACAATAATCACATGGAAAAAGCCTAATTAAATAAGTTTAGTAAAGGAGAACTATTTATATCTAGTTGGTCATTCAGTAAATTCCCAGACATTTTATTTTTATTTATTTCCACGGCGTCTAAGAGGTCTAATTTATGCGATTTATTTTGTACATGTAAGATTTCAAACTCCGGATCGAATGAATGGTTTTTGGATAATAAGTGATTTGAGTAATTAGAATCTAGTTTTTTGTTATCATAACTACGTTTATGTTCTGAAATTCTAGTTTTGAAATTTCTGAAAGTTCTACCAATATAATTTTTTTCACAATTGCTACCATTTGTTGATAACTTACTTACGTTCCAGAGGGTTAACCCTGTAATTCATGCTGATATTATGGTATTATTAAATGTCTGTTTAAATCAAAATTATTTTCATTTTAACGGGGAAATTTACAGTAGTAATGATGGTTTGATTATGGGTAACCCCCTCAGTCCGCTACTAGCTGAAGTTTTTATGGACAATATTGAAAAATTAATTCATAAACACCCTATGAGTAACAAATTCATTTACTGGCAACGATATCTGGATGATATTTTAGCCAGCTTTACTGGTACCACTAGACAATTAGATAGTTTCGTAACATATATAAATACAATCCATAGTAATATCAAATTAACCGTAGAAATTGAACAAAATAACTCTATCAACTTTTTAGACCTTACTATTTCAAAAATAAATAATAAACATGATTTTTCCATATTTAATAAACCATCACATACTGATATAACAATTCGTAATACTTCAGTCCACCCATATAAACATAAAATAGCAGCTTACAATAGTATGATACACAGACTTTTAATAATTCCTTTAACGACTAATAATCACAACAAAGAATTAAATATTATTAAACAAATAGCTGTCAATAATAACTATGACCCAAATTAAATTGATTATATTACAGCTAAGAAAATGTACAAGGAAACGTTAGAACAAGTATTTCCTTCTGATAAGAGTAAAAATAATAATAATCAATTTAAAAGTTTAACGTACATAGCAAAACCTAAAATTAAAATTAAAAAATGTTAGAAACATCAGACCTAAATACATGCTTTAAAACAGACAACAATTTAGCAAGGTTCATTAAAAACAATAAATCCAAATCTTCACAAGTTAATAAATCAGGGGTATATAAATTAAAATGTGGTAGTAATTGTGACAAAATTTATATTGGTAGAACTTTCTCAGAAATTTCAAAACTAGAATTACAGAACATGAACGTAGTTCTGATAACAAAAAACTAGATTCTAATTACTCAAATCACTTATTATCTGAAAACCATTCATTCGATCCGGAGTTTGAAATCTTACATGTACAAAATAAATCGTATAAATTAGACCTCTTAGAAACCCTGGAAATAAATAAAAATAAAAAGTCTGGGAATTTACTGAATGACCAACTAGATATAAATAGTTCTGCTTTACTAAACTTATTTAATTAGGCTTTTTCCATGTGATTATTGTGTTTGAATGCCTAATCTCTTCCTTTCTCTGTTAAACAGCTTATAGTTTCTTTCTTTATATACCTGTAATTACTAAATTTATGTGCATACACTCATTTCATTTGAAGAATATTCATTATACCATCGTCGTTTGATAAAGCTACAGTGTTAGCGAAACTCGTGACGTTTTTTGTAAACGTTTAGTATATATACGTTTTATATAGTGAAGATTAAACAAATTATTTGTTTTGTTTTCTTTTACATCGTAAAAAGTATAATAATATAAAACATTATAGCTCTGATTATATTTTGAAATTACTGCTTTAATTTTTTTAAGGTACTTAGTATATGGTAAATTTATATTGAATACAGATAAACCTTCATTGTTGTACTAATTAAGGTACTAACAGTTTAGCTTTATCTAAAATTATAGATCGAATATTCCCATCTTGGATGCAGTGGTTTTCTATAATATGTATTAACAGAAATTGTAATAATAACAGTGGATGTAAGAATATATTTTAATTACTGTGAACACGTTAACTCCACATTCGGGCTATCGAAAATTTAATCTGAAACTATGTTGTATAAATACGAAATGGTATCAGTTTATATCTGTTTTCAGCATTTCCATCTATTCATTATATGTGTGTCATTAGTATTTTTCTTCCTTCTCATTTATACATTTAACTTTACTTATTTTGTCTGTTCAAATTTGTAAGTGTCTTTTAGGTAATTTATATTAATGTATTAATTCTATGCGTAGTAAGTTCCTATATTATTTTCTAGGATATGAAAGGACTATATTTAAGGATACTATTTTATGCAAAATCATTTATAAGAATTAGAAAATAGAAGTAGAATTTGTTTTCTATGTGTATGTATCCGATACTAAATAGTCACGATCTCTTTCATTTCTGTATTCAGCATTTTACGTAGTATATTTCCTATTGAATTTATTTATTGTATTTAGTTAATGTGTTCGAATTGCATATAGTGTTATTGTTTATCGTAATGATTGAAATGTTTGTTTGTTTGTTATTATGCTATTATTTGTAACCTGCCTGAGTTATTTGAAAGTTTTACATAGGTTTTATAGGTTTTTGTTTGTAAGTACTGCATACACTTAAATGATTAGTATGTATAATAATCACAATAATAATAATAACATAAACTTGTCTATAAAATAATAGCTGTCTTAATATCAAATAAGATCGAGGAACACATCACTACGAGCACCATCCTAACAGAAGAACAAAAAGGTTGTAGAAAATACAGCAAACGATGCTAAGAACACAGCATGATTATGAAACAAGTAGAAAAATATGAGAAGTTGTGGACGATGGATGATTAATTGAGTAAATTTTAGGGGTATTTGCAATGTTTTGTTGGATTTAGGTAATCCAACGACGTTTCGGCAGTCAAAATACTGCCGTCTTCCAGGGTAGCCCTGAGAAGGGCCAGTTCTTGTCACACTTTTGATTGACATACATGTCTTCCCAATTTTTTGATTTCGTGTGATCATTAATACGAAGAACTTCATAGTAAAAATGAAAGACCTAAAACCAGAGGAACAGGATAAATTGGTTAACTTTGCTGTCACTAGTCTATTCACGAATCTACCAACGCAACTTACCCTAGCAATAGTAGAAGACAGACTGTCCAGAGATTCCACATTAGAAAAAAGAGTGAATGCCATCATAAACTTCTGTCCGTTTGTGTAAATACAACATATGCTCAGGTGGAAGATAAATTCTATCAACAGTAATTTGGCATGGTAATGGGCTCTCCTCTATCACCTATACTAAGTAATATATATATGACAAACTTTTAACATGCTAAAAATACATATGCTCTACAGACAAAAATGTAGCTCAGATATGTGCTAGATGATACTGTCGTCGTATGGACACATGGAGAAGAAGAGGTAAATGGGCTCCTTGAACAACTCAATAATATATAAGAATCCATCAAATTCACTACGAAAGTGGAAAAAGAAAACAAGATTCCATTCCTGGAGGTCCTAGTACGTAAAAACACAGACGGCACAGTCACAACTAAAGTATATAGAAAGTCGACTAACACAGGACACTATCCCCACAATATTAAAGTTGGAGTAGTCTGATGCTTATACAACAGAGCGAACAACATCCATAGAGGATTCATTGAATATCCCGCACGGTCTTCGTTCTTCAGATTTTTTTTTTATAACGGGTGTAGTGGATCGTGACCGAAACAAGTGGTCAGTCTGAACCGCTCTATTTTCATCATCCCGGGACCGTCAATCAGACATACTTCTCGAATGATGGGACTGTCTTTCCTTTTCGCTTGTGCCTTTCTTTTTCCTTGCCTCTCCCCTCCCTCGTGGTGTTCGAGGATTAGGATTTCGGGAATTTTGCTTTTGATCTTCTGGTCTTCTGAAGTTTGGAGTTTACTAATTTTTTCCAACTTCCGCTTCCTTTGTTTTTAAAATTGCGCTTGCTAGTTCCTTCACGATGTCCCAGGCCACTTTATATTGAGTGACAACCGCCGTGAAGTTAGTTACCGTCAGTTCTTCTCCAAATTTAGAGAAAGCCTGTCGTCTCTCTGCTCTCCATCTAATGCAGGAGAAAAAAGTGTTCTCCCGTGAGATTTGTTCAACGTAGTAGCCAGTCATGTCAAAACTGTCCGTGCCTCGTTAATATCTGGCACATATAGTAATCTATATTTCCGTGTCTGCAGTCAAACCATGTCTTTACATTGGGTATAAGCATTTTGGCCCACTGCCCTACTGCTCAGTTTTTTTTCCTACTCCTCCTGTCACTCGTTAATAATAGATTTTCTTTTTGACGCTGCCCAGATCTTGGCGTCGTTTTTCTGTGAGGAATAAGTTATAACGCCTTTGCCGACACCGTCCTATATGTGCACAGACACCTAAGCAGGAACTTTCTTTGAGTTTTCTCTAGCAATTGTCGGTACGTCTTCTTCTGAAGTGCACTATACCATACTGGTGCTTCGTATAATAACGCCAATGACATGACACTATACATTTCTTCAGATTTAAATCCTCTAGATTTTTTTCTTTGGGTATATTTAAAATCCGTGGTTTATGCTAGACTACCGCGTAATCTGGACGAGTTACGGCAGACAATAATTAAGGAAGTGCAATTAATTCTTAAGGAGTCATTCAAGAATTTGTTCACAGACTTGCATATTGTCAAGAAGTGAACGGTCATTATTTCGAAAACTTTCTTAACTGATATTATTTTTTGCGTTGTTTTTCTTGTTCTCAGTAAAATTTGCATTATTAGATTTAATTAAATATATTAGTTGTTGTTGAACAAAAGGGTGCCAAACCTTATTATTCCTGAACTCCCAGATCAGAGCTCTATTGAAATTCGTAAAAATATACAGGTTGTTTCATTTAAAATAAAAAAGTTAACATCGTTCCTGGCTAAACCGTGAATCTGATTCGAATATAAATATACTCATTGAATCCACGATTTGCATTTAATTAATTGTGGAAAGTCTTATTAGAATCTAAGTGGCCATATCAGAAATATTCGAATGGATCCATATATTTGCCTAACCCTGTATAGTGATTTAACGTACATCCAAATTAAGAAAAATATAAAGCTTCATGGCAAACATTACTTTCATATGGCGAGAGAGAATATAAGTGTTGCTGACAGTTACAAAAGGCTAGAAAGTGCACAATTTTTCCCAGAGACCGAACGTTTCATCTCAGCAGTACAAGATCAAGTAATACAAGAAATTATAGGAAATATATCATTAAAGATACAAACATTCAGAAGGATAGCTGCAGGAAATGCAATTTACACCCAGAAGTCGTAGACCATATTACTGCGGGATATAAAATATTAGCAGGAACGGAATATGTTAGTAGATATAATAATGCAGCTAAAATATTACACGAAGCAATAGCACGAAAATACAACCTCATTAAATAACACTTCTGCATCCTATTATAAATATTCACCTAAAATTCTTGAAAACCAGACATGCAAATTCTATTAGAATATCACACGACATACAGATTGACAAATTTCAACAAATAGATCGACACCGTACTTCAGAATAAAGTGGATCACATCATCCCATACTTAATAGACATAGCTGTACCAGCAGACAATAATATTAACACCAAATATTCAGACAAAACACGGAAGATTGAAGTTCAGTGTATCCAGAAACAAAAAGAATGCTAGTATATAATATCCTTCATTATATCAGTTAGCGGAATCACGCTCCATCAGTTCTCTAAGGGTCCCAAATTATTATAATTACTATCCAAAATCTACGAATTAATGAAGCAATGAATAAAACTGAACACTTGTAGTAGAGTACGTAAATTTTTACAATTAGAATCACTGATTAAACACCCCATATAGACTTTTATAATCTCAAGAATCATAAAAAAACAAAAACAATAAATAAAATAAAATATAAATCAAATATAAGTACTTATAAACAAGGGGCTAAGTGTATCTTACAGTTTGATTGAAAGTTGATTACTTGTTATATACAAGAGTTATTCAATTGTAAATTAAAAAAATTAATAATACTTTGCACAATTTAAATTAATATTCTTGTTATTTAATAATTCGTATTTGACCAATATTTTCAAAAAAGAAGCCTTTATTGCAAAATTAATTTATGTTTTGAGGATAATCCGATGAAAAATTCTGATGTTTGGTATGAAAACAATTCTTTTGCGTATAATTGGTTAATCGAATACATCTAAAATTTCTTTATATGAGGAAGTACAGAAAATAACGAGGTTGGTGCTGTAGTACATAAATGAAATATTTATTTAGAAAACTTCAACAATTATCCTTCAAAGTACTCTCCATTCTGTGTAATACACTTGTCTCATCGTTTTGTCCACTTGTCATAAACATCTGAGAAACCATTTTTTGAGAGTCTATTTCTAAATTCGATACAAATTTTCGACCTCTTTTGACTTCAGGAAACAAATGGAAGTCACATAGAACAAGGCCAGATGAGTAGGGAGGGTGAACCACAATTCCCACCCCAATTCTTCGTGTTCTTCCCAAGTGTTCGTTGACAAATCGCTGATCTGTGGGCAGGAGCATTGTCGTGATGCAGAAACCAACCATTGTCTGGATAAACCGGCTGTTTTTTCTTTAATTTTGTCTTTAGAGTTCCTCGAAGTACATTAGAATAGTACTCTCCAGTTACTGTATGTTCTCTAGGTACAATGGGATCATAAATAACACTCCATTTATAAAAAGAAATTGAGTGCATTACTTTACAGGCTTTGCATACTTTGAGACTTTAATTCAGGGTGGTAATGATAAACCAATTCACGTCACATGTAACCACATTGTTTAAAAACTGTGGGTCGATTGGCTTTTTGCTCATCGGTCATCACATTTGGAATGCCACATTTGCCATGACCTTTTGGTACCCTAAATCTACATGAATAATTTTTTGAGTGGAACCATAAGACATATTAACAATGTCAGAAATTCGATATATGCCAATCCGACGATTATTTTGGATCAAGTCGTTAATTTCTGCAATTTTTGGATCAATCCATGCAGTTGGTGATCGCTCGCGTCGAGGTTCATCTTCACTGATTCACAACCGTCTTTGAATGTCTTATGCCACTCAAACAGTCTACATTGTGATAAACTATCATCTGGGCATGCAGTTTTAATCATTTCAAAAGTTTCAGTTAGAGTTTTACTCAACAGAACACAAAATTTCATCGCATTCCTTAGCTTCACTCTCATATTTTCGATGGGTACGTCAAACACCGCCAATTAATTTAGTAATTAATTTGTAATAAACGTCAAAAGTTTAATTAAAGCCTACTTGAGTTTAAGTACTTTAGAGATGAGGGTTTCGTGTTCTATTCTTTGTGTTATAAAATTCTAGTTGTCATTGATGTTATAGCACCAGTCTCGTTATATTGTGATATACCCTTGTACATACTTCTAAATCGCATTTTTTGCTCAACTGCTATGAATATATACTCTACTACTAAACGATTTCCGAATTTGTGACTTTTACTCTTGCTTAAATAATTTATGTTTATTTCCTGAATTATTAAATAACTCTTGTATTTGTTTTTAATTTCGTAGTACCGTCTTCTAGTAGATTTTGTTTTCCGTCTGTATTTGCTATGATCACTTGATCATCGTTTATGAAAATGAACACTCACTTCAGTTATAATTGCACGTTTTTGCAATGTTTCAGGTAAGGTGGACGAGAAAGCAACCCAATTGCATGCGATAGCTTCACTGAAGGTGCTCCTGGACGCGACGAAACCGCATAACGGAGCAGCAACGAGCTCGGCTGCGAACCACGTCAACGCCGCCAAACAAGAAACGATGCTGGCGCCATCTAGCATTCCCGATATGCCAAATGGCGTCGCAAATGCTCTCACCGAGGGCATCAATTTGGATGCGGTGAGTAATCTCTTTTTGTTTTAAAATTATCGTTTGCCAATGTTAAAAGAAAGTTTCTGTTTTTAACAAAGTAATTTGAATTTTGGTAAAATTTTACCAAATCTTGTATAAAACAAAAACATTTTTAATAATATAAAATATTATTCAAAATCGGGTGTGGAGAACGCAATCTAAGTTCATATTTGTGTGAAAGTATCTCCCCAGATACACAGACACGTTGTGATGTCGGTCCAGCTAGCTACTGGCAGGGTCGTCATGCGATGTCTCCTGGTCCTCATTATGGCTTCATCTCCGAGGCGGACTCATTAGAGGCCGGTTTTATTGGTAAAATAAATAATACACTCGGAAAAAATACAAACAACATTTAATAAATATGTAACAATAACATTACATGTTACGATGTTCACATGTACAATATCGATTAGATCAGATTTACAAGACTGATTCGTTCTCCTCTGTCTTCAGTATATATACAATGTTTACTTACATAATAACCTACTTACTTAGTGTTATGTTAACCTAGTTACATAACTAAACTATAATGCGAAGATGCAGTAATTAATGAGGATGTGTTTAATTAAATAAGTGTTACATTGAATATGTATGGGTGTCCTATTTTGGTTATTACAACGTGTTTCATCTTACTACAGAATCATCAACTGAAGAGATACTTTAACTGTAATGACACTCTTACCATATTACAAAAGTTATTACGACAGAGTGTAGCTACTAATTGACTGTCAACATCACGAACGCCAAAACAACCATCGCTGTCTTCATAATAAGTGCATTCGTTTTCGGTCGTGTCCGATATAGAGTAGAGAAACGTTAATATCTTCTTCAAGTTGCGGTTGTAGCCGTCAGGTGGAAACGGCTGGCTTGGTTTTGCAGTTGTTATGAAACCAGTGATGGTTGTTTTGGCGTTCTTGATATTGACAAGAGTCAATGAGCAGCAGTGAATGTTCTTCTGTAATGTTCTTCTTTTGTAATAGGGTAAAAGTGTTATTACTGTTAAAGTATCTCTCCGGTGGTGCGGACTGAGGCTTCTGTAGTAAGATGACACATGTGTCTGTGTATCTGGAGAGATACTTTCACACCAATATAAACTTGCATTGTGTTTTCCATAACCGATTTTTAATAATATTTTATATTATTAAAGATGTTTTGTTTGTGTTTTTGATTTATATAATATTACTTTAATGTCAATATATGTGAAAATATCAGCAACAATTCATAATCGAGGCCTTCGAAAAAGTGGTGAGCGTGTCAAGAAAACCAAGTTTTCTATATTTTTTTATTATTGAGTTAAACTAAAATTACGATCATTTTCTTGCATTAGTACGTATCCAAGAATAAGTCTTCTAAGTTTTGGTGGTTATTTTGTTAAGTTTGTTTATAATTATTTTTACTAATGGATCTCATACATCACTAGAACAAATAAGCAATGTATTAGAAGTTGCTTTCCATCTTTGTTTTGTTATGGGAAAAGATAACTGATTTAAAATGTTCAACACTTGTGATATTCCGTATTTAATAAAGTGAGAATCCATACTATACTTTATAACAATACTACTTCATTTAGATTAACGTTCGTTGAGGGCCTAAAAATTCAAGAATTTTCGCAATAATACTTGAATTTTGTTAGAAATTACAAAAACTGTCTGTCCGTTATTTTCAAAAAAGTATATAGCTATTATGCCTCTGGATGATATTGCTGCCCAAACAGTAGCTTTAGGGCTATGTAATGGAATTTTATGTTTCTCCCGGGGATTTTCTTGCGACCAATAACGAGTATTTTGCTTGTTGATATAGCCATGCACATGAAAATGTGCCTCATTAGAGAAGAAAATTCTTTGAAAGCCGTCAAATATTTCTAACATTTAGTTGGCAAACGTCAATCTTATGGATAATCTGTTTCATTTAAATCTTGCACCAACTGAGTTTTAAAAGTACGTAATTTCAAATATTTTTCTAATACCTATGCGAAAAATAGTAGACCGATGTAACTGCATACTGCTGGTGTGAGTCTTGTGTCACTGCGTCACGAAGACGGTCAATGATTTCATTAGTGCCCAAACTTCGCCGGAGTCTTGGAGGGCGAATATTTACAGTCGAACCAGTTTCGTTTAATTTCTGTACCCAGGACTTGATTAGATTGGTACTAGATGCTTCATTGACATTGAGAAGAGCATAAATACTACGTACACAAAGCGTACATTGATGGGCATCAAATTGTGCTATTCTGGCAAATGTCAATTTTAACATTAAATTTCCAAGGCTTGCTTTATTTATTGTAAAAAAAACAGTCAATTATAACGGGTCATTGGCAACACTGTCTCCTGTGACAGCCGATTTGACAGTTCTCAGTTGTTTTGGGGTTAGTTTGGTTTGGCAATTCATCATGAATAGACTCACACCGGAGCAACGTTTACAAATTTTTCAAATTTATTTGGAAAAACATGGCTCAATTCCAAAAAAGACTCATAGGGCATTACGTGCATTTCATGGTGCTTATAATCGTCCATCAGAGCGATTAATTGGAGGATCTATGGATCGTTTTCGCAATACGTTTACTCTAAAGGATAATACGCATCCCGTAAGACATCGTAGAGTGTGCTCACACAAGCGATCGATGGTGCGCAGCGTAGTGTTGATGCTAATCCAAAAGCGTCAATTCGTCGTCGTGCTCAAAAATTAAACTTGTGTGGATCCACTCTATGGAAAATTATCTGTAAAGATCTTGGTTTACGTGCTTACAAGATTCAACTTTTACAAGAATTGAAGCCACACGATCATCGTTCGCGCCGTAGATTTGGTGAATGGGCCTAATGAAACATTGCTGTTAATCCACAATTTCATTTGAAAATTTTAAAATTAATTTTGTTCAGTGATGAAGCACACCTTTGGTTAAATGGCTATGTCAATAAGCAGAATTGCCGCATTTGGAGCGATGATAATCCACAAGCCATTGTTGAAACACTATTATATCCAGAATAAGTCGCCGTTTGGTGCATGTTATGGGCCGGTGGAATCATTGGTCCACATATTTTCAAAAACGATAATGGTCAGAGCGTTACAGTGAGCGTTACGGTGAGCGATATAGAGACATGATTATTATCTTTTATCTTTATTATCTTTTTCTCATTAGATTATTTTCTCTGGGGATATGTAAAGTCGCATGTCTACGTCAATAAACTAGAATCAATTCAGCATTTGGAAGCCAACATTCGACACGTTATTGCCGAAATACAGCCTGATTTACTGCGAAGAGTATGTGAAAATTGGACCTACAGATCACCATGCACGCGCTAGCCGCAGTGGCTACATATTAAAAACATTTTTCTGTATTTTATTTAAATTTAAAGTCCTCCGCCTCTAAAGAAAACACCCTGTATCTCACCAGTCTTTAAAGCTACAGATAAGACAAAGGTGAAAAACTCTCTGACACTTTGTATTATAATAAATTTACTAATTTAAATATACCTAAGAAATTTGAGTACATTAATACAAAGGTATTTTTAATAATATAAAATATTATTAAAAATCTGGTGTGAAGAACACAAATACAGGTTCACTATTAATATTTTTGTGAACGTGTCCGAAAATATCTCTCCCCAGAGACGTAGATACGTATTTCACCTTTCTACAGGCTCATCGGTACGCCCCTGCTGGAGAAAGAATATTTCCAGACACATTCACAAAAAAGAACCACATCACCACATCACAGGAATTATCCAGACCGGGCGTAGAAGTAAATTCATTAATTTCGAACACGTTCACAAAAATATTAATAGTGAACCTGTACTTGTGTTCTTCACACCAGATTTTTAATAATAATAATAATAATAATATTTATTCATTTTAGGCACAAACTTAGTGTATATGAGTCGTCACAATAAAAGAAAATACAACAATAAAGGACCAAACTGCCATTAGTCATACAAAAAAATTACCTAATACTTAAAGAAATATATCACGTATATCACAAAAAAAAACAAACATTAAAATAAACGAACAAGTTCATATAGATTCAGGAACATGTATGCATATGAAGTCTGTAAACCATTTGCTTACTATTCCTCCAGGAAATCTTTAACTGAGTAGTAACACTTACATAGGAGATGCTGCTTCACAGTTGATTTAAACTTTCCCATGTCACGCACATCTTTTATATCTGATGGAAGTTTATTATATACAATCTGACCCGCATATGCCGGTGATTTTTCAAAGCTCGCCGTTCTATGGCGATCAGTTCGCAACAAGTGCCCATAACGTGTCGGATAATTATGTGCCCCACAATTCTGGCTGTCTAAATTGCCCCTTATGTATTCAATACACTTGTATATGTATATACATGGCAACGTTCATATTCGGCCTCTCCCAAAAATCGGTCTGCAAGATTCGTCACTACGCAAATTAAAAATTAACAGCAAAATACGTTTCTGCTGTACAAAAACAAGTTTGCAATTTACAGAATTACCCCACAGAACAGTATTATAAGAGAGAACCCAATACACCAAAGCATAGTACACATCTATCAAATAATTTTTGTAAAGACTGGATTTCAATTTAAGTATTGCGTAGTAGGCACTATTAAGTCTACCACACACATAGTCCACGTGCTCGCACCAGGTCAAATGCTCGTCGATGAATACACGCAAGAACTTTATGTTCTCAAGAACACTCAGTTTATCACCATTAGGGAAAGCAAAACTATCACTTATTATACCTTTTCGTTTGTAAAATTTAACAAATGCACATTTACTAATGTTTAACAAAAGACAGTTTGTGAAGCACCACTCACTAAAAGCTGTCAAGATTTGCTGTACTTTAGATAACAGATCCCCTTCATTATCAGAAATCACGAGCATTGAAGTGTCATCAGCAAACATTACCAGTCCATCTGGATTAACATGTCTAGGTAAGCAGTTTATAAACATTATAAACAATAACGGCCCAAGCACTGATCCCTGCGGAACTCCAAGCTCAACACAGTATTCTCTTGATGTCACATAATACTTTATATTATTTATATATTTTATATTATTAAAAATACCTTTGTATTATACAAAACTGGTGGGGTTTACCTACTCATGTATGTTTCAATTATTCTGAGTATTAATACGTTAAAAACGTATTACGCGTTTGTAATAAAGGAAACAGACACGCATTATACACATCTATATCTGTACACATGAACATACACCTATTTTCCAACATTTACTTCTGTCAAAGACACATTTTTCTGTCACAACAATAGAAGTTTGATAGAACGCCTCGCCTCATAAGTATAGCAAATTTTGTCTTATCAGGTGGCATGAGAGAAAATCGCTATTTTCGCCATAGTTTTTTTTATTCGTCAGATGTCACTAGATTATCTGGTCCCAGCAGATAAGACAAATTTTGCTATACCTAAGAGGCGAGGTGTTCCATCAAACTTTACTTCGCTAGCCAAACTAACGAAGTCTATTGTAGTGACAAAAATACTTGTCTTTGGCAGAAGTACATATTGATATATTGATAAATACAAGGTGTATGTCGATGTGTACATATACAGATGTGTATAATGCATGTTTGTTTCATTTGTAATTTCAATAGTTTTGTTCTGAAAGAATACAACTTTTTCTTTTCTTGAACATTCTATACGATAAGGCGTAAAGTACACTATTCGAAGTAAATGTTTCTCTCTCAAAATTATATTAGCACAAACAGTTAAAAATTATTCAGGGCAGATGGTTTTAAAATGATCGTACTAGGTACTCGTATTATGTCACTTAAGCGAACCGAATATTTAAAACGAACATAAATGAAAAATTTAGTTCACCACTTTACTTCCTGTGTTGGTTGCTTCTGGGTCAAGCAGGATTGAATCTATACATAGTATGACCGACGCTCACTTTCATTCGAAGGCCGACTGTGCTGATATTTTCAGTTTATGCAGGAAATTAAACATCACGAGATATCATACGCTGAATGCTGTACAATGTCACTTCGTCGATATAAACGACGTTATCAAGATTTCATTTTTTATAAGCACAAATTTAGACAGAGGATAATATTCTCTTTAATGCGCTAGTTTATTTAACTGTTTGTTTTTCATTTTCTTTCAAACAGAAGAATTAAAAGAAGTAGTAGAGAAATTGGTACACTTACTAATAATTTCACATGAGACATAAAATGAAATGAAATAAAAATTAAAACGAAAATAAATTGTCTGTTGGAAACAGAGTACCATTCTTGTGGAAGAGATTTATTGCATCTGGAAGTTCGGTTCAATTTCATTCTCCAGATTTACCTTCTTTTTTTAACTAGTATCGTTTGAGTAATAATAACAATAATGGCTTATTAAGTGCCAAGGCACAAAGAAAATATAGCGCATGAATAACAAATCAATAAAAAAAAATAAAGAAATTAACAAAGCAAGAAATTACTACGAATGTAGTTTATTATAGGAATTTAAGAAAATTAGAATAAATTAAAATGAAAATAAAAAAACATAGATTGTTGTTGTAATCCTCAAATCCAAATGTTATAAAAGTAACGGGTTTCTGAGCAGGGGCAATATGTTTTTAAAACGTCATGTTATTAATCATATTTAAAATGGTAGAAGTGTCACTAGCTGCCATTTGTGTTTACTTTTCTTTGACAATTCATCATGGCATGTTATTATCCATAAATTTTATAAAAGTAATCGTTCTTTTGTTCAAACTCAATGTGACCTTTGCGAAGATTGTGGTCCACATAATCGTCCTTCTGTGCTTGCTATTCGACGAATCGCTGAAAAATTCGAAACTAATTTCACTTTACACTATATCAGAACACCAACAAGACAACGAAATGCAAGAAACCAAGAAAATATTGACACTGTAAGTGCCAGTGTTACAAAAGATGCAAATCGGTCGATTAATCGACGTTCTCAAGAACTTGGCCATTTGTAAAGGTACTATGCCCTAGGTATGCAGAATCGCCATATAAGGTGGGTAGGATGGATCGTCCATGTAAGGTCCTATGTGCCTGGAGGATCGGCATGTAATGTGGGCCGTTTGGGCGGCCACATTGTGTTGCAGGTTCGAGGCGGAATAAAGAACTAAATGATACACACTCGAAGTTCGGGTAACATTCTATTATTAACTCGACGCTTACAAACTGAATAACAATATTATTTACAAGATGTACATATTATACTTGGTTCAACTCAGACAGGGCAGAACGTGGTTATTAAGATGTAACACAGTTCGCACCACTGACTGGCTGTCACTCTCTATGACTTAAACTATCGTCTATATATACTAGAGAAGATCCTTGTCTTACTTATAATTTGTTTCTAGAACAAATGTATAACCCTGATGCGTAGTCTTTGTGTATGCAACAAATACGGAGTAAGGTCGTGTTTAGATAACACGTTAATGTTTTGTATTAAAAGCGAGGCTGTCGCCTTGCAAAGTGTTACGAATACACATGACCGTATATCGAGTTATTACACCTGCGCCCTTGGGGAAAAAGGAAAACCTACATAATATGTTTGGTTTTTCTTTTATCAAGAATCTCTCTATCTATTTACTTTCCTTATTTGAAAATATGGTAAACATTACAATAATATGACATGTATTATTTAAACCTTATAAGGTTTTGTACAATAAATTTGCTAAAATTAAAATGACTTGAAACCTGTTACAATTTTAAAGCGAAATCGTTATCAAATATCACATAATAACAAGTACATAGTAAATCTTAAATTGTAAAAATGATAAATATTCTAATATAAGTAGTAATAATAAATATATAATAAATAAATATATAATATAAATCGTAAAAGCTTTAAATAGTAAATGCTAAATTTTGAAAGGTAATGCCAAATAGTAAGTTTTCCATTGTTGATGATAAAAAATAATAATAATTGGGCCGTTGTACACTGTCTCAATGTTGTTAATCTGTTCGCTTTCTTAAATTTTATTTCTATATCATGTGTAACTTATATAGAATAATTGCCTTATTTCGCAGCTTGCCATTCTTGTCTTTTTGTTTTTCGCGTTTGGTTCTTGTTTCCGATTCCTCGTGATTGATCTTGTGGTTTCAATTCTTGTGCTTGATTGTTTGTTTCCAATTCCTTGTGCTCCCTTTTTAACCATACTTATTTTAACATAAATCGACTCTCTGTTTTTCTATTTCCCTCCATGGAAAAAATTACTTTGGAAATCACTCTTTCGTGTATTTCCCTTGACAACACTTATTTCGTGTCTGTCATGTTCCTGCGCAGAAATATTCTTGTGAAGCTTATTCTGACTACAGTAAGGTGGCACGTGCTGCTGATCCCTTATACTGTAAGCCTTTTCTTCAATACAGAAAAACTAGAGACCAGTTAACAAAACACACTTTTGTTATAACTGTTTTCTCTTAAAAAAAAATTCTGAGAGCGTTTTCCGTCGTGTCAGACCATTTCCTGGAAGCGCGTGCTTGCTTCCTCACGACCTAGGGGCGAATTGGAGTTTTGCTTGCCTTTCTTCTACTCTTGAAGCTCGTCTGATTCGGTTGGTTTTCGTTTTTCGCCAGTTCCATACCTCTAAGATGATCAGTCCCGAGATTGGTGGAAACTGTATCTGCTGTCGGTCTCGTAAAGGTACAATCGATAGGTCTCTGTCGTCTATTGAGCTCCTGACGTGATAAGGATAGTATCGGTTGTCCCGTTATTAACCATTACATCATTGGAATCAACTTCTAAGGCGTTTGTGACAAAATTTTTCGGAATTCTTACAAATAAAATTAATATACTACTCCTCGTATATTGATTTCTTTTATTAATTTAATATTATTCTCTTTTGTTTGCGAAAAAATTTTTTTTGAATATGTCAGCAATAACTTCTGTTCAATGTCACTATGCAATCGTTTACAAAATAAACAATGCCCGTGCGTTTTCTGTCGCACTTGACCTTGTATACTGACTAGTAAGTACATACATATCGATGTTTATTAGTTCGCGATAAGTTTAAAATACACATGTTATTGCTTATACTTTAGTTTATAAACAATATGAAATATAACACTCATTAAGCGGCGCCTATTTAAAAAACTACAAGCGTGTGCATTTTGTATATGCTTTGAACGTAAATGAACCTGTGAGAAAAAAAATATATAACATATTTTTTCTCTGTTTTATGTAGGCGTCTTTCTTTAAAAAAATATATTTAAACTTCTGCGTTAATAACAAAATTGGACAGGTTTAATTTCTCGGCCATGATGTAGTATTTCTAAATTACATCGTATCAACATGTCTGACCTTTAAATATAGAATACACTGCTACGCTGCATTATGCTTGCGTAGGTAGGAATAAATAATACACATATTGTGCATGTATGCATTAGACTAATATTATTGTTCCTTACAATGCAAATAAACATTTCCACTATCGAAATGTATACAGTTTATATCTACGAAAGTTTTATATTGTTCATTCACTTTTTACACTTTATTTTAAAAGGAATACCTGTGTTTCTTCTTTCGTTTCTTCGTTCTTGTGAGGAGCTTCTGCTTGCTCTTGGAGATGGGGATGGAGATGATTTCCTCCATTCTTTGTCGCGTAATTGCCCATTTGTTACACTGACCTGCTAAAATTTCGGCTTTCTTCGCTGGCTCGTTCCTGGTTCCTACTATTTCCCTGCAGTCTTAAACGACTGGCAGAATGGTCTCTGTCGTAGGTAGGCAGGATCGCCATGTAAAAGGTCGTGGCAGGGCGCCATGTAAAGGTCCTATGCCCTAGGTATGCAGAATCGCCATGTAAGGTGGGTAGGATGGATCGTCCATGTAAGGTCCTATGTGCCTGGAGGATCGGCATGTAATGTGGGCCGTTTGGGCGGCCACATTGTGTTTCAGGTTCGAGGCGGAATAAAGAACTAAATGATACACACTCGAAGTTCGGGTAACATTCTATTATTAACTCGACGCTTACAAATTGAATAACAATATTATTTACAAGATGTACATATTATACTTGGTTCAACTCAGACAGGGCAGAACCTGGTTATTAAGATGTAACACAGTTCGCACCACTGACTGGCTGTCACTCTCTATGACTTAAACTATCGTCTATATATACTAGAGAAGATCCTTGTCTTACTTATAATTTGTTTCTAGAACAAATGTATAACCCTGATGCGTAGTCTTTGTGTATGCAACAAATACGGAGTAAGGTCGTGTTTAGATAACACGTTAATGTTTTGTATTAAAAGCGAGGCTGTCGCCTTGCAAAGTGTTACGCATACACATGACCGTATATCGAGTTATTACACATTCAAGGATGACAACTTGGCGTATTTTGAGAAAAGATTTGGATTTACATTCGTATAAGATTATGTTGACTCAAGAATTGAAGCTAGTTGACCATCATAAGCGTCGTGTGTTTGCTGATTGGGCTCCAGAGCAACTTGAAATTGATCGTAATTTTTCAAAAGATAATATTTTTAGATGAAGCCCATTTCTGGTTAAATGGGTTTGTTAACAAACAAAATTATTTTTGGTATGAAAATAATCTACAGCAAATTTATGAGAAGTCTTTGCATGCAGAAAAAGTTACTGTTAGTTTATGACATGGTGGACATCATCGGCTATTATTTTTCTGAAAATGCAAATAGACATACAATAACAGTGAATTGTTATGTCCCCTGGTCCTGGTCGTAGCTTCGTTTCCGAGGCACTCATTAAGACGCCGGGTTTATCGGTAGTATAAATAACTCATTCGGGACCGATATAATAACGTTTAATTTAAATAAATAACAATATCATTACAAGTTACAGTAGTCACTTGTATAACAACATTACATTACATTAATTAATGTGACCTGGTTTACATGCTTGTTTACTTAATGACATGCTAACC
This sequence comes from Melolontha melolontha, assembly GCA_935421215.2. Classification (NCBI taxonomy): domain Eukaryota; kingdom Metazoa; phylum Arthropoda; class Insecta; order Coleoptera; family Scarabaeidae; genus Melolontha; species Melolontha melolontha. Next base: position 63,692,136 of record OW285236.1, read on the forward strand.
TAAATACATGAACTCGAATGTCGAAAGATGTAGTAACTAAGAAGGATGTGTTGCGTTAAAAAAGTATTACATTGAATGTGTGAAAATAGGTGTCCTGCTTAAGTTAGCACAGAATGAATCAATTTTAATAGATTTTTTTGTGCCCAAAATTGGATGAAATTGACTTGCAAGACATGTTTTTCAAACAAGATGATGCAACACCACATTTCGCCAATGCCACTATGGAGTTATTAGGAGACAAGATTTGCGAGTCTGTAATCTCCAGAAAGGGAACAGTTAATCGGCCCCCAAGAAGTTGCGACTTAACACCTTTGAATTTCTTTTTGTGGGGATATTTGAAGTCGTCGGTCTATACCAACAAACCTCGAACTAGAGACGCTTTGAAATTGAACATCGAACGCCGCACTAATGAAATCACAGCTGATTTATTGCAAAAAGTCACCGAAAATTTGGTCAATATCCCTTATGAGACAAGCTTCAAAACGATATGCGGCACGATATATTAAAGGAGATACGTAATTAAATTAATAACTTAAGTTTAAAAACGAAATATACACAGAAATTTAAAGCGACCGTTAAATGCTGGTTGACCGTTCAATGCAGGTAGATGTCGAAAGGTCTATCGTAGTACAATAACAAAAGAAAGACTTTTGCACACGAAATACAGAAATTTTAATATTTTAAATGCGAGATATTTGTAGAAGTAATATTATTTAAAACTAAATAAAAATATGTATGCGAAGCGTAACAATACGTATATATGTAACATCCGCATCGCTAAAGTATTGTGATGGATGCTTATTACCACTTGCTGTTGCAAGAAGCATCGCTGGAACTCCTCTCTCGATCTTGATTGTGAAACCCCATTTTGATAATGCTAGAAGATGCCAGATCAGCAAAGTAAGGCGACTGCGGCACCACTAAGATTGGTTTCGCTACCAGAAATTGCTGATCTTCTAACGCTTTATGGTTAGGGATATTGTCATTATGCAATTTCCAACCAAGACGCTATTTTTGTGGTTTCAGTCATAGCACATTTTCAGCCAAACGTGTCAGAAACAGTATGTAGTACGCAGCCTTAACAGTTTCGCTCGGTGGCACCAACTCATGTTATGTGATTAACATTGTTTCCACATTTGATCTGGCAGCTCGTGACTTCTTCGGTTGTGAAGATGTTTGTTATATCCAAGTGTCTATTTGTTCCTGTGTTAGCATGCGTGCCACAAACTCAGCATATATGCGTCTCATTCCCAGTTGCTCTGTTACGATGCTCTGCTCCGAACTCTACATAATTTACACTTCGTTAACAAGCTGATGGGGGTAATCTTGCGGTCAGCACGCACAACACACCTTGGCAACCATGTACGTTTTTACGGATACTGACGGTCTCTAAATACGAAGCGAATGCTGTCCGTTTTCGATCTGTTTAAATCTGTTGTCCACAGGAAATTTCTTGAGAGCGTCAACACTTTTTGCAAAGACTGAAACGATTCTGCTGATGTTCTGCCTAGCTGAAACATGAATTTGATGGTGCATTTCCATTACGACATTTCACTGAACATATGGAATACATTATACTTAAAGCATCCATCACTTATGACGATGTAACACTATCACCCACTTGCCAGCGGGAGCTAAAGATAAACAGGGTTGCTTTAGCTCCTCAAATATGTCGGCACCGACATAATTCCGATAATTTTTTGATATTACCTCGTTTTGTATGATATTAATTTGTCCCTTTTTAACGAGAACTTATGAAAAAATGTCCAAACCGACAATGAGGTTGTACAACGCAAACTCGACTAGTTCCAAGTTAATCAGTGTTAAATAATAGTGTGGAAGCCGAATAAAAGCATTGTTAATTCGATAGCAGAAATACATTCTTAATTTTTCATTTACGATGCTTTAAAAATTTTTCGATTTCATCACAGGTTGTTTTTGTAGAAATTTTAGCTGCTAACAATAGCTGAGAAGCAGGAAAAGTATTCACACAAAAGGTACCCTCTTCCCCGGAATATTCATCAGTTAGGTTGGCACACAAGATAGTAGGAGGAAAAAATGTGATTAAAACTTCACTATCGCTTTGTAAATCATCAACATATTCGAGAGAGACTGTACTTTTCTCTAAAGAATAAAAATAATATCGTCCTTCTAAAATGACATAAAAAAATTAACACATGCTACGCATAGATACTAAAAAAAAACTTTTTGAAATATTACTATTTTATAATTGGAATATACAGGTTCCCCATATAAGACTACCCATTTTATATTTCGAATAAAATCCTTCTGAGTAAAAACATCTTTTAATACACCAATATACAAGTAATTCTTTTGGATTTATAATTAACTTAAACTTTTCTTCATTATTTAAAAATCATGTCTTCTAAATGTCCTTCATCAACTTGATTACAATTTTCAATTCTGAATGCAAAATTGTGCATCATCCGAAGCAAATCTCTATCTATTCTTGTGATTTATTCTTGAATGCGATCTTTTAGTTCCTCAATTGTTGCAGGACGACTTGCATAGACCTTTGCCTTCAAATACCCGTATAGAAAAAAATCGGATGTCGTTAAGTCGAGGGACCTAGACGGCCAAGGCAAATTTCCAAATCGCGAAATTATACAGCCGTCAAAAAATTCTCGCAGAATCCACATGGAGTTTTTGGATGTGTGAGCTGTTGTTCCATCTTGTTGGAATAACGGATAATCATTTAGTAATCTTAGTCAAATCAGTTTTGGGATGAGAAACGTTTGCAACATATTTATGTAACGCTTGGAATTTACCGTTACAGAAAGATTATTTTAATTCTCAAAAAAATAGGGACCTATGATACCAAATGATTATACACCATACCAAACAACGACTTTTGGACTACGGAAATTCTTTGCAAACAATTCGCGAGGATTTACAGCTCCCAATACCTAAAATTCGGTTTGTTACCAACGCCATCCAAATGAAAATTTGCTTCATTGGTCGTTAACAAATTGTGTATTGATTCTCGATACCAATTTAAAAATTCTTGACAAGATGTTTACTTCGCTTTGTATCTCGATGGCTAAGATGCTGTGCCATTTGGTATTTGTACCGATGAAATTTTAAATCGTTGTGAAGGATTTCGTAAAGACTTCCCTTGGATATTCGTAGAGCAAGTCATTGCCGATTAGCAGATCTGGTAGGATTTCTCGTGAAAGCAGCTCTCACTCGCTCAGTATTTACAAGCGTACGAACCGTTCTTCGACGTCCAGGTTTTTTAACGCGTGTACAGAACCATTTTCGCGCCATTAACGAACTGATGCCATAACTGTTACGTGTGTTGGCGCATTACCCCTATTATTACCACCAAACTGCCTTTGAAATACACGCCGAACTTCTTCTACTAAACTAGTTCTAATGTAAATTTCTACGGAAAACACACGTTGTTGCACTGAATAAATAATCCATACCATTGAAAAATTTTATAAAATTTGACACAACTTTGGTTGTGACACTGACGCGAATTTATGTCTAGTAACTATTCGAGTTGTTTGAGAGAGACATCTACTCGGTAGAATGTAATTTCGAAGCCTACTGAACTTGACCTATTTAGAAAAAATAATCACATACTTCGGTTAGATTTAAATCGCATATCAAAATGTGTGTGTATAATTTGGAGAAGGCTGTATAATCCCTACGTTAAAGTTAGGTTATATTAAATTTGCTGTAAAAAAAGATTATCTACCATTAAATCTCAAGAGAAGGATTATATCTTTTGGTTTATAATGAGGGTTGTAATACATTCCCTCTTTTAGTCGTCTGCGTGTCTATTAAAACAGAAGTGTACACCAAGATCATTAACGTTATGTCTCTATTAATCAAATGTTTAAATAAAACAAGCAAAAAGTAAAAAATTCCATTTCAATAAATGCTCAATTATTACCCGATGTTTGTGTATCAAATACAAAATTAAGTATGGAAATATTAATTCAATTTACGTGGGTAATATTAACTACTTCTTCTCCCGTAATTAAAACTAACCAGTTGTTATTTTTATAATGAAATTGCGAAAATTTGCCCCAACAAAACATAAAAACATGGTGAAAATATTATTGTAAGTAAGGGTATCAATTTCCTACTTTATATAGAAGAAATGAAAAACAAAAGAAGAGTGTCTCTGTTATTATTTTTACCACATGTATTATTCATTGTACGATACACTTGACGAAACAAAAATACTGCGTTGTGATTTATTTTAATAAACTAGCAATTTCCGTGGAAACCCGACATAATCGTGAGTTATTTGTCTGTGGTGTTCATTGTTGATTTATGTCCTTTTGTTATATTTCTATGGTTATACCCCTTCAATGTAGAACTTGATTTTCTCTATATGTGTTGTTGTTGTTGGTTCTGAAATGGATCGGACAAATTTACTTACTTTGTTTCTTCCACACACACACACTGAGAAAGAGAGCACATTTATACATTAACCAAACAACAACGAAAATTAAATACGAAAAAAAAATTGGACATAACTATGATAAAATTAGTAAAATTGGACAATTTCTTATTGATAAAAGAAAATACATAAGAAGAAATACATCAATGAAAATTTTTATATGACAAAAATATATATAGAAAGTAGTAACTACTATGGGTTGGAAAGTTAATTGCATTAAAAAGAATATTGTTTTATTGTAAGATAAAAAAAAAACATGATAAAATACCGCAAACTATGCAGCATATAAATAAATACAAAATAATTCCTGTTTTCCTATTTCCATAGTAGCAACCACAATCTATATATACATTATTATACATGTATTTTTCAATAATTTAAACATTATAAGTAGACTCGGCAAAGAGCGGCAAGTTTAAGCTTAATAAGGTTGGTACTCTTTTCAACAACAGCTATGTCGTGTCGGGTATTTCTGGCCTATATTAGCATAGCCATTTAATATAGAAATTATTAATAGTAGATTTTTATTGCACCAATAAACAAGTCGCAGAAGAATTTTAAAATAATATCAACTGATATAGATCACATTAATTGCGTTTTCACGAAGTAATGTAATTGTAAATATTCTTTCTACACTTCACGACGCTACTTTATTCGAATTTTTCATTGAAAAAATTCGCCCTGAAGTTTTTTCTATGAAAAATTCGAATAAAATAGCATCGTAAAGTGTAGAAAGAACATTTACAATTACATTACTTCGCGAAAAAGCAATTAATTTGTAGAACTGCCGTACTACGGGCAAGATATATACATCTGTTTCCTTTGATGTAACTCAAAGCATCCCCATAAAAGTTTCTAATTCATGCCTCAACAGCTCAGTGGTCGAGCAATGGTCCGGCAAGCCAGAGGTCGTGGGTTCTATTCCTGCTTGAGGGCGAATTTTTTCTATGAAAAATTCGAATAAAATAGCATCGTAAAGTGTAGAAAGAATACTTACGATATTGATCACAATTTGTTTGAATATTTGAGAGAAAATAAAAAAAATTACAAAGCAAATTCATAGACCTCGTATAAGATTTACTAATAGGGAACAATTATGTAAATCTATTGAAAATACCTGGGAAAACATTGTTGAAAAACCTAATTTTTTAAGAAGTCTCATTGATTCTATACCTAGACGATTAAGGACAGTAATTGATGCGAAAGACGGCTCAATTAAGTATTAGTTTATTGTGTTTTCTAAATTGTATTAAAAAATTACTTGACATTTGACTTGTCTTTCAAAAAAAACATTAATAAACACTAAGCAATATTAGAAAATTTTGACAATTTTGACAAGTTAGGTTATCTACTAGATTTAAGTTATATGTACTAAAAAGTGTTGAGAAGTACCCGACACGACGTATAGATGGCTGTTGTTGTTTGAAAAGAATGAGTATTGTAGGAAGTATGGCAAACGCCAATTAAGTTGGCGCGAGGAGGGGTAAGTTCGCGCAGGATTAAAAGTAGTGGGGAGATTTGCATTTGGTTTTACATCAAATGTCAGATAATTCTAACCTCTGAGCGTGAATCACTTTATTATCCCCTAGCAATGACATTGTGTTCCGTCAAACGTTAATAACAAATGTATTCAGACAATTACTTGAGTAGTGGGGATGGACGTTGTTAAAAACGGCTTCTGCGGACCCCCTCCCCGCGCCATCTTAATTGGCGCTTGCTATTCTAACCTCATAAAGCTTAAACTTGCCCCTCTTTGCCGAGTCTAATTATAAGGTTATTTACTAGTTACCTGTGCCGTTCCAACTACCCACCTAGCTACTTTAATTTAAATGCATTATGTTACAGAATATTGGGGTGAATGATATCTAAAAATGAATTTTATATTTAATTATTTGCTAGTATCCATTATTTGCAATGATATATTAGTACCAGAAGTACAAGATAACCTGTAATGCAATCGAGAGAATACGTGCTCCTTCGAAATCGTGTGTCGAGTTAGATGAATAGATTTGACGCTAACATCTCGTGTTCGACAGAGCGACATCGCAAGTTTAGTTGGTATTCAGATTCTGATAAATTGATCAAAGAAAATGTTATTTTATAGCATAGATGATCATCATACGAAGACTGCTAAGAATATTTTTGGAAACGATAAACTGGGTGTATTTTTTAACTTGAAACTTTCAAATACCTCGAAAAATAGGCAGTTCATGAAAAAATGTCGAGATTTAAAATTTAATAATTCAATGGAGGAAATACATTAGTGCTAGAATTAGTTCCTCTCTCTTCCTCCATCTAGGTGGGGCGGGAGTAACTTTGAAATCTTACGAACCCGTATATTTTATTACAGATTCGAATTCTAATGGAAAAAGTACATAGGATTTTCTCCAATTCGTGATAGATGGCACTGTAATCAATAAAAGTCAATTTTTTTCAATTTCTCGCACTGAGAACCTATGCATACGATTCTGCAATACGTGTGCAATAAAAAGTACGTTTTCTTTGTAAATAATCAAAATTGGTCTTTATTCATTTTAGAAATTTCGAATAACTGGGAAAATGTCAATTGCTTGTGAATAAATTACTTTTAGCGTAACCGAACAACAACGACTTGTATGTAATACCACCTTGGGCTGCTTGATTAACCTGAGTGGCCTCGCCTCTCACGCATCAGGGTGATTCGTTCATGTAAGCCCCATAGCATCTCACTTAACAGAGTGCTAGATTCCCCTCGCTTCAGCATGTTTCAATTAAAGTAAGCGCATTCGACTTCAATGCACTTATTGATCCGTGTAGACAACTGAGAAGTGTATCTTCTTGAGTTACGGCACAAGAATTTCTGATTTACTCAATCATATTTTCACGTGTTTTTGGCACTTGATTGTATTTCTTGCATTTGAGATAACCCCATAAAAAGAAATCTGGCGAAGTAAGATCTGGGGATCGGCAGGCTAATTTATTGAACCAGCTCTACTGATCCAGTGACCATTGAAATTACGATCAAGTACTTCACGAGCTACCATCGAAAAGAAAGCTGGACAATGCTGGACATCATGTTGAAACCGCATATTCTGTCGCACTTCTAAGCTAACGTCTTCAAGTAGTGCTGGCAGTTCATTTTCCAAATGATTGTATATTTTTGAGATAACCCCATAAAAAAACTCTGGCGAAGTAAGATCTGGTGATCTGGCAGGCCAATTTACTGAACCAGCTCTACCGATCCACCGACCATTGAAAGTACGATCAAGTACTTCACGTGCTACCACCGAATAGTGTGCTCGACAACCATCGTGTTGAAACCACGTGTTTTGTCGCACTTCTAAGATAACATCTTTAAGTAGTGCTGGCAGTTCATTTTCCAAAACGTCTCGTTACATTTCGCCATTTAAGTGGCCTTCAATAATGTGGGGGTCGATGACTTGGTTACTAATTATTGTACACCACATGTTAACAGTCCAAGGGCGCTGATGTTCAACTTTGCTAAGCCAGTGCGGATTTTCAACCCTCTAGGAATATATATTGCGTCGGTTCACCGTTCAGTGGTTTGTGAAGGACGCCTCGTCGTAGAAACAACACGTAAAGAAAAAAATTTGTGTTTTGTTGTAATTGTACATGCCCACTGACAAAAAGTTACTCGATTTTTGAATCAATGCCATTAAGATCTTGTTGTAAAGACATATGACATGGATGATATTTATTGCGTTTTAAAATTTTCCAAGCACTGGTGTGGGACAATTCAGAATCGGGAGCTATTCCTCTTGTGCTAACATGAGGATTAACAGCCACTGCAGCTAATAGAGCGACTTCATTATTTTCTCCGGTGACTGCTGCTCGACGGATTCCTTATTTTTGGTTGAATACTTCCATCAGTAGTGAATTGTTTGACAGTATGGTAAAATGAAGCATTTGACCGAATCCTATCCGGAAAACGCTGTGTGTAAAGCGTGACAACATTATCAAGACTTCTGAGAGCTTCTCCACACACCAGAACCATTTCAATTTTCTCTTATACAGTTACATACTCCATTCTGTAGTAGGTACTATTAACAACGTAACCAAAATAGGTCTTTCACTTTTCAAAATAATCTTCGAACTAAGTAAAATAAATTGTTTCTTAAAGTTATTTCTTTCTTTTATACGTTTATTTTATGTTTTTGGAATTAGAAAAAATACGAATGGAAGAAATAACACAAATGTTAAATATGTACATACAAAAACATTTTTATAAAAATTATTTTCAATATAAGAAATGGTATTAAAAGAGAAATATATTTTTTTTTTATTGAAAACACTACGATAAGTCATGAGCGAAGGAAATCGTGTTGACCAAGTCTGCGAAGAAGATGCACGTTTTTGGGTTATGATAATAGACTTTTCTTGATAAGTAATTTTTTCTACGACAACATCGAAAAATGTTCATATCAAGAGTGTAAATTGAATCATAAGAAGCTACATTTTGTACTGAATTTCATTTTGCATCGGTTGCTAGGCAAGTTGCTAGACAACAAATGCAATTTGAAATATTTCGTGTTCGGTCTGCTGTTTTTGATAACAAAAAGTAAGGTGGCTTAGAACGACAAATGTCATCAGTTTGTTACAGTTTGTGCATTACAAATAATTTCGTAGTTATTTCAAAGAAACCAGATAATTAATATGGAAAGTGACGTGATAGTGACTTGGAATTAACACCTCCAAGTATAACAGAAGCAGCAAATTTAACAACACTAAATTTATTGCCGGAAACATCGAAGAAAATGTACAAACGGACTTATAACCTATTTTTGGAGTGGAAAGGAGATCGGAACGCCAAATCGTTTTCCGAGAACATCTTAATGGCGTATTTTGGCGACTTGGCAAAAAAATTCAAAAGTTCCACATTATGGACACAATACTCAATGCTTCGAACGACTCTCAGTATTCATAATAATATAGATATTGCAAAATACTTAAACCTGAAAGCATTTCTTAAGCGACAGTCCGACGGCTACAAACCCAAAAAGTCGAAGACCTTTACATCAAATGACATCAATAAATTTATTAAAGAAGCCCCAGATGAGATCTATTTAGCGACAAAAGTAAGTTTTATATAGCCATATAATGAAATATATATTTAATCTATATTTTAGGTCGCATTAATTATGGGCATAATGGGTGCATGTAGAAGACATGAATTACATCAAATGAAAATTACTAATTTCAATGATTTGGGTTCAGCTGTTTTAATAACTATACCAGACACTAAAAACAAAACTATACGAAGTTTTACTGTAACTAGTCCTTATTAGGAAATTTACAAAAAATATGCAAACCTCCGCCCTTCAAATGTAAATGGTACATGGTTCTTCATTAATTATCAAAACGGAAAATGTACCGCCCAAAAAATAGGCGTGAATAAGCTTGGAGGCATGGGAAAAGAGATTGCTAAATATTTAAATTTGCCAAACTACGAATTATACACTGGACACTGCTTTCGTCGATCTTCAGCAACAATTCTTGTTGATGCTGGTGGTGACATAACTAGTTTGAAGCGTCACGGTGGCTGGAAGTCCACGACAGTCGCCGAGGGATATCTCGATAAATCGGAGAAAAATAAATTTGACACAGCTAATAAAATTGTAAATGCAATACAGAGCATTTCAAATATACCATCGACTTCAGGAATAGGAAATCGTGAAATGCCATCTACTTCGACAATGGAAAATTGTCAATATCAAGAAAATTTTAGTATCCAGCATTCCACAAGTTCTCCAAAAATGATTTTCAATAATTGCACATTTAACTTTAACAATAAATAAAATACGTAAGTAGGAAGTTATTTCATAGTTCTTCTTCTTAAATGGTTGGGCACTGTCCAGGCTCTGCTAATGAATAGGTAATTTCGTATTTTCATGGATCCAAAGCAATAAATAAAATATTTTCATATTTATTTGTATCTATTTTTATAATTGTCGTTGTCGTAGAAAAAGTATAGTATGCAACGCGCACAAAATAGCAATTTTGCACTCGTTTCAATTGCAACACTCGCCTTCGGCTCGTGTTGCAAACTTTGAAACTCGTGCAAAATGTGCATCATTTTGTGCTTGTTGCATAATAATATACTATTTCGTGAAATTTTTTCTATTGAAAACGAATTTCGGAATCGTATGGATAGGTTCTCAGAGCGAGAATTAAAAAAAAATTAATTTCATCGATTACAGCGCCATCTATAACGGAATTGAAACAAATGTTTCAGACAAATCCTACGTAATTTTTCTAGTAGAATTATAATCTGTAATACATTATACGGCTTCCTACTTAATATAGAGGAACTGATACTAGCACTATTATATTTCCTTTATGGAATCATTAAATTTCAAATTTGGACATTTTTTCGTGAAGTGGTTATTTTTCGCGATATTTTAGTTTCAAGTTAAAAAATACAGCCGGTATAAAACATAAAATTTAGTGAACAACTTTTACGCTTCTATGGCTATTGTTCGTGATTGCTTCTTGGATTCCGGACTTTAATCGCGTCCTTGGCACTGTTTCCTTCTTGGTCTGGCCTGGGTCAGGACGGAAACGGTGCCCAGGACACAGTTCCAACCCGGAATGTAAGTAGCAATTTAGTGAACAACTTTACTGTTTTTTAAAGTATTCGCCTTCGACATCATTACACTTTTACAGACGATGTTGATACATTTTTTCTCTTCTCTTCAATATAATATTTCAGTAGTCGTTTCCGACGACGAAAATCGATCACCGCACATTTTATTTTTGATGTTTGGGAACAAACATAAATCACAAGATAATAAACCAGGTGAATACAGGTAATGAGTCATTATAACATTTTTACTGGCTACAAAATTAACGGTTTGCCAGTCTGAGTAAAAAACTGGCGTTGTCGCGATGAAGAATAATTAGCCGATTTCGATTATTTCTTCTCATTTTATCGATGACTTTCAACAAACAAATTGTGTTATTTCAATCAGTATTCACCGTTCTTCAATCACTTAAAGTTACGGTTGCCACATGTACAGTAAAACAGAAGAAACAAGCAATCATTTGCTTCGCAGAAGTGCATGAGCGAACAACTTTCGTAGTTTTCGCTTTCGTTGACTGTTATAAATGAAGAATTATTGTTTACATTCAGGATCGGCTGAATTTTCTTAGTATTTCCTTGCACCATTTGACACGACTTTATTGTTAAGCTTCTACAAAATTGTTTAGGATCCAGCGACTGCAAAGCTTCCGTACATTCAAATATTCATGCAAAATCATGTATATTTCATTCATGCCAATGTCCAAGGTTGCTTCAATCTAATGGTATGTGGCATGTCGATCTCGTTCAATTAATTCACGGACGTCTGATTTGCCACTAATGTTGATTCTACATTAGTGGGAATAAAAGGCGTCTAAGGACGATCTCTATGAAATAAATTCCCCACAGTTTTGCGTGTATGCTGAAATTCGGCAAACCGATCGTTAACACTATACCTGGCGATTGTGCTTCATCCTCAAAAGCCATATAAAGTAATCGATGCATGGTTCGGCATTTGACATATCTAAACAATAATTCAGTTGGCAGTTCGTACTTAACTTTACACAGCATTTAGAAGCAAGTAGCGTTCAGAATCTATTAACAGCTACTTCAGGCGACAAAAATCGCAAACTACGCGTTTTGTTTTATATGTTTTGGAAAAAATAGAAGTAATAAAGTGATAAATCAGGTGACTATGGGATTAATAATAATAATAATAATTATAGTTTTATTATAGAACCGTTTTTTAAACCAATGATAGAACAAACGACAGAATATACACACAGGGTGCGGCAAAATAACCTCCCTATTTTCGATGCTCGGTAGTAAGTAACTGGAGACACTTAGAGTAGTGGGACTAGAAACAGTCGACGCAGGAGAGTGGGAAGATTACGTTGCATTCGGCACGTAGGCACAAGTCGCCATCGCCATGATGGCGACTTGTGCCTACGTGCCTACGTGCCGTGGGTGGACGAGCACAGAGCTTATGCGGTCGAAGCGTTCATTCGCAACAATGAGTCGGTTGTCACGGCATAGCGTGCTTTTCGAACGCGATTTCAAATTCCTCCCCGTGAGTCGGTACCGGACAGAAAGTCTATTTTGTTGTGGGTAAGAAACTTTAGAGAGACTGGTTCTGTTTTTAAAAAACGGGGTGGAAGACCTCGTAGTGCCCGTACATCTGAAAACATCAATGCGGTTAGACAATCAGTTTTGCAGTCTCCTAAAAGATCAGCTGGTAAACATGCAGCCGCCCTTCGAATGTCTGACCGTAGTGTTCGTCGAATCCTACACAAGGATCTTCATTTCCATCCTTACAAGATGGTTGTTGTGCAAGAACTGTCACAACGTGATTGCCAGAGTCGCACGCAAGCATGTCAACTCATCTTGGAAAGTCTTCCACCAGACAGCATTGTTCAAACATCGTCCCGGAAACCTGCCAGACCTGAAAGAAGCAATTCGCGAGGAAATTCATCGCATACCACAAGCGATGCTTGAGAGAGTCCACGAGTGCTTCAGTGTTCGCTTGCAGCAGTGTATCAACAGCCACGGCCACCATTTGTCAGATATTATTTTCAAAACCAAGTAAAAAAAAATTCTCGTGTTATAGAATAAGTTGGTAAAAATAAAATTGTTTTATCTAGAAAAATGCTTTTTTTATTTACGTCAAAAAATAGGGAGGTTATTTTGCCGCACCCTGTACATAACGGGTATAACGAAAGTTTTCGGCCTACTTTATAACGTTTTCTTCGAATACATAAACACAGTTTTGAAGAGTAAGCTATGGCCATGTGTTACCATGGTTACATCGTATATTTATTTCACATGTCATTTTTCTTCACAACTGTAACAATATGGCTTACAAATTAATTTAGTTGGCAAAATTCCTAAATGGCAAATTGTACACCTTTTTGAGAACGAAAATATTTCTCGAAGTACCATATATCAAATAATTCGTGAGTCTGAGGAGGGATACCCTGTCAGAACCTATCGAAAAGTGGTCGACCGTGAAAGTTCGCTGCAGCCAGAAATCAAGAAAGACTTCCTCACTTTGCTGAAAACTATATTGGAGCGCCTACCCGTAAATTAGCTCGCTGTTTTCATGTTTCTAACCTCCTCTTCCTCCTAACCTCAGAACCTACCGAAAAGTGGCCGACCATGAAAGTTCGCTGCAGCCAGAAATCAAAAAAAACTTCTTCACTTTGCTGAAAGCTATATTGGAGCGTCTACCCGTAAATTAGCTCGCTGTTTTCATGTTTCCAACACCACCATTGCAAGAGAAATAAAAAAAAATTAAAATATATAAGAAGATAAAAAAGTGTCCAAAATACACGAGCCGAGTATTTTGTATTTTGTAAGAATTCCTAGATGTTGTAGAAATTTGAGACAAGAGCATTTTGCTAGAAACAAAGTAACTATTCTAGATGACGAAAAGTATTTTCTGCTTTGTAATGCGGAAACTCCAGGTAATGCTTGTTTCTAAACAAGAAATGTGGATGAGAGTCCTGATGAAGTAAAGTATAAAACAAAGGCAAAATTCACATTGGTGCGCTGTTTCTGAGACAGGTATTCTCGACCTTACATAGAGCCTGTGAGAGGAGAAGCAGTAACCACCCAATCTTTACGTTCAACGTTGCTTGCCAAAATTCAAATGATGATATCATGTTTTGGCCTGACTTGGCCTCAAGTCATTACGCCAGACAGACAAAAGAATGGTTGGAAGCGGAAAACTTACCTTTCGTGCCTCGTGCGCATAACCCGCCAAACCTGCTTCAAACTAGGCCTATTGAAACCTTCTGGCCTTTATTATCTCAGATGTTCTACGAGAATGGTTGGGAAGCACAAAATGAAGACAATTAAGGAACAGGATCCGAACTAAACTTGGTGATATTCCTATAGAGTACTGCCAACGACTGATGTAAGGCATTCGAGCAAAACTGCGTCGCATCGAACAATTAGAACCGTTAAGTGTTTTATAATGTTAAGTTTACAAAGTACAAATCTTATTAAATTTTATGTGAAAAATTCTAAGTAGTAAAGTTTTCCGAAGGTGCAAAATTTTTCAATCGAAATAGTCCGAAAACTTCCGTTACACCCGTTATGTACAAAAATATTAAATAAAAGATAATTAGAACTAATATAAAAAAAATGTAAACAACCAAAAAAAAGAATAATACATATATAGGCTGTCCAAGAAGTCACGCCCTAGAGAAAACTGACAAATGACGACGACAATCTAGATCCCAAAAATGCAAACGAAGAAAAATTAATTGCTTGCATAACAGAGCTGTACGTTGTTTAAGATCCACCAATTCCAGAAACTGGACTCCAGGTGTTGATGTGAATAAAATCGGTTGCCACATCAATTATATTGGAATGGATCCATACATTTGCCTAACCCTGTATATATATATATATATATATATTAACTGTCATTACAGATTTCAATTTTGTATAATTGTAAATAAACTGCTACATATTTAGTTCATAAATTATATTTAGGAACAAAAATTTTAAATTTGATTTAATACAAGTTTGTTTGTAATTATTTCGTTCGTTACTACTAGTAAATTGATTAACTTTCATATTTTAATATTTAAAATAACAATACTCACCCAACTACTATTTTTTGATTAATTAAACTCTGTCCTGGACGTATAATAAATTTTGACAATAGATATGATATATGGCTTTTCGAGATGATGTATGGCAATTCATATCTACGAGGATCAATCCGATTTGATCGGGACTTTTTTAATAACCCTTTAATAAATAGTTAGAAAAAGAACATAAAAATAAATGGAGGTGTAGGGACGGTCAACGCCATACCAAAACACTACTAAGGGAGCTGGACAGAAAGTTGTCAGCCAAGGTAATTCGTAGTAACAAAAAAGAAATTAAAATAATTACCGGGTTAATAACCGGACATTGGCCTTTAAGGAAGCATTTGTACAGTATGGGCTTGGTTAGCGAGCCCTAGTGTAGGAGATGTGAAAAACAGGAGGAAACTAGCCTTCATGTAATATGCACGTGTGAGGAACTGAAGGTACTCAGACAGAAATATTTCGGGAGAGATCTATTGGATCCTTCGAGTGCACTCAAACTTCCCCTGAGGAGGATAGAGGCTTTTATTGAGGGCACAAGACTAACAGAGTGGAACTGAGAGATCTATTGGGGATAGTACAAAGAGCAGTGTGCTAAAGTGCCTGGACGTGCTGGCGTCCAACCCAAAACAGAAGAAGAAGAAGAAGAAGAAGAAGATCCTTTATTAATCTAAAGTATAATATACACAATACATAGATTCTTTTTGTATGTAGTCTTACTATCTATCTATACAACTACACCTTCTAATTGGTAATTTTTTAATACCATTTCGAGAAAAATATTTTGGACGTACGCTTAGCCAACTTCGCACAAATTATTCGACGTGTTTATTGCTTGTGAAGATTCTTTTAAGGACCTGAGAATGTGAACATAAGACACTTAAGTCAGGACTATATGGTGGATGTTCACGGGTCTGCTAATGCAATTTTTCTTTGACGCCTTTATGGTTTGCGAGGATTCTTTTAATGGTCTTAGCATGGGAACATAAGTCACTTAAATCAGGACTATATGGTGGATTTTCAAAGGTCTGCCAATGCAATTTTTCTAATATGGCTTTAGTAAGAATCGCCGTATGAGGCCCTGCTTTGTCGCGAAACAGTGCCACACTTTTGATGAATATGCAGCCTTTTAAATCGATGGATTTTCTTTACTTCGTTGCTTTCCCAAAGTCTAATATCTACCAATATCTACCTATAAATCCAGTGATAGTATTAATTACTCTTTTATTGCTTCTAATTAAGTTAGATGAAGACCTAGCATCTAGCCCTCCTAGTTATTTCTTAGTACGGAGTTGAGTATCTGTTTCCATTTCTTTTTATGTTCTGCTTCTAACCATAACCAGATCTTATTTCTAACGAAACCCTTAGCAATTCCACATACAGGTACTGGTCTTATGAAGTTTTCCTTTGACCCCTCCTTGGTAGTTTATCGGCCATGTCATTACCTTTAATCTCTTCATGTCGTGGTACTCACATCTTGTGTCAGTCTGTTGAGAATTTGTTTATAATGTTTAAACAGTTTCGATTTGACCGATCATCATATTTTAAGAGGAGATTGAAGATGAAATAAGTCTATTTTTCGAAAGTACACTAAAAATTATTTTTAAATTTAAAGTGGTGTAAAATAAGAAATACTTCAACAACATCATGTTTCATTAAGCCTTCATAAATCCATCTTGAATAAATTAATGGTAATTTTAGCACAGCAAAATATTTCGCAACGCCAGTAATAATAGAAGTAGGAAAATCGTTTCTTGCAACTGTTGATCTAACTGTGGCAATAGAAGTAATTATTAAATCAGTATTCCTAGAGAAAAACTAAACAAAGTTCGTGATCAATTGTAAAAATGGTAGAAAGATGAAAGTTTTTGAAAATATTCTCCAAGCAGTAATTTTTGATATTCAAAGTTTTGCTATAATTCCCTGACTTACTGAGTTTCATGTTTTGAAATAAAAAAATAATATATTGGTTTTGAGACAAATATATAAGCATATTTAAAATTATTTAGATATCATTCACATCATATTATTTTAAATGTTTATTCTCGATTTCTTTCGCTCCTATACCTTTCCCTCAGCCTGAAATAATTTAAACATTCGTTTTTAAGACAAAATTATTTGTGTTTTCAATTAATGAGTGTATAAATAATTGGTCTGCGTAATTTGTATATATTTTTTACTTAAATATTAAAAAAACTCAAACTATACATATCTGTAATAAATTTTATTTTTTTTTTACTATTAGAATTCGGATTTTCAGATGCAAGGAATGTATAAAAATATGTGAAAACTATATTTTTATTAATAATTTAAGCATTTTACGCATATTTTTTATTGACTTTTTTCTTTGGAAATGATTAATAATTCCTAGCATGCAGTTATAAATAGAAATAATACGAATGGAGATTTTTATTGCATCTATCTAGATACGAAAGAAAAGATAAAAAAGAAATGAAACAAAAATTTTAAATGTGTTTCTTCAACATACACTTATTCCAAATCAAATATAAAATTAGAAGCTTAAGTATTTTAAACTGCATAATGTATTTTCTCAATATAAATATTTACGGGTCTCTGTTTGTTACGCCTTTATTTCCTAATAGTTCTCATTATTTATTGACGAGTCCCGGTATCTTATCTAGCGTTCGTATCATTTAATACGCATGAGTGCTGATATCGCTATCTGTGTTTGAATTGGTAACTATTACCCCTTTTTGCGAGCATCTGGTGATACGCGGAAGAGAGAGAGTACATCTTCGTAACGAAAGTTAACTCACGCTTCTTCGACTTATAGAATTTCACGTTTAATTACTGATCAGGCCAAGAGTTATATTTTAGAACGCTAAGCGGAAAAAACCCCAAACGTGGTTCATAATTTTCTCCAACCTTTTTGAATCGCAAGGGGCAAAATTGGCTGTTCTAAAATATTCACTAACTCTATCTCCATGATAATATTATACCGGATGCCCTTGAAATAAAAAGATAACGTATGAAAAATGGAAAGATATAATAATACAGAATATGAGTCCAAAATATTTTCGCAAAATTCCCTCGTATAAGCGAGAAAAAAAAATTACAAAAATATTTAAAAATGTTGTCACGCCACTGTGCGATCGACAATATCAGAGACGATATCTTAAAGCTGACCCACAATAACAAAAATAGTAGTTTTGTTATTGTGTATCTCGCTTTAAGTTTCGTCTAGTTGTCGATCCTTACTTACGTTCGATACGATTTTTCCATTAAGGAGAGATCGATACCAAATAGGACGGTAAATGTACGTAGAGCTCACATCTTACATGTTCTTTTAATAGATCAGCTTTAAAAATTTACACGAATTTTTATCAACTGATTTTCGTACAAGGTTATCGAACCTGTATCATAACAACACATGGTAAGGGTTCGATAATATAATAACATTGTGTATCAATACAATGTTATCTTCTACCGTTTTTGTAAACATAAACATTGCCGCCTTTAAATTCAATACCGGAATCCTGAATCGATATTATATTTTATATTTCCTACATCTCGTAACAAAAACAAAAACATTCACTAAAAATCATTAGTGGAGTTTTAGAACTGACATCATTTCAAGTGAATGTATAAAAAGCTGACTTTGCACGAGGTTACTTACCTTAGCATACAGTTTTTATAACAGCGACAATTGTTACCTACGTCCAACATATGCTGTAGCGTATGTATGCGTATATAATTTATTTTGAATTCATAGGCGGAACATGATACAATTTTCAGGGGGTCTTTAACTTTGAGATTCGCGTCGTAATTGACTAATATTTTGGATTGATATTCTTTCCATTTTTCATAACTTGTCCTTTTATTTCAAGAACAACCTCTTTATAATAGTTAACAGTATATAGTTACCGGTTTTACATCCTACTTTGTTACCGTATACACCAACAGCTTTATTAAAAGTCTGTAGATTGCAATCACCCTCTTTTAATCAACATTCCTTGTTTAACTGAAATTGAAGTTGATATAACGATTTAAAAACTAAGGAACGAAGTGGATGCTAGTCCAGTTGTTATCCCAAGTTTTTTAGTTAGGGATTGTAGAATTATACTAGCGTTACCTTTAACTATTATCTTTAATTTAGGCTTATCTGCTGCAACTTTCCCGGTCTTATGGAAATGTGTCAAGGTATATCCAATTCTTAAGAATGAATCTCATAATGAAATTATCTACCTCTTTCTCTCATTAAGTTTTTATAATAATTCTCCACACACTTGTCCAAAATCATATTGCAGCTAATCAGCATGGATTTATGGAGATAAGGTCAACCATAACTAATCTGGCAATGTTTTAGCAAGATACTCTCAACAGCCTCGAGGATTGTGGACAATTCGATGTTTCTAATTGCCAACTGTGTCACGCTACCTCACGAGCTCTCTAAGGGTCCTCTGATATTTCTATTGTTTATTAATGATATAATCGAGCGGACTAGTAATAATAAATGCATTTCTGCTGATTTAAAAGTTATTGTATCGATAGATCGTTCATTATTGTAAAATCAATTAAATGTGATTGCAGAAACGAGATGCGTTTGAATATCGATAAATGTAGGGTTATTAGCTTTAGCAGAAGACTTAATCCTATACTGTTTAATGTTATACCAGCTATAAGAGACACTACTGTTAAGGATGCATTGCTAAGATTTACTGTCAATAACTCCTTCGTCTTGGAGCCGCAATTCAAGAAAAAATACCGCGAAGACATCATCAATTCATTTTGCATTACGACAAAGCTCCCACTCATACTGCTAACATTACAAAAGCGGCTATTCAAGAACTCAATGGGGAGGCCAATCCTCATCTACCTTAGATCTTGTTCCATCTCACTATCCATTCCATTCACTATCAAACAACGTCAAAAAAACAAAATTAACTTGGCGATTTCTTCCTTTAGTTTTAAAGTTCCGTCATTCTTTAGGCGTGGAATCGAAAAATTGCCAGATCTTTGGGAAGCAATCGTAAATAATAGAGAAGAATATATTGTTCATTAGTTGATGTATTTTGTTTCTTCTTCTTCTTCTTTTGTTTTGGGTTGGACGCCTGCAAATCCGGGCAGTTGAGCACATTGCTCTTTATAGTATCCCCAATAGATCTCTCAGTCCACTCTGTTAGTCTTGTGTCCTCGATAAAAGACACTATCCTCTTCAGGGGAAGTTTGCGTACACTCGTAGAATCCAATAGATCTCTTCCGAAATATTTCTGTCTGAGTTCCGTCAGTTCCTCAGACGTGCATATTACATGAAGGCTAGTTTCTTTCAGTTTTTCACATCTCCTACACCAGGGCTTGCTAACCAAACCCACGCTGTATAGATGGTTCCTTAAAGGACAATGTCCGGCTATTAAGCCGGTAATAATTTGAATTTCTTTTTTGTTACTACGAATTAGGTTGGCTGAAAACTTCCGTCCAGCTCCCTTACAGGAGATATTGTTGTAAAGATACTTCTGAAATCTTCATTTTTTTATTCCTTCGCGGCTGTCTTTATGACTGGATTGCTTGCAGTGTTTTCTCATAGGTTATCTTAAAAATAAATATCAGCTAAACGTAATATTTTAATTAATTTTGCTATTTGGCTTTAGTAAATTTTCAAAGATTTCAGATCTACCTAGCAAAAAATACTTGAAATAATCTATATAATGCCATTTTTAGATTGTATTATACGAGGGCGGATTGGTGTATAAGGTCTTGAACTCTATTAAAAATGAATAAGAAAATACAAAATACTGAAACCAGTCTCAAAATCAAGCTAATTTTGTTGTACTACCAATGAACATAATTATCTTTCCAGATAATCACCATTTAGTGCAACCCAAATGCTGAATCCATTTCTACATTCTGTCCATGAAAAACTTTTCTTTGTTTACTGTTGTTCTAATTGCGAACAGCAGCCCGATCTTCAGTGACTGATGAACAATGTTGACCTTGCAATACACCCTTCAATTTTGGGAAGAACCAGAAATCTGAAGGTGGCAAACCAGGACTGTGTGGATGATGCGAAACAACAGTGAATTTCAAACTCGTCCCAGTTTTCAATGCTTCGTTCGCTGCAAAACAGTCTAGCATTGTCGTGGTGCAAGATAAAATTAATTCTTTCCGGCCTTACTCTACGAATGTGATCGTAAAGTTTTGTAGGATCTTATTGAATTTTACATTCTTTTACATCCTAGAAAATTATGAGCATGAATTTCTGCGCTGATGTAATTTGAATTTTCGTATACGTGGAGAATCAAGACGGCGATATTCCACTGCCGCTTGTACTCGGGATCATAATGATGAACCCAAGATTCATCCGCGGTAGTAATGTTTATGGGAAAATCATCTCCTTCGCGTCGATACTGGTGAAGAAGTTCTTGACAAATGTTTTTTCTTTGTTCTTTCATGACATCTGCTAATTGTTGCGGGATCTAGCGCCAATTTTTATGTAATTCAACGTCTAAACAATGTACTGGATCCTTTCTTGACTGATGCTTAATTGTCGAGTAATTTGGTCTTGAGTAATTCGGCGATATCCTTGAATTATCGCATTCACTTGTCTTTGATGTCATACGTCACTGTTACTGTCACTGTTACTGTTCTTTCATTCTTCAAATCTATACAATCGTTGTCCTAAACAGCTTTTAAACGCTTGTAAATTTACAACCTTAAAAATTCTATCATGGGTCTTTGTTTGGTAGGTATCTCAGAAATAGAACTCATGGTAAATGTCACTGTTACTCAACGACAGTACACAATAAAATGAAACTTTTCATGCTAACACGAGGTTCTCGAAGTTACCGTTTGCAGTACTTGTTTATATCCCCCTACTCACACAATGGCGTTCCTGGAGATCGTATGGATCAATCCGCTCTCGTACAATGAGGATGACTTTTACTTGAATTTATTTTGAATTATTGCTAAAAACTTTTAATGGGATATTACCATGAAAGTTCGTTCTTACAGGATTTGTTTCTATTTAAAGTCAACCTTAAATTCTAAATATAGACTATAGTAAGTTTTTTATGTGAAAATATATTAAAATGTAATACTTAGTAGAATTTAATCTTCGTAAGATATACAATTTAAAGAAATGCACGACTTCTGAATGTGTAAATCTTAATTTCATGTAAAATATGTCATTTCTGATACAGAAAAATCTCCCAAAGTAAATCGAATATAGTCAAAACATTGAATTAATAAAATTCTGTAGGCTTTCACAGCCGGTGTCACTTGTAGTATAAACTTCTCGCGGGTTTTACTGTATTGTCGTAATTTCAGTCGACGTTTCGCTGTCCATACTATCAGCGTCTTCAAGACTGCTAGAGTTTACTACCAGATCCTGAAGAAGCTAGCAGTATGGAGACCGAAACGTCAAGTGAAATTACTACAACACGGCGATACCCGCAGCAATAAAAGCTCGTTCTTACAGGATTTGTTTCTATTTAAAGACAACTTTAAATTCTAAATATTCACTATAACAAGTTTTTTATGGGAAAATATTAAAATGTAACAGTGGAATTAATGTCCGTAAGATATATATTTAAAGAAATGCATTACTTCAGAATATGTAAATTTTAATTTCATGTAAAATATATAATTTCTGATACAGAAAAATCTCCCAACGTAAATAGAATTGATAAAATTCTGTAATGTCTTACGACCGGTGTCACTTGTAGTATAATCTTCTTGCAGATTTGACCGTGTTGTCGTAACTTCACTCAACGTTTCGCTGTACATACTGCCGGCTTCTTCAGGACTCTGAGAGTCTGGTACCAGACACTGAAGAAGGTGGCGCTATGGAGAGCGAAACGTCGAGTGAAATTACTATAACACAGCGAAACTCGCAGGAATATTGTATCGAATTGATAATTAACAAATTATTATAAAAACACACTTGGCTATTTCACAATTTTTTATTAGATCTATGTCTAACATATGTTTCGGCTGTTATGCCATTGTCAAAGAGTATCTTAAAACTAACTTACAATACGTGTCCTTTTAACTTTTATACCTATTTTTTAGTACTAGGGTGCTGGTTGGGACATATTTACAATCACGTCTATTATGGGGGTGTTCACAAATTCTAACTGTGTATTCGTAATTATTCTATTTTGTTTTTGTGATTTTTTAATTTCTGGTATTTCTAATAAATCTAGTCTTCTACTTTTTATTACGTTATGTAACACGGTGGAGCTATTAATGTCGGGCAAATGGTTTTGTTCGATACAGTGTGTCGAAAAACCAGTGTTTTTATTACTATACTTTACGTCTCTTACATGTTCGGATATGCGTTTTTTAATGGATCTTCCACTTTGCCCTATATATATAACGTGTGTATAAATTGTCGCAAAAGCTACACGCAGCGACGTTCTTCGTTTGGTTCTGAATAAAAAATCTTAATGTTAAAATGTCGTATCATGCTTCGTTTGTTTTCACGGGTTTCTTGAAGTTCAGACTTTTAGTGCGTAACTAACCTTTGCTCTTCGATATCTGTTAATAGAGATAGATGCAATTTAGTTTAAAGAACAATTTTTTACTAGTATTATTTCGTAAACGTTTTCTTTTTGATTTAAAAGCTTGTTTTAAACATTTATTCATTAACGTACTTCCACGAAAAACACATTTGGCAACGTTGCAGAACAATAAGTTTGTATTTCAAAGTGAGTTCAATCAAAATCATTACTGTCAAATTTTGACATTTACGAATTTACGAAGCATGATACGACATTTTAACATCAAGATTTTTTATTCAAAACCGAACGAAGAATGTCGCTACGTGTAGCTTTTGCGACAATTTATACACACCTTGTATATAGCTTCACAGTCATTACATTTTATTGTGTATACTCCTGATTTTTCTATATTTTCTATTTTATCTTTGTTATTATTTAACATTGTACCTAATTTTGTTTTATTGCTACATATGATTTGAATATCTAATTTTCTTAATATTTTGTTTACTTTGTCTGTGATTTGGGGGATATATGTAATTGCGTGCCAAATGGATGTATTTTCTTTTATTTCCGGATATAAGAATTTTTTCTGAATATTCTTTTGTTCTTTTCGATTTAATATTTTGTCTACTATGTTGGGATTGTATCCATTATTTTCTGCTATTTTTTTAATATATATTATTTCTTCTTTAAAAGCATCAGTATTCAATGGTATGTGAGTTGCTCTATGTATATAACTGTGGAATGTTGACATTTTTATTTTAGTATCTTGTTTCGCTTCCGCATGTATTATATTATCTGCAAATGTTGGTTTTCTGTAAATTTTATATGATAGATTGTTATTGTTTCTGTATATGGTAATATCTAAAAAATTTTATTTGTTATTTTCTTCTTTTTCTATTGTGAATTGTATTTTGGGGTTTAATGAGTTTAATAATTTCAAGAATTCTGTTAGTTGCCTGTCTGTACCTATCCAGATGCAAATTATATCATCGACATACCTGGCCCAGAAAAGGATTTGTTTGATTATGTTGTTATTTCTGTTAAATAGACCTATTTCTTCGAAGTTATGCATATAAATGTTAGCCAATATTGGGCTGAGAAAAGAAAACAACAATAAAAATATAGATGAAACCGCAACATAAAAACTATAAAAAAGAAATTAAATGATAACACAGGTTTTCCGACACACTGTATCGAACAAAGCCATTTGCCCGACATTAATAGCTCCACCGTGTTACATAACGTAATAAAAAGTAGAAGACTAGATTTATTAGAAATACTAGAAATTAAAAAATCACAAAAACAAAATAGAATAATTACGAATACACAGTTAGAATTTGTGAACACCCCCATAATAGACGTGATTGTAAATATGTCCCAACCAGCACTCTAGCACTAAAAAATAGGTATAAAAGTTAAAAGGACACGTATTGTAAGTTAGTTTTAAGATACTCTTTGACAATGGCATAACAGCCGAAACATATGTTAGACATAGATCTAATAAAAAATTGTGAAATAGCCAAGTGTGTTTTTATAATAATTCGTTAATCACAAAATGTTTCACCAAGAAGTGTCTGCTACGTCAATTAATGGAATTGATAATTGATAACCAGCTTGCATAAAATCCGAACTCTATTTATTATTTTGATAAACTTGTTCTATACTCTGTCTTTTTTTACATCGGCTTAATCCTGACTACAAATTCGAACAAAGGTAAATACACAAAAAACCCAAAGTGTTCATTAAAACGTAGTTACTGAGAGTATATTACGTATTTGAGTTTACAAAGTTGGTGCTTTTAGTGTAATTTAAACTACCTCATGACGATGTAGTAGTAAATGAGATACCACGTAAATTTACGACCCACCACACACACGCTTTACCCATATCATTTTAAATTAAAGTTAGCGATTTTTTGCAGCTCAAGTATTTTGTATTTTGTAAATATTTGTTTTGAATATTTTTAAATGTGTTGCTGTTGTTACTGTTCTGAAATTCTATAATTATGAGGGTAGCATTGATTTAGTCTGCAATGTAATTTTTTCCTTAATAAAAAGAGAAATGTGAATTGAAATGCGATTGCGAATGTAACGAGGAAAATAATAATAATAGAAAAATAAAGACGTTAGCTTGTAAAATATTCGAAACAATAGAAATACATGTTACGTGTTGTAGAGATTTAATTAGCATTTCTATTAATAAATCGTAAATTGATTTACTATTTGCAGACAATAATGTTACAATATTTGTCGGTACTTTTTCCCAACTTAATTTAAGAATAAATAAAATACAATCGACGTGATTCCGACAACCGAAAAATATATGATTGAGGTTTGCGCTTTCGCAACCATAAGTACAAGCCGGTGACTCTATAATTTTCATTCTTGCTAAGTGGGAGGAAATTGACGATGTCCGAATTTAAGCCTTGCTATATAACAAGATATACTGCAGTTATTATATAACGAATCATTTTGCGTTCGTGGATGAATAGAGGCATATTGCGTTATATGTATCGAGTATGGATTTCTCTCACTCAGTATGCATAATACGACGGACAAACTTAAATTATTCAGAATAAAAAATACGGTTAATATTTTCCATGATTTTAATTTAAATATGCTCAAAGTAGTTCCCTTCAGCAATGATACACTTGACCATTCTTTCTTTCCACTGTTTAAAAGCTCCCAACCAATCTTCTTTCGGAATACCTTCGAAATAAGCGCGAAGTGCGGTATTAAACTATTTCTTAAACGAAAACCTTTTACACCGCAAATTGCGTTTGAGCCAAAAGAAAATAAATTCTTTCAATGGAGACTGTGGTTAAATAATAATTTAAAAAGGTATATAACCCCTTACCACAATTATTAGTCGTATCCTAAATACGTATTTCGACAACTAAGTTGTCATCATCAGTAGGTAAAAACTACTAATTAAAAGAGTCACACATGGGGCACAGTAAAGTAAAATAAACGCTTCCGCACACCTACTATACACTGCAACCCTGTAAAGACTAAATTTACCATGCACAATCTCAAACTACGAGACAAAACACTTGCCTCTTAGAAAAGGTTTTAAAACATGTGTTAAATTATCGAACAAAGGAACGGCAGAAATTCTTCTCTAAAGAAGGCGCCTACTAAAAACGATTTTTAAAGTTACGGTGACCTACTATTAAACTAAATGAAACACCTTATATTTTCACAAAACACTAGTATATTTAACTATATGAATATTTCATATGCATTGTACACATTAGTAGTTATTATTTACACGTATTATTTCGAATACACAGGTAGTGACAAAATCTATATTGGGTAGGGGTGTAAAAATTTTCCATTACAAATGGTTAAAAAGTCGTATATTGTATATTGTAACAGCCGAACTCTCATTGCAATTTCTGAGAAAGACAAAATTAAGAAAGGGCGTTACATGTGAAAAAACAAGACATCCGGCTGTGTTGAGTTATATTAAATAAGAATCAATTCACGTGAAAAGGGTCTATGAATAATTAGATATTGTAGGTATATAATTTAAAAGTTAATTATAAATAGGTGACAATGTCCTAGTTAAGGAGTTAAGCAATTTAATATAATGTATAGAATTCACGGTAGGCTCTGGGTGTGTTAAGGAGGTAATTTTTGCATATTAAATGAGAATCAATTCACGTGAAAAGGGTCTATGAATAATTAGATAATGTAGGTATATAATTTAAAAGTTAATTATAAATAGGTGACATGTCCTAGTTAAGGAGTTAAGCAATTTAATATAATTTATAGAATTCACGGTAGGCTCTGGGTGTGTTAAGGAGGTAATTTTTGCATATTAAATGAGAATCAATTCACGTGAAAAGGGTCTATGAATAATTGGATATTGTATGTATATAATTTAAAAGTTAATTATATACCTACAATATCCAATTATTCATAGACCCTTTTCACGTGAATTGATTCTCATTTAATATGCAAAAATTACCTCCTTAACACACCCAGAGCCTACCGTGAATTCTATAAATTATATTAAATTGCTTAACTCCTTAACTAGGACATGTCACCTATTTATAATTAACTTTTAAATTATATACCTACATTATCTAATTATTCATAGACCCTTTTCACGTGAATTGATTCTCATTTAATATGCAAAAATTACCTCCTTAACACACCCAGAGCCTACCGTGAATTCTATACATTATATTAAATTGCTTAACTCCTTAACTAGGACATTGTCACCTATTTATAATTAACTTTTAAATTATATACCTACAATATCTAATTATTCATAGACCCTTTTCACGTGAATTGATTCTCATTTAATATAACTCAACACAGCCGGATGTCTTGTTTTTTCACATGTAACGCCCTTTCTTAATTTTGTCTTTCTCAGAAATTGCAATGAGAGTTCGGCTGTTACAATATACAATATACGACTTTTTAACCATTTGTAATGGAAAATTTTTACACCCCTACCCAATATAGATTTTGTCACTACCTGTGTATTCGAAATAATACGTGTAAATAATAACTACTAATGTGTACAATGCACATGAAATATTCATATAGTTAAATATACTAGTGTTTTGTGAAAATATAAGGTGTTTCATTTAGTTTAATAGTAGGTCACCGTAACTTTAAAAATCGTTTTTAGTAGGCGCCTTCTTTAGAGAAGAATTTCTGCCGTTCCTTTGTTCGATAATTTAACACATCTTTTAAAACCTTTTCTAAGAGGCAAGTGTTTTGTCTCGTAGTTTGAGATTGTGCATGGTAAATTTAGTCTTTACAGGGTTGCAGTGTATAGTAGGTGTGCGGAAGCGTTTATTTTACTTTACTGTGCCCCATGTGTGACTTTTAATTAGTAGTTTTTACCTACTGATGATGACAACTTAGTTGTCGAAATACGTATTTAGGATACGACTAATAATTGTGGTAAGGGGTTATATACCTTTTTAAACCAAAAGAAAATAGCTAAAAGTCACGCATTGCTAAATTTTGTTTTTTTCCAGACAAAACTGGGGAGTTAATACTGCTTTATGGGATAATGCATCATTATACTGGAGCATAATTCTCTTGTCTGGAACTCTACTGAACACTTCAAACAAACATTTTTCAGTGTACTACTTAGCTGTAACTGCCTTTTGTAGGAGTTTGCTCATCTTCGTGATTCCATACGCGACTCTCTTGGCGGGTAGGAAGGTCGGAACAGGGAATATAAGTTTTGTCTCCTGTCACTATTTTGAAAAAAATTTTGTGGCCGCCATTATTTAAGGAATTTAAAATTTCATGGCGAATTCTTACCCGCTCTGTTTTTTGGAAGTCAGAAAGGTGATGCGGCACAAAGCGACTTACCACTTTTTTTAAGTGCAGGTGATCCTGTATGATTGTTTTAACAGCCGAGGATCCAATCTTGAGTTTTTGCTCTATTACCGCATAAGTGGCTTTATTGTCTTCTTCAATGAATTTTTTACAGCAGCAATGTTTTGTCGGTAACAGTCGTCGGTAACCCCTATGCAGGCTGTCCACGCACCTTTCACTGTTTGACCTGATTCTATTTTTAGGTTGACTACGCTTTACATGATAATTCCGATCCCGTTGGTTTGGTGTCAATACAAGGCATTTGATGATATGCTTATAGCCAGGAGACCCAGGTGATTTCGGATTATCTGACAGCCCTTTGTGCTTGTTTATTTAGCATTATTCAGAGAGTGGATGTGATGAACGCGAACTAACTGTAAAGTAGTAAGGGAAATGACAGTCCATCCACTCAAAGCATTACTTAATCGGGTAAGGCTAACTACAAGGAGATTTCGCCTGGTGTTTCCAGGGGAATCTTAAAAGAGCGCAGCTCTTTCCGGCCACGAATATCACAGCACGTTACCTTCCATCATAGTTTGAACTTAACTCGGGTCCCTCAGGAATGCTATTTTTCATACTCACATACTAGCATTGAGCCTTTGTGGAGAAATATATTACTCTAAGTAACTGCTAACGACAAACGAGCAAGAAATCTTAAGGAGTTCATAAATTTTATTTACTTTATTTTTAATCGTTTAATGTTGTTTTTAATTTTCTATTTTTTGTTTTAATTTTCTGCATATTTTTTTGTTATAATATGTTTTAGTTTATTTTCGAGTGAACTGAAGAGTATCCTATAAAAACTTGTTGACGTTGAAGTTCAAACGCGTCTAAAAGTCAAATTCAAACAATTTAAAAAGCTCGCATTCGCATTAAAATTTCCTATAATATCTACGAACTGGTATGATTTACAAAGACAATCATTGCAGAAATAGTCAGTGTTATCCTCGTTGTATTACTGTGAAACACTACACCAGTTTAGGTTGACGTATATACATAGCATTTAACCACACATGTATCATCACACACTGAATGTCTCCGTATTACATCATAAAAAATTTAATTTTAAATTTAGTACTACAGTAATTTATATTTTAACTTTCTCTGTATTACAAACAAAATTAATTTCAGTAATGATTTCTATTTCTTTCTAATAACAGCTGTATTCTTAAATATTTTAAATAAAATGTTATTTTTGAGTTCATATGATAAAATCTGGGAGGGCACAGTTGTTTATCAGAGAGAAAAAGAGAAAAGAAGTCAGAAAAAATATAACATATTGCCTTATCTATAAACGACTAACCAGAAACTACACAATAATAAACAATAATTTTTGAAATGAGCGAAATCAGTTTTAAAAATCGAAGGTTAAATGCACTATTAAAGCACCCTGAATTGGAGATAGAAATTTGTCAATATGTTGCTATGATGTGTTGTGAATTGATTTTCGGGATTAAGCTTCCTTCAGCTAAATAAATGAGGTTAACTTGCGAAATATTCGAAAACTAGCGCGTAATTCGTATGTCGTTGCAACACTTTAAGAATCTTCGCAAAGAAAAAGAAGAGACATGATAAAATATATAATTGTTTCAGCCTTTACTTGATGAAATTCCATTATAACTATTATCAGGATAAAATTTGTTTTATTTTATCCTGATAATAGACATGATAAAAAATTATGTTCAAGCTTTTACCATCGAAAGCTATTGATACGTTTCTAATTTTCGTCTTCTATATTTAACGTTTTATTTTTCCAGTATATCATTTTTTCGATTTGCGAGTTGTGTGTAGTATTGATGCCGTTTCCGATGCATCCGGTGGGGTAGGCATTCCAGCACAGGTGCTTTTAAAGAAAGTTCTAATCATGATTTCTATGACGTATTGAATATTATCGCTTTAGCGGATCAAACCATGGACCGTGATATAATATTAGAGTAGTAGACGTTTGAGAAGCTTGGGAAGCTTATGAAACCCTTTCGGCAAGTTTTGTACCTTTGGTGGCGATTCCCTACTCGAAATTCGGATATATTTGAACTTATCTGGCGAAGTTACCGAATAGTTAGACAACTTCCATCTAAGTCTACGACAACGACGACTCTCCTGTATCGAATCAAAGAAGAAGACGACGTAATTTGCAAGATTTCCTCAGTGGCGCTACCTACCATTTTTTATTTAGTCACCCACGTCATGTCTCCACTGATTAAGGGCATATACAATAAATAAAAGCAAGACATCAGCTGGATTCTTGTAAAACTTCTTCAAATGATTGCATTCACGTTTTTGACTGCAATTAAAAATTCGTGCCATCCACCTTTCTGGTGCCAAATTTCATATGTAAAATGTGATGTACGCATTTAATCGAAATTCTTATGATATTAGCTCCCGTTAATATCAATTCTTTGGTCGTTTAAAATAATATCATTAATTTTATTTACAGTTTTTCATGTTCCTAGGCTTATATAATCTTTAATGCTTATATCACCATGTTTAAATTGCGCAACCCTGCGACAAATAGCGGCTTTCGAACCAGCATTATACCTCAAAGTATTTTGTACATCAGTCAAAACTTTAGATGTGCTTAGTCCTTTTAAAAATAAATCTTGGATTTCTCCAAGAATAATTTCACCTGTCACCACAAAAAAAGACGACTGTATTAGAATATAGAACTAAGTTGATGCGAAAGATGGTATTAGTAGTAGAGTCTCACTAAATATTTCGATGTTTAATAAAATAAACGATTTATTTCAATTTTAATATTCAATAGGGATATTATATTTGGAAGTAATAATACAGTTGAATTATAATGTTTTCGATCAATACTGTATTTTCAAATTTTCCATGCCAATCAGCTAAATTCGACAAACGAAAACAATCAACAATATTCGAGAAGATAATAATACAGCAATGATTAAACAAGAACGATTTGCCGCAAATCAACATTGCAATTACCAGGAGTAATCGATGTATTGCATCATCCATCCGTGCGTAAAGAAATATAATGGTAATTCGAACAAAATCACTTGGTCTCGACTTGTTTGTACTTGACACCAATCGCAAACAAGTATCAAGTGTTCGCTTGCTGGAACGAATCAATAAGAGGATGATGTTTGCGTTCTTACCGATATATGAACTCGTTGATATTTGATATGGACGTATAAGCATATATGTTTGTTTTAACAAGAAAAGTTTTCTGAATGTTTCCGATGGATTTAATAAAACTCCATGTGATTGTTAGATTATATTTAATATTATACGTTTATTCCTTAGTAGATTAGTTCTTGCTTAATACTGTCTTTGTTAAGTGATTTAAAGATGCTCCTTTTTTATATTAATATTTCGCAAACAATGGTTCATTATGACCCCGCTTTTTTCTGTTTTAATTCTATATTTGCTACACTCCTATAATACTCCCGAAAATAACGCTACGGACTCTAAAAATCGTTTCAGAATCAATCAGAATATTTTTTATTAGTATCTGTTCTATTTATGTTTGAAAAATAACAGATTGTTTTCTTACAATTAAATAAAGATTTCGGGCACAAGTTGAGTTAGTTTACAAAATTCAGTAATAAAAGGAATAATAATTTAGGAATGGGGATATTATGACATTCTACTTACTTATTTACTTATTCCTTAAGCCTAGTATGCTCTTGCGGGTGTACGGCAGTTGGTAGACTCAAGGGGCTTTCTCTTCCAAATACTTTCTCATCTTTTTCTGTCTTGAGAAGCTTTGGTAATTTCTTCTGGTTTTTTGTCCATGACCGTGCCTCATATACGTTCCGTGTTATTCTTTCTTCCTTCATTCTCTTAATGTGCTCAAAACATGTCAACTAATTCTTTTCTATCGTTCTATTGGTTTTCTTATCCGTTTTTATTAATATGTTTCGTTCATTATGGCGCGGTTCTCCATTTTCCTTAGGAAGCTCATTTCGCTTACCTCCATTCGTCCTCTGTGCTTTTTGGATTATCTATGGCTCTGACCCATATGTCATTTCCTAGGTAATTTTTCTTTATGGCGTTTAAAAGTTTCCCTGCTGTCATTGCTCTTTAATTTATTCCATCATCAAGTTTACCATTCTGTGATATTATTGCTTCAAGGTTCCACGGTTCCAAGGTATTCCACTCTTAGCAAGACTTCTATTCTATGTTATTCTTTCTGTTGACTTATTACTATAATTCCTGTTTTACTTCGGTTGATACTTATATGGTGTTTCTTCAATTCTTCTTCTTCTTCTTCTTCGCCTTCGTCTTCTGCTTCTTCTTTTGTTTTGAGTTGGATGCCAACACCTTCACGCACTTGAGCACACTGCTCTTTGTACTATCCCCAATAGATCTTTCAGTGTCCACTCTGTTAGTCTTGTGTCCTCGATAAAAGCCACTATCCCCCTCAGGGGAAGTTTGAGTACACTCATAGGGTCCAATAGATCTCTCGAAATATTTCTGTCTGAGTCCTTTCCGTTCCTCGCACCTGCATATTACATGAAGGCTAGTTTCCTCCTGTTCTTCACATCTCCCACACCAGGGCTCGCTAACCAAGCTCATGCTGTACAGATACTTCCTTAAAGGACAATGTCCGGTTATTGAGCCGGTAATTATTTTAATTTCTTTATTGCTACTACGAATTAAGTTGGCTGAAACCCTTCCGTCCAGCTCCCTTAGTAGTGTTTTGGTATGGAGTTGACCTTCCGTTAACCTCCATTTATTTTCATGTTCTTTTTCTAGCCATAACTAGATCTCCCTTTTAGCGGAATCCTTAGCGAGTCTACATACAGGTTCTGATCCTATGAAGTTCCTATTAGTATCTTCTTTGGCCAGTTCGTCGTCTCTCATTGCCTTTAATTTCCTCATGTCCTGGCACCCATATCAGCGACACAGTATTGTCTTGTGCCAGTTTATTGAGGATCTGTTTACAATATTTCACCAGCTTAGACCTGGTAGATGGGTTCATAATGGCTTTAATAGCTGCTTGACTGTCAGTCATTATGTTGATGTTTTTGTTTGCGCAGCCGGCTTCCCGAATTTCCTCGGCGCAGGCTGCGACTGCAAACAATTCGGCCTAGAAAACCGTTGTATGTTTGCCCAGACATATCGATATCTTCCTTCTAGTGCACATTCCGCATATGCCCGCACCTGCACCTGACTAGATTGTGATCCATCAGTGTACCAGGTGCCGGCACCCCTATCGCTCGAGCGACTTTTTGCCTGTTCCCTGGTCGGTATAAATATGTTCAGCTTAGCTGTAAACATAATCTCAGGTGCCGTACTGTCCGCCGGCATTTGAAATATCGGCTCTTCCAGTATAGTTCCTATGATATCTGTATGGCTCCCTACAACCTTATTAGGACACCATACGTCATTTGCTTTCAGCCTCAGGATCGCAGCCATTGCCTTCATCTTTACAAATAATTCCAGCGGTAGGAGGCCCACGATGGCCTCCATACCCTCCCGTGCTGTTTATAGCTCCTGTGATTCTCAACAGAGCCTGTCACTGGAGAGTCGTGCGGAGCCCCACCGACGATGTCAACTCCGTCCTCATCCACCAGACACCTGCTCCATAGGTAATCGTTGGTCTTACTGCTGCTGTGTACAACCAATGTACCACATTTGGTTTTAGTCCTCAGGTCTTGCTAACAGCTCTTCTGCATCTCCAGAATAGCTATTGCGTCGCCCTGTCTACCTACCACTTTGACTAGGTGTCTGCTCCAATTCAGTTTCGCTTCAAGTGTTATGTCTAGATACTTAACTTAATTTGTTAGTTCTAACTCTTGTCCAAACAGCCTTACGCTGCCCAGATCATTTAACTTTCTCATGTTGGTAAAGGCTACCAACTTGGTTTTTTGAGGATTACCAGTTAATCCCTCCTAAAGGCACCATCTTTCCACAATTCGCAGAGCATTTCGCATGGTCCCCGGGAACTTCCCCTGGGACACTATGACATGTTTATGTCTTATTTAGGATAATTTGTGTTTGATTCGAAATAACTTCTGCAATGAGTCCCTTCATGATTATTGCTAGGTTGTTTTCTTATCGCGATATTCGATTTTTCCTTTTTTTACAAAAAGACATTGACTGACACAAACACCCCTGCCCAAAAAAAAACTGAGCTCCTAAAACGGTTTAAATTTTCACAGGCGTCTGTCAAAGCATATACGATTCTAGTATCAGAATGGTTTTGACGAGTAACGCTATCTCCATAGTGAAGTTTAAAACATTTCAGACTACTCTCGGATTTAATGGCCATCTTCCTACGATATTTTTCAGTCCGGGATGTGCGTTAAAGTTCCTGGTCTTTATATTTCTAAGAAAGATGTCTTAAGGATATTTCTGATAAAAATATAAGCAATTTTTAGAGTTTGCAGAGGTTTCTTTATTTCCTTTATGCTGTAATGTTCAACCATTTTACTAAGAACTGATTTTATCACCACTGGGTATTTTCAAAATCATTTTAAGCTTCAGCTCTGAAAACTTCAACTTTTTGAGAAAGGTATAGATAGATATTCCTTGTAAGGTCCTTTTTTTAAATTTTGAACATGAATATAAATTAAATTAAATAATCTAAGTTATTGAAATTTTTTTATAAAAAACGATGTTTTCTACAGAATTTTAAATTTCGTTTTTTCAGTCTACCCATATGACTAAGATTTCTTAACGAAGTCTAACGGAATCTAGAAATGAAACAATATATTTTGCAAGTTAACCTCTATTAGATGCTTACTTTCAGGTCTGGTTTTGAATATATGAAACATACAGATTATTTTGAACATATCGATATGTAACGATCACCCACCAACATCCTTTAATTTTTACGTTTCATTTTTTTCATGTATTTATCGATTGCCTCATTTTCTGCTAGGTATTGTACGTCCCTCGCCTTTTATGTAATTAACTACTTATGTACTTGTGTATTTCATTCGCACTCTGTTTTACAAGTATAGTCTCCTCGCGGTAGTGGTTTGCTTTTGGTGTATTTTCTATATCCTTGTTGTCTATTTTTTGATTTTAGCGACGCATGTCTTCGGTACGTGCACGTAAGTCTCTGACATCTCAAGCGGTGGTGTGTCTGCAGGTGGGGGACGCTGAAGAGGAACAGCCGGAAGCGCTGGACATCAGTTGGCCGTCCGGAGCGAGAAAACGGATCACCTACGTCCTGTTGGCTCCAATCGTCTTCCCATTGTGGCTCACCTTGCCAGACACACGCTCACCTAGAGGTAATTTTTAATAAAATATAAAAAAATAAAATAGAAATTACATTGAAATATATATGAAGATGTTATTAAAACGAATTCTAGCATAGCTTGTATTAATTAATTTTTCCGTCGACCGTGTATTTACATCCGTTATTAACGTTCTCAAAATCAAACATTAATGACCCTTATTAATGCATGATTTTCTGTTAATGAACGATTTTGATGGTTTCCATGGTAACCATGGTGTCCTCTTTTGTTTTTCCTCTCCCTTTTCAATTCTTCCCTTTTCCTGGTAGAGCTCTTCAAAGTGTGCTATCCATTTTTCTTTCTCTATTTTGGCTTGTGTCCTTTTAGTTTGATCCTGTGATTTAATAAGTTCGAACAGTTTTCTACTAGTTTTGCTGTTTTTCCCCACATACTCCATGAATTCATTGATCCATTGTTCCTTTTTCTTCCTGCAACACTTAGACGCTTCTACTCTTTTTACCCTGTAGTTCTCCAGGTCTTGTGTTCTTCTGTTCCTGATCCATTTATTCCTAGCATAGTTTTTCTCGTCTATCTTATGCTTGCATTCTTCATCGAACCATTCTCTGTAATTTCTTATTCCTCTTTGTCCTAGTACTTTCTCTGCAGCGTGTATTAGAGTCTGTTTAATGTTTTCCATTCCCTTTCTATGTTGTCCTCCATACACCTTCCCATTTCTTCCTTCATACTTTGTGTATACTTTTGCTGTACCTTTGGGTTTTTCAATCTCTCTACGTTCCATTTTCTTGAGTTTTTTTTTTTGTTTTCGTGTTCCTTATTATTTTCATTTTCATTGTGGCTATTATTAGGTAGTGGTCTGAGTCGACATTAGCTCCTCTATATGTGCGCACATCGTGTACCATTTTCATCCATTTTTGTGAAATCAACATGTGATCTATTTGATTACCTTCGTCACTTCCTGGTAGGCCCATGTTATTTTATGTTCCATTTTGTGTTTATATTTCGTGCTTACTAGAAACGTGCTAGTGATAGACGCTAGGTTACACAACCTGTCTCCATTGTCATTTGTGTCGTTGTGTATTGTCTCCTTCCCAGCCACGGTTCTGTTGTAATCTTCTTTCCCTACCTTGGCGTTAAAGTCGCCTATTAGTATTAGTATATCATTTTTGGGGATATTATCGCAAACCTTTTCAAGCCTTTCATAAAATTCTGTTTTTTCATTTTCGTCAGTAACTTCAGTAGGTGCGTATGCATTTAAGATACTCAGATTCGCTTGTTTATTTTCCATCCGTATATACGCCAATCTGCCGTTTATTACCCTAAATTCTACTACCCTGTCTCTCAGTTTCTTTATTAAAGTATTTACTAAGGGGAAATGGTTTCTGACTTCTTCTGCAACACGATTTAGTCCGTGCGCCAAGGAAGTTGTGTGAATTAAATGCGGGTAAAAGATTTTCAAGTTGAAAGCTGTCTTCACAATGTATGGTGCAGCATCCGTCGAAAACAATAGAATTTTCTCTATTCGAATCGATTCCGGTAAGAAGAAAGTTGCCAGTTCTTCCTGTATAAACCTTGTTATTGTCGAATTATTTGCCTTTTACAACTGTTTGGATGAAATTAAATAAGATTTTGCTGGAACCGATACGTTAAGGATACCAATCATTAAATGAACTATGTATCGGCCCACACCATCAGTCGTACATATAAAAATAATATTTGCAACAACTTTAATGCTATTCAATGTTTCTCCATAGATACAGTGAATATAATTTTTCTTAACGTGCTCTCGTCGGGAATTTAACATTAACATTTAACATTTAAATTGTTTAATTTATATAGTGGAATATTTGTCCACACAAAAATTTGCCACAAATCTTCATTAAATTGTTCTTGTTCCGATTTTTTGGAAATTGATGGCAAACATTGCGGTAGTATTTGGTGACTCTTCTTCGCCAATTTCATCTTTGTTAGTTTTGCAGCATGAGATGGAGTTTTCATATGTTGGTCGACTTGGAACTTTCTCTCACTTGTAATCTGCAAAAAAAAATATCACATCATCTTTCTTTTCTTATAAAATAAGTGTTAGTAAAAGATAAAGGAATAAATAAAAACTTAATTAATTAATTGGTAAGAGGAAATAAACTTTACTCACAATCTTGCAGCATGCTACGAAAAACACTTTTTCTCCATCCATATGCAATTCTGAATAAGGTGCAATCCATCCAGGCACAGTCGCTATTTTCGGCATTTTTGCTATACATATTACAACCCACAACACGCAAGTTTACACTTCGAAAATCCAACGTAAAATGACGTTTAAAATAAAATTACTTTCGAATATGGGAATAAATTTCTCCGAATAGCAAGGAAACACATATACTCCTAATATTCTAGTAAAATGTACTTTTGTATTTATTTAGAAGTTTTAAGGTATTAGCTTTTCCTGGAATTTTGTATCGGTCTGGATGTATGGAAAGAGCATAAATAAATTCTTGGAGACGCTTATCGGAAAAGTAACGGGAAGAGGCTTAATAAAATGATATTTTTGATTTAAAGAGGGCTGTTTAATTTTTGTTTGTTTGTTACATCCACGACATATTTTTAGTAATGCCTATAATAAATTTGATTTAGTAAATAAATAAAACTCGGATACTTAAAATATGCAAAAATGCTGAATTACTACAAAATATGCAAATAATATACAAAATGCATATATTATGAAAATATGCAAATTTATGCAAACTGCATATAATCCGGCCTTTAGTAGTGATGTTGATAATTTTCCTCCCAATGTCTAGGCTTGCTTGAATCGTGTAAACAGAAACAGTGATTGTTTCGCTACTGCTGTTTTTGTCAGTGATAGTTGATTTTCGGCAAGCAGTTAATAAAATTCATTATACCAGCATTTTACGATAGCTAATGAACATGGCTAATAAATATAATTTTCTGTCCATTGAAATATTCTTGTAGGCTTAATTCGTAGAAAATTATTGCTCAAAATGCGAGAGTTAATTTTCGCCATGCAATTAATCTTTCAAAAATTCACGCCCAAAATGAAATCGTTATACCAGCATTTTACAGTAGCTAATAAACATGGCTAATGTATATGATTTTATGTTCATTGAAATATTCTTATTGGCATATTTCGTGCTTGATGTTGTAGAAAATGATTGCTCAAAAATGGGAGAGTAGATTTTCGACATGCAATTAATTCTTTAAAGACTCCCGGCCAAAATAGAATTCATTCCGGCATTTTATGGTAACTAATGAACATAGCCATAAACATGTTTTTTTTTACTATTCATTGAAATACTCTTGCTGGCTTAATTCATGGTTGATGTTGTAAAAAATTATTGCTCAAAAATGCGAAAGTTTTGACATACAATTAATCCTTCAAAAATTCACGCCCTGGTTATACCAGAATTTTGCGGTAGCTAATGGACATGACTAATAAACATCATTTTCTGTTCATTGAAGTATTCTTGTTGGCTCAATTCATGCTTGATGCTGTAGAAAATTATTGCTCAAAAATGCGAAAAGTGGTTTTTGGCATGCAATTAATCCCTCAAAAATTCGCGCCCAAAGTGAAATTGGTTATATCAGAATTATGCGAAAGCTAA
This sequence comes from Melolontha melolontha, assembly GCA_935421215.2. Classification (NCBI taxonomy): domain Eukaryota; kingdom Metazoa; phylum Arthropoda; class Insecta; order Coleoptera; family Scarabaeidae; genus Melolontha; species Melolontha melolontha. The sequence goes on from OW285236.1 coordinate 63,731,793, forward strand.
TGAACTTCATTAATAAACATGATTTTCTGTTAATTGAAGTATTCTTGTTGGCTTAATTCATGCTTGGAGCTGTAGAAAATTATTGCTAAAAAATGCGTAAGTTGTTTTTTCTATTTTGCGTTCGAAATGAACTCATTATGAAACCCAAAACACTATCGAAATGAGCTTCATTTCGATACACTTTTTTTCATTTTTCAATGTTGGCGTTGTTCGAACACAGAAATAAATATCATTGCCTGTCATTTGATTTTAAGAATTTAAGTACATTTGACAGATATGATGTTTATATTTTTAAATAAAATATCAAGTAATGTTAACCAAAATTAATAAATAATAAGTAATATAATATACTTTGCGGGTAGCAAGATTAAATTTGACAATATCAAGTATCAATGTGACCAACTGCATGCTTTATATAAAAATTAAACTCTGAACTTCCAAATTAAATATGTTCCAATATTAATGTAAAAAATGCAAAATAGAAAAAATAGTATAAAAAACTCGTTTCATAAGGCCTTTTGCCGCACTCGCTCTTTAGAAAACTCGCCGCTATCGCGGCTCGTTTTCTAAACTGATCTCGTGCGGCAAAATGGTGCCTTATGAAACTTGTTTTTTAATATACTATTATGCAATTAATCCTTCAAAAATTCACGCACAAAATGAAATTCGTTATATCAGCGTTTTACGGTAGCTAATGAACATGACTAATAAACATGATTTTCTGTTCATTGAAGTATTCTTGTTGGCTTAGTTCATGCTTGGAGCTGTAGAAAATTATTGCTAAAAAATGCGGAAGTTGTTTTATGCAATTAATCCTTAAAAAATCCACGCCCAAAATGAAATTCGTTATATCAGCATTTTACGGTAGCTAATGGACATGACTAATAATAACGATTTTCTGTTCATTGAAGTATTTTTGTTGGATTAATTCATGCTTGATTTTGTAGAAAATTTTCGACATGCAAGAGACTTCAGAGACTCGCGGCTAAAATAAAATTCATTCTAGCATTTAATGGTAACTAATTAACATAAAAATCTCAAAAAAGGTATAACAACACTTACTACAATTAATGTTCGTACCCTAAATACGTATTGCGCAAACTAAGTTGTCATCATCAGTAGGTAAAAGCACTAATCAAAGTGTTGTACATTGGGCATAGTAAAGCTAACACACAGAATCGCACACAACTTTACCCCACGTCTACACTCTGACTTTAAAGTGAATACACAATCTAAAATTACGTCAACTTACCCTTCTTAAGAAAACGGCAACACTATGTGTTTATTCTCAACGCCCTCAACCGTTTCTACCTCTTTTCTAAGAATGAAAAAAGACAACTGTATGGGATAGGACCGTTGTCCGTATTAAATTTGTTTTAACGATATGAACGCATTCATATGCGCCGAGATCTCTGGGGCTATCCCTTGAACTGAAACGTGGTGGTCCGTGGCTAATGCATGGTTTGCGATGTTTGATTTTCCTGGTCTATTAAATTTAATATGCGATATGTGTTCTTTGAAACGGGTTATTATTGAAAGTTTCGTTTGACCTATGTATTTTAAATTACAATCGTCGCAATTAATTTCGTATATACCTGATTTCAAATTCAAATTAACTTTATCTTTGGTATTACCTAGGAGACTTTTGACAGTGTTTACTGGCCGAAAAGCAGCTTTGAGACCTTGTTCATTAACAAATCTATTAATGTTATTCGTAATTGGATGGCATGGTAAACACATGTACTTTTTCTCCTGGTTACATTGAGATACCAAACTTATGAATTTGCGGATTGTTTTTTTTTAATTCGTTTTTCTAATTAATTTATTAATTATTTCTATGTCAAAGCCATTATACCTCGCGATGTTTTTAATGAATTCTAGTTATATTTCGTATCTCCCTTTTGTTAACGAAAAGTTTAGTAACCGATTGACTAAGAAATTAAAAGAAGCTGTCTCATGTTGAAAACTATGATTTGAATGCGCGGTGATGAATCTATCGACATTGGATTCTTTACGGAAAATATCGATTTCTATTTTATGCTTATTTCTAATCACTAATGTATCTAAAAATGGTATCCTATCATTATGTTCCTTTTCCACCGTGAATTTAACAGTCGGAAATTTCAAATTTAACTGTTTAACGAACATATCCAATTCAGCACAAAACAAATTACATGTTGATGCCACAATTCACATCAAGCTTTGATACAAAATAATACAAATCTGTATAAAAACAAATTTGTATCTGTATATGCATGGACACACAGTACGTATTTACCAGCTTTTGCTTCAACTACCAGACGCATGCGTTTCTGTGTAACCACTTTGTCAATGATAGATTTACGAATACAAAAGACTGTAGGTACACTTGCGGTCATGTAGCAAGTTTTGTCCTATCCGAAGACATCAAATAACCTCATACCATCTGACGGGCAAAACCGACCACGCCGGTGCAAAGTGTTTCTTCTCGAATAGCCAAGCTTTTACTGGAAAAGAAGAAAAAATACGCATATTACTGTGAGTCCATTAACTCGTCGCCAGGTGGCGTAGTATAGCACAAAACAAATTACATGTCGATGCGACAATTCACCACATCAAGTTTTGATACAAAATACAAATACAAATCCGGCGTGGTCGGTTTTGTCCGTCAGATGGCATGAGGTTATCTGATGTCTTCGGATAGGACAAAACTTGCTACATGACCGCAAGTGTACCTACAGTCTTTTGTATTCGTAAATCTATCATTGACAAAGTGGTTACACAGAAACGCATGCGTCTGGTAGTTGAAGCAAAAGCAGGTAAATACGTACTGTGTGTCCATGCATATACAAAACCGACCATGCCGGTGCAAAGTGTTTCTTCTCGAATAGCCAAGATTTTACTGGAAAAGAAGAAAAAATACGCATATTACTGTGAGTCCATTAACTCGTCGCCAGGTGGCGTAGTATAGCACAAAACAAATTACATGTCGATGCGACAATTCACCACATCAAGGTGATACAAAATACAAATACAAATCCTGCGTGGTCGGTTTTGTCCGTCAGATGGCATGAGGTTATCTGATATCTTCGGATAGGACAAAACTTGCTACATGACCGCAAGTGTACCTACAGTCTTTTGTATTCGTAAATCTATCATTGACAAAGTGGTTACACAGAAACGCATGCGTCTGGTAGTTGAAGCAAAAGCTGGTAAATACGTACTGTGTGTCCATGCATATACAGATACAAATTTGTTTTTATACAGATTTGTATTATTTTGTATATCCAATTCACATTTTCGTGTATCAAAAATCACGAAAATGTCATCTATGTACCCGATCCAGACTTTTAGAAAATATTTAGCGTTATTTTTAAATTCTACTTCAAATTGACTCAGGAATAAATTAGCTATGAGCCCATTGCCCATTGTTGTGCCTTGTTTTTTTCATAAAATTTTTCTCCAACTTGGAAACAATTTTGTGCCATGCAAAGAGTTATCAATCTCATGTATTCCTTTACTTTTAAAGGTTCAATGTTAGTCTTAGAAAGCAAGTCCTCTAAATATTTCAAAGTTTGCGGAATAGGTACAATGACGGTACATCGAATGCAAGTAAAATTTCCCCTTCTTCCAGTTCACAATCTTTAATTAATTGAACAAATTCTAAGGCATTACTAACTGACAAACTTTCTTGTTTCACGGGTAAATTTTCAATTTCATTCACTAATCATTTGGAAATCCAGTAAGTCAGTGAGTCGGTGAGAAGACTCGCGGCCAAAATAGATGCTTGATGTAGAAAATTATTGCTCAGAAATGTGGTAGTTGATTTTCGATATGCAATTAATCCTTCAAAGACTTGCGGCCATAATGAAATTCATTATACCAAAATTTTACGGTAGCTAATGAACATTGTTAATAAACATGCTCTTCTGTTCATTGAAATGTTCCTGTTGGCTTAATTTATGTTTGATGTTGTAGCAAATTATTGCTTAAAAATGCTCGATATTAAATCAGACGATTTACATAGGTGTGTCTATAACTTCGAACGCCACCATCGTTACATGTCGTATTTATTGAACTCCAAAAAAATTGTATGAAAATATGACGTTAGATCAGTAATTCATGGTTTATTAGTTTATTAGCGTCAATTTTAAGAGAACATTCGTGATATTTATCTATAGATAAATATTATACAAAAATTCTTATTAAAATAAAACTACTTGCTTATACTTTTAGATACACTTTCCGTCATCAACATTTAAAATTTAGAAAAGAAAACAGTTGATATTGCTCTGACTTTCAGACATTTTGTTCATGGGATGGTACTGGATATTTTTCTTATGTATTTTGGCGTGGTAAACTTAAAAATGTCAAATAAAATAATATAAAACAATATCTTTGTTATACCACTTTATTCACATGTAATAGTGACCGCGGTTTCGACATACAATGTCATTATCAAACTGCAAAAGTTACAGGCCTACATAGATCTTATAAATGACACAAAAATATATGGGGGTGGTTTATGATGTTATTTAAAATTACTACTATATACTTAACTATTATATACAACATTGGAAAAGAGGTGTATATATAAGATCCAACTGGTCGTTAAGAACAATATCTATTGTGTTGTTTCCGCTTTTAAAAATTTCAAGTGACTCTAAAAGATTTAATTTACGACCTTTCTCGGCCACATGCAATATTTTATGATGACCAAATGTATGCTTTTCTGTAATAAGATGGTTTGCGAATGTTGAATCTGTCTTCTTTAGTTTATATGATCTCATGTGTTCTTTGACCCGTATAATAAAACTTCGCAGCAGTCTGACCTATATATACACTTTTACAAGCATTACAATATAATTTGTACACTCCTGATTTATTATTGATATCTGTTTTAGGTTTTGCGTTAAAAATGAAATTACTTGCTTTTACATATGGTTTGTAAGCTATACTAACATAAACTATTATTTTTTGAAATTATGTTTCCAATTTGCTCGCTTATTTTACCGAAGTAAGTTAATGAGACAAATTGTTTCAAATTAGCACTATCTTTAGGATATACTAAACTAAGGGCCACTTGTAACTGTTTTTTCTTTAGTATACTGTCAATTACGCTACTTTTATAACTATTGTTTACCGCTATTTGTTTTATAGTATTGATTTCACGAACAAAAGATTCATAAGACAAAGGAATATTTAATGCTGTATGTATCATAGAATTAAAAAATGAATGTTTGTGAGTCTTAGGGTGCAGTGAATCTTTGGGAATAATGCAATCAGTGGAAGTAGGTTTACGATATATATCAAATTTTAACCTCTGATCTAATTTGTTTAATTTTAAATCCAGGAAGTTAATACTGTTATTCTCTTCTATTTCTACTGTAAAATTGATATTAGAATGGATTGAATTTATGTAGTTCAGAAATGTTTGTAGTAGAAACATTGTATGTCGAAACCGCGGTCACTATTACATGTGAATAAAGTGGTATAACAAAGTTATTGTTTTATTTTATTTTATTATTTTCAAAATGAATTACCACAAAGTTACGGCTACCAGTATTAATTTTCTTAAAAATGTCAGTAAATTTTACTTATGCATAAATTTTCGAGATTTTCGAGAGCTAGTTTGACTATACAGATTATATCTCAAGTTGGAAACGATTAATATGGTCGCTAAAGTATCAAATTCAAAATAATTTGAATAGGCAACAAATATTTCTAACAACGTTTTACAATCTGTTCAATAACTTAAGTGCAATGGATCAAAATATGGACCAAAATAAAAATCGAAAACTCTATCACCAGGAAAAATATAAATCGTGGAAATATGACAAATTTTCAATTTGACGACATATTTTGGTAAAAGTGCAAACTCATATTTCTACCAGTTATATTTTTTCTGGTGAGTTTTCGATTTTCATTTTGGTACAAAAAAACGCCTTTTTTGATATTTTGATCCATTGCCCTTAAGCTACTGAACCAATTGGGAAACTTTGTTGTAATATTTGCCAAATATCTCTAATTTGATACTTATTCGTATTCGATTTTCGAGTTTAGTGGGCCAAGCCAGTGTTATTTGTAACTAAGTCAATATAAAAATATCTCAACTCCTGGACAAAATTAACGCACCAGAAAAAATTCTTCTTATTTACCATTGTTTTTTAAATCATACTATCTATGTGATTTTATAATTAAATTATTTCAATTAATGTTTATCATCGAGAAAAAAAACATGAATAAAAAACAGAAAGAAACAATCCCAAAAACGTTTATAGAAAAAGTTGAAGTTAAATTGTACGAATTTACACTTAATAGAGTGTAAATCCTTCTCTAGCTCGTATAATTGCTGGGCATTCTCCTGATCAAGTTGTGAATGATTTCCTGCAGAATGTTCCATATTCGCGGAGAACGACTTGTTATAGTTGTCTAAGATTCTTAGGAGCAGGTACTTGGTGCTTAACTGATCCTTTTAGTGCATCCCATAGATGTTGCTTCTTGGTCGCCAGTTCATAGTTGGAATGTTCACTAATTGTTGGTTGGTAAACCCTTAACAAGTTAGGTACATATCGCTGTCTACGTCCATCGTTAACTAGAGCATTCGCTTACACTGCTTCTTCTTCCATTATGTTGCACATAATTGCACTAGCTAGGCGTTTCATTAAATTAATGAAATTAACTTTAAAAAAATCACTAGTAAAACTAACTAAATTTATTTATTATTTAGAAATCACTTTAAACAACGTTAAAGGTCTTATTGACAAGCAATGTATCATCAGTAGAGCAGACCAATTTCCGTGCGCGCTATTAGAGTCGGTATGGGAGTGTAATTCGTAATATATTAGAATATGCGATAGAATAGGGACGCAACATGAGCTTGTTACCGATATAAGTATAGAAGTAGAGACATTTATTCTATCAGAAATAATTAAATATACATTCGGTTTTCTGCTATTAAAGTAATATGCATAAACATTTCGTGTGTTTATGCATATTACTTTAGTAATATTACATTTAGTTACATTACATATTTAGTAATAGTACATATTATAGCAGCGTTTTATGTACCTATAAATAAAATGGAAAATGTATGAAATCAGTGATTGTGTGCCCGACAGAGGATTTAAAAAAAAACACTTACCGTTTTAAGCGTCTTCTAAGGATTGACAAACTGGAGAAACTCGATTGTATATTTTCAACATCAGTGCCGTTTCTAAGGTTATTTCTGAAAAACATGTCCGCCGTGAGGAAAAAAATATGTTTATATTCGGAAAACGAGCGTTGTACATCTAGTGATGTTATATTCGCATAATCAAAATACTTTTTTAACCAACTTAACGCATCTGTAGACGTGCCCTCACAAATACGTGTTAAGGTGTTCAAATCTGCATTTCAGTTTCACTTTCACTTTTTGCGTCTTCTACAGCACACAGCTGTGCGTGAACATTTTTAACGATTTGCAGTGATTCTTCTAACGACAGCGACGAATTTTCTAATTTTGTTATTGCATCTTCTAGTCCCAAGTAATTCTCACGAATACTTTGTAAATCCATTTTAATCTGGGCATCTTGAAATTTTTTTTGGCTTGTATTGATAGCTGCACTTTCTTTCGGATCGAATGATAAAACCACGTCCTTAATTTTTTCAAAATGTTCATGGTAGTAAAACCCCGCCCGTAACCATGTACCCCAACGTGTCAGAATCGGCTGTGGTGGCTCAGGGGTATGGGGACACAATTCGTGAAATTTCCGAATACATTTTGTAGATGTAGATATCGGTTTCCGGGTTGGAACCGCTTCGAGTTAGGCGTAATTGCCATCGTTTCGTCCACTGCTTCAAGGGACATCTTCAGGGCTGTACGTGGATGTTCGTCGTTTCGCAGTAGCTTGAAGGCTCTCAAGCTACTGCGAAACTACCGCGGAACCTACACCTACACGTTTTGTAGATTTCAGGAATACTGCCTTTGTACTCGATATTAAAGCATCTACCTCTGTATAACATCTACGAACCTGTTATGCCACAAGGTGTAGAGCATGGAGTTTACAAGTAATATGGAGCAAATTAGGACAATATTTTCTACAGAACACATGGTTGCGGCACCATCGGTCATAAACATTAATACTTGGTCTTTCGAAAGTTTAAATTTTTGCAAAGTATCTAATAGCACCTCTGAAATTTTTTCGGCATTACATTGTTCTAGTCGTCTGGATGCTAATAAAATTGAAGACGTTGGTTGATGTGGTTCCATGTTACGCGCCATCACATTAACTACAGGTTGTTTTTGCTGTCAGTTGTTTCGTCCACACATAACCACAGTTTTTTATTTTTCAGTTTGACTTTGATTTTATTTTCAACCTGTTTACGCACCGATGGTAAATTCCTTCGTAACGTTGTCGTGCTCGGTAATGTTTGATTCGCGTATTTATTCCAAAATGAAATAAATTAATCATTACGTAACAAGGTAAACGGCAGTGTACACACAATTATAGTTACACATAGTTCATGTATAAACTGTTGTCGATTAATTTTGTTATTATTGTGCTTCGAACTGCTTACGTGTTCTTTACAATGTGTTTTTGATCAACATATTAGATATGTATTACACACTAAACATTTAATTTTTGAGTCATCGTATATTAAGTCCGGGAAATCCATAATAAACTTATTCACTTCGTCTGACAACGGTCGTTTTCTCGATTTATGTGTCGACGACATTTTATTACGCATGCTTACACTTACATGCAGTCTAAGCAAGTACCAAACACATACTGAATGCTTTTTATTAGTTCTGATGCAATACAATCATCCACAGATCGGCGCACATGGCGCGCACGGAAATTGGTCCGCTCTAATTATCAGTAATGACAAAGGATATCCTAGCCAACTACATAAAATATTTAATGATTTAAAAGTTCGAAAAATTACGAGTGATAATGGTAGGTTTTCCTGATGCGTTAATCTCGTCTAGGAGTATATGTCTTACAAGCAGTATTGATGCTTAAAATCGAGTTTTGTAAGAACCAGTAACATTGGAGTTTTATATATATTTTCTTATACCAACTTTATCTAATTAATATCATAAAAAAGTAGCACATTTCTATGCATAATCCCAGACCTGCCCTCAGAAACAATATATCCATCAACGTCGCAGTACACCCCCGGTGAAAAAACATCTAATTATAAAAGCACAAAAAAGGGGAAAGGTCATAAAGAAAAACATTAATCAAGCAGTCACGAGATCCAAACTCTGACTCTAATTTATACATAGATGTGTATGTATCGCTATCTCTGTCAGTCGCTTTCTTTCACTGAAATCCAAACACCCAAAGTCTGACTCTAATTTATACATAGATGTGTATGTATATGTATTTCCATCTCTGTCGGCTTCTTTGTTTTACTCTAATTTTGACAAACTTTTCAATTACTAAAGGCATTTGCCGTTGTGCAAATAAGAATCGTTTAAATAAGCTTATCAATAATTGAATTTATTCGAATTTCATTTGATGAAGATCCATAATTTAAAATAATAAGAATAATAACATTGACCAGGAAAATATTAGTTTCTATTTCGATGAAGCATGGCTTTATCTGTCTGGTTATGTTAATTTGCAAAATTATAGAACTTGGTAAGCAGATAATCCACACGATTTAATCGAAGTAGGTACTATTGCACCCAGTTAAAATTTGTGTTAGGGTGGCAATGTCAAGACAACAAATTATTAGGCCAATATTCTTTCAAGGTACAATTAACGTCCAAAGATACGAAATCATTATTTTAATCATTTACAAGTCAGTTGTATAACATAGAATTAACTATTGGATATTTCCAACAGGATTCTGTCACACCACACGCTGCATATACAACTAGGGATTATTTTCAGCAAATTTTACCAGACCGTTTTATAACTAAAGGCAAGTAAATCACCTGATTTACAATTTGCAAGAATTACGGTACATAAATGAAAAGGCAACTACAAATGTCCATTTTATCACAATTTCGGTGTTGTTTACCGTAGAAGGCCAACATTTTGCGCATTTTCTGGTTAATTTTCTATTATTTGTATATTCGTAAAAATTTTGTATATCACTTTGTATAAATCTCACTTCTGATGTCAGTTAATAAATAAATAGATAGGTAGTTTATGGATGTAAATAATAGAGGGTGATTACCGGGAAACGCATATTTATTTAAATAACGAGTACTCAGGCAATGGGACACTAGATGAGGCAATATCAGACAGAAATATACAGGGGAGAAGAGCTACTTCCATGCTGAACAGTATTCTGTGGGACAAGACCATTACAAAAGAAAATAAAAAAAAGATTTACAACTCCATCGTGAAAAGTATATTAACATATAGCTCGGAGGTGTGGCCGATAAAAGAAAAAACAAAAAGAAAGATAAAAGCCACAGAAATGGACTTCTGGAGAAGAGCGGCAGGAAAATCCCGGAGAGATAGAGTCCCAAATGAAACCATTAGACAAGAAATGGGAATACAACATGACATTATAGATGACATTATAACCAAACAGCTAATATGGTACGGGCACGTCCAAAGAATGCCAGAACACAGAATCCCAAAGAAAGTGCTAAACTGGAACCCCCAAGGAAGCCGAAAACGAGGAAGACCGCGCAGAAGCTGGAGAGACGGAGTAGATAAAGAAATTCGAGAGACGGATCTGGAGGAGGGCCTATGGATGAACAGAGGGGAATGGCGATTAGGAATCGGAAGACGTAAAACGTTGTAACCCGATATATATATATATATATATATATATATATATATATATATATATATACTAAGGCAATTATGCTCAAAATTTTGATTTATTATTATCAATATATTGCCTAAGGTATGCAATTTGAACACACAAGAAACTAATGTTTGAAAATGACATTACTCTAGGAATGCCGTTGATTTCTTGGCGGCTTGTTAATGTAAACTCGAGATGTCCTTATAGAAAAAAATCTGGAATGGTAAGGTTCGGCGAAAGGGAGGGCCAGCCAGGTGACATTATCAAAACAAGAGATTACACTTCCAGGAAATGTTCGTCTAAGAATGTCCATAGAAATGGGAGCAATATGGGCTATTGCCCCATCTTGCTGAAACCATACATTACGATTCGCAAGGTGGCGACGACCCAGTTTAGGCAATAAATAATCTTCCAACATTTCCACGTACCGTTGTGCATTCACCTTAACTGAATTACCATCGTCGTCCTCAAAAAAATAAAAACCAATGATCCCTAACCCTTCACTAACCGCACACGACACAGTCACACGTAAACTTTACACCCACTCACTCACGATTTGTGGATTTTCTGGAGACCAAAATCGAAAGTTCTGTTTGTTTACAGCACCGCTCATCTCTCATAATGATAACGGTGTCTTTTATCTGCATGATTCAATTGATGACACACAAGTTTGTATGGATGAAATTTAAGATCCGTAACCAAAATTTTTTTCACTGTGGATGGGCGAAGTCTGAGAGTTGCTGCCCGCTTCCTTATCGAACGGCTAGGGCTCTGCACCGTTGTAATCCGTACTCGCTCGACATTCTCTGGGGTAGTAACTGTCCTTACTGGTCCTAGATGTTTCTTTTTCAACAATGATCCTGTCGTGTTGACATTGTGCAACCAACGCAATATTGTGTTGGGATCAAGGATCGCTCAACGATAAAATGTAAACGAAAGTCGCGTTGGGTCTGAGTGACTGATTCGTCGTTTGCGTAAAAGCGTCATAAAATAAATGTACAATGTTCAATGTTCCACATCACGGCTAAAACTATAATTACATACTTTCCCCTCCGCAGTGCCACTATACGCAACTCCCACCAATCAATATTCTCCGCGTACTACGCAAGTCAAAAACATGCGTTTCCCAGTAATCATCCTGTATATTTACAAAGTCAATGTAATAATAAATATGGATTACATATATAGGAAGAAAAAACATTAAAATATAAAATTTAGAAATTCGTCCAGCGTCCACTTGCTGCAGAAGCACCTTCCAGAGCTCCGAAAACTGTTTAGGTAGCAGTTGCATTGTCCTTGGTAGTCTATTGTATACCTTGACGCTCCAGTAATCTACGTATTTGTGTATGATTTTCAGATAGTGGTACGGTGTCTTGAGATAATCTCTGTGACGTATTTCGTAGTGATGTCGGTCACCAAGCAGACGATATTTTGTTTTATTTAAGTGTATATATTTGACGATGTTAACTATGTATCTTTTCTACAGGACTCATCTTGTTTTAACCCTACTGGAGCCCTAATAACCTTTTTCTGCAATAAGAAAATTATGTTGGCTTTATTTACTATACCTTGCGCGACTATGAAAAATTGCAAAGTATGATATTCGTGTGGCTTAATATGTTGATATTTATTTACTAGTAATTCTAACCATATGTGATCTACATTTATACAGGTTGGCGTGGGGTCAACTTACAACATTTCAAATGTGAATACTGCTCCACCGTGATGGTTTGTCATGGTTGGCGGGAAGAGTAATGGTAGAGGGGAGGACACCATTTTATATTGCCAGTCACGATGGAGCATTGGAACGTGCAACACCTACGTTCGTAGTTATTACAAAACAAATTCTGTGACAGAAGTGCAGCGTGTCTATCGACGACAGTTGAATATTGGTCGACATGATCACATACCGTCTCACAATACCATATTGGGTGAAGAAATATGAAGAAACTGGTGCATGTTAGACGTGAAGCATGGAGCTCCACGAACAGTTCGGAAACCGGAAAACATGCAAACAGTTAAGCAAGATTTTGACCGCAGTCCTCGCTGTTCGGCGTGCCAGCAATGTCGCATTTTAGACATCGGCAGAAGAAGTTTATTTTGAATGCTAAAAGAGATTAAATTTAACTCTTAAAACAAATTATCGAACAAATTAACGAAAGAGAAAGGAAGCAAGACTTGCTTTTTGCACCACCATGAGCGGGTTATTACGAGAAAACCCAGATATTCTGAATAATGTGCTGATGACTGACGAAGCACATTTCCATGTTTCTGGCGGCGTAAACAAACAAATGCGATACTGGTCAGCACTGAACCCTAAGGAGCTGCATGAAATGACCTTGCACGCTCTTGCAAAGTGACGGTTTGGTGTGTAGTCGGTGCTTTCGGAATTGTAGGCTCCTATTTCCTTGAAAATGACAACTAACAAACTGCTATCATTGATTCAGAACGTTTTATGACTATGTTAGAAGACTTTGTTGGACCCATGTTACGACAGCTTGGAATTGACTCTACAAACTTATATTTCCAGCAGGATAGCGCAACAGCCCATACCGCGCGAAACAATATAGCTCTAGTTCGTCGAATGTTCGGAACTGTTATCTCTTGTTCCGGACAAATCGCTTGGCCAGCTGGATCGCCAGAAGTCAGTGTACCAGACTTTTTCCTGTGGGTGTTCCTGAAAGACCGCGTGTTCCAGATACGTATCATAAGAACTTAAGCAAGCCATTGTTGACGTACTTGCAGCCATTGATAAGAACCTACGGAGGCACGTGTACGACAACTACAACAATGCATTGACGCAAACGGAGGCCATCTGCCTGATGTAGTTCTCAAAAAATAACCTTGGAATCTATGGTAAATAAATAGCATACTTGGTCGTATTTAAAAGAAATTTTTACTTATTTCTTCCAGCTTTCGTATATAATATATGAGACTCTTTTAAAAATGTCGTTTCGGTCCGCGACACCCTGTATAAGAAATTCTACCCCAAAAAGATAAATATAAAATAAATTACCAGACGAATCAGTTTCTCAGGATTTCCAAATTAAATATTTGCTTCAATCATTTTTAGTTACTCGGTACATTTTTTGTACTTTCACACATGCGCAGAAATTCGTTTCGATAGTGGGGTTATTTCTGTATTATATCTATATCGTTATACAAATAATATTAAGAAAAGCTTCCGAGAAACTGTAACACGTTGTATTTTTAATATACGATACATATAAATTCACAAACAATAATATATTTTGACCTTTCGCATAGAAAATAACAGACCTTGTACTAACACGTGCCTTTATATATAAGATCCAAGGGGCATAGATTACATTTCATATCGCCGTTTGTATGTAAAAGAGTTTCGCCATTGACCTAGACTGGAGTAGTATAAGCGCTGCTGGTGGCCTTTATGACACTCAACCTTGATAAAGCTCTTCCTCTTCTGTTTCGCTTTTCTTATAATACTTTTCCACTCGCTTTCGGATATTCCTTTCCGTTTAGTGCTGTACTACGATGAAATTAGTGGCGTTTTGCTTTTGCTATAGTGATTCTTTTTTTATGAAACCACGTACCCTCTCTCTTAAGAATCAATGTCTTTAGTAGAAGATAAAACTGAGTTCCAGATATAAATATTGCGCTAAATGAGCCACTTTATTCTGAGATATTTTATTTTAATCTTTACCTCTTTAAAATTTGAAGGTACCGAGATCATCGAAACGCGCACTTAAAGATTTAAATAATATATGTTCAGATTTGTTTCTTTAATTCATTACGTAAAATTCTGAATATACATGGAGTTCACGCAAACACGCCCCAGCTTATAGGGCACTTATTTGGAGTCGGATTGGAAGAAGCGTTAAATTAAAAAGCTTAAAAAATACTACGAACTGAAGCTTAAATCTAATTTTTACCTGTTTATCCTTTCCAAGGCCAAATGTCAATTTTTTTTTTCAAATTGTCACCTTATTTTTTTTTTAAATAATTTAATAGATATTTTTTATCTGAATTCAGTGATATACCACAACCGATATTTCTTATTTACTTTAGGGTAATAAAAAAATAACAATAACCAAGATTAACACAGCCGTAGCCGTGGTTTTTGGAAACAATGTTTCAGTACGAAAGCAACAATCTTTTCAATAACTAATTCTAAACAACAGATAACGTTTAATAACTGAACAACTAAATAAAGACATAACAAATTAACGAAAATGTTCAAATTGGACACCGTTTCTTTCAAGACATTCTCGACATCTAGATACCACACTTTGTGTAGCATTAATTAGAATTTATGATGGCGTTTCCCGACAAGCGTTGGCTATTCTATCTCTCAAAATTTCGACAGTTTCTGGGTGAGCAACATAAACAGTGTCTTGAATGTATCCCCAAACAAATCCAAGAAGAAATCCAAAGTTGTTATGTTACAAGACTGGGTGGGCCATAGTACAGGTCCGTAAGTTCCTATCCATTCATCTTCAAATTCTGTATTTAAATAACCTCTAATCAAAGAGCGTTATATGGTATAGCTCCATCTTGTTGAAAGAATAGTTCATTCCTTTCAATTAATAGCAAGTTATGTAATATTTCTTGTAAATTTTCTGCCAAAATTTGGAGATACTTTTCTTGGTTGAGATTTCCGTCAATGAGAATTGATCGTATTATCCTGCCGCCTAGTATCCCACACCAAACGTTCACAGAAAACCCTATTTGAGGATTTTGTTCGATGGCGATATGTGGGTTTTCTACACTTCAGTACCGTTGATTAAAACGATTAAAATGTCTTTTGTTTGTAAATTTACATTCGTCAGTCCACAAGATTTTTGTGTAAAACAAAGAATATGGCCTTAATTCGTTTAAAAAGAAATTACAAAAATTTATCAGACGCTGTGGATCGTTTTCGTGGATTGTGTGAATTGTTCGCAATACGAATGACTTGCAATTATTCTTCTTTAAAATGGCATGTACGCTTCCGTTTGAGACATTCAAACTCTCAAAAATTTGTCTCACTGACGTCCAACGATTTTCTTCCAAGCTCAGTAAAACACTCATCTCAAGATTTTGATATGTATGATTTTGGCTTTTTGAAACTTCCATATTGACGTAAGTTGGATTCCAAATGAGCAAACTTGCGACGACTTTGGATCCGTCTATTGGGAAAACGTTCTTGATACCGACGCAACGTTTGTCCACTGTTTTTATTACTCTCTAAATAAACTTGCAGCATGTCAACAAGTTCACTATTATTCATTTTTGTTGCAAAAAATAGTTAAACAAATTAAAACTGACGTATAGAATTTTTGACACTTAGTTTTCATAGTCAGCGCTATGTCTCAGTAGTTTCTCAAAGCCTATTGCAATAAATTATTTAAAAACCACGACTGTGTCAATCTTGGTTATTATTATTTTTTTTACTCTATAGTAAATCAGAAATATCGATACATCACTGAATTCTGAAAAAAAAATTCTATCAAATTATCAAAAAAAAAAGGTTACAATTTGAAAAAACAAATTGACATATGACCTTGGAAAGGATTAAACAGGTAAAAATTAGATTTAAGCTTCAGTTTGTAGTACATTTTAAGCCTTTTAATTTGAAGTATAGCTTCTTACAATCCGACTCCAAATAAATGCGCTAGGAGCTGGGGCGTTTTTGCGTGAACATCCTGTATATTACTAACAAACTTCACTCACTAATTTTCCTCTATTTACTAATCTACCAATTGTACATTCCGCGATACATACATTTACTATACAGGTTGTGTATAAATTGGCGTACTAACTATACGTGACGACGTTCTTGGTTAAATTTAAAGTTAAAAGTCTTAATACTAAAACGGTGTATCATGCTTCCTGTGTTTTCAGAAAGAATTAGAAAGAAACATACATTTGGCAACATCTGTAAACCTTACATTTTAAATTATGAACATGAAGCAAAGGAAATAAAATTAGCTCTTGAAATTACATATTTATTATGAAAATATTACAAAGTTTTAAAATTTAGAGATTTTATTCACTTATTTTTGCTCTTTGACACAAATCATCAAATGTTATTATTACCTACATAATTGTTCGTACTGAAACAACAATAGGCTACCTATTGTTTTACTTATGTTACTTATTGTTTTACAACGTTGTCAGATGTATTTTTCGTCGAAATAAGTTAATAAACAAATATTAAAAACAAACTTAAAAATCAGAAAGAAAATTTTAACAAAAAAATAAATGAAATAAAAATGAAAAAGCAATATTACTTAATTTCCATTTTATTGAAGCAAAATCTCATAACAATTGTTTCGACACACAATTTCTTCCTCAGATGCAGTTGTATTGCAAACTAAACCTAAAGATGTTGACAAATTGAAACTTAAATTAATATTATAATGGAAAAAATATAATTAAACTCAGAAGGATGGTTCAATAATTTACCGAGTACACACATAAAAACGGGAGAACCACAATAAATAAAAGAATCAGTTGTAGAATAGGCCTAATAAAGGAGAATCGACGAAATCTATATGATTATTGAGTAAATAATCGGTATTTTTATATTTCAAAATTTCGATTCAAAAAGAAAAAATAATATTTTTTTAAATTCTTCTTTATCTATTTAACTTTTTCTGTTTGTAAAGAATTACGCTGGAGTTCACTACTTTTTATTGGATAATGAAAATGCACTTTTAGCTATAATTCTTTATTGAATCCAACGTTTGATGTATTTGTATTGGTGTTTGAACTCTTGCTTGTTGTTAGGATGAGAGTTTTGTTCTTTCTATTTTTAAAAATACTACAAGCTGGCCAAAATTTGGCATCAGCCCCACAGACTATAATGACTAATAATACGAACCGTGTCGATTGTACGGCCAGATAATGACATAATTCGGGAATTTTTAAGGTCTTTGTTGATGGTATCTGCTATCAATAATATGCGGCAATATACATTTAAACTATGCTAAGTACGTCTTAATCTTAAACCTAAATGCAAAGTTTAGATTAAGTTATATTCATCTTTGTAAAGTTTATTGCACTTTATTGAGAAATATGAAATTATGAATAGATTGTGAGATTGAAAACAAGGTGTAATGTCAGATGATGGGATGGCAGAATCACCATGTAATATCTGATCATCTAACTAAAGGTAGGGTCGCCATGTAATATCAGGCGTGGGCAGGATCGCCACGTAATGTCACCTGGTCCCGGAGGTAACATTGTTGCCGAGGCAGTTCCATTTATACCGCAGGTTTACCAGTGTGATAAATAATAGGCGGGACAACGATTAAATAACAACATATAATTTAATAAAGATAATAACAATGATAACAATAATAAACTACATTATAATTATGAGGCACTAGTCTTGTAGAGACTCTAACTCTCTGACTTTGATTGTGACTCTGTCTCTGACTGACTGTCGAGACCTCTGAGTGTCTCGTTATATATTAGAGTGCTTATTATTGTTTTCATTGTTAATATCTTTATTAAATTATATGTTGTTATTTAATCGTTGTCCCGCCTATTATATTATTTATCATACTGGTAAACCTCCGGTGTAAAGGCAACAATGTGTCCTCCGGGACCAGGTGACATTACATGGCGATCCTGCCAGCCACTTAAGACTGTGTATACATTAAGTGGAATCCGGAACGAGCCCGAAAATATGACAAGCCAATAAACAAAATGGAAACTAGGCGACGGAAAAAGTCATTCTCAGCCAGGAGCAAGCCGAAGCCGCTCACAGGTTAGTGCCGGAAGCTCTCTACCACTTCAAGAGAAGAGACACAGGTATTTTTTTAAATCTAAGTAAAGACAATTGCAGTGCGTTAAGGTGACTGAACAATGCATAAACTCTTTCATACATAAACTGTGTATATTTAAATTCTGTTACAGAATAGCTAAAACGTTTCATTTTATTATAAAGAATAATATTAGTTTGATGCGTATGCAAAATATGTGTAACAATTTCTGCGTACGCAAACAAAATGTAGTTGTGAAGAGCGTAGCACCGTTCTTTGTTAAAGGTCAAGTTTACTTATAATTAATATAATGTAATTGTAAAATATTACATTATGGCCGAAAAGTTCAATTCAAAAACCTGTCACAAGTTTGTTATCCATCGTACACGAGAATGTAGAAGTTTCTACACATTTTTTTAAAAGAAAAGCCGCCTACCTAAAACGGAAAAAACACGTTATATTTTTCATAAATTCACTCACGTTCATTCAATCCATATATACAATAAAATGCATACGTTTTATTTTGTTAAATAGGCACCGCAAAATAAGTGTAGTATTTCAAAATTGTTTATCCAAGCATGTGTATATACAACAATATGTGTATTTAAACTAGTCGAATTAATAAACATCGAAATGAAACACTTAGACAAAAATTAGTTTAGAAATCGGCAAGGCCAAGTTCGTCTAAAATGCACGACATTATTTATTTCTAAACGATTACACTCCATGATATTGAACAAAAAGTATGTCTAACGCATTCATAAAGTTTTGCAAACTAAAGAGAATTCATATTAATATACGATGAACATGATTTTATTATTATATACAAAGAGTTCCAAAAATTTAGTTGCAAACGGCTTATCACTAATAGAAGTTGATTCCATTGATGTAAAGGTTAGTAACAGAACGACCGGTAGCATCCTTATCACGTCAAGGACTCAATCGATGACAGAGACTTATCGATCGCATCATTACGAATCCGACAACAGCCACAGATTCCGCCAACTCCAGGACTGATCATCTCAGGGTTGTGGAACTGTTGAAAAGGAAACCAGCCGAATCAAAAGAATTTCAAGTGATGAAAAAGGCAAATCTTCAATTCGGTCCAGAGTCGTAATGAAGCAAGCATGCACTTCAAGGGGACCATTTCCTTGAAGTGCGTGCTTGCGACGAAGACGCTCTCAGAATTTTTATGAAAGAGAATGCAGTTATAACAAATATGTGTATTGTTAACTGGTCTCTAGAATTTCTGCATTGAAGAAAAGGGCATATATAGTATAAGGGAATTACCGCAGAACGTGCACCCTTACTATTGTCTAGAATTGCTTCGCAGAACATGACATACACGAAATATGTGTTGTCTAGGATAATTCACGAATCAGTGATTTCCTAAAATAATTTTGCCATAGAGCAAAAGAAAGAGAGAGAGTTGAATTATTTTAAAATAAATATGTTAAAGGGGAGCACAAAGAATTGAAGACAAACAGTCAAGCATGAAGAGTTGAAAACAAAGAATCGAATGCGAAAAATTAAGGAAAGACAAGAATTGCAAACTGCAAAACAAGGCAACTATTCTATATATACTACCACATGTTACGGAGATCAAATTTAAGCAAACAAACAAAAAACAAACTTGAGGCAGTGTACAACGGCCCATTTACTATTTACAATTTAAAATTTACAATTTACGATTTACTATTTACAATTTACAATTTATCATTTACCATTTACCATTTGTAATAATTTTAATTTATAATTATAATAAATTTCAATTCGTTTATAATAATAATACTTTTAGTGTAACTTATCTACACACACACACACATCGTTATATAGTATAGTATAAATTTGTATAGAACTTGTATAGACTAAATGTATTGGAAATATTGTATAGTAGGTATAACAATGTATAATATATCTCACTAATGTACAATATATTAAGCACCTACACATAGTATGTAAGGAAATGTAATTATATATATTTAACACGGACAAGAAAAGCCAAACGGCTTAGAAGCCCCTTTTTTTTTCACCGTGTGAAAGATGCGTTAACTAAACCAGATCATGTATTTACAAAATACCCATTTCGTCAACACGACCTCGGTGAGTTATGATCTTTCACCACATTGTGTTTATCTTGTAACCAGGTCACTAGGCTAAGGGGACACACTCTAATATATAACGAGACACTCAGAGGTCTCGACAGGCAGTCACAGACAGAGTCACAGTCAGAGTCAAAGAGTCAGAGTCTCTACAAGACTAGTGCCTCATAATTATAATGTAGCGTTTGTTATTGTTATCATTGTTATTATCTTTATTAAATTATATGTTATTTAATCGTTGTCCCGTCTATTATTGATCATATGGTGTAAGGGCAACAATGTGACCTCCGGGACCAGGTGACATTACATGGCGATCCTACCTTTAGTTAGATGATCAGATATTATATGGTGATCCTGCCATCCCATCATCTGACATTACAAAGGTATTGAATGCGTTCTGAAATTGAGTCATAAATAAAGGGGAAATCGTCTAATAAAAATGGTAATAAACTTATAAACTCAACAGATATCGTTCTTAGAATAGAGGTAAAGGTTACAATTTAAGTAAAGTAATTAAGCTTTCGATATGCAGGGTGTCAATTTGAAGCGAGCATTATTTAATGCCAAATAATTAAACTATAGATATAATTACGGAAAACGCACAAAAATTATTGATCTCGCGCTTAACACTGTCAAAAAATATGGATTAATAACGCTTATTTAACGACTGTAAGTCCGAACTTTAAGAACCTCGTGCAGAGGTATGAATCATGGGATAACATTTTGGATTTTAGACTCCGAATTTGACAAAGAACATCACTACGTGTAGTTAGTACGCCAATTTATACACAGTTTGTATACTTTATATTACCTACCTAATCCTAAAACAACTGGCCCCTACTTGCCTATGCGGATAATCTAAAAATAAATTCATCCATCAGAACTTGGAACGATGTGTAACATTTACAAAAGAATTTGAATGTTCTCTCCCAATGGTGTTTTACTTGTAAGTTGGGATTGAACGTCAACAAATGCTGTTATGTCTCTTATACAAAAGAGTTAATTTTATTAAGGCCATCTATCTTGGTAAATGATTAACTTCTCAATAAAGGATCTTGATGTTTTATCCGATTCTCGTTTAACTTTTGTGACATATATTAGCATTTTTTCTCGCAACCTCAAAAACAAATGTCTTTTTTTGCGTACTTGCAAATTCTTTAATTCTACCTCTCTGTTCAAAACTATGTGTTGGGGATTGATGGATCTTCAAACCAACTTGTTTGGGCTTGATGTGCCGACCTTATGATCGTATCCAGTTACTAGAATCATGACCCCGATGTTGCTCCATCGTGCACAGGTTGAAAGGCTATATACACCTTACTTTTTAAATTTTCGGTGACTGTTTGTTAAATTAATAAACGTACTTTTATCTAAATATATTTATATACACTACATACCTTTATTTTGAATCTACAACGACTTATACTAACATAAAACTTCTGTTGCGACTGGTGTCATTACATATTAACATACGCGGAATGTTTGAAGTAATAACGAAGAATTTTTGTGTTATTACTTCCTGGAAATTATGCCTACAAGCAATAATATCCAAGGTTTACGATAATGTCTTACTAATTAAGTATTAGTAGGTGTCATAAACCTAAATATGTAGATCCGTTTAATTCCTTTGTCCAGTAATGTTAAAGTTAACAATAGGTGGTCAAACAAATATCGCTCATTAATATCGTTCAATAATAACCCTAGGCAATAAAACAACCGGTCTGATGTATAAATCAATAAATAAATTTTAGCAAAAGATGCCGAATATCAATAACCATAGGTAATAAAACTAGTGGTCTAAATAATACAGTAGGTAATAAATAAATTTGTAAATGTAAAAGATATCGCTTTCTTAGAATTTAACGAAAGATTACGATTTGAATATGCTAATAAAAGTATGTTATAGAGTGGTTTAAACTCGAAAATGAACTCTAAATATTTATAAAATTGGAAATCTTATGTTTGAATTCTGTATCCTAGATTTACTTATATTTAGCAATAAAAAGGTTTGAAATTAAAATATTACAAAAGGATAGTAAATGTTTCTTCAACACTATGTATTATAATCTTAAAGCAAAAGCTGACGAAACAACGTAAAATTGTTCATCGGCAAAGAACGTTTCTACTTACAATGACGTCGCTTGGAATACTAACTCATAAAGGGTGTAAAAAGCTCTACCTAGTGGTGTTTGATTGTAACTACGTCCGCTTACGCGCATGGTTCAAATTTCAAAATCTTTTGGATACCACCTCGTTTGTCTACATGTTTATTAACGATAACTGTTAAGCGAATCTATTTATTTTACATTATAAAAGTTTTTTTGTAATAAAATTTTCTCTTGTTTTCGAGACAAGCTTGCTAAAACTAAGCCAGTGTTAGAAATCCTGTTGAATGTTCCAAGTTCTATCAGAGAAATAGACAGTGTTTCGTAGTTGTTTTATAATAATTCGCTTACAAAACAAATTAATGGTAACAATATAAATTAGAATAATTTCTCAATGTATTTTACCAACGGAAATAATGCAATTGCTGTATAGCGTGGTCCCTCCAATTTCGTTAAGTTTTCATGTTAAAAACAGCTAAAATTTGTATCATCTACACGAAATAAAACGATCAAATCGTGTCATATGCTGAGTAGTACCTTTTAAACTCCCCGTGCTGCTTCTCAAATCGACCAGAAAGGGAAAACTATGGAGGCGATATATGGAAATGTAAATGTCACGTTAAAAGGCATCCGACAGGGCGGGAACCACTTACATAACACTAGTAATCGGTGTTCTTACTTCATTCGAAGTGATGTATTCCATTTAAAATTATTTTCTATTGAGTACTAGAATACTAGTAGAGCGAACTGTTTTCATTTTAAATGAAGTCATTTTCGATAGTTTGGAGTTGTTCGCAATGGTAATGTGCTATTATAGTTACTGCAAAACATGTGACGTTGAGGCAGATTTCCAGCGGGGCAAAACAACATCTTTTTGTGTTTGTTTTTATTAAATGTAATGCTGTTCCAAAGTAAATGGAATTTTACATAATTGTTATTGAAACGTATTAGGAAAACGTGTTTTCATAAATTAGAGCGGGACGCTCCTGAAATGCATTAACGAATTAATTTGAACACATTTTCTGTAACAATAATATTGTTGTAATATACTTTTGGTATGCATATATATATATATATATATATATATATATATATATATATATATATATATATTTGTTGCTAGGCAACTGATCGGCCTTGTTAAAATTCTATTTATAATTACTTTTTGTTTGACTACAGAATAATCTTCAACTAATCTATCAGAATGCCCTTTAATTTGTTTTAATTACATTAATATAACAATGAATCTTTGTTGGTTACTTACATCTAAATTTATCTAAAAATAAATTAAACATAGTCAACCAATAGGTCCACAAGCATTTAAATAAATTTCACAAAATACATACATAAGTGTTTTCTGAATTTATACGAAATATTTCAAAGGGTGATTCTTTAGCAAAAAGTAAGGGGTGTCTTTCATATAACTTTTTGTTCAATACCCTTTCCCTCCAAGTTACAGTCCTTTAAAATTAGGTAAAAAAATTTGTTTTTATTTAATATATCCACTTTGGAAAAATTTAGAAGAATGAAATTTGGCAGATGCTAATAAAATGGCAGTTTTTGAGTGTTTTTGTTACCCTAAAATGTAATCACAAGAGGCTGAAAAAAACAACCCCTATAATATTTTGCATTAGAACTTTTTAATGCGCCTATATTTTCCTATTTAAAAAATTGATTTCGAAAGACAGACTCAATCTGCAACTTTTTTATGTCTTGACTTTTTATCATAAAATTGTTAGTTTGATCACAAAAAAATAAAATACTGCTCAGACTCTTTTCCCATAAATTCACAGAGAGGTTATTATTTATTTAAAAAAAATCAAGTAAGCTGCTGTCAAATGAAGTCATATGACAAATAGTTTTATTGTCCTGATTTTCTCTGTGTTATTCTTTAATCTCTGAAGAACTAAAACTAATTAAGTAAATAAAATGGCAAATTACACAAATGCCGAAATGGCAGATATGCATTTTTTATATGGTCGTGCTAATGGAAATGGATTAAGAGCTCGGAGGCTTTACGCTGAGTTATATCCAGAACGAACATTACCACATCATAGCGTATTCGCCCGTATTCATCAACGTTTACGAGAAGTAGGAAATTTTTCAAGAACAACCGTCGATTGCGGACGTTCTCGAGAAGTACGAACTGTAGCACTAGAGGAGGCTGTTCTTAATTTAATTGAAGAATCTCCCGGAACAAGTACGAGACAAATTGCCCGAGAGTTAAATGTGAGCCATTGCACAGTATTTAGAATTTTAAAAGAACAAATGCTGTATCCCTACCATATCCAACGAGTCCAAGCGCTCTTACCTCGAGATTTTCTACCTCGTTTAATTTTATGTCAATGGATAATTCAAATGATCACACAAGCTCCGCAGTTCTTATCTCGTATTTTGTTTACTGATGAGGCAAGCTTTTCTCGGGAATCTATCAGAAATTTCCATAATAATCACATATGGGCAGATGAAAACCCACACGAAATTGCTGAATCTAAATTTCAACATCAATTTTCATTGAATGTGTGGCTTGGTGTTATTGATGTTTATTTAATTGGGCCATATTTTCTCCCAATAAGATTAAATGGAGACGCATACTGCCATTTCCTTGAAGAAGAGTTACCCCAACTTTTTTATGATGTTCCTGTGCAAATTAGGCAAGAACTATGGTTCATGCATGATGGCGCTCCAGCCCACTTTAGTAATAACGCTCGTCGCTACTTAGACAAAGTTTATGCAAATCGCTGGATAGGACGAGGAGGCACCCAGAATTGGCCTGCCCAATCTCCAGATTTGAATCCATTGGACTTTTGCATTTGGGGTTTTCTAAAAACACTGGTTTATTCCACTCCCATTGAAAATATCGATGATTTAAGGGATCGTATCATCGTAGCACGTGAGACTATTAGAAATACACCAGGATTATTTCAAAGAATACGGAATTCAATTAGACGAAGAGTAGAGTCCTGCATTTTGGTCGAGGGGCGCCATTTTCAACATTTATTATGATTTTTGTAATTGAAATTTTGTCCACGTTATTATTAGTTTTTTTTGTAATTTGTTAATTGTTATTAGTAGTACAATTATTGTTCAATCCGTTCTAATTTACAATATTCTTCAACTAAATAAAAAAATGCCATTCTTTCAATAAAGTTTTATTAGTTGTGAAAAATGTTTGAAATAAAAGGAATATAATAGGTAACATTTTAAATAAAACTCCTTACAAAAGCCATATCACAAGTTTACCCATTATTAAATAATAACACCCAAAAATTTAAAATGATCACGTTTATAGGCTCTTCAAGCACAAAAATTTGTAAATATTTAAGAAAGTTTGACATTAATACAGCGTATAGAACTAACAACAATTTATCCAAATTTATAAAAAAACAATAAAGATTTAACAAACAACAATAAAAAGTCAGGAGTTTATGAGTTAACCTGCGGTAGTTGCCCAATGACGTATATCGGACAGACAGGCAGATCGTTTGAAATACGCATCAAAGAACATTTTTCTTCATTTAGAACCACAATTTTAACAAAGAATTTAAAATATTACACGTAGAAAATAAGGACAAAAAACTTAATTTATTAGAGTCACTTGAAATTAATAAATTAAAGAAAACCGACAAGATCCTAAATGATCAATTAGAAACAAATAATTAACCCTTACTCAATTTATTTATTTGATATTCAGACAGTCACATATTGTATTTTTCCATAGAATTTCTTTACCTCCCTGTAATATAATGTAAACCCCTAGTTTTATTACTTAAGAACAGTATTGTATAAACCGTAGTGAAAGTTTTGTGCATAGATATTTTAGTAATAAAAAGTACCCATTCTTTCAACTATTTAAAATAAAACATGTGTTTGTTACCGTATACTTGTGTTAAAAAAATTTGTAAATAAGTTAGTTATATGTCTGATGAAGCTCAGGTTGGAGCGAAACGACCGTTACAGTGTTAATTAAAAAGTGAAATTCATTAAAATTTGTTTTATTTTATCCTGATAATAATTATCTTATTGTTTGTGAACTAATCTATAATATCTTGCTTTCTTGAAGAAGTATTAAGGACTTTATTAATAACAACATTATATTGGGCGTTATCCATTATAATAATTGAACTTTTTGGTATGTTTGACATAAGTACAGCCATAACCCATTCATAAAATTTTTTGCTATTCATTTCAGCTTGATAGTCTGCAGTTTTCGTTTTTGATGAAAATATTAAGCTAGTATAATTTATAAAGCCCTTGTCACTACCAGCATGGACAATGGCATAACGTTTGCCATCATAACCTTCAGGCTTTCGCACACTTTTTGTAGGCTCATCTTGCCAAGATTTTCCCGTAACTCTCTGGGAATAAATCCATGTGTCATCCAGAAATACAACTGGCTTTGGCGAATTTGAAATCAAATTGCCCATCTACTTTCTCAAAAAAACACTCCGCAATAATGCAATATTATGCCTATCAATTAGCGCTCGTCTGTTGTGTTCTTTTTTGAATTTAAAGCCGATGTTGTGTAACAAAGTACTCAAGACGCTGAACATAAATCAATGATTTTTCTGTCTTTCAGTTCTTCTTTTAATGCATTTAAAGTAACATGTTTCTCTAAAACAATCATTTTATAATAAACTAATAAACAATATATTTTTGTAATATTTACTTTGTTTATACATGTTTTAAAGCGTATTCCGTACTTCCATCTTAACAGACTCTCGAAGATTGTTTAGATCGAGGTCTCTTTTTACCTGGAGAGTAAGAATTGGGTTTGGGCCTTCCGCTGTTTAATTGCATAAACTGTTGAGCGTGATATATGAAGAACATCACATACTCTCGGAAATATATATATTTTAAATATAGTAATGGATGTATTAGAGAGCATATCTCACAAACACCACTTATAGGCAATAAAGGATAAAGGATCACCGTTTTCTTTCTCTTTCACAAAATAATTCAGAACGTTTAACACAAGCTCATGTGCTTGTGAATGTAAGCGCTTCCCAGGCATTTTCTGAATCATATTTATGTTAACCTCAATTTGATTTATTATTTTAATTTTTAATAACTTACCGAAAACTTGAAGTCACACTTTTTACTTTGTTCTCAGAAGAACAGAGTTTTGTAATATTTAGATGGAACATAGTAAAAGCAAAGAAAAGCTAAACAGAAAAACGCAATAATTACACATGACAGACGATTGTAAGCTAATTTGATTACGGTAGTAGTACGCTTTCTGTCCTTGTCTATCACACGAACAAATTGATCTTATATGATTCTTTGTCTAGCAGACTAACGCAATTTTGTTCGTCTGTTCCGATATCAGTATTAAAAAGAGATGGTTATATTAAAACAGTGCGTAACTCATGTTGTTCGATTATGACGTTTATCTTAAGGTCGATTAAATAGATAGTACGTTCGTAGAAACAATTCTTTCTTATTTCGTGATAGGAAAAAATCTAAATCATGTTTGAAATCACAACATATTTAGTCAATAGTATTATATGTTGAGCACTTGTGAAATATTGAAATAACGAAATAAAACAAATTGAATGTATTAAAGGATACTGTTTATTTAAAATATTTAAGAAAGCCTCCGTATTGAAAGATTCGATTCAATACGTTTCACGCACGAATTAGAAAAAGAAAAAACTTTGCCCTTTTTAGATTTAAAAATTTCATTATCAGACAATACTTTTCAATTTGACATCCACAGAAAAGAAACACATACAGACAATTACATTCATAAACGCTCGTACACTTTTCACAAATATAAAGAGAGCAGTTTTTATTTTTTAATCAACAGATTAAAGCAAAGGGAAACTACCTCAACCATAAACTATTCCTCAAATAGAAGAAAGATGAAATCGCTCGATGTTAAAAATTCCGGAGGTAAAACTCATCCTCCAATCGGATCTCCGGGGAGGATGGCTTTGAGTTTAGATAAGAAAACAATAAACTCAAGAAACAATTTGAGAACAGCAACATGGAACGTGAGGACTTTGTTTGAGGCAGGAAAACTAGCCAATGCCTGCCACGAAATGAATAGACTGCAGCTTGACATACTGGGTATCAGTGAGACGAGATGGGCAGGATCAGGTAAGACGGAATCAATGGGGAAAACTTTTTACTACTCAGAAAATAATGAAGCAGAACACCGAAATAGAGTAGGCATAATACTTAACAGAAGTGTCAGCCAAGCAGTGAAAAATTTTGTTCCTTACTCGGACAGAAACATATTAATTCAAATATCAGGGAATCCGGTGAATATAAACTTAATTCAGACGTATGCTCCAACAGCTGGTAAGGATGAAAAGGAAATAGAATCACGGTACAATGATCTAGTAACCCTACTAAAAACCACAAAACCACAGGACGTGACTATAATAATGGGTGATATGAACGCCAAAGTTGGACAAGGAAAAGTTGAGAACATCGTGGGGGAGTATGGCTTGGGAGAACGAAATGATCGCGGAGATAGATTGATAGAATTCTGCCAAGAACACAATATGGCCATTACAAACACCTTATTTAAACTCCACCCAAGACGACTATATACATGGACATCCCCACAACCCAACAAAAATAGAATCGTAAGGAATCAAATAGACTAATTGCTTATTAACCGTAGGTTCCGCAGCACAATACTTAGTGCAAAAACTTATCCTGGGGCCGATATCGGATCGGATCACAACCCGGTTGTGGTTAATATGCGTCTCAAGCTAAAAATGATGGAAAGAAGAAGGATTAAAAATAGAATTGACATGAGAGTTCTAAAGGAAGAAACGGTTAAAACAAACACATCTGAACAACTAAACATACAACTCGAAACCTTAAGAACTAGAATAGACAATAATAGTATAAGCGACATGGATAACATTTGGAACAACTTCAAAGATATAGTTTTAGAAGTAACAAATAACAATTTAAAGTCAATCTATGTAGAAAAGAAAACAGAATGGATGACTGAAGAAATTCTAAATCTAATGGGGAAAAGCCGAGAAGTTAAGAATAATGAAGCAGACTATAAGAAAGTAAATAAGGAAATAAGAAACAAAATAAGAAATGCAAAAGAGAACTGGATGAGACAGAAATGTGAGAAAATTGAGGAGCTCCAGCACAAAAACGACATGCACAACCTACATAAGGAAATAAAAAAGATAACACACAATAACAAAAGAATATATAATATGCTAGAAGACTCAGATGGCAGAATAATAATTGATGGAGAAGAGAAGCTACAACAATGGGAAAAGTACATTCACGAAATGTTCGCGGACGAAAGACAGCAGCTAGACATCAATGCTGAACATGTAGAAGGACCTCATATTCTAAAGAGTGAGATTGTATATGCTATTAACCAGCTGAAAAATAATAAAAGTCCGGGCCCAGATCAAATAAACTCAGAGATACTTAAACTCATAAATGAGGAAAACATAGATCTACTTCTACTTCTGTTTAACAACATATATAAGACAGGCAAAATTCCCCAGGATTGGCTCGAATCAACTTTTATACCCTTACCAAAAAAGTATAGTGCAAGGAAATGTAACTACTACAGACTCATAAGTCTGATGAGTCATGTTTTCAAGATCCTATTAAAAATTATACACAAGAGGATATATAACAAATGCGAATCTAATATCGGCTCGGAACAATTCGGATTCCAATATGGGCTAGGTACGAGAGAAGCTTTATTCAGCCTACAAGTCCTTGCACAGAAGTGCCACGACCAACAAAGAGACATACATATTTGTTTCGTCGATTTTGAGAAAGCGTTTGACCGAGTAAACCATGATAAACTTTTCGAGTTCCTAGAGGAAATCGGGTTGGATGATGGGGATTTGAGACTTCTAAGAAACTTGTATTGGCACCAGTACGCCAGAATAAGAGTCGAGACTAACTTGTCTTCAAGAAACATTGACATTTGTAGAGGTGTGAGACAGGGGTGCGTGTTGTCCCCCACACTATTTAATATATACTCAGAGTATCTGTTTGCGAAGGTGCTTAAGGGTTGTAACGACGGAATAAAAATAAACGGTGTCAATATATCGACTATCCGTTATGCAGACGATACTGTGTTGATTGCGGATACCGATATAGGATTACAAAACATGATCAACAGATTGAATATGACATGCAAAGATTTTAATATGGCCATAAACATCAGCAAAACGAAAGTAATGTTAATTTCTCGTAATTCAAACGTACCCACACCTCTACAGGTTGACGGGGAAATATTGACCAGGGTTGATCGCTTTAAGTACCTGGGCTGCTGGATTGAATCAAGATTGATCCATGACATCGAAATAAGGTCCAGAATTGAACAGGAAAGGTAAAATTTCTTCAAACTCAAAAACATACTGTGCGATAAACAGCTAAATGTAAATTTACGCATACGATTTACAAAGTGTTACGTCTGATCAACGCTATTATACGGAGTGGAAACATGGACCTTGAAAACTGTCAGTATGAACCGTATAGAAGCATTTGAAATGTGGACATACCGAAGAATGCATCACATGCAACTAATGAGGAAACTTTGAAAAGGGTACACAAAGATCAAGAACTGCTCCACATAGTAAAGATGCGAAAGACGGCTTACCTTGGTCACGTTTTGAGAAATGAAAAATATTACCTACTGCGGCTCATAATTGAAGGAAAGATAGAGGGTAAACGTGGGCTTGGCAGAAAGAAACTATCATGGATGCGGAATATTAGGAACTGGACCGGATTAAACTTTGAACAACTCATTAGAGCTGCTGCAAATCGAGAGACCTTTGCTGATGTGGTCGCTAACCTCCGATGACGGAGAGGGCACAAAAAGAAGAAGAAGAAGAATCAACAGATTACTGTCAATCCCTCTATCTCCTATGAATTTTAAGAAAGAATTAGACTACATAGATAAAGTTGCAGAATTGATTGGTTACGACAAACAATTAGTATTGAAAATTAAAAACAAACTAGAAAAGAAAATAAAACAAATTTTAATGAATTTCACTTGTTAATTGACACTGCAACGATCGTTTCGCTCCAACCTGAGTTTCATCAGACATATAAGTTATATGTCTGATGAAGCTCAGGTTGGAGCGAAACGATCGTTGCAGTGTCAATTAAAAAGTGAAATTCATTAAAATTTGTTTTATTCTATCCTGATAATAGTTATAATGGAATTTTATCAAGTAAAGGCTGAAACAATTATATATAGAAAAGAAAAGGCTCAAAACTTCAAAAATCACTCTAACACCAGACACTTTGAACAATAATAAAAATTACTGTAAGATATAATTTCATAAATATTGGCACAACAGCGTAATAAAGCTGTTTAAAAAATAAAATTTAATTGCAGCTTTCTCCAACAATAATAAGTTGCAACAGTGTCTAAAAACAAAAATTGTTAACACAGATCCGTTGAAAGAGTCGTGTATTTGCAAAAGAAGTTGCAATTCTTGCTCAAAATTATACATCGGGCAAACCAGAAGAAATGTTCAAACACGATACAAAGAACACATGGCTCATGTTAAATTACACAACATAGAAAAGACAGCATTAGCTCTAAATCATACAGATACAGGTCACAACTTCAATTTAGAAAATGTTTGTTTAGTCAAAAAAAGCAGTAATAGAAATTTAGACCCACATGTCTAAATTTCTATTACTGCTTTTTTTGACTTTTTTAAGCCATATGCATACAAAAACACAAAAATTATCTTCTAAATAATGATATTTCACCCCTCAATAATAAACTGTTAGCATGTATACCGACATTATTAAATACTTAAGACATCTTGTAAACAGGTACTAAATTCTTCATTCACATTAATATTTTATATTGTAATCCCTAATCCGTTTGCTGTTAGTCCAAACTCTCTTTGTTTCATAGATATTTGGTATTTCCCCATGAACTCATTCTCAGAAATTGTATTAGTTTTAAGATTCATTGTAATTTTTCATTAATTCGTTTTCACCCTAACTCTAATTTTTCTATATATGACGTATTTTCATATTATTATTGTCTCGTAGATATTATGTTTAAACAGTACTAGTGATGATGTGTGAAGAGCACACGAAATGTGCATTTAGTTTATTAAGACTATTCTTGTGAAAAAAAGTGTTTTATTTTATTTCGATATTTAGTCAATATCACCTATTAAAATTCTAACCTCAACGAACAAACCTAAATTTGGAAACTAGTGTTGTTATTTAATAAAATGAAAAATTGTTAAATAATACCATTAATAAGGTTTATTTATAATAACGTTGCTTTAAGAAAAATAATTTTCTCTGTTGAGAACAAAAACATGAACAAAAGACGACGAAATAAAAAAATACGTATTAATGTTCTTACTGCTTGTTATTTTTAATATCTTTGAGGAGTTTTTAATTATCCATTTGCAGTGTTAAATTTAGAACAGCCGTTCGCATTTTCGAAATTACCACCCTAAATTTTCGCAAATTATTTTATCACCTGCTAAGCGGCAGCAACGTGAATTAACACTTCACCCAGTGTTGCTAACAACGGCCGTTAATTGACGTCTGATGAATTATTAGGCCCTTCATTTCAGACTCTCTCAACTCTCTGCAGTTGATTCAATCGAGTACAAAAGGCAGCTGCGGGCTGATAAATTCTCGTCCGATATTAGCACGTACTATTTAGAATGTTTAAACCGGAACCAGAAAATTATACTATTAAACTGATGGAATTTCCAATCTACAACTTTATAAAAAAAAATATTATATATGAAAGGACGTTATAGAATATACCACGAAAAATATTACTACCTCTGCGTTTGCTACTGTCGGAAACTTTTAAATTTTATTTTATGTCATCACACGGAGAAGTTTAAAACTGTTGGAATTCATAATGGATGTTCTGATACGCGAAGTAGACGCTTTTCTCGAATAGAAAAACGGAAATTCCCCTTATACCTCTGCGGAACGACACAGAAGGAAAATTGCAGTCATTTCAATTTTTGATAATATGCTAACTAGTTGGAGAACGTGAACCAATATTTCATGGTTAGTTCGCCTTTTATTTCCATTAATGTAAATTACTTGAACTTCTGAATGGAATTGATGTTTTACTTTTCCATTGTGTTACGAAAAAATTATCCGAATTTTCCAAGTTTACATTGCGACCACCAATTTTCTGCTAAATTGGAAAATCGTTTTTGTTTTAGGAAAACGAAATACAGTAAAACTTCGATATAACGTACCCCGGATATAGCGAACGCTCGGTGATAATGAATAAATAATACCTGATGAACAAACTGCGCTGACGAAACAATTGTTGTTTTATGATTACGTATTAAAAAAAGTGAAGATTTTAACCATTATATAGATATCGGTTTTCATGTTGGAACCCCGTCGATTTAGGTGTAATTGCCAACGTTTCGTCCACTGTTGCAGGGACATCTTCAGAACTGAACGTAGATGTTCGTCGTTTCGCATCTACGTGCAGCTCTAAAGATGTTCCTTGCAACAGTGGATGAAACGGTGGCAATTACGCCCAACTTTCCAACACGGAGACCGAGATCTACATCTAGAGAACAACCGTGGAAATCTACACATACGTTTATTTTAACCATTAGTTTTATTTCTATTTTAAATTATGGATCTTCGTCAAGTAAAAGCTGAATCAATTCAATAGATAAAGAAGCGCTTTTCATTCTAATATAAGGTATACATACGTATAGAAATAATTTTATTCGCGTTACCTCAATATTTTCACTGTAATCCGTCACTGGTTTTGTATATTAAATATTTCAGGTGACATATCGAACTTGTCCCAACTCAAAGTCTTGAATAAACAATAAGAAGTTACTAGTAAATGTCATTCTTCTGTCTTTACGAATAGTTAAACACTAGAAAAGAGACCATTTTTAATACCTTTGAACTTTAAATAATAAATAGAAACTTGTCAGAACAAATTGCGAAAATCCTTCTAAGTAAACATATATATCGACGTACACATGTGCACGCCGACTTTCTAGGTCACATCAGAAAGTCTTTGTATCGAGCTTGTGTATGAAAAAGCGGTGAATTGCATAAAAGGGTAAAACGCAAAGCACTTACTTAGATCTTGGTTCATAAATGTGTCTTTCCTTAAAACGTTCTCGTAAAGTTTCTACTACGTTTCAGTTGCATGTTTTATTAACGTATTCATATTTCTGATATTACATAATATTCATATATCGAAAAATGATTTTTCAATGTTCTTCCCCTCATAACACCGCAAGGACATTGCCAATTGCAACTAGGTTAAATCCATCTAACAATATTTCTGAAACATCTAAACTTGGTTGTTTGGTAAATGCGCGACCAGCGATGTCCTCAACATGACATGAATTACTTTTTTCATTTAACAAGTGGCGCTTTTAGTACACTGCACTAACTCGAACGGCTTTAGTCTCTTTGGCCGCCAAAGTAGTCAGTTATTGTACTACTTACACTCCAACATCTTCTAGTGTTTGCTTACAAACCTTTCGGTCTCGTCCACGACCATCTTCAGTGATGGGTGTCTACGAATTACGAATGCACTATAGCGCGATAACAATGGCGCGAAGTACTTTGCTCTGAATCGTCTGAAGTTTAATGTTGGATTTCTTAGAGCATTCCCAGAGTTGCATGTCATAAGTCCACACAGGCTTTATAATTTGCTTATAAAGAAGCAGTTTGTTCTGTCTGGGCAACACAGTGCTGTGTCCGAGAAACCAATACATTGGGATGAATTTCAACCCTAGATGAGCTATGATTTTTCTTCACATGCGTTTTCCATCGTAGCTTGGAATTCAAGGTTATCTTCAAATACTTGACTTCGTTGACATGTGGGATTCTTAGCCGATTGTCTGTCACTGGTACTTAGTTGTATTTCTTTTTAGTGAAATCGAAGCGAGTCGACTTAATCTCATTTAGCGTCATTAAATCTCATGCTTTGTCCAACTTCGTCCAGATGGTGACAAAATTGAAGGCAAATTGAATTCTGCCTGTAGCTGACATCAAGTGTTTACTAGTGGCGAGTAAAGCTATCTCATCGGCAAATGTTGCCATAACTACTACATTGCTCTTTAGGATATTATTGTTGTATAGCAAGTAAAGCATAGATTCAAAGATTTTGAAGGTCGAAGTATTCTTCGCTTTATTTGACCCCGAAATAGCAGTCGAGGATGTATGATCAGACAATTGGACTCATTTGGCTTGGTAAATATTTCTTTAACTTGTATTGTCCCGATGCCACTTACATGCAAAGGCCGAATTGGCTTATTGGATAGGTTACTAAACTATGGATCTGGTAAATACGTGGAACCTCTTTTATGTTTTGCATACTGGGACATAGAGGGGGCCACTAATCAAATGTCAGTACTAAAAATTAACCTCCATCTTTAGTTAACCTAAATACAAAGTTTCAGTGCAATTCGTGTAGTGTTGTAGCTACAACGAACTGTCAAAGTTGACAAGTTAGCTGAAAAATGGAATTAAACCGTGAAATGTTTCGCGCAATCATTTTTTCAAATTTTGGAAGACAATTGTCTCAATTTTCGGTAATGAAGCACCACATCAGTCAACAATTTCTCATTGGTATGAAGAGTTCAAAGGCGAACGAATTAGTCTTAGCGACGATCCAAGAGCAGGTACATCAAAAACGACAGTCACTCAGGAAAACGACGATGCTGTGCGCAAGCCCATCAGCGAAGATCGACATGTGGCATATCGCGAAATTGAGGCATCGTTGATGATTTCATAGATCTCAATTCAAAAAATGTGCAAGAAGAATTGTGTGTAAAAAAATTAGTTCCCATTGGATACCGCATCTGTTGACAGATTAACAGAAAACAGCTAGGGTAATTGGTGTCAAAAAACTCTATACCGCTTCAACACACGAAACTCTAAAAATGATGATGAACCTTGGATTTATTCATACTCTAGAAAATAAGCCAGTCGCCTGCTTGGGTGTTCCAAGGTGAAAAAGAGCCGACGAAAGTCATCCGTTCTCGAAGTGTCTCCAAAAAAATGGTCGCTACATTTGTCTCGAAAGCAGGTCATCTAGCAACGATTTCTCTACAAGATCAAAGAACTGTTACTTCCGATTGGTATACAATCATTTGTTTGCCGCAAGTCATCGCTGAGCTCCGAGAAACCAACCCACAACGACGAACCATTCTCATCAAGACAATGCAAGTTCACACACAGCTCACAAGATAATGGAATTTTTAACCAAACAAAACGTCGAATTGTTAACCCATCTTCCATATAGCCCAGACTTAAGTCCAAACTATATCTTTACCTCTCCGAAAATCAAAGACAGACTGTGTGGTCAAAGGTTCCAGTCGTCAGAAGGAGCAGTCGATGCCTTCAAAAACGCAATTTTAACTGTACCAATAAACGAATGGCATAACTGCTTCCAGAGTTGGATCGAGGGCATGCAAAAGTGTATAAATCTTCGTGTAGAATACTTCAAAAAACAATAAATTCTTTAAAAGCTATCTACTGCTTTATCCTAGCTCTATATGCAGAATATAAAAGAAAACCCTCGTATAGTACAACATACAACATCGATGCTGCTCCATCTTAACGCTGATAAAAATAACTTTTCGTGTCTCAAAGCAGTCAGTCAAAGCATTACGCAACATTATGATAAGTTTATTTCGCTTAATTGATATTGTGCCATTTTTTTAGTTTTTCCATATATAATTGTAGATCCTATGTTCTTCACTATCTATTATTATTACTTATTACTTTATCATGTAATTGGAACTTGTCACGTTAGACGATAAAGCTTATTATTAATATTAAAAAGATATTAATCTTTATTATCTTAACGCTCGCAAACGAGAATCATCCTACCGTCAAACGGGCCTCCTAAACGAGTTATGTCTCAGAAATAATAAGAATGATCTATTTTAAAGTTTTTTATAATGTAAAGGGTCTACCAATAGGAAACATGAGGTCTTTCAAAGTAGATTGCCTTGATTTTGTAAATGTGATTGACATCTGTCAGTATGCATTTTAGGTAGTAAAGTTAACCTATTAATCACGACAAAATATACGCCATAACGTTTGGAAATTGTAAAAATTTATTACAAAAATACGAAATCAATTCGAGTTACGTGCAGAGCATTACGCCATATTTTTGGCCGTCATAATCGGCCTAGTGAACAAGCAATTCGTGCTTGTCAATCTTTTCGAAACGAACTTTACTTTGCTCGACTAAAAGCCACGCGTTCATGTAAGAATAGCCCATAGCAATGAAAATATCGCTGCTGTAGAAGCCAGTGTAGCCTAAACTCAAATTTGTTGGTGTTGCGTCGTTCTCGGGCATTGGGGGTTTCTGCAATGACAACATGGCGTTTTTACGGAAGAATTTAAGACTACACCCTTACAAAATTGTTTTCACACAGGAATTGTAGCCGGCTGACCATCGCGTCGTGTGTTCTCAAATTGAGTATTGTAGTGGCTGGAAAATGATGCCGATTTCGGGAAGAAAATCATGTTTAGTGGCGAGGCTCATTTTTGGATGGATGGGTTCGTTAATAAGCAAAATATGTGTTATTGGGCAGCCGAAAACCCACAAGTGATTAAAGATAAATGTCTTCATCCACAGAAAGTGACTGTTTGGTGCGGCTTGTAGTCTCGGGGCATTATTTGACCATATTTTTTTGAAAGTGAGGAAGGAAATGCTGTCACAGTGAATGGAGAGAGATATCTAGCAATGAGAAGAAACTTTTTGTGGCCGGAATTGGAACTAATGGATGTGGAGGTGTTGTTGCTTCAACAGGATGGTGCCACATCACTGTAAATGGAAACAATCACCTTATTGAAAAAAAGGTTCCATGGTTCAATTATCTTACGAAATGGGCTTTTTAATTGGCCAGCTCGTTGGTGTGATTTAACTTCTATGAATTTTTTCCTATGGGGTTATGTGAAATCATTGGTTTACTCCAACACACCTCAAACGACGACTTGAAAACAAACATCGAACAAGAAATTCCTCAAATTCAGCCGGATTTATTGGGAAAAGTAATCGAAAATTGGATTCAGCGATTGCGTGCCTGCACACGAGGAAGAAGTGGACATTTACATAATGTCATATTTCGAACATAAATGGAACATACTAAGCTTATAATATATATACAAATTAGCATTGTATCTTACACATTAAGTTTTTATTAAAAAATTAAGTCCTCAAGCCCCTATTGGTATGCCCTATATCTACAATTTAACATTGCACCCAGCGTCTCTAGCGATTTTGCCATTCTTGGTAACAATTCTGGATGTCTTGTTGCTTTAGACTGTTTAGAACCTGCATCGTCACACCTTTCAACTTCCGCTTAAACATTAGAAGAAGATAATAATTACATGGAGCCATGGCTGGCCTGTTGGGTGGATGTGGGACTACTGTAATGTTTTTCTCTGCCAAAAATTATCTAATTCTTTGATGACTAGAGGTATTATCGTGATGCAAAATCCAAGAGAAGATAATGTCAGATCGCACACGCAAAACGCTCTTCCGCAAAGGTTCAAGGACATCGTGACAAAAGGTTTGATTCACTGTCAGACTCTGCGATTCGAATTCTTTGTGGACATTTCCACGACAATCAAAAAGATAATAAGCAAGAACTTGATTCGGGATTTGCTCATGTTTTTCGCCCGCGGTGATGATGGCGTATGCCCTTCGCGCTCTGTCCTTTTGTTTAAGAATCGTATTCAAATACCCACTATTCATCACCTGTTATCATTCTGTGTATGAAGTTGGGTTCGGTTGCCAAGCGATCTAACAGTTCTTGGTTAACAGTTAACAGTTCTTGATTTTCTTCTTGTACATCAGACAAGTTCTTGGGTACCAGCTTTGCACAAATTCTTCTATGCCCAATTCTTCGTGTTAACACAGAACACACCTTGGACACGATTTCATCGGTTTTCGATGTGGACGGCCGTCCAAAGCGATGTTCATCTTTAATGTTTTCGCGGCCCTCTTTGAAAGCTTTGTGTTATCCTTAAAACTTGGGCTGAAGACAAAACAGCATTAATTGCATATCGCTGCCCGATATTTGGCTGCATTTTTCGTGTGATGCGGTATTGAACCACTACCCTGAAGAATTAGTGATCACACCGTTTACACTGAACTGAGTGTGCTGCACCTTTTCTGGTCCCGTACCCACTTTTTCCACTCACAAATAGTCATCTTCAGCCTGATGGAGTGTTCTAAAGTAAGCGTAAAAAATGTATTCCCATTACTTCCGACACATTCCTTGTATATAGCTTTGAAATTTTATGCCCAAACGAAAAAAGTCGGGGTTGACTTATCTATAGAAAGTAATTGTTCAAGGATATAGAGATACATGAATAAATATCAAATGGAACAATACGAAATATTATGTAACTTGAAACAAATAAGATACCAAAAATAGGGAAATGGTTCGATATGATTAAAATGTTAAAAAATGACCGAAGGAAAATTTGATAGGGGGGTTATTAGTGTAGAGTCTATCGGAGACAAAAAAAGGAAAAATCGTAAATTGAAAAGGTTACGCCACAGCGGTCTAAAGGATAAAATAATTCTAAACGAGGATTATTGTCACGACAAAAAAGTATGGACCTGAGAAAAGAGATGCGATAACAGACATAAAAATCCGTTATACATGTTGGGTTCAGTAAAAAAACTAGAATAGTCAATTTACAGCGAAAGGATTTGTTAGATACTATTTTCTTGAAAGGTCTGTTGATTTTTGTGTGTATTTTCTGTACATACGTCGCCTATAAATTTACTGTGATTTTTTTAAATATGATTCGCTGTTCAGTTTCATAAAATCCGACTATTAATATTTCTTTAACATTATAATTTATGTTCTGTAAGAGCTTCCTAATATAATAATAATGACAGACTGGATCTATATTCGAATATTATAATTGTCAATCATAAGGTGACGAAGCAAAAGAATTAAAGAATAAAAAAATAAATGTTTAAATTTAAAAGAACTTGATACTTAATAATTTACGTTCTCGGTAACAATTTGTACTCTACATGCTAAAACGTCTAAACTACGTCCTTTGATTTCGGTTGGCACGAAAAAATTTTATGATTGAACATCCACCATAAAATTTAGCGTCTGAATATTTATTTAAATTTAACATAGATTTTTATATTACTGAAATTCGATGTTGAAAGTTGTATAAACTCTAAATAAATAATATTCACATTAAAGAAAATATTCTATATTATTAGCAACAATGTCAGATTGTAATGTCAGATGATGAGATGGTAGAATCACCATGTAATATCTGATCATCTAACTAAAGGTAGGATCGCCATGTAATATCAGACGCGGGCAGGATCGCCATGTCATGTCACCTGGTCTCGGAGGTCACATTGTTGCCTTTACGCCGGAGGTTTACCAGTATGTCAAATAATAGGCGGGACAACGATTAAATAACAACATATAATTTAATAAAGATAATAACAATGATAACAATAACAAACACTACATTGTAATAAAGAGGCACTAGTCTTGCAGGGACTCTAACTCTCTGACTCTGACTGTGACTCTGTGTCTGACTGACTGTGACTCTGTGTCTGACTGACTGACTGTGTCTGACTGACTGACTCTCGAGACCTCTGAGTGTCTCATTATATATTAGAGTGTGTCCCCTTAGCCTAGTGACCTGGTTACAAGATAAACACAATGGGGTGAAAGATCATAACTCACCGAGCTGCCAATGCTTTTTGTAATTGACGTTAAGTTGTTGAAGTTAATATTGGTTATTATTATTTTGATGTCGTCGTCTTATCCCACAGTTCATCAGTCTCTTGCTTGAAAAAATTTTACTCTACCCACATATCTGTAAGTTGTACGTAGCTGGTTCGCGTTATTACTATACATCAGGGGTTTTCAAACTTTTTTTCTTGTACCACTCATGTGTATTATAGATCAGCCACATATCACTAAACTATTAAAATTGTCATTAGGGTAAGGATAGAAGTACGTTTGAAAATGGTAAAGCAGTAAAAAATAAAAATCGTTTTTTAAAGAGTGCATTATTTATTTATAAAAAATAATGTTACAATATTCTTAACTCAAAGTCTAACTAAAAACTCAAAGAAGTCACTGACTTATAATGAGGGAGTCTTAACCCTTAACCAAAAGTATGTGTCTGACAGACAAGTTCTAGTTTTATTTTTGCAATATTAAAGGTAATAATTCTTTTGTTTGCCCCACCTTCTAGGTATTCGCCTCACGCGACTTGAAGTGATAGTTAATGCCAAATACGGCCAGTTGCGATTTGTCGTTTGTCGAAGACAGGTCACTTGTGAAATTTTATGGTGTATGGTAGACACATACTTCTAGAAATGGCTATATTTTTCAGGGTCTATGAGACACATAACGTGTGTTCATTTGAAAAGTCGATCTAGGTTACTTTGAAATTTTGATAGAATAAGACGCATATATATTAGTATGTGTTTGTTGTTACGTAAACGTAAATCCAAATGACATTTGATAATGTCAATCACATTTGTTATTTATTTGTATGTATGAAACTGTCAAAATATACGACTTCGTAGGTTAAGTAGTAAATTTTAATTTACGACATACTTCAAAATGTTCTCAGTAAATCACATGCTACTAGATTGACTTTTCAAATGAACACCCGTTACTTCTATAGCTTGTTTCAACCATAGATAAAAGTACGGGCTATATTGGAAACAGGTGCGCTGTTGACTATTCATATGTAACCAACTTCATCTTTGTTGTCGCCTTAATAAATTGATGTCAATAAATATATAACCAAATAAACTTGTTTTAATTTTTGACAAATACATAAACTCCTCGATATTATCTTCTATTTCATCTAATCTCCACAATTGTTACAATGTCAGTTTACTAAATGTTTGTAAATCAGAATCACTGTTAACAACAGCAAATATTTTGTTTAACGTAGGTGGAGTATTATTCAAAAAGAAATTATTAATTTTACATAATACACATACATAATAATAAGCTGCACATTTTCATTATATGTCTTTGGTTGAATGTTTTTCTGTCAACCACTGCCTTTCGGCATTTGTCTACGTGGGCTTGTAAATCTCTGTGACTTTCGTACTGCATGTACAATGGTTTTACTGCTGCTAATACACCCACTGTTTTATTAAAATAGTTATTACGAATCATCTCCCGTTCTCTAGATTTATAAGTTTCACCTTGTTGTCTCTTTTTAACTGAAAACTCAATAGTAAACTGCAAATGCAACACCACTTTATAACTTATATATAATTATAATTTACGCGATTTGAAAAAATATATTTCTGAATGGTTGAAAAAAAACTGGTTGAGAAAGATACGAAAGAAATAGAAAAGCAAACTAATACACAATCAAACACAAACAAAGCTAAATGACAGATTACAGTCCAGTGACTGATTGAACAAATTATACTATAATTATGATTTCACAACGTTGTACGTGCTAGAAAAGGATGTATTAATTGTCAAGAATGTAAGATAGCAAAAGAGGGAAATTATTTTTTTCTAGTGAAAAGTTCGACAAATACTTTTAGATACGAAATATAATATATTGGTAAGAAAATCTATGTTTATTTATATTGGAAACATTATTTCGCAAACTTTTTAGATCTTGTGACGTACAATGGATGTACTTCCACGCAGTTCTGATGATCCTAGTGTGTATCAGATTACACAGACCAGTCAATAACACACCAGAGATGAAAATAAATATGATAGCGATACATATGAGAATAATACTGGCAACATAAATACAAATACATCTCAAACTATACAAGAAAAGCCTCATGCATTACCTGAATATTTTTAACCAAAAATTGATTCAAATGGAGTAGTAAGGAGCGTCTAACAAGGCTGAAAATAGTTCAACACAATATTGTGAAGAGTAAACCAGGAATGACTAATACCTTACGAGCGTTAGGCCCTAAACCCC
Organism: Melolontha melolontha; assembly: GCA_935421215.2. NCBI lineage: Eukaryota > Metazoa > Arthropoda > Insecta > Coleoptera > Scarabaeidae > Melolontha > Melolontha melolontha. Next base: position 63,775,416 of record OW285236.1, read on the forward strand.
AAATGGAAAATATTTGGTCACATTTATTTGACAAAGAAATATTGCAGGAAATTATTACCTGGACCAATGTCAAACTTGAGGCTGTAAGGTTAAAATTGAAAGACTATCAAAAGTCTAATTATAGAGCTACAGACGAAATAGAAATAAAAACACTTTTGGGTTTTCTGATGTCGACAGCAATTTATAAGTCTAATCGCGAAGATATTCTATCACTATTTTCAACGAAAAGTACTGGGTGCTTTCATGCAGTATTGTCTGCAAAAAGATTTGAGATCTTTACATTGACTTTACGCTTTGAGAATTCAGCTAGTTCGTTCTAGGGATGAAAGAAAAAAAGATAATCCATCAGCTGCAATATTAGGCATATTTGAAAGCTTTGTCAACAATTGTCAAAATTTGTATTCCTTGGGGGTTAATGCTTGCATTAACGAAATGCATGTCCTCCTTCGGGACCGCTGTAAGTTTAAAGTTTACATGCCTGCAAAGCCAAATAAATATGATTTTAAAATTTTGTCAGAAACAGACGCTCATACGAGTTATTTCTTTAACGGTTGTCTTTATTGAGGAAAAGGATCAGATAGCTTAAGTTTATCAGATGAAGAAAAGAAATTCCCAATTCCCACACAAACCATACTTAGACTGATTCCGTCAATTGTTAACAGCAACAGGAATATAATAGCCGACAATTGGTGTTCTTCAATTGAATTAGTAGAGGAGCTGCTAATTCGAAATCTAACGTATGTTGGAATTCTCGAGAAAAACAAAACAGAAGTTCCCAAAAAGTTTTTAGCAAATAAATCCCGTGAAGTCGCTTCTTAAATATATGGATTCACCAACGACATCACTTTATTGAGTTACGTGCTCAAGAAAAATAAAGCTGTTTTGCTGGTTTCAAGCATGCATCACTGCAAGGCTATGGATATGGAAATAAATAAACCGAATATGATAGGGTTTTACAATACGACAAAAGGAGAGGTTCGTTCCATGGATCATAATTGTGCCAACTATTCACCTATAAGAAGAAGCTGACGATGGCCATTAGCTGTATTTTATATGTTGGTAAATATATCAGTGACAAATTGTTACATTTTATTGTTACATATCTTTATTGTTCCACTTCAGGGAAAATTCGTTATTTTTTTAATTACGTGTCTGAGAAACACTTACTTCCAAGAGTAGACTAAAAGAAGACAGTTCTGGTTAAGGGTTAAGATGGTATCCAGGACCGCTTTTATGGTCTGACAATTCCTCCTGTAATTGACGTTAAGTTAGAGTTTTTATGTCCTCGACTTATCCCACACTTTCTCAGCTTATTGAAAAAAATATATTTGTGAGCATGAGCTTGATTATATGAGGCTAATTTTGCGATATATCAGAGGTTCCCAAACTTTCTTTTTTCCTGTACCACTCATGTGTACTACGGATTAGCTACGTACCACCAAACTATTAAAAAATTTATTAGCATATTGATAGAACTACGTTTGAGAATGGTAAGGCGTTTTTGAAGGAGTACATTATTAAATCAAAACAATGTTACAATATTCTTAACTTAAAGTCTAATCAAAAACTCAGAGAGGTCATTGGCTTATCATGGGAGAGTCTTAAGGTCGAATCCAGAGCCGTTTTCATGGTCTGCCAATGACTTCTATAATTGACGTTAAATTGTTATAGCATTATCCAGCACTTCCACAGCCTGTCGCTGAGAAAAATTTAATTCAGCCCACATTTCTGTGAGTATGAACTCAGTTATAAACGACTATTTTGAGGTATTATTGTACATCAGGAGTTCTCATACGTTTTTTTTTCTACCACTCATTTGTAGTACCAATCATAAGTTAGTTCGTCACAATAGTTGGTCTGCCACTCATTCGTTCTTCATTATGGACATTAGTTCGTCCTTTTCGAAAGATACGGCTCCTTCTTCTCACCATTCTATCACACGTGATATTTTCACCATAAACAGAACAAAGTTCACGATGAATCTCAGTAGCCTTCATGTTCTTTGCACAGTGAAATCGAAAAACAACACACAATTCACAGTCGGCGAGATTTTCAACTGCAGTGGCCATTTTAAATGACTAAAGTAGCAAGAAAGAATGTCCGAACAATTCTTTCATATAGCACTGCCAAATTCACAGTGAACCAGACTACACCGCAGCGCTGCGATCGCGCCGAATTCCTCACTCCTCTTCTCACTAGGCGGAAACGGAACTTACTTTACGAATCGCCCTCATACATTTAAACAATATACAATTCCAATACTTTTTACATTCATTTTTATTTTGTTTTTCAAAAAATTGGATCATGACTTCGGAATGCTTTTATGAGTATTAAATTTTTATTAAACTGTAAGTTTTGAAAATCCCTTGATCTAAATTTTTCCACGAATATTATCCTGAAAGAAAAATTAATCCTCATTGTATTTGGTTATGCATTGTCCGTTAAGTTTGACGGATTTATAGCTTAATTGTCCAGTAATAATTAATCTGACGCGGAGCGGCTTATGTCTAGAAAATTGGAAAGTTAGAAGTGTTGTCGGTTGCTAAAGATCACCGCCCATTATCGCAATATACAGCGGTCGAAAATAAGGGATAATTCATCCACCAACGAAATACGATCCATCGATTATATTCTGCGTTACACCCTGCTGCCCTGTTATTATTTATTTAAGGGCCAAATCTTTATTGTATGCGAAAGTAATTATGAAAAGCGCTGTGCGTGGCAAATTCCTAAAGGGTGATTAATTATCATCTTTACCCCTAATGGAATCTATTTGTTTTCGGCATTTCAACCTTACTGAAGGCTAGCTGAAATGTATGAAAAAACTAAGGTGCCGGTTTGGTGATTGTGGTAGTGCTGGTAAAAGCTCCCAGCTTTTATTTACTCATGTAAGTATAACGGATGTTCATTTTAAAAGTGCTAGATGTCCACCATTATGTTTGTGTAATTTGTGTATTTTGTGCGTAAAATATCTTTTGAGTCGAAACCCCTCAGGTGAAATTTATTAACCTCTGGTGGAGTGCTAGTGAATAGTCCTGTGTTAAGGTGACAGTGTAAATTGTTCTTGTACCCTTTTGTTCGTATTTTTGGGCACTTGTCAAGTGTATATTTTCGCATGAAACATTCAACTGTATTTTATGAAAACAATACCTAGTATACACGTTTACAAAATATAAAGAAATTAGTTCGATTTGTGATTGTAGCCAAATAATAACAAAAGATATAATAATACCTCTATAGAAAGCAATTGAATTATATACCCACAGGTTTTCCAATTTATTTTAAATTTACTTTAACAAATCTAAATTATAAAAAAATTGTTGCTTTTTCTCAATTACTGCATCATCATTCGGAGCTACGCAGCTATCGTGAATTTGAATTCCATCTCTACTTGTAGGATGCGCTCATTGAATTGTTTCCAGGATTTTATGGGCCTTCTGGATTTCTGTTTTATTGCTAGAGTTGCTACACCTGCTGTATGTTAGCGTACCAATTTTGTCTTTGTATACCGAGATATATACCGTGATCAAACTCCCATGCGACTGCAGATACATAGAAATGCGAAATTGGAATTGAATTAACGTCAACTTAAAGATAGAATACTCAAATAGCATACCAAAAATTATATCTTGGAAAACTAAAACAGACCAATACAACACCTTTTACATTAGATTTATATTATCAAAATATACGAAGTATTTGTTCTACACAACATTGTTTTTCTGTCACATTGTTGAGATGTCGTATGTTATAATTGTTCTCACCGAAAAAATGATGCTTACAGTAATCCAGAAATGTTTCCTGAGTGTTATAATTTTATTAGGTGTGATCGGAATTTTCCTAGTATGGAAAGATCTAGAGGCAGAGGCGTCTTATTATCTATAAGGAACGAAATAAAATTTTCTGTTTTGGATATTAGTCATTTAAGAACTTCTGTTCGTTTAATTTATGCTACAATTTTTGATTGCCAATAGGGTTACAAAATTATTGGGTGTCCTTAACGAGAAGTACTGTCACCGCTACTATGAAGGCTAGTACTAGATAATCTTATCAGAACATTAAATGACCAGGGAATACGGACGTAGAGGTTCGCCGATGACATCGTCATTGTGTCCCAGAGGAAGTTCCCGGGGACAGTAGCGAGTATCATGCGATATCCTTTGCGAATTGTGGAGAGATAGTGCCTTGAGGAGGGATTAACTGTCAGTCCTCAAAAAATCCAGTTAGTAACCGTTACCAACATGAGAAAACTAAATGATCTGGGTAGCATAAGGCCGTTTGGACAAAAGTTAGAACTAACCAATTAAGTGAAGTATCTAGGCATAACATTTGATGTGAAACTGAATTGGAGCAGATACCTAGTCAAAGTGGCGGACAGAGCAACGCAACTCTTCTGGAGATGCAGAAGAGCTGTTGGTAAGGGCTGGCTAAAACCAAATGTGGGGCAATGGTTGTACACAGTAGTAGGAAGACCAATGATTACCTATGAGGAAGTTGTCTGGTGGAGGAGGACGGAGCTGACATCGTCGGCGTGGCTCCTTACGACTCTCTAGTGACACGCTTTGTTGGGAATCACGGGAGTTATTAACATCACGGGATCCGCCTCCATGAAAGACATCGTGGGTTTCCCTCGGCCGGAACTATTTGTGAAGGCAGAGTCCAATGACTGTGATCCTGAGGCTGAACCCCAATGGCTTATGGTGTCTATACTGGGAGAGCCGATACTACAAATGCCGGCGGACAGTATAGCACCTGAGATTATGTTTACAGTTAAGCTGAATATATCTACACCGACCAGGAAACAGGCTAAAAGTCGATTGAGCGATTGAGATGCCGGCACCTTGTACACGTATGGATCACAATCCAATCGGGGCACAGGTATATGCGGAATGTTCCCTAGAAGGAAAATATCGTTAAGTCTAGTGAAACATACGACGTATCAGAATAATTGAAACATACATGAGTAGGTAAACCCCACCAGTTTTGTATAATACAAAGGTATTTTTAATAATATCAAATATTATTTACTTCTGCGCTCGGTCTGGATAATTACGGTGATAGGGCGATGTGGTTCTTTTCTGTGAATGTGTCTGGGAATATCCTTTCTCCAGCAGGGGCGTACCGATGAGCCTGTAGAAAGGTGAAATACGTATCTACGTCTCTGGGGATAGGATATATTCGGACACGTTCACAGAAAATATTAATAGTGAACCTGCATTTGTGTTCTTCACACCAGATTTTTAATAATATTTTATATTATTAAAAATACCTTTGTATTAAACATACGACGGTTTACTAGGGTGAATTGTTTGCAGCAGCTTGTGCCGAGGAATTTCGGGAAGCCGGCTGCGTAAACAAAAAAAAATCAACATAATGACTAATAGTCCATCCATCAGGTCTAAACTGGTGAAACATTGTAAACAAGTCCTCAATGGACAGGCACAAGACAATACTGTGTTACTGATATGGGTGCCAGGACATGAAAAGATTACAGGCAATGAGGAAGATACTAAGAGGAACTTCATAGGATCAGAAACTGTATTTGGAATCGCCAACGATTCCGCTACAAAGGAGGTCTGATTACAGCTAGAAAGAGAACATAAAAAGAAATGGAGGCTAAAGGAAGGTTAACTCCATACTAAGCCACTACTAGGGGATGGACGCTAGGCTGTCAGCCAACCTAATTCGTAGCAATTAAAAAAAAATTAAAATTATTACCGGCTTAATAACCGAACATTATTCTATAAGGGGGAAGCACCTGTACAACATGTGCTTGCTTAGCGAGCCCTGTTGTAGAAGATGTGAAAAACAGAAGGAAACTAGCCTTCCTGTAATATGTACTTGTGAGTAACTAAAGGGATTTAAATTCTAAAATTCTAAATTTAAAATTTTTTTTGTTAATTAGTCCTTGTATTGTTAAATTTATATTGCATTTTTTTTGGTTTTGATATTCTTGTGACTTTAGTTTTTTGCTATATGTTTCGTTTTATATTTTTTGTATTTTAACTTTTACAAAGACATGTTTTTTAAAAGTTGATGTGACACCTTATATCTATAGTTACATTAATGTTTTAAATTTAATCAATTTTAATGTATCTGTGTACGTCACTTTTGTTTAACGCTACATTCTGTGAGTACTTCACTATTGCTTTATAGACTAATTTATTTAATATCTTGTTCATTAATCTTGTAGTATCTCCTTAAGAAGCAACAAACTTGTGTAATATAGAGATAATAAATAAATGAATTTTAATTGACAGACCGCTTGTCCGTTTTTAACTTATTTTAACAAAAATAGTACGGTCGATAATTTCTTGTATGTTATATATATTATAATAATATTTGAGTCAAGCCAAACGTTGGAGTGCCAAAATATAATAATATTCGAGCCAAACGTCTACTAAAAAGAGTTTTTAAGTCAAAATATTAAACTTAAAAGCACTAAAGTGAATTTGAATTCGAATCTTTACCCACGCATTATGATATACTTCTGCGAGGTCCAATAATTTTGCAGTTAACAATCATACCTGTACAACCAAATAGTATTTTGGTTTTAAAAGAAAGTTTGATATTTAATATAATTTGGAGAAATAACGAACATGAGTTCTCTAAGTATCTCCAGGGTCGTGAAGATTCTTGTCTGAAAAAGAAATTAAAAGGTATGTTAGTTGTTTATCTCAGTATTAACATGATAAACTTAAATTCAAACGACTTGTCTTGGTAACTTAAATTCCGTTTATTAAAAGGAAAATCTTATCTTTATGAGTGAATATTTATTAGGTACATTAAATTAGGTAATATTCAACAAATCATTCGGAATAAACAATAGATTAACAATTTTTTTTTATTGAAAACTTAATAAAACAGATAAATAACCAACAAACAAATATAAAAGCAGATATTCAAAGCATTCACACTGTTCTATAAGATCAGAAAGCAGAAATACAAAACTTAGGTACTACTCTACAAACTCCAAGTATTGATTTTAAAACAAATATACGAAACGCACAAACTAAGCTACAAACTCAAAAAGTTGATTTAAAAACGGATATACAAAACATTCACATGAGCAAAGAAATACATGAAAAGGTCTCTACAACTAATGTCGATAAGACCAGTAAATCAAGTCCCACACTTTCAAAAATTACACATCAAGAACTAATAACATCAACCAAATGTATGGCGAACAAAAACTTAATTAATAATACCCACAACAAAAATTATAACAATCCGCTGAGATCCACTTCGACAAAAAGCCACCGCATAAATAACTATTTTTATGACAAAGCTTATACTAATTTTTTAACACTAAATGAAGAATATTGTAACAAAATAAGTTCTAATTATTGGGAGGAAGGTAAGAATAATGATTATAACAATTCAAACTTGAACATGTACATAATGAATAGAGCAGATTATAATAATTTAACTAATTGTCAAGATAAACTTAAAACAACTTCCAAATTTAACAATTTAAAAGACATAAATATTGTAAACTTTGACAAAAACCATTCCATTATTTTAAATGATTTACAAATAATTTTCTTATACACTAATACTAAAATTGACAACATTTATACCAACATCCCAACTATTCAAATAATCTATACTAATTTGCATAATACTAGAGGCAGGGGTAGTAAAATGTCTTTATGCCGGAGTAGTATGTTTGGACTACCTAAGAGGCGACGACGAAAAATCAACTTTTGAATATTTGCGACAGAAAATCGGAATTCTGAATATTAATTGAAGATGACAACAGGAATATGACAAGAGACAATGCTTAAATTAAATAAACTATAACTAAGAATGACAATAAACAATAATCAAATCAATACTATTTTGATAGACAACATATATTACACCGGAGAAATAATATAACATACCAAGCACATTAAAAATGGATATGTAAGGAAGTTATTTTAATACCATCTAAAGAATAAGTTTATGAAAGAATTAGAACAAAATAAAATATTTATTGGGGAAATCAATGAACAAACTAATTAAAAAAGCATATTATTAAGTATTATAATTACGATTATGTTGAAATTATATCTAACAGTACGTAACTTGCATAGAGTGAAAGAGATATAAATATGTTATTAATATGAAATTTAATGTATTATAAATAAAGGTGTGAACGATAAGCAAAACAAGTATGGATTTGAATAGAGATTTTAAAGGAATGAGATGGAAACAAAGTATATATGACGGGGGAAGCATGATTATATGAATATTATTAAATGAATTTGAATTAAAGATGAAAATGTCTATTAAGGTGAATATATATTATGGGAAAGACTTAAAGGGTTGAAGGAATGGAAAGAATGGCTAGTTAATCAAACTAAAGAATTATTTATCTATAAAGAAATTACTTATTAAAACAATTTAAACAAAGAAGAAAGCATAGAGATCAAGTTATTTACAATAAATATAAACATATGCAGAGATACTGTCAACACAAGGAAAAATAAGAACCCCAAATAAATAAATCAAAATAAAAGAAACAAAACTTTATTCAAATAACATAAATGATTACAATAATACTTATTACATAGATAGTTCTGATTCAAATGATAACAAAATAATTCAAATGTTTTTAAGTTTTGATACATATAATATAAGACAAAATAGAAGATTTATCTTTAACAAAAGAATATAAATAATGTTAATAGATACTATAAATAAAATTTAAATATTATGATGATTAGGCAACACATGTTACATAAATGTTCTATAGGCTTATAATTTACTTTTATTTTTCTTAAAAAAAAATTAAATAAACAAAATAAAATAAACAGGGATTAACTATAACAATTAATTCAAAAATAATTTATTACCATTCTTTCCACAAATTATTTTTTATGATGGAGAGAAGGTAAATATAATAAAAATGTTAATAAACTTATTGAAAACACTAGTTTTAATTTGTTACATTTCTGTTATTGGGATTTCTTAGAAGGTGGAAGTCTATTATATTTGTATTGTTTTCTGAATTTAGAGTGTCAAATCTATAATTAAATTTCAAAAGTATATGACTTTCTTACATTTACCAAAATTATAGAACAATGTAAATTTAGTTGATTTTGTATACAATTGTTAATGTTTGATAATGTCAAATATTTTGGAAAATTATGTATAACTAAAGCGACCAATGAGCTTAAAAAGAGAAAAAGCTGTTGGGTTGCCATAGTGAGTTATTGAAACAATTTCAGAGAAGAATTTTTACAGTTGAATATTGGATGTGTTAAATTAAAAGCGGGCAAGCGGTCTGTCAATTAAGAAATTAATTTATTAAGTATCCCTATATTTCGCAACAACTTTGTTGCTTCTTCCGGAGATACTCAAGATTAATGAGAAATAACGTTAGTATTTCCGGAAGAAGCAACAAAGTTGTTGCGAAATATAGGGATACTTAATAAATGAGTTTTTTAATTGACAGACCGATTGCCCGCTTTTAATTTATTTTATTCAATATATTACGGTCGATAATTTCTTTTAAATTATTTATATATATACATATATATATATATATATATATATATATATTTGTGGGTGTGTGTTTAAATAATTTCTTAGCCGTTCATTAAAAATATCAATTGATAATTTCTTGGAGTTTTTCGGCTTTCATATGAAATATTTACAAATATCATATTAGTATGTAATTGCAAAGTAAGTGAGGATGTAAACATTGCTGTCTACAAATTACAAAGCAACTCATACGAAATTTCGTATGATTTGCTTTACAGATCTATGAATGTGATTGTCAGATCATGAAAAAATATGTAATCCTAAAGTCAATAAAAACTGATTTTATTTAAAAAGTTCAATTAATAATATTTTCGAAATGTCCACCTCCTTGTTGAATGCAGGCTTGTGCCCGTAAGCCAACAGAAGAGGTACTTATCCAAATTTCATAAAAGCACTAAAGTGAATTTGAATTCGAATCTTTACCCACGCATTATGATATACTTCTGCGAGGTCCAATAATTTTGCAGTTAACAATCATACCTGTACAACCAAATAGTATTTTGGTTTTAAAAGAAAGTTTGATATTTAATATAATTTGGAGAAATAACGAACATGAGTTCTCTAAGTATCTCCAGGGTCGTGAAGATTCTTGTCTGAAAAAGAAATTAAAAGGTATGTTAGTTGTTTATCTCAGTATTAACATGATAAACTTAAATTCAAACGACTTGTCTTGGTAACTTAAATTCCGTTTATTAAAAGGAAAATCTTATCTTTATGAGTGAATATTTATTAGGTACATTAAATTAGGTAATATTCAACAAATCATTCGGAATAAACAATAGATTAACAATTTTTTTTTATTGAAAACTTAATAAAACAGATAAATAACCAACAAACAAATATAAAAGCAGATATTCAAAGCATTCACACTGTTCTATAAGATCAGAAAGCAGAAATACAAAACTTAGGTACTACTCTACAAACTCCAAGTATTGATTTTAAAACAAATATACGAAACGCACAAACTAAGCTACAAACTCAAAAAGTTGATTTAAAAACGGATATACAAAACATTCACATGAGCAAAGAAATACATGAAAAGGTCTCTACAACTAATGTCGATAAGACCAGTAAATCAAGTCCCACACTTTCAAAAATTACACATCAAGAACTAATAACATCAACCAAATGTATGGCGAACAAAAACTTAATTAATAATACCCACAACAAAAATTATAACAATCCGCTGAGATCCACTTCGACAAAAAGCCACCGCATAAATAACTATTTTTATGACAAAGCTTATACTAATTTTTTAACACTAAATGAAGAATATTGTAACAAAATAAGTTCTAATTATTGGGAGGAAGGTAAGAATAATGATTATAACAATTCAAACTTGAACATGTACATAATGAATAGAGCAGATTATAATAATTTAACTAATTGTCAAGATAAACTTAAAACAACTTCCAAATTTAACAATTTAAAAGACATAAATATTGTAAACTTTGACAAAAACCATTCCATTATTTTAAATGATTTACAAATAATTTTCTTATACACTAATACTAAAATTGACAACATTTATACCAACATCCCAACTATTCAAATAATCTATACTAATTTGCATAATACTAGAGGCAGGGGTAGTAAAATGTCTTTATGCCGGAGTAGTATGTTTGGACTACCTAAGAGGCGACGACGAAAAATCAACTTTTGAATATTTGCGACAGAAAATCGGAATTCTGAATATTAATTGAAGATGACAACAGGAATATGACAAGAGACAATGCTTAAATTAAATAAACTATAACTAAGAATGACAATAAACAATAATCAAATCAATACTATTTTGATAGACAACATATATTACACCGGAGAAATAATATAACATACCAAGCACATTAAAAATGGATATGTAAGGAAGTTATTTTAATACCATCTAAAGAATAAGTTTATGAAAGAATTAGAACAAAATAAAATATTTATTGGGGAAATCAATGAACAAACTAATTAAAAAAGCATATTATTAAGTATTATAATTACGATTATGTTGAAATTATATCTAACAGTACGTAACTTGCATAGAGTGAAAGAGATATAAATATGTTATTAATATGAAATTTAATGTATTATAAATAAAGGTGTGAACGATAAGCAAAACAAGTATGGATTTGAATAGAGATTTTAAAGGAATGAGATGGAAACAAAGTATATATGACGGGGGAAGCATGATTATATGAATATTATTAAATGAATTTGAATTAAAGATGAAAATGTCTATTAAGGTGAATATATATTATGGGAAAGACTTAAAGGGTTGAAGGAATGGAAAGAATGGCTAGTTAATCAAACTAAAGAATTATTTATCTATAAAGAAATTACTTATTAAAACAATTTAAACAAAGAAGAAAGCATAGAGATCAAGTTATTTACAATAAATATAAACATATGCAGAGATACTGTCAACACAAGGAAAAATAAGAACCCCAAATAAATAAATCAAAATAAAAGAAACAAAACTTTATTCAAATAACATAAATGATTACAATAATACTTATTACATAGATAGTTCTGATTCAAATGATAACAAAATAATTCAAATGTTTTTAAGTTTTGATACATATAATATAAGACAAAATAGAAGATTTATCTTTAACAAAAGAATATAAATAATGTTAATAGATACTATAAATAAAATTTAAATATTATGATGATTAGGCAACACATGTTACATAAATGTTCTATAGGCTTATAATTTACTTTTATTTTTCTTAAAAAAAAATTAAATAAACAAAATAAAATAAACAGGGATTAACTATAACAATTAATTCAAAAATAATTTATTACCATTCTTTCCACAAATTATTTTTTATGATGGAGAGAAGGTAAATATAATAAAAATGTTAATAAACTTATTGAAAACACTAGTTTTAATTTGTTACATTTCTGTTATTGGGATTTCTTAGAAGGTGGAAGTCTATTATATTTGTATTGTTTTCTGAATTTAGAGTGTCAAATCTATAATTAAATTTCAAAAGTATATGACTTTCTTACATTTACCAAAATTATAGAACAATGTAAATTTAGTTGATTTTGTATACAATTGTTAATGTTTGATAATGTCAAATATTTTGGAAAATTATGTATAACTAAAGCGACCAATGAGCTTAAAAAGAGAAAAAGCTGTTGGGTTGCCATAGTGAGTTATTGAAACAATTTCAGAGAAGAATTTTTACAGTTGAATATTGGATGTGTTTTTGGAAAAAAACGAATTTTTAAAAAAATATATATAAAAAAACAAGTATAATTTATATTACCAAGATTTGAACTGTTTTCATCTTATACTCCGCTGTCAATTAATGAGCCACAAAAGACGTGTACCAGCTTTAGATAAATATTGGGAAACATTACAAGGCCTTATATTACCAGGATTGTGACCGTAAATTAGAAAAGCAGAACTTAGAAATTTAGAAAAGTTTGTTTACCTTTGAATATTCGGGAGGATAATAACCTTCGAGATCTGCCAAGATTGTGACCGTTGTTCCTGAAGTTAAAATATACCAGCCGTACGTCAGGGAAGCAAGACTTAATTCCAGAGACTAGACGGATAATTGTGATGATAGAATATTGAGCTAAGTCTTTATTATTTGCATTTTTTAAGTAAACAGATACATTTACTTACCAAAAGTAAATAAAGATTCCTTTAATGACCATATTGTTTAAAACATTGTAAGTAGGGAAGTTATATACAAATTCATTTAATAAGCGGTTTGATTTATCAGAATCTATTTGTTTATGTAATAATAATAATAATAATATTTCTTTATTGTCCAACGGGTTACCAGTTAAAGGACAAATACAATACAAAACATGTACACAGATTTCAACATTATTAAGAGCATATATGTGAATCTATACAAAACACAATACACATTCCGAAGCATAACCATACATATAATACAACAGTCATAACAATAGATTGTTCAATCCACCCATAAATATATCTTCGTAGTACAAATTTGCTGCTCTGCACATTCTCAACATCGGAGAATAACGGTATAACTCAGTCCTAGGTGATGGCAAAAGGAAGGTATGTCCATGCCTAGCGGATATCCGAGGAACGTGGAAGTTCAAACACGACAACAGGTAAGGCGCATCTATCCCACCATTAATGAGCTTCCATATAAATCTCGCTCCATGAGTCTCCCGACGATAGCTCAGAGACTGAAAATTATGCCTATCCAGAAGTGAAGCATAATCGGAAGTGCATGGTGGGTACGTTCCATCTAATTTAAAGGAGAGGAATTTCAAAAAGCGCCGCTGCACCTTCTCAATTGAAAGTTGTAAGTAAGTGTAGTGAGGTGACCAGACAGGTGACGCATACTTCAGTTTACTACTTACAAAGCTAAAAAACAATGTCCTTAATAGGGAGACGCTATTAAAGTATTTGCAGCACCGCATAATGAAGCCCAAAACTCTCGCCGTAGAGACAGACAAATCATTGGCATGAAACGAAAAACTCAAACGGGAGTCAAATGTTACCCCAAGATCTCTAATCTGATCAAGTCTTATCAAATCGCAATCATTTATAGCGTATGTTGAAGCAATGGGACAGCTCTTCTTTGTGTAAGATACATAGAAACACTTTTTTTGGTTTGTTTAAGGTTAACTTATTATTATAGCACCAGTCGACAATGTCATTTAAATTCTGCTGCAAAATTAATACGTCGGCGTCGTCAACATCATTGATGCAGGAGTAAATTTTTATGTCATCCGCCTGTAGCCTAGTATTTGTCCCATTTCCGTAGATTCAATTTTTCACCTATAAGAAATTCCACATAACCATTAAATTTTATAATCATGTTTTCGATAAAAAAAAATTGTTAATCCATTGTTTATTCTGAATGATTTGTTAAATATTACCTTATATAATATACTTAATTAAATATTCACTCATAAAGATAAGATTTTTCTTTTAATAAACAGAATTTAAGCAACCAAGGCAAGTCGTTTGTGTTCAATAAGTTTTCTCATATTAATTCTAGGATATAAACAACTAACCTACCTTTAATTTCTTTGTCAAACAAGAATCTTCACGACCCTGGAGATACTTAGAGAACTCATGTTTTTATTTCTCCTGATTATATTAAATATCAACAATTTGTTTTAACAACCAAATACTATTTTGGTTGTTCAGGTTATGATTGTTAACTGCAAACGTTTACAATCAATTATTGGTCCTGCGCAGAAGTATATCATAATGCGTGGGTAAAGATTCGAATTTAAATTCATTTTACTTCTTTTAAGTTTAATATTTTGTCTTAAAAAACTCTTTTTAGTGAACGTTTGACTCAAGCAATATTATATTTTGACGGCCCAACGTGGGGCTGCTAAATTATTAAATATTTTGGCTGTTCCCAACGTTTGACTAGAAGAAGAATAGAATATTTTGGCACTCCAGCGTTTGACGCTAAAATATATATTATATTTTGGCACTCCAACGTTTGGCTTGACTACAAAAATATATTATAATATATATATAAATACTATATAATATAAATAAATACATAAATAAATATTATTATAAATAATATACAATAAAATAAATTAAAAGCGGGCAAGCGGTCTGTCAATTAAGAAATTAATTTATTAAGTATCCCTATATTTCGCAACAACTTTGTTGCTTCTTCCGGAGATACTCAAGATTAATGAGAAATAACGTTAGTATTTCCGGAAGAAGCAACAAAGTTGTTGCGAAATATAGGGATACTTAATAAATGAGTTTTTTAATTGACAGACCGATTGCCCGCTTTTAATTTATTTTATTCAATATATTACGGTCGATAATTTCTTTTAAATTATTTATATATATACATATATATATATATATATATATATATATTTGTGGGTGTGTGTTTAAATAATTTCTTAGCCGTTCATTAAAAATATCAATTGATAATTTCTTGGAGTTTTTCGGCTTTCATATGAAATATTTACAAATATCATATTAGTATGTAATTGCAAAGTAAGTGAGGATGTAAACATTGCTGTCTACAAATTACAAAGCAACTCATACGAAATTTCGTATGATTTGCTTTACAGATCTATGAATGTGATTGTCAGATCATGAAAAAATATGTAATCCTAAAGTCAATAAAAACTGATTTTATTTAAAAAGTTCAATTAATAATATTTTCGAAATGTCCACCTCCTTGTTGAATGCAGGCTTGTGCCCGTAAGCCAACAGAAGAGGTACTTATCCAAATTTCATACTTGTTTTGTCGGATATGCTCGGCGGCCAGGTGAATACGATCCAACAACTCTTCCCTTGTGTTCGAAACTTGCGCGTACACTAAATTTTTCATATACCCCCATAAATAAAAGTCAAGGGGATTAAGATCCGGTGATCTGGGTGGCCATGCAACAGGACCACCTCGACCAATACGTCAATTGTTAACCCAATTTCGGACAGCAATTCCGAAATGTGGTGGTGCCCCATCCATGTGAAACCACATGTCTCGTCGAACAATCAGTGGGACATCCTCTAAAAGACCTGGCAGTTCGTCATAAGAAATTGAAGGTAATTGTCCGCATTTAACCTCCCAGGAAGAACGACAGGAACAATCAACTAGTCATCGATTAGGGCCGCCCAAACGTTAATAGAAAATTCATGTTGAAATTTAGATGGGCGTATAGCTTTGGGATTTTCTGATGACCACCTGTGCAGGTTTTTCAGATTTGTGTTTCACTTCTCGTGAAGCCCTCACGTTTTAAAATTCGCCAAACTGTCCTTCGTGCCACTCCTAGTTGTCCAGCGATTCGACGTACACTGAGAGTTGGATCCCTTGTAACAATAACTACTGCTTCTTCGTCTAAGTCTGCTGACAAATTTACTCCTCCGTCGAAAAGATAATAACATAGTCCGCATGCCCAAAATTGTCTGTGTACTTCCAAAAATGTTCTGTAATGAGGAATGCGCCTATCGGGAAACCGATGTCAGTATTCAATAACGTGCACTGACGTTACAGTAGCCATACACAAATGCATGTCCGCATACTCTTGAGAAGAAAATCGGTAAGGCATTTTGAATAATGAAAACGTGTCCACTCACTAATAAGCTGTTGTGTGAACTGAAACGTAATGTAATCCTTTATTAAAAAATGCAACGTTAACAGTCATCTGAACATTTGTTTATTGTCAGATATTCATGGTTCAGCACTTACGAAATAAGTAAGAACCTTCTTTATCATAAATCAATTTCCAGTACTCTTTTTTGTAGGTCTCCAAGAAATTACTGTACTACGACATGTGTTTATTTATTTTAGGATAACATTTTATTAAGCGACGTTAACGATCACAGGTCTGTTATTGAATCGTATAACTTTTTTTAAATAAAATCAGTTTGTATTGACTTTAGGATTACATTTTTTTCATAATCTGACAATCACATTCATAGATCTGTAACTTTGAAACAAATAAAAATGGATATACAAGTTTTGCGTTGTTGATACTTGAAATGAAGTTTACTTTACACTCCTGAAATTTGAACATAACGATAATTTATATATATATATATATATATATATATATATATATATATATATATATGAAAAAAACCACATGCGTCCGTGCAGATATCGATATTTCGCTGTCGTTACAGCTCATCAGTACACGATATTCAGACAAGACATGATTTTTATTTGTATACTTTCGTGTATATATACGAATTATATTGAATTTAATTGCATGTGAGATGAGATTTGAATAATTCTCATTTCTCACTCCAATTAAATTCAATATATATATATATATATATATATATATATATAAAACATGTAATTAAGGTATATTTTTATATAAGTACAAGCGGAATAATTAAAAGTGTTGATGATTTAATTTGAATTTAGCAAAGCGAGGGTTCCAATGTGACTCTCGAGTTTGTAACATTGTACGCATACGTATGCATGTATATATAAAATATATATGTATGTTAACTATATTTAACGTGAGCCGTTAATATTACATACTTCGATGTAGAATTTAGATACCTAAACAACAGTTACAGCCACTAAAGTAAGTTTAATTATTCCCCACTCTGCTATAAGTAATCCTATCGCATAAATTGCAACTCCCACAATGGTATTTAGGCATTTCATTATGATCACCAGCCCATTGTGCCGACAATACACGAACAATATTAGACAGCAGTGAATCGGCCCAAACTATCATGCATACCGTAGATAACTGCGGCCCGCATTAATTTGTAAACACGTCTGTGTCATATCTGTGTAAAGTTAACCTTGTATGTATAATATTAATATATGCACACTAAATAAGGATCGATAACGAAGCGAAATTGGGTTAGTGTATGAAAAATTCTAACATACCAGTTTGTTATATTATCCTTTTAAAAAGAACTTGCCCTTCGGAATCATTGATCAAATGAATTAAGTAAAATAAATCATTATAATTTCGAAAATTTGATCATATTACTGATGTAAATAATACAATAAAATTATCTTCAAAAATATTATTTTGAAATGTAAGTTAATGGTACTTTAACAAAAATATTAGTATTAGCTCTAGATATACCGAACGTATCATTCAAACGCGTGACCCGAACCAGAACTCCAAAATACACCTGCTATAACAGGCTGGCGTCTATAGCACTATTGACAACTTCAGTAAGGAAGTAGTACTATAATTATTTCTTCTTTCATTTAATAATTGAATGCAATGTTTTTCTAGCAAAGAATTATAATAAATAATTAAAGTTAAGAAGCTCTAAAAACACGTTTGCTTCTTTTTAGGGCAGGCTGTTGATACAAGTAGTGAAGGTATAGTGAAAATATTTAGAGAATAGCATATATGTCATCACAAAGCTGCGCGAACAAAAAATGCCAGGGGCGTAGGTGATTTCTTAAAAACTTTATAATTGTGAAAATTATGTTTTTTCATAAAACTACAATACTTCTAATGAATTTAATTGATATTGAGGAAGCAAATTCTTATTTACAGAAGTATTAATGTGAATTTTTAAATCTACCTCGTTATGAATATTGCTGCTAGTATAATTTAAATAAAATTAACTCAATAAGTTCTTCGCTTCATTAACTTTCTTATTTTAGATAATTTTGAACTCAGCGTAGCAGCTTAAATTTATTTTACATTTATAAAATCAGAATTATTATAATTTTGAATAGATATTGGCTCTTTCCAAGCTACAATAAAGATACATATAAATATTTCATGTTATCTAGAGAGTATATTGTTATAATTAATACAAGTTAACATCTGTAAGATGAAATTATTTAGAAAACTTTATTTTTGCCAAGTAATATTACAATACATATGCAATAAAAACAATAACAGTGTAATACATGTATG
Source organism: Melolontha melolontha (assembly GCA_935421215.2). NCBI lineage: Eukaryota > Metazoa > Arthropoda > Insecta > Coleoptera > Scarabaeidae > Melolontha > Melolontha melolontha. The sequence goes on from OW285236.1 coordinate 63,794,280, forward strand.
AAACAGAAATAAGAAAAACACCCTAATCACAATATATAACAATAAATACTATATACGTATTTCGGCAACTAAGTTGCCATCTTCAGTAGAATAACCTTAAAACTGAAAAAAAGTGTTAAACGTAGCGCTTTTGGCTAAGGTAAACCTTAGAAGCTCTTCGCCAAATCGCCAGTGGGATAACACTAAATTCCTAACATCGAAATAAACACTTATATATTACTTAAACCTAGCGTGAAGTTTAGGGATCCGTGAAGCGTAAATACGTGAAGCGTAAAAATAATGCTATTGTCACAATAAGGCATACAAACTGGACTGAGGGATTGGTCCATTGTCAGAATTCATTAATTTATTCTTATTTCTATATATATAAATACTTCCATAACTATAATTATTAACATTTTTAATCAACTTAAGGTTATGTGCCGGCACAGAATGACCTGTGTCCCAAATATGTCGGGCAACGCTAGATTTGTCTGTTGAATCTAAAGTGGGAAATATGTTTCTTGTAACGAGTTGAAATTGAACGTCTAGTTTGGCCGATATATTTTTGGCTGCAATCGTTACAATTAATTTCATATATACCAGATTTATGTTCTACCTCAATTTTGTCCTTGGTGTTACCTAAAAGTGATTTTAATGTGTTACATGATTTAAACGCTATTCGAAGAGAATGGTTTTTGAAGATAGCGTTCAGATTTCTAGAGGCTGAATGGTATGGTAAACAAACAAATTTCTCACCTAGGCTTTTGAGGTAGTAAGCTAGTGGTATCATAAATAAGTTTCCTAAGCCTATGTTTCTTAATTAGGTTGGTTATTATTTTCGAATCGAAACCATTGTATGCAGCGATGCTTCTGATTAATCCAAGTTCTTTTTCATATCTATCCTTTGTAAGCGGGAAACTTAACAACCATTGATAAGAAAATTAAAGGATGCCATCTTTGTTGGAAACTGTGATTTGAATCCGCGGTTATAAACTTGTTCACATTGGTGTCTTTTCGGTAAATATCTATTTCTAAGTTATTATTATTCTTAATTACTAAAACATCTAAAAATGGTATTTGTTCATTGCTTTCTTTTTCTATAGTGAATTTAATTGTAGGGAATTTCGAATTTAATTCTATTAAAAAATCGTCCAAATTACACAACTTGTTATTAAAAACCGCGAAAATATCATCGACATACCTAATCCATACTTTAGGGAAATATTTGTATGATCTCTTAAACTCTATCTCAATATGACTCATAAAATTGTTCTTAAGCAATAAACTGTCTAAATATTTCAGTGTTTCAGGAATAGGTACCGAAGGGAACAATGAACTGACATCAAATGATACTAAAATTTCACCCTGTTCCAGCTTATAATCTTTGATTTTTTGAATAAATTCAAACGAATTTTGAATTGAAAAACTTTCTGGTTTCTCGGGTAAATTTTCAAACTCGTTTACCAACCATCGATTCGAAAATAATAACCAACCTAATTAAGAAACATAGGCTTAGGAAACTTATTTATGATACCACTAGCTTACTACCTCAAAAAGACTTAGGTGAGAAATTTGTTTGTTAACCATACCATTCAGCCTCTAGAAATCTGAACGCTATCTTCAAAAACCATTCTCTTCGAATAGCGTTTAAATTATGTAACTAATTAAAATCACTTTTAGGTAACACCAAGGACAAAATTGAGGTAGAACATAAATCTGGTACATATGAAATTAATTGTAACGATTGCAGCCAAAAATATATCGGCCAAATTGGACGTTCAATTTCAAATCGTTACAAGGAACATATTTCCCACTTTAGATTCAACAGACCCGAAAAGTCTAGCGTTGCCCGACATATTTGGGACACAGGTCATTCTGTGCCGGCACATAACCTTAAGTTGATTAAAAATGTTAATAATTATAGGGAATTAGATAGTTATGAAAGTATTTACATATATAGAAATAAGAATAAATTAATGAATTCTGACAATGGACCAATTCCTCAGTCCAGTTAGTATGCCTTATTGTGACAATAGCATTATTTTTACGCTTCACGTATTTACGCTTCACGGATTCCTAAACTTCACGCTAGGTTTAAGTAATATATAAGTGTTTATTTCGATGTTAGGAATTTAGTGTTATCCCACTGGCGATTTTGTAAAGAGCATATCTTCTAAGGTTTACCTTAGCCAAAAACGCTACGTTAACACTTTTTTTCAGTGTTTAAGGTTATTCTACTGAAGATGGCAACTTAGTTGCCGAAATACGTATATAGTATTTATTGTTATATATTGTGGTTAGGGTGTTTTTCTTATTTCTGTTTCAGATTACAAGCCACAGTCTCCACCAATTTCGGATAATACATGTATGTTAATATCCGGTATATCCTCTTCGGTCCACCGGTGCAGCCGGCTGGACACTTTAAAATTATTTTTTTACATAAATTCAATGAACCCGTTGTCGCTTAAATCCATGCGGCCAGCGGACTGGACGTGCATAGAGCAACGTAGCATTTTTTGTACTAATGTTTACGTAGTCGCGCCATTGTTATTAGAACGAATTGTGTGAGGTTATGAGTTAAAATGGATCGTTGTAAAAAAGAGATTCGTGTTTTTTTATGTACATTTCTACAAATTATAATTCGAAACTGTTAATTAGACAACTGGCATTGTGTTGACGATGTTTGTTTCAATTTGATTTACAAAGGGATTGCTCAAGGGGTAATTTTGTTAATGTCCAGTTTACTGGACGTTGGGTTTGAATTCATCAAATTCATAAAATGTCTTTCTTAGTATTTCACCTTCAATTGAATGACATAATTTAATTTTTTGTTCATTATTGGAAAAAACCATTGTCTGAACAGGAGTTTGGCCAAAATGACGGAAAACAGTGAACTTGAAGGCGATTCAGAAGAGGACATTGATGAGCTACATGAGTCTTCACAAATAGATTATGAACTATCTGAAGAAGACGAAGTCCTTTTCATCAGAAGACGAAGTACAAAATATAAATTTTATACTTTGTATTATCTTGACAAAGGCGTATTGCCGAAACATGTAGAGTTGTTTTAAATATATATACTCTGAAGTAAACCAGACCTTTAATCGCCGACTTATTAAGTTTACCTTATCATACCAAGGTCACGAAGATATTATATTTATATATATATATATATATATATATATAGATAATTATTTCGTGACCTTTGTATGTTATGGTTAATTCAATTTGTTGGCGATTTAAGGTCTGGTTTTACTTCAATATATATATATATATATATATATTTAATACAATCCTTCATGTTTCGGCAAATGATGCCTTTTTCAAGGAATATAAAATATAAATGACAGTATATTAATGTCATACATTTGTAGTTGCTATGGATAAAATTATTCAAAGATACATTCCAATTGAATAATAATAAATCATGCCTTAGTATTCTAAAATAGAATTTTGAGTGTCATTTTACTTCTAAGATTAAAAATGCCTTATTTAAGTGAAATCAAAGTCGCGAGAACGGTTGCATTACTTGAAGATGGTCGATCTATGCGATATGTCGCCTATCAATTACAAATCAGTCCATTGATTATCTAGAGCATGGCATAGGATCAAGAAACGGGCAGATACTCTAGGAGAACTGGAAAAGCACGTAGAAGAAAGACTAGTCGCCCAGATGACCGTTACGTCATCAATTCTTGCCTTCGCCGTCGAACTTCCACCGTTCGTGACTTACAAAACCTACTTCGAAATGCTACCGGTATAACAATCTCTGAACAAATGGTTAGAAGAACACTTAAAGAAGCAAATTTTAGTTTTCGGATGCCTCTGCAAGCCCCTTTCTTGACCAGGAATCACAAACAAATCCGCCTAAACTCTGCTCGTGAACATGTGGAGTAGCAACTTCGACAATGGAGGTCTGTGCTTTTCAGTGAAGAATCCTGGTTTACTTTAAGTCGTTGTGATGGCAGTGTACGAATGTACAGACGTCGTGGAGAGATATGTACTGCAGAGTATATACAGGAAGTGGATCGATTTGGATCCGGATCAGTTATGATATGGGGTGGAATCAGCATAGATAGCCGTACCGACTTGGGTGTTGTTCCTCAACATTTGCAAACAATTTTGATGACGGTTTTGTCTTCCAGCAGGAAAACTGCTGAATTCACAAAGCAAATTTTACGACCAATTTTCTTCGAGAACAAGAAATCCAAGTGATGAAGTGGCCGGCAAAGAGGCCAGACTTGAAACCTATAGAACATGTTTTTAATTCACTTGATAGTAATATCAGAAAGCGCCCCGTTGCACCTCATACTCTTCAGGAGTTATCCGGAATTCTTGTAGAAGACTGGCAAAATTTACCACAAAACATTTTAAGACGCTTATCCACAGCATACCTAGACGATGTCAAGCTGTAATTAATGCTAGTGGAGGGCAAACGCGATATTAAATCTGGATATTCGGATCTTAACAGAATTTCTAATAATTTTAAGAAATTAAATGCATCTTGATTTTGGTAATGTTCTTAATTGTTTGTCAAGAAAATTGTTAAATCAGATCATATTTGTTCAAAGTTGATAATTATGTCTCTTTTAATTAAAAAATGTTCTGAAAAATGATTTCTGACATCTTCTGCAACACGATTTAGTCCGTGCGCCAAGCAAGTTGTGTGAATTAAATTTGGGTAAAAGATTTTCAAGTTGAAAGCTGCCTTCACCATGTATGGTACAGCATCCGTCAAAATCAATAGAATTTTCTCTGTTGGAATCGATTTCGGTAAGAAGAAAGTTGCCAGTTCTTCCTGTATAAGCCTTGTTATTGTCAAATTATTTGCCTTTTCCAACTGTTTGGATGAAATTAAATAAGATTTTAATGGAACCGATACGTTAAGGATACCAAGAAATAAATAAACTATGTATCGGCCCACACTAACGGTAGTTTCAACTACGCATATATAGAGATAATTGTTTGCAACAACCTTTTTAATGCTATTCAATATTTCTGCATAGATACAGCGAATATAATTTTTTCTTAACGTGCTCTCGTCGGGAATGTTATATGTATTTGCTGATATACTTTTGCAAAAATAACTTGACATTTCAATTGTTTAATTTATGTAGTGGAATATCTGCCGACACAAACATTTGACACAAATCCGATTTTTTGGAAGTTGATGGCAAACATTGCGGTAATGTTTACTGACTCTTCTTCGCCAATTTCATCTTTGTTAGTTTTGGAGCATGAGATGGAGTTTTCATAACGTGTGTTCATTTGAAAAGTCAATCTACATAGGTTACTTTGAAATTTTGATAGAATAAGACGCATATATATTAGTATGTGTTTGTTGTTCCGTAAACGTAAATCCAAATGACATTTGATAATGTCAATCACATTTGTTATTTATTTGTATGTATGAAACTGTCAAAATATACGACTTCGTAGGTTAAGTAGTAAATTTTAATTTACGACATACTTCAAAATGTTCTCAGTAAATCACATGCTACTAGATTGACTTTTCAAATGAACACCCGTTATGTTGGTCGACTTGGTACTTTCTCTCACTTGTAATCTGCAAAAAAAAATATAACATCATCGGTTGATTTCTTATAAAATAAATGTTAGTAAAAGATAAAGGAATAATTAAAAACTTAATTAATTAATTAATTAGTAAAAGGAAATAAACTTGAAATTTTACTCACAATCTTGCAGCATGCTACGCAAAACACTTTTTCTCCATCCATACGCAATTCTGAATAAGGTGCAATCCATCCAGGCACAGTTGCTACTTGCGGAATTTTCGCTATTAAATATTACAATTCACAAGTTTACTCTTCGAGAAGCCAACGTAAAATGAAGTTTATAATAAAATTACTTTCGAATATGGGAATAAATTCCTCCGAATAACAGAGAAAGACATATACTCCTAATTTTCTGGTAAAATGTACTTTTGTATTTATTTAGAAGTTTAAAGGTATTAGCTTTTCCTGGAATTTTGTCTCGGCCCGGATGTATGGAAAGAGCATCAATAAATTCTTGGAGACGCCTGTCGGAAAAGTAACGGGAAGGGGCTTAGTAAAATGCTATTTTTAATTTAATTAAACAGGACTTCTTAATTTTTGTTTGTTTGTTACATCCACGACATATTTTTAGTAGTGCCTACAATAAATTTGATTTAGTAAATAAATAAAACTCGGATACTTAAAATATGCAAAAATGCTGAATTACTACAAAATATGCAAATAATATACAAAATGCGTATGTTATGAAAATATGGGAATTTATGCAAACTGCATATAATCTAGCCTTTAATAATGAGTAGAGAACGGACGCAATTTCCATAAAACGCAATCGGCAATTGGAATTGTGTATAACGTCGCTCAGTACATCCCGGCGTAATTCAATGAAGTATTTGTTTGACTTACTCGGACACCTGGTCTCGCTGCGATAACAATGGACAAGCTAGCTATTGTATTCGGAGAATATAGTATTTTTTAAGTGTTTGCATGAGCGTAGATAGAAGCTGGGTTTTTATAATGTATTTTATTTATTAGTTTCTTGTTTTCATAGTTTTAACTGTTAGTTACATCGTAATTTTTGTGATAGATCCCGTTTAATATCGTTTGATTGAATCTATTTCTACCAATTATTTCGACGTAAGAGTGTGCATTGAATTTCGTTCAGTTTCAATAACTTACGCACACATTTTTAGTTTTCATTTATTTAGATCTAGAGCATTGTTTAAGTTACTTTTTCAGACAGGATATGGAAGAATGTCGAGAACGGCATTGTAAAACAATGGCGAGTTGGATTGACGGTCATACTGATTGTATGTCCATTGTCAGTGATTCCGAAATTTATTACAAAATCCGTAAAATATCGTCAAAAATTCGTCACTTAGGATCGCAAACACATCTGAACTCTGTTAAACTTTTATGGCGGCTAATATTCCATTAAATAAACTAAATATACTGGTCGAAATGTTCCTGATGAATCAACTTTACGCAAATATTATGTTTCTAGGTGCTATGCGAGAACAGTAGAACGCATTAGATGCCATCCTTTAAATCAATACATATGGATAAGCGCCGACGAAACGGTGGATATGTTAGGACGCTGTGTGGTAAATGTTGTAGCTGGTGTACTACATCCAACTATTCCCTATAACTCATATGTAACAGCAACAAGTGTTACAAATAGAGATGATGCGGAAACAGTAGCTGAAACCATTAAGGAGAATATGCAAAAATGCTTCATTCGGTCGCCACGTACAAAGAAAAAATACTTTTATTTGTCAGTGATAGTGCTGCGTATATGTTAAAAACAGGCAGACTATTGAAGAAAACATATCCTAATATGCTGCATATTACTTGTGTAGCACATGCTCTCCACAGAATCTGTGAATATATCAGAGACACTTTTCCGGAAGTTGATAGACTTGTATCAGCTTTTAAAAAAGTTTTCAGAAAAGCACCATTGAGAGTAGCTCTTTTCAGGGAAAAATTTCCATCTCTGTCATTGCCTGCCACTCCAGTAATAACTAGATGGGGAACATGGCTGGAAGCTACTAGTTATTATGCTGAGAATTTCGATAGTCTAAAACATTTCGTAACACTGCTAAAGGAGGATGCTAGAAGTATTGGTGAGTGCAAGGAGCTCATACAAATCCCAAATTTAAAAGTCAGTTGTACTTTCTTCATGAACACTTTGTAAAATTGCCAAAACTAATCACTTATTTTGAAAATCAAAATCTCAAATTAAATGACGGATTAACCACATTAGATGTGGCTATTAATTATTTGAAAAGTATTCCAAGTGACTTCGGATGTGGCCTTCGGCAAAAGTTTGAAGCAATTCTTAATAGAAATCCAGATTTAATTACATTGCAGGAATTATGTATGGAGACAATTCCACAAAATCTAACGGCTAAATATGAAGAAATAAAAGAATATTTCCAGTATGCACCTATAACCAGTTGCGATATAGAAAGGACGTTTTCTATTTATAAGGATGTACTTAATTCAAAGAGAACAAAATTGACAGAAGAAAACCTTGAGAAACTATTGCTAGTCAATATTAATACTCCTTTAGTCAACTTGAACGACAAAATGAACAAATAAAAATGTTCCAATTATAGAAATAAAATTAAAAACTTTAAAAATACAACTTTTCAACAAATACATATGTATTTCGTAATTTTATAGATCACCACCCGTTTGTTTTCCAATTATATAAATAAAATTAAAAACTTTATAAATACAACTTTTCAACAAATATATATGTATTACGTAATTTTATAGATCACCACCCGTTCGTTTTCCAATTATATTAATAAAATTAAATATTTTAGAAATACAGCCTTTCGCCAGTACTGCACTGGGTGGTAAGCGTGTCCGTTCTCTAATAATGAGTATTAGAAACCCGTTAACATTTAAGTTTAATCTCTCGCGCCACTAACAATCCCTAAGCGGCTGATCAAAGTTCGCCTTGTTCTAGCGTATTTTTATTTTTTGTTATTATTATTATCAATCTTTTTTTTTTTGCTTTGCTTAAGTGATTATATGATTTATATATTTTTATATACTATTTTACATACTATTTATGATTTTTGTGGTGGTGTTGGAATATTTTCTTCTATTCTTCTTGCCACAAATGTTTTTCAAGGTGACAATTGATTATATACGACACAGTTTTCCAATTATTAAGTTTTGGTTAACAATGTTCATGAGTATTGAGACGCTGTTATCATTTAAGTTTAAACTCTCGGGTCGTTAATAAACTCTTAGCTTAGTGGCTCATCAAAACTCGCTTTATTATTGTATATTTTTACTACATATTTGTATTATTATTATCATCATTTTATTATTTATAATTGTTTAGGAAGGAGCCCTCTCTCACGCTTTATTTTAACTTTGATCTGTTTTTTTTTGTATTTTTCTCTGAATGATTGGAAGGGTTAGGGGGTCTGTCTGGGTGGAGGAAAGCCATATGTGGCGGATTATCAAAAAATTATTATTATTATTATTATTTTGATTAATAAAATTATATTTCCGGCACCATGTCTAGACTGTATGCGATGTATTCTTTTTAATCGCTTTCTTTTGCATGTATTGACTTGTAATATACATACGTTCACCTAATCTTTACGTTCATCTTAACCGAACGGTAAATACCATATTTCGAAGTTGCATGTTCGGGATTATCATAAAATCTGTCGGACTGCTACTAACATGTAACCAATTTTTATAGCATAATGAATGTAGTGCCTGTATTCTTTGATGAATGATCCACTTCTATAAAAACGCAATTTCGACATGAATTATAAGGAGCCTGACATTTATTTCTATAAAGTACTTAGCTAGGTTAGATATAGACAAATCTCCAAGAAGATAGCATAACTTAATAATAAATAATCAAGCGTTTAGCCCCATCTCGAATCCCCGGTCACAAACTAAAATAGACCTGACCTACCTTATTATTATTATAAATATAAAAATAAAATAATAAATAAATCTGGTTATATTAAATATTGTATTTTATTTTTATCTGTAAGAAGAAAAATGTTCAGTATGTATAAAATATAAACTAGTCAATCATTATTTATTTTTCTTCTATGTAATAAATAAAAAAACGGCTATATCTTTTTCCGTATTAATTTTATTTTTTTCTAAATAAACAAATTTTTTTTATAAAAACCTTTTCCTTTCGGTATTAAAAATCCAGCCTACAACAAAAAGATTCATACGCTAATCTCATATTTGTTAACAGACTAACATTATAACTAGAGTTGTCAGATTTACCCCCACATTTCAGAATCCTACTCAGTTTAACTTAATATACAGGCTGTCAATTAATGTCGGGGAGATATTACACAGAGAGATTCCTCGTTTGATCCTAACACGAAAAGTTCCTATAAAGTTATAGTCTAAAATGCTTTCTTTTTGAAATATAGTGTCTTTTTTTTTACCAAACAATTTTAAAATTACAGGATCAAAATTTGACCCGCTGTATAACAAGTTCCTATAAAGTACGCAACAATTTTAAAATTACAGTATCAAAATGGTTTTGATTGTATCTTTAAATGATGTTTGATATATTGTTTTGTTGTTTGATTTGAATTGGTTTTCATTTGGAATTATTATAGTCAATTTTACAAATGAAGAATATGCAGACATACATTTTATGTATGGGCTTACAAATGGAAAAACTTACGAAGCCAGAAGGTATCAACAATATTATCCCAATTGTGTAATACCTAATTAGTAAGACATTTTCACGAGTTCACCATCGTCTGTGTGAAACTGGAACTTTTAACCGAGCAAATCATCTAGGACGAGCACCTGAAGATATCAGGACTCCGGAAATTGAGGAAGCAGTTTTGAATGCTGTTGAAAATTATCATAGTACGAGTACAAGAAAAATAGCGTCAGTATTGGCAATCACGCATGTTCTTGTATGAAAAATCTTAAAAGATTATTTATTATATCCGTACCATATTCGAAGAGTACAGGCTCTTCTTCCCCGTGATTTTCATTTAGTCTAAACTTTTGTCAGCGGTTTTTACAAATGTTGCTTGAAAATCGCTTATTCGATCAACAAGTATTATTTTCCGACGAAGCAAATCTTTCAAGAAATTCTATCCGGAATTTCCACAATAACCATGTCGGCTGAAGAAAATCCACACGCAATAAGTGAACAAAATTACCAACAACAGTTTTCTGTGAATGTGTGGATTGGCATAATGGGAGATGTTTTGATAGGGCCATTTTTCCTGCCAAGAAGACTCAACGGACAATTGTATCTAGAATTTCTTCAAGAGCATCTCCTTGATAATATCCTACTCAACATGAGAAATGAAGGCTGGTTTATGCACGACGGTGCACTTGCACATTTTAGTTCCGCCGGTTTTTGAACTGAACATTCAGCGATCGTTGGATAGGTTGAGGTGAACCATATAGTGGCTAACTAGGTCCCCTGACCTAAATAGTCTTGATTTCTTCTTTTGGGGACACCTAAAATGGTTGGTTTACAACACGCCAATAAACACAGAAGATGAGCAAAGAAATAGAATCGTAGCTTCATTCCCTACTATTCAAAACACCCCAGGAATATTCCAAAGGGTCCGTCAATCTATGAGGAGAAGAATGTATGCATGTTTTTGAGCAGGAGGATCACACTTTCAACATCTTTTATAATTTCTGTTTTGAACTTTGTATGCATCTTCATGTTTCTTTATTTAATATTTAATTATCATTGTTATTAATAATTAATTATTGCACTACTACGATTTAATTTTTAATTCAAATAAATTGTTGTTATACAGCGCGTCAAATTTTGATCCTGTAATTTTAAAATTGTTGGGTAAAAAAGAACACTGTCTTTCAAAAAGGAAGCATTTTAGACCATAACTTTATAGGAGGCTTTCGTGTTAGAGTCAGACGAGTAATCTCTCTGTGTAACATCTCCTCGACAGTAATTAACACCCTGTATATGTACGAACGTTTTCAAAACACATCAGGTTTTATGAAGAACACGTGTTCGTATGCAATTACAACTCAGCATTTTTGTTAATATATACAGTGCGATAAGATTTAAGTATTAACAAAGAAATTACTTATTGTAAGACATATTTGCGAAAAGTTTTTTTTTTAAGAGACGCACCCAGTTACAAAAGAAAGATTGCAAATTTGGAGATAAGCTGGTTCATTGCATTGTATGCCGCCAGATGTTTATATTTTAGTTAAGCGTAGATCTCGACGCAAAGCGGTTGGTGTAAACACATATATCAGTACGTCGATATATATATATATATATATATATATATATATATATATATTGTTGTGAGGCAAATTACCTCCAACAATATATTTCAATTTAGTTATTTCATATATAAATAAAATTTTGAAAAATTTAAAAATATTATTATATACATTTTTAAACACTAAGTATAAGTAAATAAAAATCAAAGGAAATATAAATATAGTATTATGAATAGTTTTTAATATCAAAATTTAGAATATGTAATGAGTTATATGTAATTAATTCTGATGGAAATTGTAATCGATACAAATTTGAACATTTTATAATTTCCACATCATTTTCGTTGTTCAACCAAACCAGTGGGAAGATGTGTAGAAGATTTTAAGGGGACGCTTTTGTTTTTAATCGGCGTCTATGGGGAGTCGTTGTATAAAGCCCATCAGATACGGACGCCATTTTTCGAAATATATCAGCGTTGTTCCTAGTCTGCATATTACTAAAATAGATATTTAAAATAATTACAACGATTTAAAGTGTTTAAAATATATTCAAAAGATAGCTTAACGTTTAATTAATTAATGAAAAGTCATTTGAAAGGCGTACACCAGTGATTATATAATTTATCATCGAAAGCATCATTTTAAATTTAGAAATCCAACATGGTGACTACCGATTTTTAGTTTTAAAACTCAATATATCAAGAAGATTACCTTATTTTGGGAACTTCAAGTAGAAAATTAATCATCCTGTACTTCCTGTCCTTATTCAAGACTAGTATTTTAAGAAATCTTAGAAGAATTACTCAATATTGGGACAATCCCGAAGAATTCCTTCGCAGAGCAGCTTAGCAATACCGTCTATGTAATTAAGTCATTCCTGGTCCAGATATAGAAGATCCGAGAGATTTTTCCTGTTACCAGTATTATTTGATGTAATACCCAAGATCCTTCCTTTTATCCGGATTCAACTTAGCATCCCGATTTAGAAGGTACCTTTACACTCATAAGAGAGTAATCATTTGGTAATTAGTTTAAAATAAATCGATAAACCTTGTCATAGTCGTAACTTAATCACACTTGGAAACTATTCAGAATACGTTTTTCCATAAACCAATTGGATCATACTTATTACTAATTTAAAGTTTATAGTCCATTCTAGAGCTATCTATCATTTATTTTGGGTCATTTAGATGTGAATTACCTCGTCAAGGTAATTCCTTCTCCGTACACATCAGTTATACTGTTATCAGTGTATTATTGCATCACAAAGTTTTTTTGATTCATGCATTTTATACAAAATAATACAAATCTGTATAAAAACAAATTTGTATCTGTATATGCATGAACACACAGTACGTATTTACCAGCTTTTGCTTCAACTAACAGACGCATGCGTTTCTGTGTAACCACTTTGTCAATGATAGATTTACGAAGCAAAAGACTGTAGTACACTTGCGGTCATGTAGTAAGTTTTGTCCTATCCGAAGACAACAGATAACCTCTTGCCATCTGACGGACAAAACCGACCACGCCGGTGCAAAGTGTTCTTCTCGAATAGCGAAGCTATTACTGATAAAGAAGAAAAATACGCATATTACTGTGAGTCCATTAACTCGTCGCCAGGTGGCGTAGTATAGCAAAAAATAGATTGCATGTCGATGCGATAATTCACATCAAGCTTTGATACAAAATAATACAAATCTGTATAAAAACAAATTTGTATCTGTATATGCATGAACACACAGTACGTATTTACCAGCTTACTGGTTACACAGAAACGCATGCGTCTGTTAGTTGAAGCAAAAGCTGGTAAATACGTACTGTGTGTTCATGCATATACAGATACAAATTTGTTTTTATACAGATTTGTATTATTTTGTATCAAAGCTTGATGTGAATTATCGCATCGACATGCAATCTATTTTTTGCTATACTACGCCACCTGGCGACGAGTTAATGGACTCACAGTAATATGCGTATTTTTCTTCTTTATCAGTAATAGCATCGCTATTCGAGAAGAACACTTTGCACCGGCGTGGTCGGTTTTCTCCGTCAGATGGCAAGAGGTTATCTGTTGTCTTCGGATAGGACAAAACTTACTACATGATCGCAAGTGTACTACAGTCTTTTGCTTCGTAAATCTGTCATTGACAAAGTGGTTACACAGAAACGCATGCGTCTGTTAGTTGAAGCAAAAGCTGGCAAATACGTACTGTGTGTTCATGCATATACAGATACAAATTTGTTTTTATACAGATTTGTATTATTTTGCATCAAAGCTTGATGTGAATTATCGCGTCGACATGCAATCTATTTTTTGAATGCATTTTATGTTTTAAATAATTTATATTTCCTTTGATGCAAACAATCTAACGTTCTGTAGTTTTGTTTTATTACATTTCCTGAAAGAAAATATAAACTTAGGTTATTGTAGCATAATAATTATAGTGAGTAAGAGTATTGAAAACAAATACTTACCTGTTAAGGTATTCATTATACATTCACCGTATTTGTTACTTTCTTTTCTTAGCATTTTCTTTTTAAATAAATATTTTATATCACTTTGTCTGAAGTAGAAGTTGTATTGTTTATGATTAACCGTAAAAATATATACTGAAAGGTTTCTTTTTTTGTCTAAAAGTCTCAGAGACATTACTAAATGTTGTAAACTATATATCATACTGTTGCGGAAGCATTTCTACCTCATTGCTTTTGGGGTTAACTACTATATATATATATATATATATATATATATATATATATAACAAGTGTCCATTTGAAAAGTCAATCTAGTAGCATTTGATTTGCTGAGAACATTTTGAAGTATGTCGTAAATTAAAATTTACTACTTAACCTACGAAGTCGTATATTTTGGCAGTTTCATACATACAAATAAATAACAAATAATAGGTATTTATTGAAAACTATAACAAATGTTGAAAATGTTGTCCTTCAAGATCAATGCACTTTAAAATCCTCCGTTCAAAATTTCTGATGATATTCTGCAACATTACTGGATTGTTATTAATTTCCATGCATTTCTGTTCGATTCTCTGTAGTATATAATTCAAATTCAATATAGGTGTTCGAAATATGTTATTTTTTAGATAAGGCCACAAAAAGAAGTCGCAAGGTGTTAAATCGCCTGAACGTGCAGGCCAGGCAATTTCAGTATTTCGACTAATTATACGCTCATCAAAAAATTCTCTTAAATAATCCAAAGATTCTGCAGTACAGTGACAAGGTGCTCCGTCTTGTTGGAAATATGCATTTTGAAGTTCATCATCATGCAACTGATTGACAAATGGTTGTAAAATTTCCGTAGGGTACCTTTGAGCATTTAACGTTCCCTGAAAAAATATTGGTCCAATGATTCGCCTTTGGCTTATCGCTGCCCAAACACCAATATTCTCTTGATGTAGCGATTCTTCATTAATTACATGTGGATTTTCACTACTCCAAATTCTTGTATTTTGTGAAGTTAGGTATCCCGTTTTATAAAACCATGCTTCATCAGTAAAGATGACTCTTTGCGAAAGTTCTCCATTATTGTTCATATTTATAAACCAATTACAAAACTGTAGTCTACGCGGGTAATCAATTTCTAACAATTCTTGTATTGCTGTGACACGGTATGGATAAAGTTGCATATCTTTTTTTAATAACTTGTGAGTTGTACCAACAGAAAGGTTTATTTGTTGACTCAAATGTCGAACAGATGTTTGTGGTTCATTTTCCATTATTTCTTCAACACGATTGACAACTGGAGGTGTACGTTTCTTAACTGCTCCGTTGCCTGATTTTCTTAAGAGACTACCAGTTTCAGAAAAAAGTTTTAAATTTCTATCCAAAGTATTTTTAAATTGTATATAATCTATTACAAAATGTGGAAACTCAACTTAAAATTCTACCATGCAATATGAACTGAATAAACCCATAAACCATCAATTTTATTACCACTTCGAAAATAAGCCTGGACTAAACAAATTTTATGTTCCAAAATGAAAGCCATTTTAAAACAGACAGGCAATTTATTTAAACCAGAATCGACGCACGATTATTTTATGCACTAACTGATATTTGCGATTGACATTATCATATGTCATTTGGATTTACGTTTACAGAACAACAAATACATACTAATATATTTGCGTCTTATTCTATCAAAATTTCAAAGTAACCTAGATTGACTTTTCAAATGAACACACGTTATATATATATATATATATATATATATATATATATATATATATATATTGTTATAGTACAGATCTGTAACTAGTTAAGAATGATTTTGGTTGAATTTAAAAATATTATCCCGGTTTATCTCAAAATAATTTCCGCTGTTTTAACGAAACGCTCTCCTAACGCCATCTATAGGCAAATTTACACTTGGACATCAGCTGATTGATAAATTGCATTTTTAATTTAAACTGTCTTCGTGTAAAAATACTATAAGTAACTAATAACCTCATAGCTATAACTATTTTTTTAGTTCTTTTTGCATTTCCTTTTTGCGTGAATTAATCCACATTCAAACATCCCGCTTTATTATGGAACGGTAGATTATTTACTTTCAAGGGACGCGATAAAATATATTAGTAAGATCATATGTTCTATGTTTATAAACAATAAAAAAAATATGAACGGCATTATTTTTTTTCGTTGTTGACAGTTGATCTTTTTTGTGAAAAGAAAAGGTCGCGCTCAGCAAAGTTCAAAGCGTTTTTACTTTTTGTGCATATTTAAAGCGTGTAGAAACCTGAAATTTATAACAGTACAAAGATTGAATATTTGTACACCTCTTGAATAATCTATTACCTATTTTCCAAGCTACTAATGCTATTTTTAAGCCTGGAAACTTATACCCAATAAGAATACTTATCCAAAAGCTGAAAAGGGCTCACGATACCTGTTCCATATTATTTCCTAGCCTATTATAAACTAGTACTACCCCTGGGACTTGCTGCATACTTTCCTATTCAGTGAACCAGCCCAATACCAAAGTGGAGGAAGACCAGTGTAATATATACCGTGCCTTCATAATAGGTTGTAACCCACGTGACGTGTTGCAATATTGGTTGCATACATTAGGATTGGCATAATAAGTTCCTAAACTCAAATGTTTTGTTATGACAATTTTGTACGTTTTGTGTATTGTGTCAATTAGATTTTCTTTCCATTAATTTTATATTTATTTCGCGTTAAAAAAGTCAGTTCTTTGAAGAGCTATTGAAGATATTCTAACTTTTGTGAAGGTTAGTTATCTATTAATAACATTGAATGTATGTATAAATAAAATAATTTCATTTTAAGTTATAACCTCCAAAATGGCATTTACCGTCGAACAAGATGCATTCATTTTAGTGGCCCATTATAGAAGTACTACACAAGATGCCGAAGGCAATTGGAGTTATTCACTTCCAAGTTGTATAGATCAATTTATACAACGCTTCCCAGATTTTGACTTTGATTATGATTCATTTCGACATCGTAGACATATTATAACACATCGTTTTGAGGATAAACATTGTATTTGTAAAGGGAGATCGACTGGGAGGCCCACCAAATTAACTGAAGCTGTTGTAGATGATATTCGGCAGCGAGTAGAACATAGCCCTCATAAATCAGTTAAAAAACTATCTCAGCAAACAGGTATTTCATATTTATTTTTAATTGTACAAAGTTAACATTCAAACAAATGTTCTTGTAGGTCTCTCAGTTGGAACATGTCACAAAGCATTAACAAAAAGATACATATGCATCCTTATAAAGTTACTGTTGTTCATCAGTTACATCCAGTCGATTACGATAGGCGAATTAGATTTTGTGAATGGTTTAATAATCGAATGAACGATGATCTCCTAGATTTAACTTTTTTTAGTGACGAAGCATGGGTACATCTTACAGGATACGTAAATTCACAAAATTATAGATCTTGGGCTACAGAAAATCCACACCAACTAGTAGAAACATCATTACATCCTTTAAAAGTAGGAATATGGGTGGGAATGTCGAGAAGAAGAATTATTGGGCCAATTTTCTTTTACGATACCATTACTGCAGCAAGATATCGAGGAATATTAAATGAATTTATTAATCAGCTGCATGACGATGAATTAGAAAATGGCTGGTTTCAACAAGATAATGCACCTGCTCACACGGCCAGAGACACACACCACTATTTGACAGAATTTTACGACGATAGACTGTTTAATTTATGGCCACCCCGTTCTCCCGATCTTACTCCGCTTGATTTTTACTTATTTGGACATTTGAAAAATAGAATATATAGAAATAGACTACATAATTTACAAGAACTAGAAGCAGCAATTGTGCATGAAATAAATAACATTACGCAGAATGATTTACATAATGTTTTTGAAAATTTAAAACGTAGGGTGAATATTTGTTTGCAACAAAATGGTCATCATTTCCAACATTTATTATAAATATGTTTTTGTGAAAAAGCTTTCAGTACGTTAGCTCCTCATAAAATGTGTTTGTACAGAGGCAAAATTGACAATTTTTTCATTATTAACTGTAAATAAAATTTAAGCTATTAAAATGATAATAAACACTAGTGTTTTATTTATTTTTATTATTCCAAGAAATTACTTACGTTTCAATTAAAATAAAATTAAAAAACATCTGTCAAACTATTTTGAACTAGGAATATTTGTATAGGAATAGTACCAATCTGTAATGTTGGTTGCATATGTATCATGTTACAACAAATAATGAAGGCTATGTATATAAGTACGCGATCTATATTGAAAACATTTGTATAAATTAACTTGTACTGAGTAGGAGTCTGGAATGTGGAGATAAATAACAACTCTAACTATAGCATAACAAATAATATACACAATGTGAATTTACTTGAACCTGGACAAAGATAATAAAGAACTACTAGAAAAATATCCTTACCTGTAATTTAGTATTTTTCTTTTTAATATTTGAGCGAGGGCTTTCTCCACTATTACTAGTACTGTTGTTACAACTATATTACTAGAATCAGTATCTACCTTTTTTCAAATATCTTCTATAGCCTATTTTGATGTAGATAAAACATTAGATTAATTATTGCACAGCCGATTTGGTTATATGACACGTAACTTACGACCTTTTACGTTTCCTCTCGATTAGTCGAAATAAATACCCGAGTACTTTGAAATAAACGCAATGAAAGTAAATCGTTGCTGTACTATTTACATAGAGGCACTTTAAAGCCAGTATTTTAACATAGATATAGTGTTGTAATTAAAATGCGGTGTAAAAAGAGAGATGCCCTGTGAGTACAAATGTCGAACCGGGAATACAAACTAGAACAAAAGTGTAGAATAGCTGCGAATTTGGTAGGGTTTATTTGTAATGAAAAAGTGCTTGAAAATCGATATAATCTATTCAAGATAAATTATACGGTTTAGTAAAAAATCACAAAGAGGAAGCACCCATCAGACCAGTTGTTTCGTTTATTTCTTGCCTCAATAAAAAATTAGCCGAAAAATTAAACATAATAATTAGACAATATACCGATTTTACAGATAGTTCTCCCATAAAAAACGCAATACAGTTAACAGTTAAATTAAAAGATTGTAATATATAAAAGACAGAAATCCTGGTATCATTTGATGTTTCCAACATGTTTTCAAAAATACCACATAAGGAAGGCTTAAGGTTAATGGAAAACATATTAGTAAAGAAAAATACAAACCCGGTTGTTATACACGAAATCATATCTCTAACGGAGTTAGTCACCAACCAAAGTTACTTTACATTTAACAACAAATTCTACAAACAAATAGAAGGTCTGGCAATGGGCTCACCTCTAAGTCCTCTATTAGCTGAAATTTTCATGAAGCATATTACAGAAAAAATTCTTTCATCACAACTAGGTAAAAAACATATTAAATTTTGGTATCGGTATGTAGACGACATCCTAGCTTGCTTTAAGGGTACTCATAGACAACTACAAACATTTCTGAACTACATAAATTCAATCATTCTAATATCAATTTTACAGTAGAAATAGAAGAGAATAACAGTATTAACTTCCTGGATTTAAAATTAAACGAATTAGATCAGAGCTTAAAATTTGATATATATCGTAAACCTACTTTCACTGATTGCATTATTCCCACAGATTCACTACACCCTAAGACACACTAACATTCATTCTTTAATTCTATGATACAACGAGCATTAAATATTCCTTTGTCTAATGAATCTTTTGTTCGCGAAATCAATACTATAAAACAAATAGCGGTAAACAATAGTTATAAAAGTAGCGTAATTGACAGTATACTAAAGAAAAAACAGTTACAAGTGGCCCTTAGTTTAGTATATCCTAAAGATAGTGCTAATTTGAAACAATTTGTCTCGTTAACTTACTTCGGTAAAATAAGCGAGCTAATTGGAAATACAATTTCAAAAAATAATAGTAATATTAGTATAGCTTACAAACCATATGTAAAAAAAAAGTAATTTCATTTTTAATGCAAAACCAAAAACAGATATCAATAATAAATCAGGAGTGTACAAATTATATTGTAATGATTGTAAAAGTGTATATATAGGTCAGACTGGTCGAAGTTTTATTATACGGGTAAAAGAACACATCAGGTCATATAAACTAAAGAAGACAGATTCAGCATTCGCAAACCATCTTATTACAGAAAGGCATACATTTGGTCATCATAAAATATTGCATTTGGCCGAGAAAGGTCGTAAATTAAATCTTTTAGAGTCACTTGAAATTTTTAAAAGCGGAAACAACACAATAGATATTGTTCTTAACGACCAGTTGGATCTTATATATACACCTCTTTTCCAATGTTGTATATAATAGTTAAGAATGTAGTAGTAGTTTTAAATAACATCATAAACCACCCCCATATACAATATGAAACAAACATGTAAATAATTTACATATCTGTAACTATGCACATGGACAATACACCTCGTATTTTCAGCATTTACTTCTGCTTAATACATATGTTTCTGCCATCTAGGCGTCCTCAGTTAAGCTAGTGAAGCAATGTATACAAATTAATACAAACCTGTTATAAACAACTGGTTTGTATCTGTATTTAAATTTACTGAAATAGCCCGCATAGATCAAGCAAGTTCCGTCCTATAAGAAGACAACTATTTAATAATTGACATCTTACGGGCGAAAGAGACTTTGTCTGGAGGGCAACCTATCGTTCGAACAGCTAAGCTGCTACGAGAAACAATAAAATACGTGTGTAAATGTAGTCCATTAACAACCAGCCAGATGGCGGTAAATATACAAAAAGGTTTTGTTTAAGTATGACAATACGTTAAGCACGTATAAAGCGTTTGTACAATATGAAACAAACATGTAAATAATTTACATATCTGTAACTATGCACATGGACAATACACCTTAAGTATGACAATACGTTAAGCACGTATAAAGCGTTTGTTAGGTGTATTGTCCATGTGCATAGTTACAGATATGTAAATTATTTACATGTTTGTTTCATATTGTACAAACGCTTTATACGTGCTTAACGTATTGTCATACTTAAACAAAACCTTTTTGTATATTCACCCCCATATATTTTTGTGTCATTTAGAAGATCTATGTAGGCCTGTAACTTTTGCAGTTTGATAATGACATTGTATGTCGAAACCACGGTCACTATTACATGTGAATAAATTGGTATAACAAGGTTATTGTTTTATTTTATTTTATTATATTCAAGATCGATGTATATAATTGTTAACCACCGGCATGAATATTGTAATTGGTATTATTATAAAGGATCTTTGAAAAACCAGAGGTGTATTAACATAAGGTGAAATCTAAGTCGTCAATAGATAAGTTATCCTATAACAGACAGAAACACGAAAAACCTAACACAATATAAATTAATAAACTCTAATTGCGATTTCGGATTTGCGATCTTCAATAGAACAATCTGAAAAAGAAAAATAGTGTTAAACGTAGCACTATTTTTCTTCTTCAGGTTAGGGATTTGCCTTATTTCTGTCTGTTTATATTTTAAGCCACAGTTTCCACCATCTCAGAAGTTATCCTATGTCATATTAATATAATGTCATACTTTTAAAACATCTTCATTAATTAATTACACTAAAGTATGTGTATTTCGATATACGAAACATATAATTGATTTTGATTGAGTTTATTAATAGAGCTGAACTGGCTAATTCGGTCAAATGGGTTACCGAACCTTCTGTTAATATTCAGTCATATACGAAATCATTAATAAAATTTATAATCAATGTTGGAGTGCGCGTTCACTGTTTTACAGACTTGGATGCGTCTATGTGACGCTTCACCAAGTATGGGTAGTGAGTCGCATACGCACTAATTCGGTGGTGAATTTTCCAAAATTACCGATTCCTTATAAATTACACCTACTGTAATAATGAGCGTTATAAGGATTTATCAAGTTAATTCTAAATTACATCATTTGAATACTAATTGTAAAGTATAAGTATAAGGCTTAGAATTCTATTAGATAGATGAATAGATAGATAGATAGTTTTATTTATATGAGACAACTTAGCATAGTGTACACTTATCACAGTTCAAATATCGGGTGTCCATTATTGTTTGATGCTGACAGCATGTGTCAAATTTTGGTTAAGTTTGTACCACTGCACTTAATTTCGACCGGAGCAATCAATATTAGCGGTAATCACGTTTAACGAATATTCTTTTCGAAATGTCTATTGCCAATATTTGCTAATCACAATTATTTAAGAAAATCGGATAGGTTGTACCGTGTTCCAAACAAAAAAAAATACACTGTATTTTTTAACGAGTAGTCGAATTTCAAAGTGTTTTATCTCTCAAATAGTACCGTTTCTTAAAAGGTATTAGTATATTAGGTAACAAGAGTTGTAAGTAACCCATTACGCACGAAATGAAAAAGTTTACGCGCGAAGCCGCGCAGCGGCGAGTGCGTAAATTTCATGAGTGCGTAATGGGCTTACAACTCGTGTAATATACTATACTTTTTCTACGCCCACTCATTTTCTTCTATTAAATAACAGACATCGCAATTATTTAAACTTTATTATAATAGTTGTTAATAACAATTGAAGAATTATTGTAAATCGATTGTGCCTTATTACTTAATGGTGATGAACGGTTATTTATAATTGTAGTACTGCACGGTACATCAGAAGACGAAGATTGATAATTGGTAATCGCCTCCGATATTCGTAATGCGTTGTCATTTTTATTTTTAAGAGATTGATTCACATAGCCTTCGGCCACTGTAGAAGATTGCCAGCCACCAAGTCGCTTTAATGATAGCATATCACCCCCTGCATCAACTAACATAGTGGCTGATGATCTCCTAAAACAATGGCCAGTATATTGCTTTGGTTCCGGCAGTTCAAGATATTCAGCAATTTTACGTGGTGTACTACCGATTGTGTTTATCTCCACAACCTGTTTCATGCATTTTCCATTTCTGTAATTAAGAAATAAAGGAAGTTCCATTTCAGCAGGACGCAAATTCATGTATTTTTGATATGTGATATAAAACGTTTCTGGTACTACAAATGAACGTCTCGTTTTAGTTTTAGAATCTGGAATATCAATTATCAAGGATTTTCCCGTGTCCTGAATGTGTTCCATTTTTATATTTCTAAGTTCTTGTTTACGGCAAGCCCCGCTTAATCCAATAATGAGGATAACCTGAAAACAAAAAAACAAAAACTCATTTTTATGTGACGATAACTATACAACATTTTAATTCTTTACCTTTGACAACAAATATTTATCGTCTGGGGCATCGTTCAGAAACTTATTAATTTGTTCTGTAGAAAGAATTTTCGATTTTTTACTTCTAAATCCATCCGATTTCCGCTTCAGTAGGGCGATTAGTTTTGGATAATCTGCTATGTTAATGTTATTATTAATGTTTAGTGTAGTTCTTAGCATCGAATAAATGGCCCATAGAGAAGATGGCTTCATAGTTTTTGATAATTCTTCAAAATACGCAAGTAAAACATTCTCCGAAAAGGATTTATCGTTATGCTTGTGTCGCCAATCCATAAATTTTTTATAGGTAATTTCGTACCTTTCTTTGGATTTTAGCGGTAACAAATTATGTGTGGCAGCTTGAGCTTTTTCTAAAATCTCCGGTGGAGTGCTCATAATTTCATACTTTCACTACTATCAGACATATTTGTAGATAAAGTTGAGAAAATGTTCGGATACAATAATATTTTGTTAAAGAAATTGACAATATAAATGACATGACATTTATTTCTATAGCATGTTACTTAAGGAAACGTGTCCTATTTTTAAAGAAATTGCATAATGTGCTGCCTACATTTAGGGGCATCACTCTTTTAATCCAAAATATATCTCGCTAATGCTAAAAGTTTTTATGTTTTTCAATTGACTAAATTTGTGTAAATAGACCAAATAAAGTTTTACGTAGATAAAAATTTGATTGCAATTTGATTAAACCAAGAAGTTTAAGTTTTCTTCTCAAAACGCACGTGTATGTTATGAGATCTCATTACGTGCATGTTATTGTTAAATGTCATTTACAAGGAATGTTGACAGTGCGATTTTTGACGTTTACAGATATGGGCGTAGAAAAATACTTTTACTAGTATGTTTAAATACAGATGCAAAAAACTTGCGACTAAAACAACTTTTTATGCGGAAACAGCTTTGTGTTTAAGAGCTAGACCAAAGCTTGCCATTAAATTGCTTGATTATATTGTTTAATACATGATTCTGTAGAATATGTCCAGATTCTGTTTGGTACTACGAAAATGAGCCATTAAGGTGAAGGCGTCGTGTTCAGACGTAGAAAATGTTTATTTTTATTTTTACTTTACGCTTGATTTTACCTCCTAGTGTATATTAAATTTTGTTCATTTTTATTTTCGTTAATATCGACCGCGACCTCTAGTGTGACATTGTGTTCGCAAAATTTAACCCCACCACTCCGGCGAGTGCGATTTTAAAGAGACTTCTGTTTAAATGACGACAGTAAAGTTATATATATCTTGGTGTACTTCGATATTCGAAATATAATTCACGTCTGCCCTAGGTTTTTTTTTGGAAATTAGCGCAATTGCGAATTCGAATGAGGCACAGCGAGAAAAATTTTAAAAGAAAACTTATTACTGTATCGAGTAATTTGACGACTTTGGTTTAGAGAGAGGCAAATAGACGTATGTAGGCGAGCTTTTCTTTTACTGGGAACTTAAAATATTTCACATGTGAGGAGACAAACCGAATAACAAGTATCCAATGTGCTAGAGGGATAAGAACATCTCGTTCTTGCCGGAACACCTGTGTCGAGAACCGCACATCGTTTTTGTGGGATCATGCTATCTGTGATGTCTTATAGCTGTCTACGTATATCGTACAAGATTTTTTTTCTTTTAATGCAGCGAACTTGAAAATTAACGCCGATATTTTATTCGTTATAATTACGATTTCGTATTTTAATGCTAATCAAAACGGCATTTAATGTTAGTTTAATTTGTATATCTGTATACGTAATTTGTAAAAGAATTTATTTGATTAAGACTGATTTATTCAGATAATTAACTCTCATATATTTGTAACTTAAACATTTATAAAATTAATTTACGTACATTTTTATTGTTATAAATATTTAAGTTACTCTTAAATAATTTTGAATTAAATTAATGATTATATTTATTTGCTTTCACGTAGTAATAATTTTGAATTTTTAATTGATGGCTAATTAGTTTATTTCACACATTTAAGTAGTTTTTTTTTGTTATTCTGCATCAACTTTGTGAGATCCCAGAGATATTTATATTTTGCAATGTTTTTTTTTCCTGCCATCACGTTATCTATTTAATATCTATAATATTTCTATTAAATTTTATTCCTACACTTGCAATATATTGCAATACTTGCAATATACTCTGTGTAAGGTTCAACAACAGATCTGCCGTCGAACTACGAATTTTTGATCTTAGGTTAAGGCAAATTGAAATTGATTAATTAATTGTCATAATTTTGATGCATTTTGCAGATGAATTTAATTCATCTGATTTTGGTATTTTAAATTGATTTAATGATCTGATATACCGGGTGTTCATATCCCAGTGTCAATTTTTTACAATTTAACTGTTATATTTTATTATTTGCGGTTTGAGAGCCGTTGTTAGTCACTTGATAATAACTTGTTAATTACTTGCGTTTTTTGCTGTTATCTCAATATACGAATTAACTATTTCCGATTCTTTTATTTTATGTATTTAGTTATCCCTTCCAAAAGGCCTCGTCGTTTTGTTACAGTTTAGTAGTCTGTCAGCACATGCGCCTACGATCGCGAAAACCTTTCCTTAGTTTTCAGTCTCGAGCCCCCGTAAATAAAACTATGTGGCATTACCTATCATCTCTTTTAGTCAACCCACACCCATCTCCACTGACTAAGGGCATACACGCTAAATAGAGGCTCCCTTTTAAATTGTGCATTACGCACAAAATCATTAATAAAATCTGAAACGCATGGTATTTTTAAACATAACCTGGAATGTTACTTGAATGATACGCAAATTTGAAAAATTTGGTTTTTTTTAGAAGTTACGAAAATAACTGATTGCGAATATTGTGAAAAATTAATTGATATAAGAACGAACAGTAAATGAAAAAATTATGGAAAATAGGAATATTTATTCATTTACCAAAGCATTTATGCAAAAGCGTCAACCGCACATATGGTCTTTTTATTGCGATGTTTTCTTGTGTATATCAATAAATACTTCTGCATTTACATTGAATATGTCGAATAAAACAAAAATCGTTAATCGTTACTATATCCATGGGATATGTTATTTAATCTCAATTATTCGATTTTTAATCATTTACTTTTTCTTCTTTAAATTTCTGGCGAATGCCGATCTAGGCAAAACAGGACAAAATAATTTACAAATAGTTTTTGAAATACCCACTACGAGGTCTAATGCAGGCATAAATTCCACGAAGAATGTTATTATGTACGCAGGTAAAATTTGACAACGCAAATGCGTTGAGCTGCAACAAAAATCCAATTTCACAGATTCGCGGCATTTTCAATTTAAGAGCGATGTAAGATCCGACCGATGAACTTCTCTCTGCTGAAACCACTCGCAGAAGGCAACTTGGCGGGGAAAATTAATTCCGTTAACCTTGAAGACGCTGGCTATGATATGGATGAAGTTAATTAGTATTTAAAATTCGATGGCCCGTAGTTTGAAGACACATTTACTTCCCGTGCTAGAGTTATTATACTTACGCCGGAATCGCTTCCACGATATATAAAATATCCTCTTCAGCTTGTTGCACTTTGCGTGATTTTTGAGGACCACGACTTTCCAAACGTGGAATTACTAATCCTGTATCCCAAAGTCGATACACGGCTCTCACAATTGTTTTAGTCAAAGGAAGACGTCGAGTCAGGAAACGTTCTGCGTACAAATTATTTGCCGCAAGATTAGTTTCTCCTGCTTAGACATAAATTAAAATGATTTTCGATATACGTATAGGATACCATTGCGGACGCACTTAGCCATGCACATTCTAAATGTAAATTTTAGCGTTGTTTGTAACGGTAGACCCCCATATTGCAGCCCGTATATTAATTGCGGCAGGGCCGGACTCGAATAAAGAAAAATCATTTTCGCGTTACTATTTGAACATTAGACCGCGCGATTTTTTGTATGCAGGTATTACTCATACGTACCTTTCGCACTTGTTTTTCTTTGTCGCTATATAAAATCAAAGGTGTATATGACATTATTATTAAATGTAACAGTCTGTTGCAAAACAAATACGCATTGCTCGCAATATACATGCTAATATCGGGTGTCCGCTTAATACTGAAGCTGACGCTTCTTTGTTTTGTATTTGCCACACTGAGAAATATAGTTATTGTCGATTAGTGTTTGACATTGTTTGCCATAGTCGTACATACTTGTTTTCCGTTAGCTTTTATTATTCACATTTCTTGCCTCAAACGCGGCACAATCTATCCCATTTTCTTAAAGAAATGTAATCAGCAAATATTGGTAATAAACATTTCGAAAAGTAAGGTTATTGTGTTTTTTCAATTTTTATATTTGCATCAAACGTGACGAAATTTGCATTTATAGCAATCAGCACACAGACAATAAATTAAATTAATT
Organism: Melolontha melolontha; assembly: GCA_935421215.2. Classification (NCBI taxonomy): domain Eukaryota; kingdom Metazoa; phylum Arthropoda; class Insecta; order Coleoptera; family Scarabaeidae; genus Melolontha; species Melolontha melolontha. Next base: position 63,822,191 of record OW285236.1, read on the forward strand.
TACTAATAAAGGTAAGCTAAAAAATAAAAAGAAACCGTTAACAATTTGATGAATAGAGTAATATAGGATAATAAAACTTAGTCCGCAATATCAAAGATTGCGATACTAAAACATGGATTTACTACATAAATATGGCAATAGAATGTTAGTTATACAGTGGTTTTAACTGGCAAGTGAACGATTCATATTTTGATAAAGTTATAAATATCATATTGAAATTATGCATTCTACATTTAATTACATTTAATAACTACAAAAGAATAAATTTCGTTTTCAAGATAAAACAACCAATTATTACGGCTTTTAATTGAATTTTAAAAGAACTTGTCTGTTACGTATTCAACATCCCCTTGAAATATATATCATTTAATTAAAAAGTATCGTTAGAATCATTCACATGATTGCGTTACAACTACGAAAATTATATTTTTCTTATACTTTCGTGATCAACGAACCTTCCTAAGTGATTTAAATTGAATGCACTTAATCAAAGACGCCAAAGTGTTGCTAATGCACTAAAATTAAATTAAGACGTAAATGCATTATTACACTCAAACACTCAGTGCAGACCACTTACGAGACCATTTTGCGTGCGTACGTTGCAGGTAAGAAGTTCTTCCCCGTAACGTTTATCGGAAGTATCCTGTGGATCGCCGCCTACTCGTACCTGATGGTGTGGTGGGCCAACATGGTGGGCGAGAGTGTACAGATTCCTCCGGAAGTAATGGGTTTGACCTTTCTGGCTGCCGGTACCTCCATTCCCGACCTCATCACATCTGTGATTGTCGCCAGGAAGGGCTTCGGAGATATGGCCGTCTCCTCTTCCGTCGGGAGTAACATCTTCGATGTCACCGTCGGGTGAGTTTTAACTATCACGGGGCTATTAAGTGAGCGTAGATATATTAGAACAACATTTGCTTATTACCAGTTTATAGTAGATACAACAAAAACTTGAAAATTGCATTAGTTTCATTGCGATTATGTGTTTTGCTAATATTCATATCTTGTGAAAAAACCTTTAATTTTATTACAGTTATAGACGGTTCTTAGAGAAACATTGTATTTAGATAAACTTAATACAAATCATAAAAAAGAAAACACTTTGAGCTTCACTACTTTATTTTATTGTTCTGATAATATTGTTTCCGGCGGTGATAATATGGGCGCGAAGCTTACCTGGTCCATTACATGAACAAGTAGACTGGGCACAAGCATTTTAGGGGTCCTTGACTCCTATAGGTAAACTGGGAGCAAATGTAAATTGTTTGTTTAATAGAGCTTGACTGTAAAAAAAAACACATATAGTATACTTTACATTTTGTAATTTATTTAAAAAAAACACATTTCGAAATATGCATAACAGACTATAACAGTGGCATATTAAACAGGGCTTTTCACGTAACCCGTTCCTTGGAAGTTTCTTATGTTAATGCCTTAGTACACTTTTGAAAATTTGTGGTACGTAATCTTAATAATTGATGTGTTAAAATAAAATATTTACACCTATGAACCATTTTCGGCTATACCGGAAGTCATAGCCAACTGTGATATTTTAAATGGAATGTTATACTTTTCATTGATTTCTTAGATTCCTTGTAAAGTACTTGAACACTTTATATTAAAGTTTGTTTTGTAAAAATTAACCGTTTTAGAATTATTTTGATTTTTGAGAATTTTTTGTTTGTTTTTTAAATGTACTTTTTTTTAAAACCATATATGTCAGGCATATTTGATTTAAGCTACGTCATATTTCTACTGGAGACAGAGAAAGGTATAAGATTCCGAGTAATGTCGAAACAATTAAGAAATCTCTTACAGGGTGTTCGAAATTTATTGATTATTTAAGTAATCTTTAAATTAAGCATTATCAAGAAAAATCGTTGTAGTAAACCTTGAAAAATAAATCTGATCTGTCAAAATTATCACAAAGTGTATTTCGTATCTAACTGGTTTTATGTTGTTCGCAAATATCCAAGACAAATTAAATATTTATTTTAATACAGATATTTTGGATTTATTCTACATTAATGGTGAATCTCTTTAAATTATTGAAAGAACATGTCGAGTTTGTAATGAAAGATACCCACATTTACCAGCAATTAATAAAATTAAATTCAAGCGAATCGAGTCAAATTCATTCGCTTTGGTATTCAAGTCAAGAAGACCGATTACGAGCGGCGAAGGTAATGAAATCCTTGTTTTGGTATGTTTTCATGCGCATTCAACCAGTTCTGTACCGGCGGCGTGTGCAGATGTAGGAATTTCATGTTCCTCAAAGGATTTTACAGACAAATAAAATGCATCCTTATTCTTTCCAATCAGTTCAGACTTTCTGTACCGGCGACGTGTGCAGATGTAGGAATTTCATGTTCCTCAAAGGATTTTAGACAAATAAAATGCATCCTTATTCTTACCAATCAGTTTAGACTTTTTGTCCAGGAGATCAAGAATTCAATTTTGCGAGTTTATTTTAACTAAAACACAAGATGATTCCAATTTTTTATCTAAAATTTTAAGGACTTTCAATACAAGAAATTGTCATCATTGGGCGCAACAAAATCCACAGAAAGAAATTTTCAAGACACTTTTAGCTCTAATGTTTTTTGCAATAATTATACATATCCACGTTGAAAATGAAATTTATAACGAGAATTTAACAAGCGTCAGGTATCTATAATTGTTAAGGAAAGTAGTACTGTTATTTTTGAGTAACCTATGTTGGTTTCAAATGAATCGAGCAGCCGCTCACTCTTCACATGAAGTATATCGGGAATTAACGAATATCTTTGAGGATAAGTAACTTGGTCGCAATGGTCCTTGGTTCTGGCCATCTAGATCCCCCTATCTGACTCTCCTTGATTCTTATTTATGGGGTCAAATAAAAAATGAGATTTATTTATCCCCCGTGCAAAACATAGGATAGCTTATTACTAGAGTAAGACACAGTTTTCGAAACTTGAACGCTGAGCAAGTAAGAAAAGCAACAACAACAGACTTAAGAAGAGTCATGCGTTGTTTAGATCGCAAATTATTTTGAACATTTGCGAATATTATTAACGCATTATATGTCTTTAATATATTGATTTTATTCACTTTTTTGCTTGTTAATGTGTGGTTCTCCTATGATATAAAATATTTTTATTTTATTTTCTAACCTTTTCGCAAAAAGTTTGATGAATCTATATATACAGGGTGAGTCGTGAGGAATCGACCAAACTCAAGGAGTGTATTCTACTGGTGAAAGTAATGTAAAAAAACTCAAATGTTGTTATCCGATTGTTATTTGTTTTCGAGTTATAGCGTAATTAAAAATGTAGATTTAGTATACCATATTTATGTATGTATTCGTAAAAACAGTGAAACCCCGGTAGCAATTCATGATAGGGAAGTATTCCTAGCTGAAGCGCTACCTGTTCGTGGTTTTCCGAACTAGCGGTAGTGACATTGAAAGCAGTCGAGAAATAGTGTAGAGTGGTTTGTTGGCCTAATGCGTCTAATGTCACTACTTCTAGTTCATCGTTGATATAGTGAGGGCGCTGCCATCTTAAAAAATGTTCCCTATACCTTGGAGTAAATTATAACATTGTGTTCAGGTATTGTGGCATTGACTTGACGTTTGTACGACTATAGTGTAACAAACTAAAATGCCACACACTTATTCTAATTTAGACTATGCTAATGTGGTGTTTGTTTATGGATTTTGTGATGGGAATGCTACAGCTGCTGCTAATGAATATCGTCAACGGTTTCCACATCACAGACATCCTAATAAAACTGTATTTATTAGTGTATTCAACACATTGTGCGCGACCGGAAAGCTTCCCAGTGTAAACATAATATCTGAACGAGGCAGTCGACAACAATTACAAGAAGTAGAAGATATTCTGGATGTAGTAGAAGAAGACGCAACTATCAGCTCACGGAGAATTAGTATTCAATTGGGCATTCCACAAACTAGGGTGATAAAAACACTCCACGAGCATGGCTTACGTCCGTACCATGTACAAAGAGTACAGCACCTACAACGAGATGATAATCGTAGACGTATGGAATTTTGTCGATGGATAAATGATAATCCTCGTTTTGTATCGCGTATACTGTTTACGAATGAAGCGATATTCACCCGTGACGGTATTAATAATTGTCATAACCAGCATGTATGGTCAGACGAAAATCCACACGCAACAGTCGAAAGTAACTTTCAACATAAATTTTCGGTAAACGTGTGGGTTGGTATCATCGATGGTTTTTTAATTGGTCCTTACATTTTTGAGAATCGCCTCACGGGAGACACTTATTTACATTTTTTAGAAAATGAACTGCACGGACTGCTAGAGGATGTTCCCATAAACATCAGAATCCAAATCTTCTACCAGCACGATGGAGCGCCTGCACATTACGCTCGTGCAGTCAGGAAACATTTAGCTGAAAGGTTTCCAGAGAGTTGGATTGGACGTGGTAGTCACATTGGTTGGCCTCCTAGGTCTCCAGACCTCACGCCACTCGATTATTGTTTATGGGTCTGGTTAAAAAATGAAGTGTATCGAGTAAAAGTGGACACTCGTGATGCACTAATTCAACGGATTATGAATGCTGCTGACAATATCAAACATCAACCTGACGCAATCAGGAACGCAACCAGCGCCCTTGGTAGACGATGTAAAAAATGTTTTGAAATGAATGGCGGTATTTTTGAAAATATATTATAAAGAACGATAATACCAATAAAATACAAAAACTTCAATGTATGAAATTTTGTTTATTTTTAATTACACTATAACTCGAAAATAAATAAAAATCGGATAGCAACATTTGAGTTTTTTTACATTACTTTCACCTGTAGAATACACTCCTACAGTTTAGTCGATTCCTCACGACTCACCCTGTACAATTGGTATAATTCCAAAACTATTTAGATTTTTTTCCAAGGCTTTCTACTAACAATGCTCAATTTAGAAACTTATCATTAATAATTTTTAATTTAGTTTTATTCATTGCTGGTAAATGCGGGTATCTTTTATTAAAAAGTCGACATGTTCTTTCAATAATTTGAAGAGATTCACCATGAATGTAGAATAAATTCAAAATATCTTTAATTCGTCTTATATTTGTGAACAACATAAAACCAGTTAGACACGAAATAAAACTTTGTGACAATTTTAACAAATCAGATTTTATTTTCAAGGCTTACTTCTACAATTTTTCTTGATAATGCTCAATTTCGAACACCCCGTAAGTGATTTATTAAATGTTTAGACATTACTCAGAATATTATACCTTTCCCTGAAATATGACGTAGTTCAGACCAAATTCACCTGAGATATGTTTTTTTAAAAAGTACATTGAAAAAACAAAAAATTTCACAAAAATCAAAATAATTCAGAAACGGTTTATTTTTGCAAAATTAACCTTAATATAAAGTGTTCGGCTGGATGTAAATTGGGCACTACCCTACCTGAAATTTTAATCTCGTTGGTAATTCGGGCACTAGCTAAAAATGTACTCGCAGAGGGTCTATGTAAACTGGGCACCGTATAAAGCAAACAAAAACAATAATATAGAAATAGAGTAGTTCAAGTTGAAGTACAGCAAAAAGATAGAAAATAAAAAATATGCACTCATATGAAAACTATAATAAATGCAAATACTTAATTATATAAAAACTATAATAAAAAAATAGTGTATTTGAAGTCATACTGATGAATAAAATGATATACACTTCACAAAGTGTAATAGTGATATTGTTCCATTATTTAGTTGTTCACACAGTTCATTTAGAGTTCTTAATTTTTGTTTTGCGCGTGTCGCTTTAACTCTTGCTGGTGTGTGTACACTTTGAATTTTAACATAAGTGTCTATTTGAAATTCCTTAAGCTTTTCGATAAAAATATTAATAGATGGATGTGTTGAATAAAATGACTCATTTAGTTTGGAATGAAACGCTTCGCATGCGTTTGTGGTGTTAGTGACAGAAGGAGTTGCAGTAGCCCACATATGTGGAGGAAAAGGAGCATCGTCTTCTATGTATGTCTCCAATAAATAATCGGCGTATTCGTCAGCCTGTGCATGAGCAGGTTTTTCGGCAAACAAATGTAAGGCGAAACAATCGCCTACTTCGTCAGGATTCAAATACGTTAATCCAAATGTATATCGCAGCCATTTTCCTACTTCGGAATCTGTGTTCCTAAATTCTGCTGTTAAACCCAAACTTTGGATTTTCCTGAACCACGATTGGTGCAAATGGAATGCAATGGTTTTCTCAAAATCTACAAAAACTTCAGCTGGTCGTAATATTGTAGAGTGACGTCGAAAGATTTCTTTTGTTAGCATTTCAAATAATGTTGCATACGTTTCACTGCGTTTATCAGGCAACAAACAAAACATCAATGGAATATAATGTCCATTATTAAGTCCGTGGATTGTAAATAATTGTAAAAAATATTTTGTACAATACGAAAATGTACCGTCCATGTACAATTTACGCATTCCACATAAACTTCTAACATTCGTTTCATAAGAAAACACTATGATATTGCTCACTGGACAGTTTATAAAAACGAAACTTTCATCCTTGCTTGTTTTAACATTAGCAGCTTCCATTATATCATGGATTTCTGTCTTATTTTGTGGTAACGGCCCAGGAAGAAATTTTCTCCTTGCATTGTACAAATTTCTTCGGATATAAGTGAAATCTGTTCTCGTAATTGTTTCCGGCAGCTCCTTAGCTAGTTCACGACGAATAATTTTCGCTGGTTTTTAGGAAATATCATCAACGGCTTTACGTTTACACGCATTTGAAATCACTTTTCGGTTTAATTTACTCTGATTCTGTTCATGATTATGTTTTAGCTGGCTTCTGCTCACTAAATTTTCTGCACCAAGCGTAAACACTTTTGCGGGACAATTTAAGGATTTTTTTGTACAACGCCAAAATACTTCGCCACTCTTCAACACTTTCTGTTTTGAAAAGGTGTACTTGTTAACCACTAGCAAACATTTTCCGTTGTTACTGTCCACGAAAGAGACCTCCATAATTCTTAACAGTGTGCAACAAAACTCGAGACTGAGAAGCGGATCTAATTTCTTACTTTAAGCAAACGCCGCAAACAAGATAGAAATAACTAAATACACAAACTAAATGTTTCCTTATATATAGAATATGTTATAGCATAATACAATAGAGGCCCGCCCACAATAGATGTACAAATAAAAATACATTTGAAATAATCTATTTGGTCATTAGGAAATTCCTTAATTTATTATCGTCTAATTTCTTACTTTAAGCTTTAAAGCGATCATTACCCGAACGGTACTGGTGCCTAGATTACCTGTAGGATTAAGCAATCCTTTTTGCAGGGCAGATAAATCCATATACTTGGTGCCCAGTTTACATCCGCCCAAGTGTTCAAGTACTTTACAAGGAATCTAAAAAGGCAATAAAAAGTATAACATTCCATTTAAAATATCAAAGTTGGCTATGACGTCCGGTATAACCGAAAGTGGTTCTTCACTGTAAATAATTTATTTTAATACATCAAGTATCCAGATTACGCGCCACAAATTTTCAAAAGTATCCTAAAGCGTTAACATAGAAAACTTCTAACGAACGGGTTACGTGAAAAACCCTGCATATATTATAAATGAAGTACATTTTACGTAATGTATTCCGCTTATTTCTCCTAAATTATATCTATTTACAAGATTATGGAAAAGATAAAAGAGTGCCAAATTGATACATATATTAAAATTCAGAGTTTACATGTTCCTGCGAAACTTAAAGATAAAAAGTAATTTAACTATTACCTTTTTATCTTTAAGTCTCGCAGTAACATGCAAACTATGTATTTTAATACAGGTATCAATTTGGCACTCTTTTGTCTTTTCCATAAAGGTATAGATAGAGAGATGGATACGTTGTATAAAATGATGAATTGAATTTTGCATGAAATGACTCACAATAATTAGGTGTTCTTGTTACCGAAGCACTTTCTTCTGCCCACATAGAAGGAAGAAATACTGCATTTTCGATAATATATGTATGTAACAAATAATGACAATATTTATCCAACAAGTAATTGTGTAGCTTGTACATCATAACGGACACAAAACAATCCTCTACTTCATTTGGGTTTAAATAGGTTAATTCCAATGTGTTTTTTAGCCAGTTGCCAATTTCACTTTTTGATTCATATTCTGAGCCTAATCCAATCGACTTTATCTTTCTGGACCATGCTTGGTGTATGCGAAACCGGCAACCATTAACTTCAACATTAGGCCAAATATTGAGTAATGCTACACGTATGGCCTTTTCAAAATCTACAAAAACTTTATTTGGATTAAACATGCGACGATCTTTTCATATAACATGAGAGCAAAATGAATTGAGGTAGTAGGAGGCTGCGGTTCGCTGATCGTATTTCGTGAATTATACAGTAAATAAATCTTACTGACAGCACTTAAATGTCTCCTTGATACAAATTTAATTTACAACTTAAAATATTTATAAAATGTCATACAAATGTCATGTTTTATATTTTATTGAAAAGTTTACAATAATTGTTGAAACTGTTGTCCCTCGGCATTCAAACATAAATTTACGCGCCGCTTCATGTTTTCAAAAACCTTTTGTAAAATAAATCCGTCTACTAACTCGCACTGTCGCACGATATTGTTCCGTAAATCGTCTATTGTATGCACTGGATTTTTAAAAATAGAGTTTTTTAATTATGGAAATAAAAAGTAATCCAGAGGAGTTAAGTCACACGATCTTGGCGGGCAACGGTCAACACTAATAATTCTTTCATCAAAAAATTCACGTAAATAATTTATTGTTTCACGGGCAGTGTGTGGTCGTGCGGAATCTTGCTGAAAGAAACCTAACTGTAACTCGTCATCATGCAGTTGATTTATGAATATTTCCAGTATATTATTGCGATATCTTTCACCATTTATAGTTGCTTCGAAAAAGATCGGACCAATAAGCCTTCTGTGACATGGCACACCAAACCCCTATTTTTACAGGATGCAACGTTGTTTCCCTATAATAATGCGGATTGTCTGTTGCCCACATACGCATATTCTGAGCGTTTATGTAGCCGTTCAGGTGAAACCACGCTTCGTCGGTGAAAAACGTTTTATCCAAAACATCGTCGTCGTTAAGATTTGCATTAAAGAAAGGACAATAGGCAACTCTTCGAACGTAATCTGGCGGCAACAGTTCTTGATACAATTGAACCTTGTAAGGATGCATACCATTATCGCGTTTAAGAATTCTGCGGCAGGTTCCATAACTTATATCCAACTGTTGTGCCAGTCTTCTGACAGATGTTGTAGGTTGTTCTCTAATTGCGTTTCTTGCATTATTAACAACATTTTGGGTCCTAACTCGAGAAGATCTTCCCCCTTTCCATTGTCTTTTTACAGACCCAGTTGTTCGAAAGTTATTTATAATTCTCAATAGGTCACGAGAAAAGTTCTTATTTACTAAAACATCTTCAGGAAAACGTTGTTGGAATTCTTCCTTGCACATTTCTATTGAATAATACCATTCGCCGTTTGGCAAACGTCGACCGTTACGAAAGTAACATTCTAAAATGAACACCATTTGTTCTTGAGTAAACATTCTGAATGTGATTATACTGTTTTTTTTTTTTTAATTGTATTGAAAGAATTAATAATTCACGAAATACGATCTACGAACCGCAGCCTCCTACTACCTCAATTCATTTTGCTCTCATGTTATATTGAACTTTAATAAAGAAAAACAAGTTTCTTAACTTTAATAAAGAAAAACAAGTTTTTTAACGTTCAGTAGCCTTACTCGGTAACAAACAAAAAACTAAGGGAATGTTGTGGCTATTTTGCAGTCCATGTATTGTGAAAAATTGAAAGAAATACCTAGGACAAAAGGAAAATGTGCCGCATGTAGAGTTGATACATTTCTTTTAAAATATTAATGCTTGTTTCACATGTAAACACAACAATATTATTTTTTATGTCGTTAATAAACAAAAAATGTTCATTTTTATTGGTTAATAGCATTTCACTATATGCACTGAGAACTCCATGCACTCCTTCTCTGTTTTTAGGCACTGGACCTGGTGCATCTTTCAGCGACAGTTATAAATGTTTCGTTTAATGTAACCGACATCAATAGTTGTGAGAGCTAGTGCTTTGCTAATAATTTTTGAGGGCCTTTCGGATATGTCTTCTTCAGCTTTTCTCTTGCAAGTATTTGAAACAACTTTTGTTGATACCTTTTGTTCGTCTGCTTCATGGTCGTGAACATCGTGCTCTCTTGTATCTAGGTTATTAACTGTGTAAACTTTGATTTTACAATGCAGTCGTTTTTGGCAGCATCTCCACGACGTTTCACCACTTTTTAACACTTTGTCCTTTGAAAATGTGAAATTTTCTTATAAAGCAAATCCTTTCCACGTTTGCTATTTATCACTAACACGGACATTTTCGTAGTTTATTCCGGTATTTCCACTATCAAAAAGAGAACTAAACTAAGAAAACACAATAGTGTATTCCGACCTTTTCGCTATCAAGAAAAGAAATAAACTAAACTAGGAAAACACGGAACCAAACTAATTTCGGTTTTGCATATTCAGACCATTTATAATCGATTAATATTAATGATAATAATGATTGATCATTTATAATTCGATTAATGTTTAAATCATTAAAGAAAATCTCTCGCCTAATTTACCGACAGACCTACAAGACACTTTTGGACATGCAGGTAAACGGATTATTCTTGCGTCCAGTTTACCCTAAGTCCATTGTTTGGGTAATTGCCATTCTCAAAGAAAGATCTTATTCAACTAAATATAGGGGCACAACTTACTATGCAATATAGAAATGTGACGTACCATTAAAAACTTTCATCGTTATAATAGGCTGTTTTTTAAGTAATTAAGTAATCAATGATTTGTGCGAAACTTTAGAAAACTTCTTCAAAACAAATTCTGACAGTTGTTATACATAAATTCAAATTATGAACGCTTATATTTTTTTTAAATTATTTTATCATAATGTTAGATTTCCAACATAAAATATTTATTATTCAAAGTTACTATGGAAATGGCCAAAATGGAGATTGCGTTTATTCCACTAATCAGTGCTTACAGGATTTCCAGGAACAGTATCCTAATCTGCCAGTTATTTACACACAACTGCAAAAACATATTCAAGCTTATGTTATTAAATTTGGTGGAAGAAAGGCAATAATTCGTAAACCTGCCGATGGAGTACCTAGAAAACGAACAGCAAATTGCATAGAGGATATTCGACGTCGAATGGACAAAAAACTCAAAACATACAAAACGGTTGTGTTTATGTATAACAATACGTTATGCACATATAAAGCATTTATTACAATATGAAACAGACATGTAAATAATTTACATATCTGTAACTGTACACATGGACAATACACCTCGTATTTTCAGCATTTACCTCTGCTTAAGACATATGTTTCTGCCATCTAGGCGTCTTCAGTCAAGCTAGTGAAGCAATGTATACACATTGATACAAATCTCTTAAACAATAGATCTGTATCTGTATCTGCATTACGCCAAAACCGTCTCCAAGCCATAGCAAGTTACCTCCTATCAGATGGCACTAATTTAATAAGTGACATCTGACGGACGAAAGAGACTATGCCAGAAAAGGCCATCTTCCGCTCGAATAGCTAGGCTATTTCAAAAACGGAAAAATTCGTATATTGGTGCAGTTACAGATATGTAAATTATTTACGTGTCTGTTTCATATTGTAACAAATGCTTTATACGTGCATAACGTATTGTTATACATAAACACAACCGTTTTGTATATTTACCGCCATCTGCCGCGTGTTAATGGACTGCACCAATATACGTATTTTTCCGTTTTTGAAATAGCCTAGCTATTCGAGCGGAAGATAGCCTTCTCCGGCATAGTCTCTTTCGTCCGTCAGATGTCACTTATTAAATTAGTGCCATCTGATAGGAGGTAACTTGCTATGGCTTGGAGACGGTTTTGGCGTAATGCAGATACAGATACAGATCTATTGTTTAAGAGATTTGTATCAATGTGTATACATTGCTTCACTAGCTTGACTGAAGACGCCTAGATGGCAGAAACATATTGCTATGAATTGTTATTTTTATTGCTTATTTACTTTCAATTCACACTGCAAACTAGATTCCCTGCTATCCTCAGACGGGTCGCCTTCCTTGAGCTCTCGATCTTCAGGGCTACCCTCATAGGGTGTGTGGCACCGGATATATTTAAACAACAGGCATTAGATAAAGAAATAAAACTAGCATCAACGCCACATACATATAATATTCAAAAAATAAAAAAGAAAAATTCTACCTTATCAAGTATAAGGCAGGATTGTGACTTTATTTCGCCGCAAACTTAGAGGAAAACTTGTGTAAAATATGACTTGTACACTAGATAAAAAACCTCTTAAATGAATCCCGAACAAAGATATAAATATAAATATAAACAAAATTTATCAGCTGTCATCAATTACATTACCCCCTCAAATCAAACGTTAAAATAGAAACTTATCTATTTTTGCACGCATCAAAAACTAAATTCATGCATACAAATAACATAAAGCAAAAAACTAACCCCACCTTCTATCGTTCTAGAACATTTTATTTAACCAAAACCAAAAAAAAACATCTGATAAGTTTTCTAGATATTTTCTGATTACAAAAATATTACAAACTAAAATTATGAATTTAAGAAGCTTCTGATTGCAATAGAATTATCGCTAAAGACATAAATATAATATTAAAATATACATACATTCATTTTTTGTATACGTCACGTCACAAAAACTATTATAAGAGAGACTCCAGATAGGTTATTTAATTTAAATTACAAGTTCTAAAAGACTCTTAATAACACATAAATGAATTTTAATCACATCAAAACACCTCAAAATACAAAACGAAGTTATCCAAAATACATTGAACAAAATTAAGTTCTGTTCAATATTAATTAAAAAAACACCACCTATCTGTTAATCTGTTATCTGTTATGAAATCTCTGTCACATGAAGGACCAGGAAACGGCAAAATCCCCCTACCTAACATAAATAAATCAACATAACAACAATATATATATCTATATATTATTACAACTTCCAGCTTGGCGCGAACTACGAACATCACACAGGCCCCTACATCCTACAGTCGTGGACAAAAATACACATTATAATAAATTTTTATATAAATCTCAACTTTTTATAAATATCTTTCTGAAATAAAGTGTACATAAATATAATGTTTTTCATATCTTCTTTTATTACTTTCTTCAGGGAAAAATCCACGACAATATGTCTTAAGCAGAGGTAAATGCTGAAAATACGAGGTGTATTGTCCATGTGTACAGTTACAGATATGTAAATTATTTACATGTCTGTTTCATATTGAAACTCAAAACCTCAAAAAACAATCACAAAACTACTTTTGTCCATTTGTCAGTGAGAACATGTCATACTATTTTAAAAAAGGACTTTAAGGTGTTTTCATATAAAATTCAAGCAGCTTCAAAACTCAAGCAGGTACGCTACACTCACGAAAAATAGGCGTCTGGCTAGCAGTTTCAGGAGCACGAATTATTGGGCCTATATTTTTTTATCAAACCTCAATAGCTGAAAGATATGGAAATGAATTATTAGAGTTGTTTATTAAGGAACTTCATGATGATGAACTTACCGAAGGATATTTCCAGCAAGATAATACACCAATGCACAAATCTCGAGAAGCAATAGCTTTTTTGTAAGAATTTTTCGATACAGTAATTATTAATTTTCCTCCATAATCTCCAGATTTGACAATTTTAGACTATATTATTTTTCCATACTTAAAAAATACCGTTTCCAAGACCAGAGCTTCGTAATGCTATTGTGAATTCTTGTGCTGACATAACTCAAGAAATCCTAATAAATTGCTTTGAAAGCATGAAGCGTAGAGTTCAACTTTGTGTTCAAAATAATGGTCAACATTTCTAAGATCTGCTTTGGTATTGTTTTCATTTAATTTTCACTATTGTAATAGATATTTTTTCAAAAACTAAATTACTAATTATTACACAAATTTATATAATCAAACTATCAAAATTATACGTTTATGACAGATCACGTGCTTTGCCACCAACCATTACAAAAAGGCATGGACGTCTCTAATAAGGAAAGTTTTTGAAGGCACGTTATATACATATATACGAGGCGTGTTTTTAAAGTAAGTACTATTACAAAATATAAAAAAACCAGGGAACTTCTTATAACAATTTTATTTTTACATGAAAGCCTGTAGCTTAACCTACTTTTCCACATAATTGCCGCCATTATTGAGGCAATTATCATATTGAACAACAAGCTTTTGTATCCTGTTGTCATAAAAATCTGCCGCCTGATTTGACAGCCACTGATTCACGGTCGTTTTGAGGTTATCGTCGGATATTCAGAAACAGGTGGTAGTTACTGGGCGTTAGAGCTGGGCTGTATGGCGGGTGATCAACTTGTTCCCAGCCAAGCGATGCGATGAAACCTTGAGTTCGATTGGCTGTATGCGGCCGGGCATTGTCGTGAAGCAAAAGGATTCCTCTTCTAAGCATGCCGCGCCTTTTGTTTTGGATTACTCGTCGCAGTTTTCTTAATGTCTCACAGTAAAAACGCACATAGAAATGTCACTTTTTCTTTTTAATGTAAATATCTCGAAAACTATTAGCTCTAGCTGCTAAGTATCCTTAATAAAAGATATACCAAATTTAACGTATAATCAAAAATTATACTTATATACAGACAACTCAATTTACAAAAAGGTATCTTTATTGTGCCAGCGATTTACGGAACCTTCTGTATAAATCTACACATTTTTAGTATATGCAGAAATAGCAATCCTATCAACTCCAGTATATAATCTTTTATCAGAATAATTGAAACATACATGAGTGGGTAAAACCCCACCAGTTTTGTATAATACAAAGGTATTTTTAATAATATAAATTCTGGTGTGAAGAACACAAATACAGGTTCACTATTAATATTTTTTGTAAACGTGTTCGAACATATCCCTCCCCAGAGACGCAGATACGTATTTCGCCTTTCTACAGGCTCATCGGTACGCCCCTGCTGGAGAAAGGATATCTCCAGACACATTCACAAAAAAGAACCACATCGCCATATCACAGAAATTATCCAGACCGAGCGTAGAAGTAAATCCACCGCTGCCTGTTGTCAGACAGCCGAAGTACCTCGCCCTGTACACATAACCAATACGAACCAACGACGCCCTTCTAAAGATGGCGCAGCCGTGTCTCTAGGAACTGCATTTTGTCTGTGTCTTCACTCATACTACGGACTAACCGCATGTGTAATGTATCAGAATAATTGCAGCATACATGAGTGGGTAAAACCCCACCAGTTTTGTATAATACAAAGGTATTTTTAATAATATAAATTATTAAAAATCTGGTGTGAAGAACACAAATACAGGTTCACTATTAATATTTTTTGTGAACGTGTCCGAACATATCCCTCGCCAGAGACGCAGATACGTATTTCGCCTTTCTACAGGCTCATCACAAAATATATTAATAGTGAACCTGTATTTGTGTTCTTCACACCAGATTTTTAATAATTTATATTATTAAAAATACCTTTGTATTATATATAATTTTTTTATTATATTCACCATTTATGACCAAATATACTTTATCAGATCGTTGATTCACCCGGTATACAATTATGGAAAATTAAAAAAGGAAGCAACGTTTTTTTTGTAAACCTCTGTTCTTTACTCCAACGAAATTGCTTAGATCACAATTTTACTATAAAATATAACGGCATATCATGCTTATACACTTTAGTCAACCTCTGATGAGTATTTTTGGGTCCATTTTCTTAATTTTGTAGATAATTTAGATAAATAAAGCTCCACAAAATCAGCCATCCGGATTTTAAGTAAACGTGGTCAGGATAAATCCAAATGCGACAGTTATTTGACAGCAAGAGTTTCCTTGTGTCTCTTAATTTTTTCATGGCTAGCTCGATAATATAGAAATCCCCCCTGGTATAATATAAATCAACATAACATGTATTTTATTATTTGTTTATCCATTATCTTAGTTACTCTTTAGAAATGCTTTTGTTGTGCTTTTCTTTTCTTCTGTATTTCGTCGTGACATTGAAAGTTAAATTGACAAAATACTATTGTCACTGAATTACTTCAATTTCTACCCAACATTTGTCGTGTTAAATTGTATACATTTTATAATTTGCCTCAAATCCCTCCCGAATAGAAATAAATGCCAACCAATTTTACGACAAAGTCGGTTTTATTTGCCATTACAGTCTCGTAAAATTTACGTTTGCCAATTTTATTGGTCAAAGCGAAACAATGAAATCGAAACCGCACGATGGCCAATTAAAATCGAAATTGATTTAATTTTGTTCTTTACGTATATGCCACGAGATGTCGAATACAAAAGCTTTACCCATTAAGTTGACAAAAAAATTATTATACTTCCGCTGGCGTTACACTGAAGCCCCATTAAACACAAAAAGATGCCATAGGTAAACGCTAAATACTGCTAAAAATGTTATAATATACCTTCTCAAAACTCCCTGAAGTATTAAAAATAAGACGGAATAAATTAATAATCGTCTCCTTTAGTTCCTCTCCTTCGTCGTCGTTAATTAAAAATTCCTGGAATATTTCAGTTTTATAATTTATATTTAATTTCTTGGCTAATGTAAAGACATCACGTTTCTGTTTTAATCACGTTTTTCGAAGGTAAAACCTATAATTTATGCATAATGAAGGAAACATGATTATGGCTTTTAAAAATAGGAATAATAGACTTTATTCGACATGCCGAACCGATTGCAATAATGCGTCATCTTAAAACGGAACGAAAATTAATTTTTCTACCTATTGCTATGAATTTTATTCAATTATGTTGAAGTATATATTTGTTATATGACTGCCACTCATGTATGTACGAGCGTGGTCTGAAATGTTTTCGACGTAACAAAGATACAAGACACTCTTCCCTAAAATTTATTTTTATTTTTCTACATAGTCTCCTTGTAAGTCTACATATTTCTCCCAGTGGTGCTCCCATCTCTTCAACCCATCCAAATAGTATTTGGCGTCTTTGTCTGCAAAATAATTGTATACGAAGGTGACAGCCTCCTCATTTCATGAAAATTTCTGTCCTCAGAGCACAATTTTGAGATTAGGGAACAAAAAGAAGTCGCTTGGGGCTGTATCTGGTGAGTATGGAGGGTGGTTAAGCAGTTCTAACCGTAATTCGTGGATTTTCGCCATGGCAACCGTCGAGGTGTGAGGCAGCGCATTGTCTTGGTGAAACGAAATTTTTTTTTCTGCAAGTGTGGCGGCTTTTCTGCAATTTCTGTCTTCAGCTTGTCAAGTAATGATGCGTAGTATGCTCCTGTTTGAAGATAATCGATTAAGATAAGTACACTACTCACCATTTCTCTATACATTAAAAATTAAAATTACTATCCCAAAAAACAGTGGCCATCACTTTTCCAGACGAAGAAACAGTTTGTCCTTTTTTTGGAGCAGATTTACCCTTCGCATTCCACTATTTCGACTGTATTTTTGTTTCGGATGTATCCAAGTTTCATCTACAGTAATCAATCGGCGTTAGAACTGTGATTTATTGCACATAAACTGCGCCAACAGAGCGTTGGAAATGTTCATTCGGACACGTTTTTGGTCTAATGTTAGCAAGCGCAGCACCCAGAGCGCGGAAAGCTTTCTCATGCCTAAATCTGCATCTTCTAAATTGTTCATGAAAATTTCGGCTTATAAGGGGCTTAGTGGGTTCCCTATTACTAGACCTTGTGTTTGTTTATAAAATTGCTTTTTAAATTGAAAATAATTTTGTTCGAGGCACGTTTCTGAAAGCTGTAAAATTTCGGTCTTCGTGACAATGTTCCTGTTATCATGATGTAGTTGTAAAGTGATTAAATCTATTACCTCCCAGGGTAGGATACTAGTGAGCAGATTCGAGACATCAAAAGAAATGAGTTTACATTTGTTTGGTATTGCCAAGTTTGAAATGTTAATTAATTCATGGGAATTCTTAACAGAGAACTTAGTTTTAAATTTAGTATATGTAAGAACTAAATCAATTAAGTGTTTAGATACATTTCTACAAGCTACTTTTACCTAGGATACTACTGGTCGTATTGCCCATATGTAATTTAATTAAACCATATAATTTGGGAGGTAGGAGATTCATAGTGGTTAATTTACGTTTTTGAGTGTGATTAAAAAGAGATTTAATATTTGTACATAAATATTCAAACTCATATTTTAAATATTCAGTATTTCATCCACCTGATGAAGCCATTGTATGACGAAACAATATTGTGGTGGATTTACAATAAAAAATTTTTGAAACTAGAAGTTTAGTACTTATGTCTTATCGTTAGAACCATTAACACTAACACACTTATTCCAACATTTCTACGTCGTCGTTCTATAAAAATCGACGCCCTCTCAAGGATTTTTTAAGTTTTGGAAAGTCGCAGGGGGCGAGGTCGGGACTGTAGGGTGGATGTTGTAATTCCTAAAAGCCGCATTTATTTCTTACTGCTTGAACAATTCGTGCCTTATGTCGTACAGAAGCAGCGTTTTCTGAGCAAAGTTGTGGGGTCTTTTTTCGCAAATAGCCGTGCTCAAGTTCTTAATTGTGTGTTTGTAGCAATTCCTCATTATTTTAGTTCCTTTTGGCATACACTCAATTAAAATAATCCCCATCGCGCCCCAGAAAACTATTACCATCACTTCTCTCGTATAAAATCGCGTTTTTGCCTTCTTGGGCGGTGGATAGCCTTTATGAACCCATTGCATAGACTCTTGTTTCGTAGGAGGATCCCAGTGGTGTACTCAAGTTTCATAACCAGTTACAGTTCTATTTAAGAAGTCTTCATCTTGAGATAAAACAGTGAAATTCTCTTCACAAATTTGTCGTCTACACAATTTTTTTTCGGAACTGAGCAGCCTGGGAATCCATCGTGCTGACACTTTGGAGTAAAAAATTTGGGGTAAAATCTTCGTGAAGAATTTTAAAAACACTCATTTTTGATATTCCTATTTCTCTAGCAATAACCAAAACTTTTACTCGGCGGTCAGTCAACACCAAATCTTCAACTTTGTAGATAATTTCTTCACTTCATGCTTCCAGAGGTCTTCCACACTTTGGGTCATTATGAATGAACTCTTTGCCCTATTTGAACTGCTTACACCAAAATTTGACTTGGAAATAGAACGGGCTATTTTCTCCACACTGCCACAAATATTCTTCGAACTACTGCCTTCTTTTGATAAAAATGCATGATACGGTTACTTAGATTTTAATAAAATTTTCCATATTTAAGATAGTGCAAATAGGGATTTCGAGGAGCATATGTATATTCGAATCAGACACTTGGTTTAGTCAGAAACGATGTTAACTTTTTTTATTTTAAATGAAACAGCATACATATTTTTACGAATTTCAACGAGTTCAGAGATATTTAATTAAACCTAATAATGCAAATTTTGTGGAGGACAAGAAAAATGAACACAAAAAATATAAACTAAATCAATATCAATTAAGAAAGTTTTCGAAATGATGACCGTCCACTTCTTGAGAGAATGCAAATCTGTGAACAAATTCTTGAATGAGATTTTCCAAAGCTTCCCCACGAATTAAATGCACTTCCTAAATAGTTGATTAAAGAACAGTACTTTCCTTAATGCTTTATTTAACAAAAATTATGGTGTGTATATACAAATTTTATATACAATTTAATTCCAACAGTTCTAAACATTTTAATTTTACATAGATCACTTAAGCGTAATTGAATATCGAGGACATTTAATATTTGTTGTGGTATAGCTGATATAACCTACTTTAATGACGGTGTTTATACAGATGCTTATAATGCATTTTAATGTCCTCACAATACTTGCACTTCATCATATTTATGCGATGACAATATTGAATGTCGAACTGGTTTATTTTAAATACCTGACCTATGATGGTTTCTCTGTAAGCAGTTTACTGAACTAGTTTAAATTAAATACCTGACTTGTATGTGTGAATTATTTGATTGCTAAATATAATACGTAACTATCTTATTTAAATTAATAATACTCAATTATAATACGTAATACATAATAGTGCGATAATTATAAAATATGAATTACACTATTTTATTTAGATTAAAATGATTTTGGTTAATCTCGGAACACTTCCTCAATTATTCTCTGCCGTAACTCGTCCAGATTATGTGATCGTATAAATCACAGATTTTAAATGAGTCCAAAGGGGCCGTCCGGGCCATTCAAAGGAACCTCTACGATCAACCCACCGATTAGGAAATCTTTCGTTTAAAAAACTTCTAACATTAGGAGCATAGTGAGATGGTGCTCCATCTTGTTGGAACAAAGCACTTACAGGCAATTCCCCATCTTCCTCAATATTAGGAACAACCTGATCACTTAAAAGATCTAAATATCTTTGTACAGTTAGTGTTCCATTAATGAAAAAAAACAATAATACAGTTCTGAAAATATCAGCCGAAACGTTTAATTTCTGCGGATGTTGTTTATGCGTTTCTAGCATTCAATGAGGGTTATCTATTGACCAATATCGACAATTGTGGCGATTAACGGTACCATTCAAACAAAACGTAGCGTCGGAAGACAGCAAATTGTATGTAAAATATTGGTCATTTTTGCAAATCTCCATCACTCTTTCGCAAAATTCAATTCTGCGAGCATAATCTCTGTGCACTAAATGTGTTTTATACGGTGGTATATTATTACGGTGGTAATTCTTTTAATGTTATAGCAATATCTTGAGCAATAACTTCATTCGTTGTGACTTTTGGTCGTCCGCTTTTCGACAAATTTCAAGGTATAACCTTTTACCAACGTTTCACCAAAGTTTTACCAAAATTTTACCAACGACAGTTCGTGATATTGGATGCCGATCTTGATGCAAATTGCTAAATAAATCGCATACATCTTTATGTGTTCTGATGCGGTCACCAAAACCAATAACACAGGCCTGCATTTTTCAACTCTTTGAATGTTGATTTAAAAATTTTAACTGTTTTCTAGAAATTGGGTAGCGCTGATTTCAAATCTGCTTTTATTTTTGTTGTATCACGTAAGGTTATTTTTCAAACCAGTAAAATCAAAAAATATAGAAAAAACACGATTTATTTCATTTATAAGCCAGTTTTATATTATATTTAAAAAAATACAAAAATATACACATAGAAACTGTTAGAAATAGATATTTATTCTTTATGCTTCTTAAAAAAACGTTTTCGTTTTTTTAGAAAAGCTTCGTTTGGTTGCTTTTCTGTCATATTCAGCTAAAGGAAGATCTGAAGGTAGTTTCTGGGGCAAGCAAAATTTTTTGTTTCAACCTAGACCCCAGTACTTCAGAAAAATCTTTTGAAAGTCCCAAATCTCTTACTAAATCATTCAGTTCGGCTTGTGAAAATAGCTGAGGTTGGTTTTGACCTGAGGTTGATGGTTCAAAATCACTATCCATCTATTCGGAGCCGGAAGTTGAAGAGGTTTCAATATCTTCTTGTAGTACTTTGGGGGTATAGGTATAGGTACATTATCACTGTGAGGAACTGGTCTGATAGCTGATTTAATATTGTTTGGATACAAAATATGTTTCAAAGTTTTTCTATTATGCCCCTTAATATAACAAAGACAAAAGTAGCAATCTTCATGATGATTTTGCGGTTCTCTCCAAACCATCGGTATTCCAAAAGGAAGGATTTTTCCATTCCCTTTGGTCCAATGTCTTAAACCTTCTTCACATACATAACAACCGACGTGCGGTGCCCAATCTTTATCTTGATCTCCTAATTTGATTTTGAAATAAGCATATTTTTCATAAATTCACCAATTGGTCTCTTAAACTTTTTAAAGACGAAATATCCACAAATATAACAGAAATTATCTGGTTTGTTTTTGCAACACCGGCTAGACATATTTTTAAGCAATGTGTATTTATCAAATACCACACACAACACTAAAGACAAATTAATTTTACTTGTTTACTGATCGACACTCAGAGCCATAATGAAGTAAATGACATTAAAATATACATTTTCTTTGGAGTGATAAACTTGAAATCCTTCTTCGCAGTACTAATAAAGTGAAAGTATAATAAATAGGATTTAGCAGGTAAAAGTTCCCGGAAATCCTGTCCAAAATTAATACATGTAATAAAAGATTTACATCAGGTAATGAGAGCTTATTTAACAAATTTCTTTAAAACCACAACAGAAAATCATTTTTGGGTTAATACCTAGAATTTGAAGTAGTACATTCATTTTAAAATGTATTAAAACGCCTATTATAAGATTTTTTTAATATTTTTTCTTTTTCTTTTGTGCAAAAAAAAATCTGTGGGTGGTAGAGACCAACTGTATTTTAATTAGTTATTGCTATATGAAAACTGAGCTTAACAAACAAAAATCACATCATCACACATTTTATGCAGGCCTGTGTAATCATCAGAATTTCAAAACGTTCCTTTTCAGTTAATTGAACCATTATTGTTATTTGGACTTCTACAAAGTTAATTCTGACAGTTTAAGTCAAGTACTGAATCTTAATTCCATGGCTTACTAAACATAGGCATGATTTTACAATATCAGTTTTAATTAAATATCTTTGTCGTTGTTCAACAAAAGGGTGCCAAACTTTATTGTTGCTGTACTCCCAGAGCAAAGCTCTATTGAAATTCGGAAAAATATAGATGGTATTTCAAGGTACCAAACCTTATTATTTCTGAACTCCCAGAGCCGTATTGAAATTCGTAAAAATATACATAAAATAAACAATTTAACATCGTTTCCGGAAGACTGATTCGGATATAAGTATACTCATCGAAACCCCGATTTACATTTAATTAATTGTGGTAGTCTTATTAAAACCTAAGTAGCCATATCAAAGATATTCAATTGTATCCTTACATTTGCCTAACCCTATATAATTGAAAACATAAGTTGATTGTGGTGTTTTAATTCATTTTATATTAATTTTTTACTCTAAACTTTGCGTTTGCTCCCAAAAATTTAGTTTGATTCGTTATATCTAATAAATAATGAAATAAAATAAAGAATAGATTACGTTTTTTTCTTTTTAGAACAAAATTATTGTTTGCTGCTTGTTTATTTGTGGCTTTTTTCTGGAATTCGGTTTTACCTTTTTTCAAAAAAATTTTATATAAAGTTATCAATCGTGCCATTTGCTTTTTTAGGAAATAATTAGTTCTGTCCGCCCAACAGAAAAGTGCAAAAAATGCGTGATCAGTTCGTGATCACAAAAACTAGCTCTTTGATTGGCTGGCTAAAATTTAAGAAATGTCAGTTACAAATGATTGAAATTTCAGCGATTTAGCGACATAATCTAACTTTGTCAGCTGTGAGCTACATTGTTTACTTAGAGTTTTGCCGTGATTTTGAAACTATTTGCGTTTTATTTTTATTGTAAAATTAGTCTTGCTGTAATAATAATAATAATAATAATAATAATTTATTTTCATACCTTTGACTACAGTAGCATAGGATAAGTCAATTTAAAGTAAAATAAAATCTTAATCGAGGTCACAATTCTTCTTACATATTGCTATGAATAGTGGGTTAGAATGAAAATGAACACTATTCACCACGACACTGTCCAACTTTGATGCTCAATCGGTGAACTTCTTTAATGAGACAGCTTTCCTCTCCGGGTTTCCAATAGGAAAACGTGGTATTAATACGCCTACAACATTTATACAGCGCCAGTAAAGAGTATAAACGAAAGTGTTAATTATGAATAAAAATCACAAATCTCAAATGACTCTTTTAATTAAAAAAATTTGATTCTTTATAAAATATAAAGAACTGTGTATAATAAATACACAAAGAGAATAATTTGCTGGTATTGACCACAAAGCAAATTCAAACGTCCTCTAATGAATCGCGAACTTAACTAAACCTAATAAATTTCAAAGATACTTTTTTTCTTTCACCCCAGATAAACAAACTCAAAAGTAAACAGATAAACCTGTCAGAACCGAAATCTCTAATACATGCGCGATACCACATGTGCAAAAACACCAACCTTGAAATCTAAAACGTTCTAGAATTTAACGTTTCAAAAAAATTTACTTGAAACGAAAAAACTATATTTATCATTTATATTTTAACTAATATTAATATTTATAGAAATTCATACAATCAATAATACAATTATAAATGCATTCAAATGATAATAATATAATATAATATAAAATAAAACTTACGTAGTTTTTATTTTTTATAATACTCGAGACACGTAAAGTAAAAGGTAAATTAAATCAAAACAACGAGATACAAACTCGTATAAATTCGGTAATGACTTAAGCAATCACAAACACAATTAATACAAAAACAAAAACCGAAATTTACTTGAAATAAGAGATAAAGAGTTTTACCTTCAAATATGCGACTCTCTTACTCGGGTAACAAGACGTGTCTGCAGGAAATAGCATGGCCAAACGGCGAACTACCATAAAAATCAAAAATAAATCAACATAAAATATTCATACATAATAATTTCACAATTTATACACGGGCATCAAAAATTACTGTCCAATAATAAAATAATATTTTTCAAAATGTTTTCGGGGAAAAATCCACTGCAATATGTAAGAGCGTTAATATCTATATATAAAATAATTGATATCTAATACTACACAAATGAAAATATACAAGGAACAAAATATTAAAAACCTATGCAATAACATAGTTTCACAGTAACCTTAACTACATTACAACTAATATTAAACATCACAGTCATGAACAAACTCCTGGACTGAATAGACTTTGGAGATTAATAGGTCCCTAATACTGTACTCAAACAAATCAGGTGGTAGCTGTCTATACTTAAGTGGGAACCTATTGTACAAACTGATTGCCTGGTATTTAGGATTTTTTTCAGTAAATGCTAATTTATGTTTGGGAATTTCCAATACCTGACTATTACGTGATGATAATGGTGGTTCTCATTTAATTTTGTGAAAATATTAAAATTTTGCTTGGCATAAATTAATAATAGTTTATAAAATATATACACATGGCAATGTCATAATGTTCAATTCCTTAAATAAGTTTTTACAACTTATTCTTACACTGACTTTATTCATTAATCTAATCGCTCTCTTTTGAAGTCTAAAAGTTCTTAGTACTTCTATTGAACCGCCCCAAGCAAGTATTCCATATGCGAGTAGGGAATGGAAATGATCAAAATAGTAAATTCTTACGACACACGTATATACCCGACTTATTGCGTAACATACACTAGTCAATTTCTTTGTAGGTAGCAGATAGCCATCGATTATCGGTACTTAGTTTAAATTTAATTTCATCAGAAATGGCAGAATCACCCCCGAAAAAGCGTAAAAGCATGCATTTTTCTGCAAATGAAAAAGAATCCGTATTAAATATATACAAAATACGCAAATTACAAACAAAAAATAAGAATTGTTGAATACACAGCAGATACAGCAAGGATATCACAATCAGGTGTTTATAGTAGATACTTCAGTAGATGTATTTATTTGTTTTCTCTAAATTTATTGTCTATTTCATTTGAATAATAAACAAAATTAAGTAAAAGATTTTATTTTCACAGTGTACATGTAACATATTAGTTAAATAAATATTCACACATGTAATTATTAGAAAATGCTGAACAAATTATTAGATGGACTTTTAAATTCAACAAATCCAAAGATAACAAAATTTGCTCATAATGGTGTATTCTACCATCAATATTTTCTAAATATCTATTATATATAGAAAAAGTGTGTGCTCATATGCCAGTAAAGTACCTATGCATATTTGAGAACTTGATTTGCAACAATTTGACACATACTCAATCTTCATGCGTAAATTTGGAGTGCTACAAATTTCTTTGTGTATAAATGATAAATTCTTCCATGTTTTGTATGTACAGTTAAGCTCACTTAAATCTAGTATAAACCATTTTTGAATTTTTGTTTTTTTGTAATTCATTTCTTGTATAGTGAAAATGACAAAAATTTTGTTAAATTTGGAAAGTCGCAACATTAAAAAATAGCAGAAGAATTACATTTGAATAAATCTACAGTACTACAAGTTAAAAAAATATGTGAAAATGAAGACAGTATATGTCGCAAACGAGGAACTGGTCTTAAAAGAATATCAATTGATGCAGAATTTGGGAATATTTGAGGGAAAATAAAAAGAATGACAAACCAAATTCATTGTTGAACACATTGTTGAAAAACCTAATTTTTTAAGAAGTCTCATTGATTCTGTACCTTGAAGGTTAAGGGTAGAAATTAATGCAAATGGGGGGTCAATTAAGTATTAGTTTATTCGTGTTTTCTAAACTGTATTAAAAAATTACTTGATATTTGATTTGTCTTTCAAAAAAAGATTGATAATCACTTAGCAATATTAGAAAATTTCGACAATTTTGACAAGTTAGGTTATACTAGATTTATGTGAGCTTAACTGTACAATGTATGTATAGTACCCTATTTATTTATCTTGTGAAGATAAGAATTTATCAATATTTTAAAGCCTCAATATTTTCTCGTTAACTTTATTATTGCATTTTCCATCCCCCATGCTTGATAACATTTGCTGAACATAATTCTTTCAATTCTTCGTGTCTATAAAAAGGTTACGTTCATATACATACAGTAAAATTGCGCTTACTGCGAACATACAAAATTAAGTGATTGGCGCTTTACGATACGAGAAGTAAGTGGGGCGCCGATTAATCAATCTTACAGACTTCAAAATAACATAACTGACATAAGTGAACGTGACAGCCGACCTATCTTGCGACCAACCAACTTACATCCCCACTATATTCCCCTATTGCTATATATTCCTACCTCACGCGTTTTTACTGTATACAGAATTTCAAACTGCAACATACCGTTTTTAATACTAGTTGAGCAGAGGAATACAATAAAAAATATCACCTCTACAAAAATTTCACCATTTTATAATATTTAAAACAACGAGAAATTGCAAGAAATTTACATTATGGCTTATGAAAAATATTTTAATAAATAATTTGCTTTCTCAACTGTCAAAACAAACACCGGTACAGCGACATCTGTCGTCTACGAAATCAACGAGTATTTTCATTCACTCGTTTAAAACCGATTTGACAAGCGCTTGTGTCCTGATAACTAGAGCTGAGGATGTTTGCGGTATAACCATGGTTATATCATGTAACCATAGTAAATTACTATGGTTACATGATATAACCATGGTTATACCGCAAACATCCTCAGCTCTACTGATAACTCTATCTGTTAGGCGAACAGACAACAACAACTTTTAGGTATACTATGTACGAGGGTGGGTGAATAAATCCCCGAAAATTGAGATAAAGAACACTCCAATAGACAAAAAACTTTTTCTTTTCAACATAATCTCCTTTCAGCTAGATACACTACATCCAACGTTTCTCCAAATTTTTTGATGCCCTCTAAATAATACGATTTCTAGAGGCCGTTTGTTTCATCAATGGCCTCTTCATTTGACGCAAATCTCCTACCGCCGAGCCATTTTTTCCTGTTTCCTGTTGGAAACAGGAAATAGTCGCAAGAGGCTAAATCTGGAGAATATGCCGGATGAAGGAACAATTCGTAACCAAATTCATACAATTTTGCCATTGCGACTACGGACTTGTGCGCCGCTGCATTGTCCTGGTGGAAGAGAACTTTCTTCCTCACCAAATGCGGTCGTTTTTACTTCAAATCGGTGTCGGATCGATCAAAAAGCTCTGCATAATATGCGCCGGTGATCGTTTAAACCTTTTCAAGGTAATCGATCTGAATGACACCGCGCGCATCCCAAAATTATTGCCATAACCTCGCTGGACGACATATTGACCTTGGCTTTCTTTGACTTCAATTCACCACGAGAACTCCACTGTCTTGACTGTTCCTTGATTTTTGGTGTGTTGTGATGAATCCATATTTCGTCTACGGTTACGAAATAGCACAAAAGCTCGTTCGGATTGCGATTGAAAATCGCCAAACACTCCTTTGAAGTTGTCCAGCGACTGCATTTGTTGTCAATTGTGAGCAAACGCGGCACCCATCTTGCGGATAGCTTTTTCGTATCCAAATATTTATGCAAAATTGAAATCACTGATTCATGTGATATCCCTGTAGCCTTTTCAAGTTCGCGTACCTACACTCGCCGATCGTCCAATATCATACTGTGGATTTTATCGACTATTTCTGATGCGGTGATCTCAATTGGGCGACCAAAACATTCGCCGTCACTTGTGTTGGTGGGACCGCACCGAAATTGAATAAACCAGTGGTGAATGGTTCCAATCGATAATGAAGAGTCCCCATAATACATTTCGAGCTTTTTTTTTTGGTTTACGTGATGATTTTTTCGTGCAAAATAAATAATGTTTAATGAGCACACGAAATTCACTTTTTTTCCTTTTGCGAAAATCCTCGTAGACGCCTGTTTTAAATAGCTGTCACAACAAAACTATTTGACAGATCAGTCTGAAAATTAGGGCGCAAGAAAGATGCTTCTTGACAAGCACAATGTTGAATTTGAAGTGGCAGCGTCATCTGTTCTAATTTTCAGGTACTTCTTGACACATGTATTACAAAAAAGCCTTACGACGCGTTAATAAATGAGCAGTGAATATTACTATTTACGTAGAAGTTAAGGCCTAAATACATGTATAACAACTGTTGCAAAAATTGAAGACGTGTATTTTAATTAAATTACAATTTTCTTCTGACTAACTTAATACGTGTCATTGTTTGTTTTATTAGAAAGTCATTTTCAACTTTCTCTTTTATGTTTCTCTTCTTTCTTTCATTATTTTATGTTTTTTGTTTTCCTTCCAAATCTAAATAAGTACAAATAGAAGAGAAAAACGAGGACGACCTAAATGTTCATACAAAATGTATACACATTCACACACTCATGCGTCCACAGAGGGCGGCCTTAGAGTAACGTACCTCTTAACGCACGCAACGAATGAATAATACCGATCATAAATCTTTGTGTCGAGGGCAGCGATATCGACCAGATTTTTTCCCTTTCATTTTCCACCGTCGTCACCGCCTTCCAGTCAGACTGAACCGAAGGTATTAAGCGGCCAATGTGTTTGGAGGTCTTCCATCGGCCACGAGGATTACGAGGGAAGGGCACCCGATTTTAAGTGAAAAATTTCTAGTTCGTTTGTAAACGGAGTACGGTCGCAGGGTATGCAAAGTGTGAGCAAAAGAAAAAGAAAAAATCCTTATTGGCGGCGAATATATAAAGGAATTTTATCACACACACGTTCTTGCATGATCAATGAGGGACATATCTCTCGTAGGGTAATAGTAGCAATATTGGGAGTGAAACGTGCTTTTCAAGAAATCTTATCCAGTATCTTCTCATTAAAATATGAAATGGAAGTTAACAGTATCTTGATCTCTGTTGATGAGATTTTCTAAGATAAGAATGAATTGTATAAAAGCAGGCGATAGAATACACAGGAAAAAACTTGTTATTTGAGAAATTATTAGAATATACAGGGTGAGTCGTGAGGAATCGACAAAACTCAAGAGTGTATTCTACTGGTGAAAGTAATGTAAAAAAACTCAAATGTTGTTATCCGATTTTTATTTGTTTTCGAGTTAGCGTAATTAAAAATGTAGATTTAGTATACCATGTTTATGTATGTATTCGTAAAAACAGTGAAACCCCGGTAGCAATTCATTATAGGGAAGTCTTCCTAGCTGAAGCGCTACCTGTTCGTGATTTTCCGAACTAGCGGTAGTGACATTGAAAGCAGTCGAGAAATAGTGTAGAGTGGTTTGTATGCCTAATGCGTCTAATGTACTACCTCTAGTTCATCGTTGATATAGTGAGGGCGCTGCCATCATAAAAAATGTTCCCTATACCTTGGAGTAAATTATAACATTGTGTTCGGGTATTGTGACATTGACTTGACGTTTGTACGACTATAGTGTAACAAACTAAAATGCCACACACTTATTCTAATTTATAATATGCTAATATGGTGTTTCCAAAGATACAACAAACATAGAAGTCGAAGGCACACAGATAGAAGTAGTGGAGGAATTCACTTACCTTGGCAGTGTTGTCTCGAGCAATGGAGGAACATTATCTGATGTACAGCGAAGAATAGACAAGGCACGGAAAGTTTTTGCAAGTATGAGAAAAATATGGCGCTCTAAAAGTTTGTGCTTATCATCAAAAATCAAAGTGTACAACTCAACAGTGAAACCAGTTCTCCTCTATGGCTCAGAGACCTGGATGGTTACCTCAACAATCAAGAGAAAACTTCAGTCTTTTATAAACAGATGCCTTAGAAATATACTAGGAATATGGTGGCCGGAAAGAATATCAAATGCTGAACTATGGCATAGAACAGAACAAAACGATATAAATGAAGACATTAAGAGAAGGAAATATAAATGGCTTGGTCATACATTAAGAAAGCCAGTTGATACACCAGCTCACACAGTCCTACTTCGGAAGCCACAAGGAAAGAGAGCGAGAGGCAGACCACGCACCACCTGGAGGAGAACAGTTGCGGAAGAGACTAACAAGTCCATCCCACAACTGAGGAGCATTGCCCAGGACCGAATAAAATGGAAAAAATACATAGAGACATTATAAGTGCACATACTTGCTATACGAGTATGTAATGTATAATTACCCTACGTCCCGAAAGGGAATAATGGGTTTAATAATAATAATATGGTGTTTGTTTATGGATTCTGTGATGGGAATGCTACAGCTGCTGCTAATGAATATCGTCAACGGTTTCTACATCACAGAGATCCTAATAAAACTGTATTTATTAGTGTATTCAACACATTGTGCGCGACCGGAAACCTTCCCAGTGTAAACATAATATCTGAACGAGGCAGTCTACAACAATTACAAGAAGTAGAAGATATTCTGGATGTATTAGAAGAAGACGCAACTACCAGCTCACGGAGAATTAGTATTCAATTGGGCATTCCACAAACAAGGGTGATAAAAACACTCCACGAGCATGGCTTACGTCCGTACCATGTACAAAGAGTACAGCACCTACAACGAGATGGTAATCGTAGACGTATGGAATTTTGTCGATGGATAAATGATAATCCTTGTTTTGTATCGCGTATACTGTTTACGGATGAAGCGACATTCACCCGTGGCGGTATTAATAATTGTCATAACCAGCATGTATGGTAAGACGAAAATCCACACGCAACAGTCGAAAGTAACTTTCAACATAAATTTTCGGTAAACGTGTGGTGTGGTATGATCGATGGTTTTTTAATTGGTCCTTACATTTTTGAGAATCGCCTCACGGGAGACACTTATTTACATTTTTTAGAAAATGAACTGGACGGACTGCTAGAGGATGTTCCCATAAACATCAGAATCCAAATCTTCTACCAGCACGATGGAGCGCCTGCACATTACGCTCGTGCAGTCAGGCAACATTTGGCTGAAAGGTTTCCAGGGAGTTGGATTGGACGTGGTAGTCACATTGGTTGGCCTCCTAGGTCTCCAGACCTCACGCCACTCGATTATTGTTTATGGGGCTGGTTAAAAGATGAAGAGTATCAAGTAAAAGTGGACACTCGTGATGCACTAATTCAACGGATTATGAATGCTGCTGACAATATCAAACATCAACCTGACGCAATCAGGAACGCAACTAGCGCCATTGGTAGACGATGTAAAAAATGTTTTGAAATGAATGGCGGTATTTTTGAAAATATATTATAAAGAACGATAATACCAATAAAATAAAAAACTTCAATGTATGAAATTTTGTTTTATTTTTAATTACGCAATAACTCGAAAACAAATAAAAATCGGATAGCAACATTTGAGTTTTTTTACATTTACATTACAGAATACACTCCTACAGTTTGGTCGATTCCTCACGACTCACCCTGATAATATATAAAAATAATATTAGCATCATAATTACTTCTGAACTTACTGCAAATGAGAATTAATGACTATTAAATCTCATTTTTATATGCGAATGTCACCTTATGTGATGTATTAATTACTACAATTTCACAAACTAAATTTGTACCAGTAGAGGAAAGGAGCCTAATATTGGATACATTTTTGTTAAATGTTAACTTTTTATTAAAAAAGAGCTCTAGATTTGTGCTAGTTTAGTGAAGTTATAGCATATTCATGTATTATCACTTGAGGTGTGCAGCAAAAGAATAAAAGTCTTATTTGAGAAATTATTAATTTTTTTTTAAATTGTCAATTTTGTCAATTGAGATTAGTAGTAACCTAATATTGGATATTATATATATGTATACTAGGAAACCATGTTTTTAAACAAACACTACTCATAATTTTAATATCTATTTTATTGACTAAAATACAAAATGAAAAAGATCAATTAACAGACTAATATAGGAAACGCAGGATCATCCATCCACACAAAAATCGCAGATATAATTTTTTTTTGTCTTCAGCACCGGCACATGCTTCATGGACCCATCTGTAGCATTTACAACACTTTACCCATTTTTCCCCTGCTTTATCTGAAGAAAATGATTCTAAGCAGAAGAGGCATTCAACATCTTCTTCTTCGCTATCCATATCATTTTCCGAATTTACATCGGATTCTGACGAATCCGAGGAAGCAACTTTTTATTTTTTCTTTTTAGATGTGTTGTTTTTCTTAATCTTATCGGGTGGTTTTGGTTGAATGTTTAAATTTTTCTTAAACTTTTTTGTGGTTTTTAGATTTTGTGATTCTTCAAGGGCTGTTTTGTAGGGAGAACCACTAACTAAGGCAGCGGCACCAGAATTTTTTCTCTTTACTCCTGAAGAACCAGGTAACACTGGTAATGGATGGATGTCAACTGGTTTTACAATTTGTTTTTGATTTTCTTTATTAATGGCAGGTTTTACAGAGAATTTCACATTAGGTTTTAAAGAAATATTTTGCAAAATAAGAACTTTAGGTCCAGGTGTTGGAGCAAGAGGTTCTGTTTCCATTGTTGCTTTGTCCATAACATTTGCAGGACTTCCTCCTTGGATAATATTTTCAATCTCAAGGGATGTTTCTAATTTATTATGAATTGAAAAATCATGGTCTCGGAATTTATTCCTATCAAAAGGCATAATGACACATTTCTGAAATCCGTTTATGGATATTTCCAGTGATGCAGTCCTTAAATAAGCTTTTCCCAACAAACCTGCAATCTGGTAGGGTGAAACTATTCTTCCTGGATTAGCTTTTAACCAGTTCTCAATTTCTTGAGAATAATATGTTTTTAAGGGTCCCATTAAAGCTACATCCAATGGCTGAAGCTTATGGGTTGAGTGTGGAGGGAGGCATATTAAGATTATATGATTTTCTCGAGCTTTGTTAATGACATTCAAATTGCGCGTGTGTGTATAATGCCCGTCCAGTATTAAAATAACAGGATCTGCGCGGGATGGCTTGGCATGCATAATGAAGTGATCCATCCATTGCGTAAATAAATATGACTGAATCCAGCCGGAAGGGTGGCATTTCCCAAATGATCCTGGAGGTGCTCCATCCATAAGTTCAGCTTTAAAATTTTTTCGTGGGAAAATCATCATAGGTGGTATAAAATGTCCATTAGCATTCATACATAACACAACAGTGACAAGCGAACCTCGTTCTGATGTTGTCAAAGCCCCTACCTGTTTCTTTCCCTTTAGGCTTATAACTTTAGCGTGCTTGTGTTGAACTGTACTTATCCCCGTCTCGTCTACATTATAAATTTTACTTGGATTAAATTTAATTTTGTCTAGTTCTGGTTCCAAAATATCATACAATTTTCTAAGATTTTCTTTAGTAAATCCTTTGATTCTAGTTGCCGAAACACCTTGAGGAGTTCTAAATGAAATATTTTTGATTCGTCTTAAGAAATTTCGTAGCCATTTTTTCCCAGCAATAGCCTTCGTTCGTGAAAATGGATGTGGCAAATTATTAGCTAGAGCCAACTGATAAGCTAAACGACGAACATCTGACGACGTAAAACCATAGAATCTTTTCTCTAATTCCAGACAGTGTAGCGCCAACTCCTTTTCTAAAGCTTCAGGTAGTTGGTTTACGACCAAGCGTCGATTTCTCTACATGTTCTAGGGGATTCTGTAATTTACAATAATACTCCAAAGTAGCTTTCGGAACATTGTACGACTTGGCAGCTTTCAAATATCCCATCTCTTTATTTAATATTGCATGAATGCTGGTCATGTGTGCTTTATCCCACTGTTTTCTCTATTTAGTAGCCATGACTGTAAAAAAATATATTATCTCAATTAACCTTAAACTGTGACGTAAAATTGGATATCCAATATTGGGAACCTGTAGCTGTCCGATATTAGGTACCTCATAAAAATTTTAGATTAGCAATATTTTAGTAAATAAAAACAAATCTTTGGGTATAAAAAAATCTCTAGAATATTTACTTTATAACATGTACTACTCATTACATTCAAAAATATTTAAAATTTTTAACTTGTAACCAATAAATCACCAGTTTAAAGACGGAGCAAAATACACTCGGACGCACACATTTCAGTTAAAAATTATTTATGTCGTCACAGTCAGTTGTAGAACCCTGCAAACTTATTAATGGCGTATTAAGATATAATCCAGTATATGGTTAATAGATGACGCACACATATAGTTTTCCCTCAAAAATACATAGGTATCCAATATTAGGCACTATCCTAATATTAGGCGCCTTTCCTCTACGTAGATTTAATAGACATTAAATATCATTTGCAGTAAGTTCAGAATGTTAACTGTACAATACTAATTGTGTATAGTAACAAAGAAGAAGGAGTGAAAGGTATATGTGAATAATGCCTTCATACAAAAAATCGCGGTCCAATGTTCACGTAATAACGAGAAAATAATTTTTCTTTATTCGAGTCCGGCCCTGTCGCAGGTAAATATTCGGGCTTCCAACTCTAATTCATCAGTAATTCTCTTTACCGATTAATTATATTGTTCTATCGATATTTGTCAGTACCACCACAAATTTAAAGAAAAAACATTTAATGTAAATAATTCTGCACAAATAATTAAAAACTAGGTATCTAACACATTAGACACGCCATAGACACATTTTTTGTTTTTTTACTTTTTTATTTTTTGATTTATTACTATTTTTGTTTTATTATATACATAATAATTTTGCTTTTAAAAGAACGTTCAAACTAGAATTTTAATCACATTTTAATTAAGGCGGCATAGGACATATTCGACGTAAAGGCTTATTATTGATATCCTAAAAAAAAATCGTAATAAAAGCAGCATATGTGTTTATATAAATGTTTGTGCATATCCAAATATAAACGTTCACTATTTTTATGAATAGTGACTTATGTTAAACGTTTAGTCTAACCAATGTCTAGGAATTTTATCCATCTTTTTGCAGGTCAATGAACCTGAATTACACCTGTATTTCCCACAAGTTTCATAAGGTACCATCTTGTGGCACGAGTTCAGTTTAGAAAATAAGTTTTCTAAAGAACAAGTGCGACAAAAGACATTATGAAACGAGTTTTTTATACTATTTTTTCTATTTTGCATTTTTTACATTAATAAATTGAAATTATTTAATTCAGAAAGTTCAGTTTTATTTTTATATAAAGTATGAAGTTGGTCACATTGCTACTTGATATTTTCAAATTTAAAGGTTACTATCCGCCAAATATTATTTCTTAATGTGCGTCAACATTACTTGATATTTTACTTAAAAATATAAACATGAGTGACAGAAATAATATATCTTGTTGTCAATTGTACACAATACCTATAGATTATTTGTGTAGGATTTCTGTCAAATTTACTTAAATTATTAAAATTAAATGACACCAATAAGATATTTTTTGCTGTGTTCGCCAACATTGAAAAATGAAAATAAGCGTAACGAAATGAAGCTCATTTCGATACTCGTTTGGGCTTCCTAATGAATTCATTACGAAAGCAAAATAGAAAAAAGTCTTTATGTGTTGTTAGAAATTGCTTTTTTTATTTCTAATATTTCTTTTAAAAAAGGTATATAACCCCTTACCACAATTATTAATCGTATCCTAAATACGTATTTCGACAACTAAGTTGTCATCATCAGTATGTAAAAACTACTAATTAAAAGTCGCACATGGGGCACAGTAAAGCAAGAGAAACGCTTACGCACAACTACTATACACCGCGTCCCCGTATACACCTATGTGCGACTTTTAATTAGTAGTTTTTACCTACTGATGATGACAACCTAGTTGTCGAAATACGTATTTAGGATACGATTGTGGTAAGGGGTTATATACCTTTTTTAAATTTTTATTTAACCACAGTCTCCATTGAAAGAATTTTCTAATATTTCTAATTAATCAAGTTTTGTGCTTATGTCTACATTGTACAGTAGTTTGTTGCCTTCTACGATATATCTGGAATGTGAATATTATTTATGCAATCTTCTGCAAATCCCGTATTCTTATTATCTTGAATTATGTCTTATTTATGTTCTTTTAATCTCATATTTATATTTCTACCACTTTGTCCAATATAGATGGCACCGAAATCTTTACAATTTATTTTATATGCACCAAATTTATCCAATTTTTTTTGTTCGCGGTAACACATTTGTCATTTAATGTACAACATCGATGTTTTTATTATTAGCTGATGCCGAAATGTCGAATCAATTCAGAAAACTATACTTTTGTTAAATTTGTGAATTAATGAATATATCTAGCTCTTCCTTAGGTTGAAATGTAAATACCGGAGAAATAAATATAATTTCCGAGAGTCACGAAAGACGCCCAAAAATTGCTACGAAAAATAAGAAAAAACATAAAAGAATTAGTAACAAATGCAACAAAAATTTAAACATTAAAAACCAATATATAAAGATATGATTGTTTCAGCCTTTACTTGATGAAATTCCATTATAACTATTATCAGGATAAAATAAAACAAATTTTAATGAATTTCACTTTTTAATTTACACCGTAACGATCGTTTCGCTCCAACCTGAGCTTCATCAGACATATAACTAACTTTTGTACAAATTTTAACATGAAATGTACCGTAATGTTTTGCTTTGAATAGTTGAAGGGGTACTTTTTATTACGAAAATGTCTATGCACAAAACTTTCACTACGGTTTATACAATACTGTTCTTAAGTGATTAAACTGAGGGTCTACTTTATGTTACAGGGAGGTAAAGAAGTTCTATGGAAAAATACAATATATGACTGTCTGAATATCAAATAAATAAATTGAGTAAGGGTGAATTATTTGTTTCTAATTGATCATTGAGGATCTTGTCGGTTTTCTTTAATTTATTAATTTCAAGTGACTCTATTAAAGTTTTTTCCCTTATTTTTTACGTGTAATATTTTAAATTCTTTGTTAAAATTGTGGTTCGTTGAATTAATATGAGACGCATATGAATATATTTATTTTATCTTGATAATAATATATAAAGAATAAATAATGAATTAAATAATTGAGAAGACATATTTACAAAAACAAGTATAAACAAGTATTTTACGTATCTGGATATATACACAATTATTATATCTAGAGCAAGTTGAAAATGTCTACCCCGGAATTATTTTTTTTAGTTTTGGTTTCAACCATTTGTTTTATGGCACGTGTATAATTTTTAATTTCGTATTCCGGTACCTATCCGGCTCTGTTAAATTGGACGACCGTACACATGCTGGAAATTGTATTCACACATAGAAATGGAAAAAAATAAAAAAAGGAAAACTAAGTAAATTAAAATACACATTCTAACAAAACTTCCAATTTAGCATGATTTTCCGTATGGGAACCAGTCACGCGATCTTGAATCGCACATTTGTGTGTCACAGCTTTTGTTCGTGCAGCAGCCTTTACTTACAAAGGTCAAGCAATAAATGCGATTAAATGATTAACAACAATGACACCTGTTTTTTTACCCGCAAATAGTCGTATGGAAAATAATATTAAAATAATGTGTGTTATCACTTCAATTAGGATAACTCAGTAAATTCTAATTAATTACTTAGGGCCGGTATTATAACGGGAAAAATAATCTCCTATTAATAATTTGTCGAATAAATATAATAAAATTTACCTATTACACTGGATAACAGTCAAGATGTATTTAAAATAGAATCGGCTAAATCTTACTGTTTTTGATGTGCTAAACTTATCATTTTAATATTAGTTCAAGATTTAGAGATACGTGATACATGTGTCCCAAGACATTAACACTGTAATCGCATATCTGCCTTGTACTAAACAGCCTCTGTATACAAACAAATTACAAACGCCACTATCGCGAATATTATGGAATTGAATAGCAAATTCTCGAATATTCTCTAAAAATCTAGAAGTCGTATTTGGGTATATGAGCAGCTACAAAGCGGAGAGGTTAGTAAGTCGAAGTTAATGAGTCGAATCGAAAAGTTGACATTGTAAAATGTTTCGAAAGTATGTAAACAATCCAGATCACTTTTATGTTTGTGCTGAGGTGACTTTAGCGTCTCAGAAGCGGTAAATTAGTCCATTGATAAAACAGGCATATCAGCTTTATTTCGGTTGCAAAATAGGGTATCAAGACAAACATTGAGTGCCACATATCCACTGTAATACATGCGCTTCAAATCTGGGAAACTGGTTAAATCATAAAAAACGATCTATGCGGTTTGCTGTCCCAATGGTCTGGAGAGAGCCTACAAATCATCTTAATGATTGCTGTTTCTGTATGATACCTCGTGTTGGGCAAGGCACAGGTATATCAAAGAAGAAAAAATCAGTTATGCTTGCTGACTTGCTGGACTCTTTTTAGACTCTTGTTAGAGATGCTCCAGAAATAATTCACAAAAGGATAGCAAATTTAGTGACTCTAAAAGTGTAAAAGTATCTATTTTTTATTATTTTGTTAAAAACAAAATTAAAAAAGCCTGTTCTTTAAAACGGCGATCAAGTTTTTAATCATTGTCATAATTGTCATTTTTGTATTCAGCGCCCCAAAATTAACAAAGAAATATACCTTTCAAACAAGATAAAACAAATAAATTAAAATTTGTTAGCCAGTGTTATTTACCCACCCACAAGATCACGAAAATTTCTATA
The DNA here is from genome assembly GCA_935421215.2 of Melolontha melolontha. Lineage (NCBI taxonomy): Eukaryota > Metazoa > Arthropoda > Insecta > Coleoptera > Scarabaeidae > Melolontha > Melolontha melolontha. The sequence continues at coordinate 63,861,439 of OW285236.1, forward strand.
TGCAGATGCCTTGACTTTAATTCTTTAATTGTTTCGACCTTTGCTTGATGTAAATCCATATCACAAATAAATAAAACACACATAAGATGTTTTAGATTTACACTTTATTAATAAAATAATGACAGCTGTTTCGCTAACACAGTAGCTTCTTCAAATTCAACTTAAGACTAAAGATACATACAAGATACAGCGTTAATCAGGTAGTTGACCCAAGTTAAAATTCTAGGAACTATTACATTTATATTTTGCTTTTTAAAAACTATACCATGTCCTACTTGTGTGAGGTTTAAGTATAAAAATATAGTATAAGCAACTAAGAAACAATATTTCAATGGGTGAACAGATTTAACAGTGGGGATGAATTCAAGTCTAATTTATCGTTTAGTAACATTTCTGAGTTTTTAAGTTTATTAATTTCTAAAGACTCTAAACAATTTAGTTTTCTACCTTTATTTTCTACATGTATGATATCGAATTGTAAATTAAATTCGTGCTCATTCTCTATTAAATGATTAGAGTAGGTTGAGTCAGTTTTCTTATTGATATAAGAATGATAGTGGTCTTGGATTCGTTTTTTAAACGTTCTACCTGTCTGTCCAATATATGTTTTGGTACATGATCCGAATGATAACTTATAGATATATATGACACTTTAATGATCGGGTACCCGATCATTAAAGTGGAGCCAGACAAGCGGTTTAAATCATTTACTTACATAGGTCAACAGCAACTTAAATTATCAAAATTCCTTAAAAAAGAAAACATTAATATTGCTTATAAAACTAATAATAATCTAGCCAAATATATTAAAAATAATAAAGAAAAAACTACCAAAGACAATAAATCAGGAGTCTATAAGTTATCATGCGGATCATGTACCAAAACATATATTGGGCAGACAGGTAGAACGTTTAAAAAACGAATGCAAGACCACTATCATTCTTATATCAATAAGAAAACTGACTCAACCTACTCTAATCATTTAATAGAGAATGAGCACGAATTTAATTTACAATTCGATATCATACATGTAGAAAATAAAGGTAGAAAACTAAATTGTTTAGAGTCTTTAGAAATTAATAAACTTAAAAACTCAGAAATGTTACTAAACGATAAATTAGACTTGAATTCATCCCCACTGTTAAATCTGTTCACCCATTGAAATATTGTTTCTTAGTTGCTTATACTATATTTTTATACTTGAACCTCACACAAGTAGGACATGGTATAGTTTTCAAAAAGCAAAATATAAATGTAATACTTCCTAGAATTTTAACTTGGGTCAACTACCTGATTAACGCTGTATCTTGTATGTATCTTTAGTCTTAAGTTGAATTTGAAGAAGCTACTGTGTTAGCGAAACAGCTGTCATTATTTTATTAATAAAGTGTAAATCTAAAACATCTTATGTGTGTTTTATTTATTTGTGACTTGACTTTATGCTCCCAAACCATGAATTTAGAGGATGACGAATTACAATTTGCTAAAGATCTGCAAGCTTTAGACGAATATTATAAGAAATGGCGCTTAATGATGCGCCATTCATTTGTGTAACAAGCAAGCCAACGAGCGCTGAATGTTGAATTTGGTGGTAGTCGGATCAACCACTACCTCAACACTAAAATAAAAAAGATTGGGTTGGGTCTCCACCGGTCCAGACGAGTCCATGGTACTGGTACTGGTACTGGGACCAAACCCAATTCCAGATCGAACCGGTCCTCGCTGGTTTTATTTTTAAAAATTGTTGTCGCACACTGCTTATTTGAATAATATTTTTTCAAAATTGAATAATTAGATAATTGACTACAACTACAAATATTTAGCTTTCTAAAACCTTCAAATTACATCATACTTCCTTGTTCTACTACTATATATACTCTCAATTTTCAATATAAAATCAGTTTCACATCCAGTTCTGAAGATATACCTACTGACTGCATCCTCAAAAGGCAAGTTAAATTTTTAATATATTAATATTTATAGAATGACTACTTCTACAAATACATCAATTGATATTACAAGTGAACGAGAGTATTGTTTTTTGGACATACAATACTATACTCAATATACAAACATCTTTCAAAAAAAACATTTATTAGTCTGCTGTGAGTGTCAACCGAAAATAGCAAATACTCGCACATTAATATCAAATCAAGAAATCTTTTATTTGGTACCATTACGTATTAGTTTTTCCAACTATCACCGATAACTACAAAATTATACAATTATATTACCACATTATTATCTTTGTAACAGATTATTGCATCATCAAATTCATACAACAAATTGCTTTTGGATTGTTGCGCAATGAACAGCCCCACAAGAAAACGATAACTTCCTACCACCTACACCCCATACCGAACAATTTACACGATGGATGGCTCTTACGAACATTTTGATGACCTTTTGAGCAACATCCAGTTTGCCGGGATGTAGTTCAGAAACTACGAAATTTGGCACTTCAACACAAAGACGAACTGGAACCTGTAACTTGGCAAACCTGGAAAGAATTTTTGGAAACAAACATCTTGTCCATACCATATTTAGCAACGGAAGACATACTACTTAGAGCGCCACTGGGCGTAACGTTAGACCAATCACTGACATTTAAGTAGCACCTCTATAAAACTAGTCAAAAGTTGAAAACCCGCTATATATAATATATTATATAAATTTGCGAGACCTTGCGAACGGCAGTCATTGCACTGGTTTACTCTCCTATTGAATACTGTGCTGCTGTCTGGTATCGAAGCTCTCACACCAAGATAATAGATCTTTAACTTAACGATGCAATAAGGATCACCACTGGTACTGATAGATCTACTCTTAGTCTCAGATTACCGATTATTTCTAACATTGCCCCGCCAGACATCAAACGTCTCGCAGTAGTACAGAATGAATGGGCTAAGATTGTCAACAACATTGATCTTCCCATACACTATGATTTGGAGCCGACTGAAATCTGCAAGTTCAGCATCCCACCGATATGAATGATTGCTGGGCAGCCCTCTTCGAACAACACCCTGAATTCAGGAGCAGAAATTAAATTTCTAATCCTTCAGAACCTCTACTGGGCGTAACCCTCCCTCTTAAGCAATGGTCCAAATTAAATAGATTCCGTACAGGCCATGGAAGGTGTGCTGAATATTCTTCTAGGCTTTGTATTAATAACTTCTGTAATATGGCAAGGGTGTTGTTTTTGTGAAAGTATCTCTCTCCAATGGCGGGTACTGACAATTCTGTAGTAAGATGAAACACGTGTCTGCGTATCTGGACAGATACTTTCACACATGTTATTACGCTTTAATTTCCATTTTTAGTTTTCCCTTATTTATTGTCAAGTCCCGATATCATAATTTGTTTGCGAATAATTTAAATACGTTCAACGTGTTTAAAATTTGTAGCTGCATCACCGTTTTCTATGCCAGCGGGTGATTGGGGAATTCAAGCTCCGACCTTTGTGGTATTAAGTTAAGTCTTGGAAAGTAGCGCATAATGCGAATCAAGTCGAACAAGTGGTTGCGTTTTTTGTCAATTGTGAGCAAACGCTGCGCCCATATTGCACATAGCTCTTTCATATCCAATTAAGTTCCAATCGATGGTGAAGAGTCCACATAATAATTTTCAAGCTTTTTTTTTGGTTTGCGTGATGTTTTTTTCGCGCAAAAAATAATGTTTAATGAGCACACGAAATTCACTTTTATTTCCATTTTCGTAGACATCTGTTTCAAATGGTTGTCACAACAAAACTGCTTGACAAAGCAATCTGAAAATTAGAAAGATGCTTCTTGACAAGCACAATGTTGGATTTGAAGAGGCAGCGCCATCTGTTCTAATTTTCAGGTACTTTTTAACACACCCTTGTATAAACACAACTAAATAAGGAAGTATTTTGTAAACACAGTTTATGTGATCATGAATATGCCGGAACAACAATAAAAAAAGAAATATACTTGCAGACACCAAGATCAACTTAAAGAGAATTCACGTTTATGCAAACGAAACAAAGTATTTTTATAAACTGGGAAAAACGATTTATATTTTTGAAGAGCTCAACATTCTGAAAGAATTCTTATGTATTGGTATCCTGGCCCTAGTAACTATAATAAACAAATCCCATAAAGAGTCCTCCCTATTTTGTATTTTAAATCTCGGCCAATTTTACAGGATCTCGATATGGTATCGAGCGAAAAATAAAGATCAAATAAATATACTTGTGGCCGGTCATTCTTGTAAAACCTTGTACGTACGAGTATATATACATATATACACTATATTACGAAACACCAATTTATTCAATATGTAAAATAAAGCAAATACGTATTCTTTTAACTTGAATTCTAGAACATTTTCAAATATATTTATTTGAAGAGAATTTAAACTTTATGTGAAGATTTTTACATTTCATAATATTAGCAAAAAATTAGTGTGGAGAATTAATGATACTAATATATAAATAGAGTTTTATTTCAAATATTATATTATATATTGTTATCATAAATATACTCATAAAGATGTTACATAAAATTTTAAAGTAATACAATAAAATAATAACGATAAGAAATAAGTACTAAACATCTAGTTTAAAAAATTTTATTGTCAATCTACTACAATATTGTTTCACCATAAAATGGCTTCATCAGGTCGATAAAATACTGAATATTTAAAATACAAGTTTGAATATTTATGCACAAATTATTGAGAAAAATGCTGGTAGAAACATTATTACAATCTTAAATTTAGTAGAAGGAGTTGTTTAAATCTAATTGGTCATTTAAAGCTAATCTTAAATTATTATATTTATTGATTTCTAAGTTTTCTAACACGTTTGAATGCTTTTGGTTTTTTTTTCGGGTGGGCATAATGCTGATGTATTAGCAAAAACATTTCTGAATGAATTGCAAACTATTTTAAATTCTCCTTCTACAAAATTATAGGTACGCCCCTGCTGGTTCGTCCGACAAGAAGTAAAGACACGTTATACAGTTTCTATGGATATGGTTATTAACGTCTATGGAATCACTTTGATTAGTTCTGCATTTGTTACTGAGACAGTGTTAGTTGTTTCGGCGTTTTGTCAATGAACATTGTTGAATGTTCTTCTACGCTCTGTCTTAATAATTTCTTTGAAATAGCAAAGTCCTTCTGTTTCTAAATGTATCTTTTCAACAGGGGCGTATCGATGATTCTGTAGAAAGATAAAATACGTATCTCTGGAGGGATACCTTGACAAATATATGAACTTATATTCTTCACATCCAAGTTTTAATAATATTTGTTGTTTTACCTACCCAAGTATGTTTCAAATTATTTTGTTATGAACAATTATCACACACTAACCTAGTTCCGACTCGTCTATCCGCTATTAACAAGCAATTTCACATAAATTTTCATGTCATTTTATTAGCCGATTTATTAAGAAGTGGTCATATTAAGAAAACCCCATTGCAAAATTCTGTGAAAGCGAAATTGTCCGTTATTTAGGGATATTTGCTATTCATAGGTATCTGTAATTAGAGGGTTCGCTGTATATTGACAGTTACCCTTCTGCACTTATATTACGTAGTATTTTGCAGCATTCTTCAAATTTCGACAATGTTTTTCATAATTCATACGATATTTGAAATATGAACTATTTACGGTATTTTCAGAAATTTCTCTAATATCAGGTGGAGGAAAAATTCTCTATAATTTTTCGGTAAACTTAATAAGAACAAGATATTCAATAGTAAATTGACAAATTCAAACTGACTTTAAATATCATAGCATATTAACAACCAACATGAATTATCGAACAACTTTTATTGGAGCCGATGCATTTTCAAAGATCCAAACTACCGACTGTTTTTTTTTTTCGGAATCATAGCAGTATACCCAAGTTTCACAATTTTGTAGACTAGATGAGATTCATTGTTAAAACGGTCTAGTGTAGATCTCCGTCATTTCACACGTTCTTCTTTTTAAACTGGAGTGAAACTGTATAGAATCCAATGGGAAAAAAAGCTTACGCACTTTCAAAAGTTTGTGTAAGATAGAGATAATTGTCTTCAGACCAACCTTTATAGTTGCTTAAGTACTCACTACACTAACATACCACTTTCCTTCATTCATGTTCCGAACAAAATCAATAATCGATAACAGCTGTTTTTTGCTTACAAACTCTAAACGCGTCATCTAAGGATAGTTGATCACGTTGAAATTCATTGTACCTCCGCTTTGCAATAGGTATAGAATGTAACTAACTACCTCAAAATATTTCTTATATTAGCTATGTTTGAAATTGTAAATAATCACATCTCGATATAGCTCTTTGCTAAATTTCATGATTTCTTATACAAATGATTACATTAAAACTCTGTAGTTTAAAAATACTCAAATGTATTTCCTTATTTCTTTTTCACTATCATTGCAATTAAGCTCTAAGCTTGTAAATAACTAGATTAAAATGACAAACAAAATTTGTAGCAGAATATCATTGCTCCCTAGCGAGTTTTAGAGGAAAGAGAAATTAAATACAATTCTCATCACCAGCCGCATCTAATAATGTTATTTTCCACCAGTTTTCTTCATTTTTTCATAAGAATGTACATTTCTTCATTCTTTTCTGAAATTCTTACAGTATTATCTCAGTATAATGAAAATTTCGTGAAAAGTCACATCTATCCACGCATGTGTAGATGCATTTAGCTCTTATGTCAGCTTGTCAACACACAGTATCCTGTAGACAGACATGACTTCCACTTCTATACCTCATACATATATAGTTAATATATTGAAGTTACTGCAAATGAGAACTAATGAGTATTAAATCTCACTTTACCTGTACATATCGCCTAATGTGTTGCGTTAATTTCTACATTTCGACAAACTAGGTTTATACCAGCATGCAGAACGCTACACGTCACGAACATTAGGCGACATTTACATGTAAAGTGAGATTTAATACTCATTAGTTCTCATTTGTAGTAAGTTCAATATATTAGCTATATATACGCGAAGTATAGAAGTGGAAGTCATGCCTGTCTCCAGGATATTGTATGTTGAGAAGCTCCAATAAGTTTTTTGCTTTTTTCTTGAATATGTAAAATTTTGAAATTTATATTAAATCTAAACATTTAAACAATGATTTGCGAAAGCTGAATCTGTTTTGTTTTCTTTATGACTTCTCTCGTGTTCTTTCATCCTAATTTTGTACGTCCTCCCGGTTTGTCCTATGTATACCTTATTACAATCTTCACATGTTAACTTACATACACCAGAGTTTGATTCTTTGTCTATTTTATCTTTGTTGTTTTTAATCATGTTCTATAATATTTATTGTTTTAAATGATATATGTTCGTTATTAAGATTTTTAATGAAAGTACCGATTTTGTCCGAAATTTTTCCTAAGTGATTGAATTGTAGGAAATAGTTGTATTGTTTTTTTTAAATTTTGGTAAACTACAGAAAGAGTTTCAGATTTTTGTTGACTATTCAGGATGTTATTGATAATATTTATAGAGTAACCATTATTTAATGCTATTGTGTATATCCTGTTTAGTTCGAATTTGATAAATTCAACTGAGTCGAAAGAGTTCAACCGAAAATATTTCCATTTATACGTTTTATTTATTGCCATTACAGTTTTGTTTTTCAGTTTGTTAATAAGAACAAACTTGCTATAATGATTGGCATTTAGTAAATTTTAGGCTTCCGGTAAGTTCAAATTAGTTGTTTCATTCTAATTTTTTGACAAGGAAGTTTGACTATTCAATACTATCAACTAAACAAAATTAGTTTCTAAAATAATTATTTCTCTTCTCCCTAACTTGAGTAATTATTCCATTGTGTTTTCTATTATTCTATATTATATACCGGTTCTCCTTGAAATAAAAAGAAAACGTATGAAAAATTTAAAGATAATTATATAGAATGTAAATCCAAAACATTTTCTGAAAATTCCCTCTTACAAGCGAGAAAAAAAATGACAAAGATATTTGAAAAATTTTTGTCACGCCACTGCGATCGACAATATTATAAAAGTTGACCGACAATAATAAAAAGAATAGTTTTGTTATTATCCACCTCATCCAGCTGTTACGTATGTAAACATACGCCATAGCTTATGGGTGTGTGGTATTTACTATTTATGCACCTTCTGAATATTTTGAATTCATGTAATGCAATTTTTCTTGCAAGCTAGTAGTTTGCAACACAACTCCGAGGAAGACACTGTGTGTCGAAACAATTGTAATGGGATTTAACCTCAATAAAGTGGAAATTAAGCAATATTGCATTTTCATTTTTATTTAATTAATTATGAATTTTCATCAAATAAAGGCTACTTCAATTCAAAAAACTTCTTACAACTTATCCACTACAATCCCTGAACGATTTACGCTGGATTTTTCACTTTTTTGTTTTTTGTTGAAAATAATACTCGCATGTAAATAGGTATACGGATTTATTTATTACGAGATTAATACACTTGATACATAACAATTGCTAAGTTAATTTCTCGTTTTTGCGTTAAAGACCAAGACATGTTATGTCTTGCCTTGGTGAACTTCTCGAATACACTGCTTTTTCTTACATTACTTTGTCTGGGCGAAAAATGGTCCCCACCCTTATCAAAGGGGGTTGGTGTAAGTAACGGTTCATAGTAGATATTGCAACAATATCTCTCAGATGAATTGACTACGTATTTTTTGGCATTTCCAAACTTTAAACCGAGAACAAATAATTATTGCAATATCTTTACAAGGCATAATAAAATGACCGTAATAAATGTATCGATACAACAATTTCTCTTATGACCCATGGCTCTAATACGCATTCATTCTATGGCAATAAACGGATCGGACCTTTCAAAGCAAGCTACACAAATTCCCATCTGCTAAACTTAGGGGATAATTACCTTCGAAGGCCTTGCAGTATAAAGGCTGTAATACAAATGTTAACGAGATTTGCATATCTTATTCTAAAATAATTTTAGTTAAATACTTTTGTGCACATTATATGGATATGTATGCGAATATACAGGTGCGTCCAAAAGCAAACATACATTAAATCACATGATATTAATAAGGAAACTAAAGGTAAAAAATAAGATTATATAAGATTATTATAAATATTTCCGGGAAACCGGAACAATCCCCTTCAAAATACTCCCCACTCGCATGAATGTATCGACTTCAGAAACATGTTCATGATCGGAAGCAGTACTGGAAGTATTCGCGTGTTAACGTGTTCGACTGTACCCCTTGAACTTTAATTTCAATTTCTGAAACAGGAAGAAGGATAGAGTAGTACTGCTGTCTTCTTTGAGATTAAAAACTGATGCACAACAAGTGACGTGTGGGTTGGTGCATTGTTGTGGCATCCACGAATTGTTGCGCTACTCCACAGGCCGCTTGCGTCGTACGACAAGTCAACAATGATACGAATGTTATGTAACACACACATTATCATCAACACTTTTTAAAATAATTGTACCAATCATAAGTTTACGTCTAGCCTAAAGTAGCCTCACTAAACGCTTATTTAAGCATTTTCGGAGTTTTCGCTACTGTTTTATCAAGTTTGAAGCAGAATTTGATGCACGTTCTTTGCTCTTTCAAATCAGCTATTGTAGTGTCGCAGAATAACACAATTTAACAAATATAAACCCAAAAACTGTTTGTCGCCACCTAGCAAAGTTCCGGTTAACAGACTGACTTAGTATAGACGCAGTTTACGCCAACTAGCGCTATACAGGCTGATTCATTTTCGGCCCTCACCATGGGTATCTCTCTTATTATTGGAGATAGAGTATAGGTTTAAATTTGGCAAAGTTGTTAAATTTTGTGTTTGAAAGAAAATAGACCTGTGACAAATGACCTTCGTTAATTAAAAAAAAAACGCGAAAACCCCATTTTCTTCTTTTACCTGTAGCACCGACATTTGGCCTTGTTGAAAAAAAATAAAAACACATCCTTGTGGCCATTTGTAAACCTCTACCCAGTGGTGTACTCTAAATTTTTATACGACGTTTCGTTTCTTTCTGGCCATCATCAACTATATAATTTCTTATAGGCGCCATATTGGATTTAGACATCTTCAGATAGAGTTTTCTTTTATAATTTCAACCATGTACCACATGCTGACTAAAGTTTTTGACATTAGGTTTTATTTGAATGAATAAATTATAAGATTAAATAAGGTAACCATGGAATTTCAATCTGTCAAACATTTCATTTATTGTTCATTAATAATACAAAAATGTCATACACTAACGAAGAGAAACGAGATATGATAAGTATTTTTTATTCTTCGAAACGAAATTCAACAGTAGCGAGTACAAGATAACAAAAACATTAATAAAAATACATAGAAAAGTAAACAATAAACAATTACAGTAAATGTTCAATTATCTGGCCATCTTCGGTAATGCACAATTGGGCATGCCTTCTGGCATTTTGTACTGCCCTTTGTATAGTTCTTCTAGGAACTGCATCGAAGGCATTCTGAAGTCTGTCTCGTAATTCTTCAATGTTTTGTGGCGCATCTACTTTATAAATATTATTTTTAATATATCCCCATTAAAAAAAATCTAGCGGACTTAAATCAGGTGATCTCGCAGGCCATTCAACAACTCCCCTATTTCCAATCCAACGGTTTGCAAACTCTTGATTTAAGAAATTTCTAACAACAGCTGCATTGTGTGCTGATGCGCAATCTTGTTGCCACCATAAATATTGTAATTGATTTAATGGGATATTGTCGTCAAGATAGTCAGATATGTATGCACGTAAAATGTTTAAATATCTTTCTCCAATGTTCATACATAACTGGTCCTAAGAGACGATTTGCCAAAATACCCATCCCAAACGTTTATTCCAAAACGATATTGTGGTCTTCTAGCCCTGTTTTGTTGGGGATTTTGTACTGCCCAATAGTGCTCCGTATTTCTGTTGAACATTCCAGAATTTGTAAATTGACCAGATGATTTTGCTAAAAAATTTTCGTCATTTTCTATCCTTCCTATTAACCAATTACAATATTCTAGCCTTCTCAAATTATCTCCAGGCAGTAAAGAGTGACTAACATGGATCCTGTATGGTTTAAACCTACTTTTATGTAAAGTTCTCCAAACTCTGAACTAGCACAAATTTAATTCTGACGCTACTTCGCGTGTAGAAATTGATGGATTATTATTTATCTATAAAAATACAACATTAACATGAAATTTGAAAACACGCTTTTAATTTACCATTTGTAAAATATCTTGTCGATTTTCATTTAAATTCCTGTTGTCTTGACTATTACGCGGCTTAGTAAACGATCCATTCTCGACCAAATTTCTGTCGAGATCTAGAAAAATGGTACGATGAGGCTGTTGTCGTTCTGGATATAATTGTAGATATCTTGTACTCGCTACTGTTGAATTTCGGTTCGAAGAATAAAAAATACTTATCATATCTCGTGTCTCTTCGTTAGTGTATGACATTTTTGTATTATTAATGAACAATAAATGAAATGTTTGACAGATTGAAATTCCATGGCTACCTTATTTAATCTTATAATTTATTCTTTCAAATAAACGCTAATGTCAAAAACTTTAGTCAGCATGTGGTACATGGTTGAAATCAGAAAAAAAAACTCATTCTGAAGATGTCTAAATCCAATATGGCGCCTATAAGAAATTAGATAGTTGATGATGGCCAGAAAGAAACGAAACGTCGTATAAAAATTTAGAGTACACCACTGGATAGAGGTTTAGAAATGTCAAATGTCGGTGCTACAGGTAAAAGATGAAAATGGGGTTTTCGCGTTTTTTTTTTAAATAACGAAGGTCATTTGTCACAGGTCTATTTTCTTTACGGATTTATAACAAACACAAAATTTAACAACTTTGCCAAATTTAAACCTATACTCTATCTCCAATAATAAGCGAGATCCCCAAGGTTGGGGTCCGAAAATGAATCAGCCTGTATAGCTGTAGTAACAACCCTTCGCGCGACACATTCAAATTTCGAGAAATTATGGGTAGTACTTTCATAATTTTCATATTTAATTCTTTATTTTTTTTTAATATTTTTGTGAAATGTATTTGTTTCCTTTTTATATAATAATAATTTAATATTAATAGTTTTATTTCAAAATATTATAAATATGTCTTATAATTTTTTTTTAACAAATAACTGCCTCACTAACATTCCCTAAAAGGGAATAAAATTATTTTATTATTAGATTTCGAAATATATAACGAAATCATTATAATATATGTGCTTGTTGTATTTAATAATCTCAATAATACCATTTAAATACAAACCATTCTGCAACCATATTTCGAAAACGTGTACGACAGGTATTCAAGCATCAAACGTGATAGTGTTGAACGATAAAGGCACATAGTTAGGGTCATTGCAAATGCGGCAGAATGAAATAGGAGGGGGGTTCTAGTGAGACTTTAATCTCGCTGCCTAGTCCACACCGCGTGTTCACCATCGGAAAGGAAATTCAACGAATAACGAGGAAATTTGAATTCCGCATGCATGAAACGCCCGAATTACAATCTGCACGAACATTTCGGATTCGGTAGAAAGATTACCGTCAAAGATATAGAAGAATACAGAGACCCACTGAACGCGTAGCACAGTTTAATAGAATACATTTCTTTCCTTCTCTCTGCACAAATCGGCTTAAATCCGTATTACCAATTAAGATCTAAAAGTAAACGGCTTTGGCGTATTTGTCAAGAAATCATAGAGATTTATATTAAACTTACTTACTTACTTACAAGCAAAAAGAGAATGAAAAGCAAACACTAGTACAGCATTCAAATGCTAGTAATTCCTATTTTCCTCTTTGTATTTTATAAATTAAATCCACTGGTCTAAGAATAGGTACATTTTTTCTTCAATTTTCAATAAAGTTTTGAGATATTGACAAAAATATTGCTGTATTTAGTAGATACGTGGTGGCTACCCAGAAAATTCCGAAATTTGAATTTGGCGCGCAGGGATTATAGTACAGTCCTATAGCGCTAGCTGATGTGAGCTTCTTTACACTATGTCAAACGGTACTTTGCTAGGCGGGGACAAACATTTTTGTGTTTATGTTTGTCGAGTTGTGCTTGAGTTATTCTGCGACTGCAATGTCTAATGCGAAAGAGCAAACAACGTGCATGAAATTCTGCTTAAAACTTGGTAAAATGGTAGCGGAAACTCTGAAAATGCTTAAACAAGCATTTGGTGAGGATGTTTTAGGCCAGACGCAATCTTATGAGTGGTACAACCGTTTTAAAAGCGGACGAGTGTCGGTTGATGATGAAAAACGTTCCAATCGTCCATCGACGAAAAACACACCTGCAAAAGTGGTGCGTGATGCTATCTTGCAAGACCGAACGAGATCAATCCATGACGCTTGTAATATTATCAGCTTGTGGTCCGACGTTTGTCAGCGTATTCTGGCCGGCGACTTAACTTCTTAACGTGGTGAATTACGGGTATACGGATGTAATATTATGTGTGCACGGGTATGATCCCGAAACAAAGCAATAGTTGTCGCAAGTGGAAGACGCCATCGTCACCACGACAAAAGAAAGCACGACAAGATCGAAACAACATTAAGTCGATGTCGATTTACTTCTTTGACGCTAATGGCATCGTGCACAAATTAATTTGTCCACCAAGTGAAACAGTTAATGGGCGATTTTATTGCGATATTCTTCGGCGACTAAGAGAAAACATTAGAGGTAAGCGGCCTGCTAAGTGGCGAAACAATTCTTGGATACTACACCACGGCAATGCTTCAACCCACAAGTCACTTGTTGTGCTTCAGTTTTTAGGCTCAATGAAGACGGCAGTACTAACCTGCCCTTCCTACTACCCAGATCTTGCCCCTTGTGACTTATTCCTGTTTCCGAAGTTGAAACTGAAGCTCAGGGAGCGCTGTTTTGGGACGATTAAGGAGATCCAAACTTAATCGCAGGCAGTGTTGAACACATTAACACGCGAAGACTTATAGCACTACTTCCAGTCACGGACAAGCCCCAGGGATCGACGTATTCATGGGGAAGAAGAGTACTTTAAAGGGAGTGATAGCGAATAAGTTGTAAGAAAATGGGTGTACCAATATAGATCGTTCTATTTCGCGCATAGAAGAACGTGATTACAAGCCAGGCGATATTTTCAAGCTAATTTTTGCAAGGAAACTGTACTATATGCTTCGCAAATAAGTGTCATATTTATACTATCAGAAGATAGTGTAAATATGACTCCTTTTTACATATACTAGTATGCTACATGTACAAGTATCACGAAATTTTACTACTTTCTGGTTATCATCGCTTACTAAAAATTACGAATTACGAAATTACACTCTCATTTGGTTATTATTTTCCACATTTCAGGAACCTCTGGGTAACATCTCCTATCCAGGTAGTGCAGACAATAAATTTTAAATTCTTAACTTTTTATTTAACAATTTTATTTTGTTCCATAGGTCTAATAATAATATGCTATATGCTGTTAACACATCTGAAAATATAACAAATCTGAAATTAAAACATTACCAGTGTAATACAAAAGTATTTTTAATAATATAAAATATTATTAAAAATGGGGTGTGAAGAACACAATACAAGTTATATATTTGTGAATGTATCTCCTCTCCAGAGACGCAGATACGTATTTCACCTTTCTACAGGATCGTCGGTACCCCCCTGCTGGAGAAGAGATACATTCAACCAAACATAACTACCTTGCTATCTGCGTCTCTGGAGAGGAGATACATTCACAAATATATAACTTGTATTGTGTTCTTCACACCCCATTTTTAATAATATTTTATATTATTAAAAATACTTTTGTATTATACAAATTGGTGTGGTTTTTACCCACTAATGTATGTTTCAAATTATTTTGTTATTACCAGTGTATATGGAAAATTACCAAATCATTTGTGTTTCTATCATTGTTTCGTCATTAAACAAAATTTAGATTGGAGAAATAAGGTGCATGGTAAAGTTGCAGTGGCTTGAACATCGCAGGTTCGAAGTGGAAGGAGGACAAGAAGACGTTCATAGGATGGAATAACAATTATAATCCACAATAATCGCGTATGGTCTGAGAAATGACGGACAACTTTAAATAGAAAAAAATTGGAGATACATCCAAACAGCTATATTATAAAATACAAAATATAAAACTAACTCGTAAATTAATCACGCCTCACTCGCTATGTCCTTCATTTTATCTTTCAGGTATTGTAAGCATGCAGATTCTTTCCAATATTGTGCAATAGGATGATTGTGCCATAAATTTGTTGGAAATGTTAACTTATCAGTTATGTTTATGAATCAAGGCGTGGTTACACATATGCGCACTAGATATGCGCATATGAATTCAATATATTTAAAATTATTGTGTACGTACCGTGTGTCGCATTTAAGATGGAGACACCTGCATATTTTCGTTATTTGAAAGAATACAGATTTGCATTTTTGCACAATCGTAAATGTTTATGGGTCACATATTTTAAGATACTCAACTGAAATCTAAACTTTAAGCTCAGCTTACTAAAAATTTACAAACGGGGACAATTCTTGATATTTTTCTTCGCGTTAGAGATACAAAAAGAAATTATTAAAAAAAAGGTGTTCAGAATACTATTCTATATACCGAGTTTCATGACAAAATTCACATTTTATTTTTTTTTTGTCTATACACAAGATTATTACGTTTATTTTTCAATTTGATAATTAGAGTGCCATGGTTAGTTACAATTTGACACATTGTCAATTTAGTAGTGTCATGTATTCAAATATTTCAGTAAAATAAAAAGCACTTACAATGACATAATTACACAGGCCTGCATAAAATTTGTGATGACGTGATTTTTGTTTGTTAAGCTTAATTTTTATATAGCAATAACTAATTAAAATACAGTTGGTCTTTACCACACACAGATTTTTTTTTGCACAAAAGAAAAAGAAAAAAATATAAAAAAAATCTTATAATAGGCGTTTTAATGCATTTTAAAATGAATGTACTACTTCAAATTCTAGGTATTAACCCAAAAATGATTTTCTGTTGTGGCTTTAAAGAAATTTTTTAAATAGGCTCTCATTACCTCATGTAAATCTTTTATTACATGTATTAATTTTGGACAAGATTTCCGGGAATTTTTACCTGCTAAATCCTATTTATTATGCTTTCACTTTATTAGTACTGCGAAGAAGGATTTCAAGTTTATCACTCCAAACAAAATGTATATTTTAATGTCATTTACTTCATTATAGCTCTGAGTGTCGATCAGTAAACAAGTAAATTTAATTTGTCTTTAGTGTTGTGCGTGGTATTTGATAAATAAACATTGCTTAAAAATATGTCTAGCCGGTGTTGCAAAAACAAACCAGATGATTTCTGTTATATTTGTGAATATTTCGTCTTGAAAAAGTTTAAGAGACCAATTGGTGAATTTGTGAAAAATGCATATTATGCTTATTTCAAAATCAAATTAGGAGATCAAGATAAAGATTGGGCACCGCACGTTGTTTGTTATGTATGTGAAGAAGGTTTAAGACATTGGACCAAAGGGAATAGAATAAGCCTTCCTTTTGGAATACCGATGGTTTGGAGAGAACCGCAAAATCATCATGAAGATTGCTACTTTTGTCTTTGTGATATTAAGGGGCATAATAGAAAAACTTTGAAACATATTTTGTACCCAAACAATATTAAATCAGCTATCAGACCAGTTCCTCACAGTGATCATGTACTATACCCTATACCCCCCAAAGTACTACAAGAAGATATTGAAACCTCTTCAACTTCCGGCTCCGTACAGATGGATAGTGATTTTGAACCATCAACCTCAGGTCAAAACCAACCTCAGCTATTTTCACAAGCCGAACTGAATGATTTAGTAAGAGATTTGGGACTTTCAAAACATCTTTCTGAAGTACTGGGGTCTAGGTTGAAACAAAAAAATTTGCTTGCCCCAGAAACTACCTTCTCTTGGTATAGAAATCGTGAGGCGGGATTTGTAAAATATTTTGCACAAAACGGACCACTCGTGTACTGCCAAGCAATTGCTGATCTACTTACTTTCCTCGGAGCTCCTGAGTACACACCTTCTGACTGGAGACTTTTCATCGACTCTTCAAAAAGGAGTCTTAAAGCTGTTCTTTTACATAATGGCAATGTTTTTGCTTCTGTTCCGGTCGGCCATTCTGTTCATTTAAAGGAAAACTATGAAAATTTACAGGAATTACTTTTAAGAATACAATATGAAAATCACAACTGGGAAGTGTGTGGAGATTTAAAAATTTTAGGCCTTCTCTTGGGTCAGCAGTCTGGATATACTAAATTTCTATGTTTCCTGTGCGAGTGGGATAGCAGAAATCGAGAACAGCATTGGATAAAAAGAGACTGGCCACAAAGGGTGACTTTAACACATGGAACCAAAAATGTAATTCGCGAAAGTCTTATTGACCCTCAAAAAGTGTTACTTCCACTGCTTCACATAAAACTTGGACTTATAAAACAATTTGTTAAGGCATTAAACAAAGAAGGAAATTGTTTTAAATATTTGTGTAAAACATTTCCGACTCTGTCAGAGGCAAAATTAAAGGAGGGAATCTTTGTAGGCCCGCAGATTAGGAGCTTGGTGAAAGATCAAGAATTTGAAAATGTGATGGAAGATAAGGAAAAACATGCATGGCATGCTTTTAACGAAGTTGTACATAAATTTCTAGGGAATTATAAAGACGACAAACTATGTTGAGATCGTTGAAAATATGCTGGAAAAATTCAGGATTCTTGGTTGCAATATGAGCATGAAAATTCACTTTTTACATTCCCATTTGGACTATTTCCCAGAAAACCTTGAGGACGTGAGTGAAGAGCAAGGAGAAAGATTTCACCAGGATATTATAGAGATGGAAAGAAGATACCAAGGGCGCTGGGACACAAAAATGATGTTCTACCAACAAGAATTCGGAATGGCTGTTGGTTCCCCACTATCTCCTATACTAAGCAATATTTACATGGAAGACTTCGAACAGAGAGCAATAGATTCGTATAACTTCAAACCAAAGCTGTGGCTAAGATACGTAGACGCCACCTTCGTCATATGGCCACACGGTGAAGGCACAATAGAAGGATTTCTACAACATCTGAACAGCTTAGAAGAATCCATAAAATTCATCATGGAACTGGAAGTTGACAACAAGATTCCATTCCTAGATGTCCTGATCAACAAGAACGATAATGGCACACTAAAAACAAAAGTGTATAGAAAACCTACGCACACAGGGCAGTACCTACATCACGATTCCAACCACCCTCACAATGTTAGGGTTGGAGTCGCACGCTGCCTATACGATAGGGCACGAACGATCTCTATCTCTTCCGATGAAAGAGATAGAGAGAAGGAACAAAAATCCATCACCCAAATGCTTCAACGAAATGGCTACACCAAGAAAACGTTGTCGAAAGCCAAAGAGGTCCTGGCACCACAGGACAAAACCCAAGAACAACAAGAAAAAGTACACACCACGGTCATCCCGTACGTAAAAGGGCTCTCGGAAAAAATCAGAAGAATTGGAAACAACTACAAGATTAGAACGGCCATAAAAACAATGAACACCAATAGGTCCGCTCTAACCAGAACAAAACCCGACAACGAAGACCAACAAACAAGGAATTGCATATACAAAATACCATGCGAATGTGGACGACCATATATTGGAGAAACTAGCAGACCCCTAAGAGTCAGAATCAAGGAACACCAAAGAATGGTCCGCTTAGGGGAGACAGACAAATCGCAGCTGGCGGAACATGCTTGGGAAGAAGATCACAACATTGCATGGAATGAGGCGACAATCCCGGCCAAACAAGAACACGGCTACAAAAGAAAAATTACAAAAACAGCGTATATGAAGACAACACCGACACGATCAGTACGCCCAGCCTGGAGATCAAGAATATCTGGCTCCCTATGATTAGAGAATGTGTTAGCCGAAGACCGGCAGCCACGAGACCGGAGACAGACTGATAACTAAAAACTACTACTACCACGCAAATAAGGAAAAATGGCATACTGCGCATACCCACCGCGCCTATACGAAGAAATGCACACTGCGTATACCTACTGCGCATATACCTGTAACTCAAATATAAGTTTAAAATATTAGTTACTCTTCCCCTAATTAGTCGAGTGGTAAAAGTGTATGGTATATTGATATTCGGAAATTATTGATCGGGTTCAAACCTAACACAGGACATTTCAACTAAAAAATAGGGAAGACACATACCGCCAGATAAAGTCGTTATAAATGAAAAGTTTGGCAAGAAACAGTCCTTCTCAGGACTACCCTGATGACGGCAGTAGACGGACTGCCGAAATGTCGGACTATCAATGTTCTACAAACGATGGAAATAGCTCAAACAAGAACTCAAGTTTTACTCCATCGTCAACAATTACACGTCATGAGTTACAAAAATGATGGCCGATTACTGTTGGACATTGAGAAGAGATCTTCCTTTAGCTGAATATGACAGAAAAACAACCAAACGAAGCTTTTCTGAAAAACGAAAACGATTTTTTAAGAAGCATAAAGAATAAATAACTACTTCTAATAGTTTCTATGTGTAAATTTTTGTATTTTTTTTAATACAATATAAAACTAGCTTATAAATGAAATAAATCGTGTTTTTTCTATATTTTTTGATATTACTGGTTTGAAAATAGTATATTAAAAAACAAGTTTCATAAGGCACCATTTTGCCGCACGAGATCAGTTTAGAAAACGAGCCGCGATAGCGGCGAGTTTTCTAAAGAGCGAGCGCGGCAAAAGGCCTTATGAAACGAGTTTTTTATACTATTTTTTCTATTTTGCGTTTTTTACATTAATAAATTGCTTAAATTGGAATTATTTAATTTGAAAGTTCAGAGTTTAATTTTTATATAAAGCATGCAGTTGGTCACTTTGATACATGACATTTTCAAATTTAAATCTTGCTATCCGCGAAGTATATTATATTACATATTATTTACTAATTTTCGTTAACATTACTTGATACTTCATTTAAAAATATAAACATGAGTGACATAGAAACATATATATGTTGTTGTCAATTGTATACAACATACGTTGTTTGGGTAAAATACGGACATATATCATATATGTCAAATGTACATAAATTCTTAAAATCAAATGACAGCAATGATATTTATTTCTGTATTCGAACAACGCCAACATTGAAAAATGAAAAAAAGCGTATCGAAATGAAGCTCATTTCGATACTGTTTTGGGTTTCATAATGAGTTCATTTCGAACGCAAAATAGAAAAATAATCTTTTGTGACACAAAAAAAAAGCAGATTTTAAATCAGCGCTACCCAATTACTAGAAAACAGTTAAAATTTTTAAATCAACTTTGTAAAATTTTTAAATCAAGTGTTGAAAAATGCAGGCCTGTGTTATTTTATTGTTCTGGGAAAACGATTTTTGGTAATTGATTAAATTTAGGAAAAAGTAAGCAATAATTTTCATAATACAAATAATTAACTACGAATTATGATCTCTCCCAACTAGTCCTCCGTCTATTCAAACACATTTTTCGATTCTTTTACGATTGTGTTTAGCTACTCGTCTAATTTCCGGGATGCTGATTTCTTGCCAGACTTGCCTTATTCTGGCACAAAGTTCATCTCGATTTCTGGGCCTTGTTTTATAAACTTTATTTTTTAACATTCCCCAAAAATAAAAATCGAGGCATGTAATATCAGGAGACCTCGTAGGCCACAGTTCAAAAGGACTGTTTCTTCCAATCCAGCACATTGAAAATTGTATTATTGGTGGATTCCATGACTGCTTTCTAACGATCACAAAACAAAAAGATTGGATTGTGCTTTATTGTTTTTGACTCGATACGATTCAGCAAGTGACGAATTTCTAAACAACATCGTTACAGGAGATGAAACTTGGGTGTCACGCATGACTCCTGAATCGAAGCAACAATGATGTCGCGACAAACATCGTTGATTATTACTAAAGATTACGGCAACTCCATTTTAGGACAGGAAAGGCATTTTGCTACTGGATTTTATGCCGAGATACACAACAATCGATTATAATGCGTATTGCGAGACGTTGAGAAAACTCTGCAGCAATACAAGCAGCGTGGTCTACTGTCTTCCGGTGTGATCTTGCTCCATGACTGGTGGACCATATAAATAGCCTATAACATCGCTAAGTACAACACGCAATTATTGAATAGCACTATTAATTCTGTTAACCACACATCTCTTTTTTGTCGTTGAATTGTAACGCAATTACTTCGATATAACAGTTAAATTCCTTTCTTCATGGGCGTAGATAGCGTGAAGAGTTTTTAAAAATTATTTTATTTATTAGTTTAAATTTCGTAAGATAAATAAAGTACGGTGAGTTTCTTTTCTTCATTGTTTTAACTCTATTTTTGTAATAGATCCTGTTTAATATCGTTTCATCAAATCTACTTCTCCCAATTATATGGACGTAATTGTGAATTTCGTGAAGTTTCTATACATATTTAAATCTAAAACATTGTTTAGGTTACTTTTTCAGATATGACATGGAACAACTTCGAGAATGGCATCGTGAAACGATGGCGAGTTGTTTTAAGGGTCACACTGATTGTATGTCCATTGCCAGTGATTCCGAAATTTATTGCAAAGTCTGTAAAATATCGTTAAAATATTCCAAGAAATCGCACGTAAAACGTCACTTAGAATCGCAAACACATACACAGAAATTAGACCCGTTGGAATCTGTCAATTTTAGCGAATAACTTTAGAGAAACTTTAATGGAGGCAAATATTCCATTAAATAAACTTAACAATTCCACCTCCAAACATTTCTCCAAAAAATATACTGGTCGAAATGTTCCTGATGAATCCACCTCACGGAAATATTATGTTCCTAAGTGCTACACGAAACCAGTAGAACGCATTAGAAGTCATCTTTCAAATCAGTACCTATGGATAAGTGCCGATGACACTATCGATATATTAGGACGCTGTGTGGTAAATGTTGTAGCTGTTGTACTACATCCAACTATTTCATATAACGCATATGTAATAGCAACAAATTTATAAATACCGTTGATGCGGAAACAGTAGCTAAAACCATTTACGAGAACATGCCCTAAATGCTTCATTCCGACAACAGGTACAAAGAAAAAACACTTTTATTGGTTAATGACAGTACTGCATATATGTTAAAAACTGGCAGACTATTAAAGGAAACATATCCTAATATGCTGTATATTACTTGTGTAGCACATACTCTCCACAGAATCTGCGAATAAATCAGAGACTCCTTTCCGGAAGTTGATAGACTTGTATCCGCTTTTAAAAATGTTTTCATAAAAGCCCCATTGAGAATAGCTCTTTACATGGAAAAACTTCCATCTTTGTCACTACCTCATTCTCCAGTAATAACTAGATGGTGAACATTGTTGGAAGTTACTAGTTTTTATGTAGAGAATTTCTATAGTTTACAAAATTTTGTTACATGTTTAAATGACGATATTCGAAGTATTTCTGAGTGCAAGGACCTAATACAAATTCCAAATTTAAAAAATCAATTGTACTTTCTTCAGGAACATTTTGGAAATTTGCCAAAACTAATGACTTACTTTGAAAATAAAAATCTCAAATTAAATGATGGATTAACCACATTAGATGTGGCTATTAATAATTTGAAAAACATTCCAAGTGACTTCGGATGTGGCCTTCGGAAAAAGTTAGACGCAGTTTTTAATAGAAATCCAGATTTAATAACATTTCGGCAATTGTGTATGGGGACAATACCTCCAAATCTAACTGCTAAATTCGCTGAAATAAAAGAATATTTCCAGTATACACCTATAACCACTTGCGATGTAGAAAGGACGTTTTCTATCTACAAAGATGTATTTCATTCAAAGAGAAGTTTTACAGAAACGAACCTTAAGAAAGTATTGCTAGTTAATATTAGTACTCCTTTACTCAACTTGAACTACAAAATGAACAAATTAAAACGTATTTCATATTTTATAGATCACCAACCATTTGTTTTCCAATTATATAAATAAAATTAAAAACTCAAAAATTCAAATTTTCAATAGTACGCCCGTGGGCGATGTGTCATTTGGACCTATCGTGTCCGGTCCCTACCCACGGCAATGCAAGACCACATATTTCTGCACAAACACAAGGTCTAATCAGGTCGTTTGAATGGAAACAACTGGAACATACATCTTACAGTCCAGATCTTACACCCAGTGATTTTCATTTGTTTCGGTACTTCCTTGGTGGCGACGATGAAGTGAAAACTACAGTCATGGATTTGGGGTTCTTCGCAGGTGGTAGATTTCTTTGACATCGAAATTTAAAAATTTCTTAAAGGCATGACAAATGTTTGAACAATGGGATTTATATAGAAACATAGATGAAAGTATGTCGAATGTAGAAATAAATATGTTTTAATGATATTTACAGTATTTTTCTTCTTATTCAAAAACAAGCGTTAATTAAAAAATATCCCTCATATTAACAACGAAACATTGATTGTGGCAATGGATACATAGTGAAAAGCAGAATAAAAACCGTTTAGAGTTACAATTTGTTCAAGAAAAAAATGTATATACATTATTGTTTGCATTATTTCGTCTTTATTAATGTCATCTCATCAAAAGTAAAATAAATTATATATATTATGAGTGGTATAATTACAATTCCACAAATAACTACGTCTTAAGCGCATAATAAAATCGTCCAGATTAACTACAAGCATTAATTTGTTCATAGGCTTGTGTAACAAGAATTTCGCAAGTATACATTTAGATCTACAAATTAAATGGTTAAACCACCGTGATATAACTTCAGTGCTCGCAATTTATGCTGATATTTCGGCGAACAGCTTACACAGAATATACGCTCGTCCTTCCGATTTATTGCTTAAAATTAAATTAAAATGTCCATCACTGTCAGCGTAGACTGGGTTATCCAAGTGACAGTAATACTCGTTGCCTCTATTAATTAAGTAGAAAATAGGTTTGACAGGTGCTTTGAATTTGAATTAACGAGAAATGCGTTTGCGACAGGATATTTCACATGCCTTGATCAAATAGTAGTTGTATAAATACAAATTGATGGAAATAGGCGGATATAGATTAGATACTACGATATCGCGAACACATGGGCCATAAGTTACAACCCGTTTCTATTCTTGTTGAAATTGTATCACAGAATACACTAACAGAACAGTAATTCTCTGTTATATACAGGCTGATCAAAAAATTGGAGCTTTATTTTAACTGAAAATAGTACACACAAAATAATGAGAAATGAAAAAAAAAGTGTGATAAAAGTTGTAAAGTAACAGAGATATTCACATGTGTCGACGGTGTTTGCAAGACGGTTTTTGCATGATGGTGCTCCACCTCATAATAGTTGCGAAGTGCGTAAGCTTTTAAATAATACGTTTGGTGCCCGATGGATATGTAGAGGTGGGCTTATTGCATGGCCACCTAAAGCACCCGACTTGAATCCGATGGACATTTATGTATGGGGACATTTGGTATCCAAAAATTTGGTGTACAATAACGATAATGAAAATGAAAACGTTCAATTATTGACCATACGCCTTCAAAATGCTGCAGACACAGTAAGCAAGCAAGATATCCGAGCGTGTTATAATTCGTGGATACGGCGAGCACAAGTTTGTGTGCAAGCAGGAAGCGGTAACTTCGAACATTTGCTCTAGGGGCCGCCTAGATCACTCAACTTCACACCCGATAAACTTTTATCGTGTTTTCCCGAAAATAAGACTGAACCAAATAGTAAGCCCTAGCATGATTTTTTCGAGTTATTCCGAATATAAGCCCTATCCCTAAAATATCCTCTAATTGAATTCGTCAAGTAGACGACTCGGGAAATCCCCTTCCTCAGCCTGCGTGTCGGTTGGTGGCAAATTGAGATGTACAGACTAAGCGTACCATAGGCTTGCTATGCATAATTTCAGTTAGTTCGCATTCATACTCCGTGTTAGCAAAGAACATTTAGTTATTTATTGAAACAAATTTTTTATCAACTATCTTTATTTTCTTTTTTAAACAAAAAAAATACTTACTTACTTTTATATCACATTGAAATATAACAGCATTTATTGATTTAGAAAAAGTCTTTGATAGAGTACCAAGGTATTAAATATGGAAAGCTCTTAAAGAAAGGGGAAAAATAATAGGAAATATCCCAAGGTTATATAATGACAATCTAAATTATATAATAAGGCGTAACATGAGATCCAAGGGATTTGTATATCAAGATGGGTTAAGGCAGGGCGGAGAATTAAATCCCGTACTGTTCACTGTATTTATGGACGATGTAATAAGACAATGCTCAATGCAGACGAAAAAAATTCAAACTGGGTACAGGAATCTAGAGAGGATATAAATACCTGAGGTAGTATTCGCAGATGACGTAGTACTAATAGCTAAAAATGGAAATAATCTGCAAGAAAGTATAGATATATGCCACGAAACACTTAAGAAAAAAGGAATAAGCATTAATAAAAATAAAACAAAAGTGATGACCACAGGTGAAGAACAACTAAATATTCAAATTCAAGGAATAAATATTGAACAAGTAAACGAGATTCATTATTTAGGTGTCCTGATAGAAAACACTGGGAGAAATGAGTCCGAAATTAATGAAAGAATTGAAAAGGCAACCAAATTATATTACGCAATGAATAAGAACTTCATTACGAAAAAAGAAATATCACGAAACATCAAGATAAAAGTATTCAAAGCAGTCTACAGAGCAGTTTTGACATACGGATGTGAATCATGAGTACTTAATAATAGACAGAAAAGCAAAATCCAGGCTGCAAAAATGAGATATCTTAGGGGAGTGAGAAGCGTAACTACAAAGGACAAACCGATAAATTCACAAATACGAGAGGAACTGGAGATACAATCGATAATAGACTTTATTGAATAGCTGTAACTACATTGGTGGGGAAATCTACGACGAATGGGGGCCACTAGACCAGTAAAGCTAATATATGAAACTAAAGTGCAGTGTAAAAGGAAAAGAGGAAGACCGCGACAAGTATGGGAGCATGCCATTGGAAATAGCATCCAGAAGAGGAGAAAGAGCTGGAAAGAGGCAAAAACACTGGCCGTAACCGAAGATTATGGAGAAATTTTGTTCATAATTTAGATTAGAAATATACTTACCCGACATCCTTTAGGGTAAAAGGGTTTTTATATACATATATATATATATATATATATATATATATATATATATATATAAGGTGAACTTAATAAATCGGCGATTAAAGGTCTGGTTCATTACTTCAAAGTATATATATTTAAAACAACCCTACATGTTTCGGCAATGATGCCTTTGTCAAGGGAATACAAAATATAAATGACAGAATATAAATGTCAAATAATTAAGTTGCTATGGTTTAAATTATTCAAAGATACATTCCAATAATAATAATATATCATGCCTTAGTATTCCAAAAAATAGATAGCAAGGTGTGAAACTATGTGTTGTTCGCTGCCAGAAGCTTGTGTCTCTTTTGGGTATGAACCTGTGTGTTGGTTGCTGCTGGCAGCTTGCGTCTCTCTCTGGGTGTGTGATTTTGTATTTGTGTGAAGTGTAGGGTTTTGTATGTTAGTGCGCTCGTGCGTGTGTTTAGTGACCTGTCGCGTAAATTTATAGAGATCGGATAACCAGCCGTTGCGTAGGGCTGCCAACCCTTTCCCGGCACCTTCTTTACTTTTCCGAGCAGTACTTCGACGACCCGACCCCCGCCCCAACGAGGCAAGGCGCAGACCAGCGAAGCGCACCCTGCACGGGGTTGCTCATCGCCAACCGAGGGAACACTCTCAGTGGCTACCTCAGTCGACGACGGTAACACTTTGTGCCATTTTAACGATTTCCGCAGAAGCGGGGGCAATGCACACACGTCGAACGTGTGTGTGCTGTTAACAGCAGCCTAGCCAGGTTGCCGCCCAGGACCGGTCCTAGTGGTGTGTGCATTACGCGGCGCCGTGATTTGCGGCGCGTAGCTTGGTTCCTCACTCCTGCTGGAAAGGCGGAATGGCACCTGACTGCCCATCGGGCAGATCCCCCTAGAGTTTGGTAGCGCATATGCTAGGCTACAACCCAGTAGAGGACCACATCAGCACAAAACAGAAAACAGGGAAAAGCATGGAAAAGCAAGACATGAGTTATTATTACGTATGCGCCCGTGGAGCGACTTAAGATGCAAAGTTGTCGGCATTCGCTCAAAACGAGAAGGAAAACCACGAAAACCTGCTCGGACAACTAGACAGGAATCAAAATACAGAACAGTCAGCATGATAAGCAAAAGTATATGATATTTAAATGTAATTGATATTTAAATAACATAAGGTATATAACAAAAGAATATATTATGATGGTAAATTGTAGATCGTTACATAATATATTTTTTTGTTATATACCTTATGTTATTTAAATATCAATTACATTTAAATATCATATACTTTTGCTTATCATGCTGACTGTTCCGTATTTTGATTCCTGTCTAGTTGTCCGAGCAGGTTTTCGTGGTTTTCCTTCTCGTTTTGAGCGAATGCCGACAACTTTGCATCTTAAGTCGCTCCACGGGCGCATACGTAATAATAACTCATGCCTTGCTTTTCCCTGCCTTTCCCTCTTTTCTGTTTTGTGCTGATGTGGTCCTCTACTGGGTTGTAGCCTAGCATATGCGCTACCAAACTCTAGGGGGGCCTGCCCGGTGGGCAGTCAGGTGCCATTCCGCCTTTCCAGCAGGAGTGAGGAACCAAGCTACGCGGCGCAAATCACGGCGCCGCGCAATGCACACACCACTAGGACCGGTCCTGGGCGGCAACCTGGCTAGGCTGCTGTTAACAGCCCCCGCGTCTGCTGAAATCGATAAGATGGCACAAAGTGTGACCGTCGTCGACTGAGGTAGCCACTAAGAGTGTTCCCTCGGTTGGCGATGAGCAACCCCGTGGAGGGTGCGCTTCGCTGGCCTGCGCCTTGCCTCGTTGGGGCGGGGGTCGGGCCGTCGAAGTACTGCTCGGAAAAGTAAAGAAGTTGCCGGGAAAGGGTTGGCGGCCCTACGCAACGGCTGGTTATCCGATCTCTCTAAATTTACGCGACCGGTCACTAAACACACGCACGAGCGCACTAACATACAAAACCCCACACTTATGCGGTCACACAAATACAAAATCACACACCCAGAGAGAGACGCAAGCTGCCAGCAGCAACCAACACACAGGTTCATACCCAGAAAGAGACACAAGCTTCTGCCAGCGAACATCACATATGTTCACACCTTGCTATCTATTTTTTGGAATACTAAGGCATGATATATTATTATTATTGGAATGTATCTTTGAATAATTTAAACCATAGCAACTTAATTATTTGACATTTATATTCTGTCATTTCTATTTTGTATTCCCTTGACAAAGGCATCATTGCCGAAACATGTAGGGTTGTTTTAAGTATAAATACTTTGAAGTAATGAACCAGACCTTTAATCGCCGACTTATTAAGTTCACCTTATCATACCGAGGTCACGAAGATATTATATTTATATATATATATATATATATATATATATATATATATGAAAAAATGTGTGAAAGTCGTATCCACCCTGGAATGTGCAGACGCCAGCGTTTCATGGTTTTACCAATCATCGGTGCACCTACATCCAGGAATAGACACGACTTTCATTTCTATACGAAGTGTATATATACTAATTGTGATAAACGTAATGTTAATGAGAATTAATAATCAATAAATTCTCACATTACTGCCAATGCCGCTCTAATTCGTTGCATTAATTTCTACACCTGACAAAATCACATTTGCCTAAGAATGTAGTTGCAACGCGTCGCGGCGCCAACTGACCGAGTTGTACGGGAAAATGAAAAAAATGTGTGAAAGTCGTATCCACCCTGGAATGTGCAGACGCCAGCGTTTCATGGTTTTACCAATCATCGGTGCACCTACATCCAGGAATAGACACGACTTTCATTTCTATACGAAGTGTATATATACTAATTGTGATAAACGTAATGTTAATGAGAATTAATAATCCAGGGTGGATACGACTTTCACACATTTTTTCATTTTCCCGTACAACTCGGTCAGTTGGCGCCGCGACGCGTTGCAACTACATTCTTAGGCAAATGTGATTTTGTCAGGTGTAGAAATTAATGCAACGAATTAGAGCGGCATTGGCAGTAATGTGAGAATTTATTGATTATTAATTCTCATTAACATTACGTTTATCATATATATATATATATATATATATATATATATATATATATATATATATATATATATTATAACAGGAGAAGAAGAAAGCTGAAGAGAATTATTTTCTAATCCGATGAAAAACAAAATATATTTAATTTTTAATACAAATACTTCGGCTATGATACTCTAAAACTCTTTTTTGTACTCGCTTATCAAAACCTGTCATTTCACGATTCGATTTGGGTGCGTAAAAAGTCACTTTACGCACGAGTGCGTAAAAGTAAATTGGTACTTCCTGGAACTTGATTAATTTAGTGACATTTTAAAATCATAAATCCCTAACCTTAATAATATGCTACCCAGTTCGTTGTTTTTCTATGAAAATAAAAGGAAATGAAATAGAAATTGTTATATTTGGAAGGTATGTAATTCAATGTCAGAACAGCAACAAATATTATTTTTTAAATTTATAGAAAACTAAAAAAAAATTGTCACAAGTGGGATTCGAACCCACGCCCTCAGAGATGACCAGAACGCTCGAGAAGCCGTATAACGGGCAAGCTAAACCTTGAGTCTGGCGCCTTAGACCGCTCGGCCATACTGACACATACTAGTAATAATGTTAAAAATACATATAAATATAAAAATTTTGAAATTATATTTATATTTTAGATAAATATTATTATTGTTTATAGTTCTCGTACAAAAAATATTGTACAAACTTCGTGCGTGAAATATTTCGCGAATTCGTGTCCATAAAGCGCTCGCCTGCGGCTCGCGCTTTAAACTGGTCACTCATTCGCGAAATATGATTTCACGCACTTAATTCGTAAATAACTATTAATTATATCTCTAGGCGTATGAGTAGTCCGTAAGAAGCTGGAGGATATGAAATGCAGGTTGATAATTAATTTTCTAGCAATTGTTATTATTGATTGATATGGAAAAATCATAAATCTCTTATATTCAAGTTATTTAACTTGACATCTATGTGATACTAGTAGGTACTTTTATGGTAGGCCCGTAAGAACGTAAATTTACTAGGTTTGTTATAATCATACCATAGCCTTTTTAATATGTACGCTTAATAGAACAACGTTGAAATAAAAATAACACTTGTATGTAAAGATGAAATTATGATTAACTTAAAGGTAGGTGCTACATTTAAATTGACAATATTAACAATTAATGTACTATACTTTGATTGATAGAACTGGTATTCAACTTTGTCAAATAGAAATATAAGGCTGATTGTCTAAATCTGTATATAAACTTATGTGTACTGAAATAAACTCAAATCCAATGTATATCGGAGATTGGTGAACCTTGACGAGGTCTTCCAAATGAAACTATGGCAATGGGTACGTTTTAGTATAGAACAGATCATTCATCTGTGCCTAATAATAATTAATAAGCAAATATATGTTGATACGGCGAGTATTTGAATAGTTTATGCCTGAATCGTGTTATTACGATTAAATTATAGAAATAAATTTGATTAAATTAAAAAATATGGTTAAACAACACGTAAATAAGGTTAGTTTTAGGTATCTTCGATTTAAATAAACTGGATGGACGGCATAAATAGGAAGTTCTGCCAAGGAATTCTTCGGAATTGTTAGGATATCGGGAAAATCTTCTCGGTTTTCTTAAAAACTTGTCTTGATTAAGGGCAGGATGCTCAGCATAAAGTAATGTACTCCTTGAAGTACTAAAAATAGGGTAATCTTCTTAAAACTAAAATATCAGTAGTCGCAGTTTTGGTTTATGAAATTGAAAATGATAAAAATTATAGTAATTAAATACGTTGTCGAAGTCGATAAAATTACTAAGAATGAATAGCTAATATTTAAGGCTAACTTTTGTAACTGTTATTTTTCGTCGTTAATTATTAAATTATCACGATTTAAAAATATTTCGGGTGCCTAACATGCTTCTAACTTTTGAAAAATGGCATCTGCAATTTATGGGATATCGACTACGACTGCCGGGACCCGATAATTCAACAATTGATGAAATTTGAAAATTACCTCACCTCCCATTTGTCAAGATACCACAACGGAGGTGATATATTCTATATACATTTCTGTACAATTAACACTTCTTACTAATTATTTAAATTAAAAGGTCAAAAAAGAAACTATTCAAATATTTGGCTTATATATCCTTTGACTTCATATTATATAATTCAGACTTTTATTCTAAAAATAGTCATATATTTTAATATTTTCATTGTAGATGTTTTCAAAATTTTATTTGAAACATCTAATTAAATAAATATATTGTTGTTGGGTAATTTGCCCCACAACATTATATATTAAAATATAACTTTTATATTGCATATTAACATAAATCAGAAACTTCTTTTATTTTACAAATTTAATGTTTTTGGTTTTATTAGAATATATATTATTAAGTTCATGTATGCGTTGTAACCTGTATTTTCGTATGTATGCGTTGTAACCTGTATTTTCGTTTACCTAACATTTTCACTCGCCAATTTACGGTTGATCGAATCAACGATATACACTCTACAAATGACTCGAGAATTCGTACTGAGCGCGCTACTGTCTGCGGGCAAAATAAACCATCTCCAGATAGTATAGTAAGAAAAATGATAAACAATAAATTTGAATTCAAGTTAATTTTGTAATTTCTATAACTCACTTCATATTCCAATTTCGAATATGCTTTTTGGAAAATCCTGTTCTAACATATCTTTGATACTTTATGATTAAAATTTGTTCTCGACGCAATCATCCAATATTTATAATTCGAAAAATTACGTGGAAAACAATAATCAAAACAATATTGCAATTACATATAAAAGTTAAATAATAAATAAATTTAAATAAGAAAAACGACAATGTCTTATTACAAAAACAAAATGATTTGTAAATGAGCCGATTTAACTGATTAATTTTAATGAAAAAATTTAATTGTTTATTAACATACATCCACAAGTCATGATCTCGATGTTATACATCTCAGTTTTCTTTCATCTTAACGGTTGCATAATGTTGGAATAAATATGTATCTATATATACATGTTAAAAATCCTTCATGGAAAAGTATATACATATTTTAATTAATTATTTATTTTCCTCAGGCTGCGAGTACGAAATACATTATGCGTAGCTCTCGTCAGTGTTATAAATGTTTTCCGTCAACAGTTTCCGTCAACAGTTTTATCAAAAAGATTCTATCCTTATGAAATCTTCCTCACCTGAATCCGATCTGATCTTCTGAATATTCTATTCTTACAATGAAATGGTTTTGTTCCCCCATAGTTTCCAGAATTCATTTTATCCTTGTTTTTATGAACGCAGCTTATAACGAGCCATCGAAAAAATTCACAATTGGAGTAGACTGTGAAATTGGGTTGGTACTTTAGCCACTTCCACATAATGACATTTATTATTTGACACTGAAACCATACGTTTGTGTCAAATTTTTCAAAACTCTTATTAATAAAATTAAATTTATTTAGATATAAATGGACAACATTTTCAACAACTTCTGTAGCTATATGTAAATTTTCATTATGATTTCGATGTTAAATAAATTATTTGTTTTCTTTTTTGTTGTGGTATCATTTCAATGCCATAACTTTTTTTTAGAATGAAACCAAATGAAACTGTCAAGCATCAAGTAATGTGTCATTATGTGGAAGTGGCTAAAGTATCAACCCAATTTCACAGTCTACTCCAATTATGAATCTTTTGACTCGTTATAATTTACCTCCAAGGCCTCTCTCAAACTGCCATCATTCAAGTTGAAATCATTATAAAATTTAGAAAAATTTAATTATCAGAAATAAGTTTCTTCAAATGTTAATGAAACTTAATTAAATAGAAATGTTTGTCAAAAATAATCACTTTATTTAAATAGAAGTTCTAATGACGAAAATAATATAATATTTCCTAGAAAATAGAAATCTACAAATTTGAAAAATTAGAAATTGGAGCACGAGAACTATGTATATAACTCCCCTTTTTTGTCCTATACGAAATAGGATTCTTCACGGAATAGAGAAAGAGAGATGGCGTACCTTCAAAAGAAGTGTGGGTACCAAATTGTTAATTGAAATTTAAGTTATTTTTGTGGAGAAATTAAAAGAAAAGAAATTGCGATTATAATGTCATAGTAAGTTGTAGCTTAAACTGCTATTTTATGAGGTTCTACATTTAGTAGTTAATGCTAGTCTATCGAAAATTTGATGTCTATTGATTAAATTTTGCAATTAGCGAAAATTGGATGTTTCTCCTTAAATTATTTATTATTCGCTAATTAACTGGTTACTATAATGAAGAAACTAAAATATGATTCTTTCTTTCAAGACTTCATTCCACTCCAGTCTCGTCCGAAGTGGAAATTAATGGAATACACCTCGTACATAAATAAAACGTTAGAATGGAGATAATTTTTTATTCTTATGGCCGTGAATAAAAAGATCGATGGACAGTCATGCTACGGGTTGCCTGAGGGACCGTGTAAATAATTGCTTGTTCGCGCAGAGGGTGATTAGTACCAGGATATAAATTACAGTGTGCCAGTTGATTGCATCAAATTGCTCTTAAATAGGGTACTTTTATTTTCTCTAGAGTTTAAGAAACTGTAAAAAATAGACATTACAGCATAGAATTATATCAAAATGAACTGAATTATTTTATTACTGTAAAACTGAAAAGTATAATTTTCATAATGAGCTTTTCTAGTTACAGTCGCTTAATGAGTTTTAGCTACCTACCGCGTCAGAATACTTTTGAGTATTTGTAGAGTAATTATTGGTAAATGTATCGCGATATTTAAATAACTTGAGTCGTAAATAATTTCCCTATTTGGCATTAAATTATAATGATTCATTTGTCATCTTGCTGATTCATCAAAATCGACAGATTTGAACCCGTTAGCAGTAAATAATTATATCTCATTCTTATTACAAAAGTGGCAACGTACATAATTTAATTAATAATAAACTTCTTAGTTTTGAAAGGGAGAGTTCAAAATGCATATTCGTCAGGTAATATTGTGGGAGTTTAAGTAAAGGAAAAGCGCTTCCTTGCCATCTAAAATATATTGAGTGTTATTATGAAGGTGTCATAACTAAGGCTGTCAACGAGCGCTGCAATACCTGATATAACGGTGCGATAACACGAAAATGAGGTGAATGGACGGTTGATGAACCGTAGTGGAAAGGGATCAGCAACGTACTTCCAACAGCCGTAGTTGATGTTGAGTTATCGGGGTGTACATATGTTAGACTCTCTGGTGTGTTTGTTGAAACGTTTTAATTTAATAATAAAGTGCGTCGCACGTGCGAAATTCGAGAAAACTTTTAAATTAGAACCAACTAAAAAAGTTTATTATTAAACTAGAAAACAGACATGCACTTGCAAACATAATTTATGTGTGATTTATTGTTAATATTGATAATATGTAATATTACCTTCGTATACTAAATAAGCAACCATTTAGAAAGCTTTCGCACAAATACAATCAACACTTCCAGTTACTATGTCGCGCCACATTATGGAACCAATATTATAGTACGTGTCCTGGACCCTCGGCAATTGACATTTCCATTGCTACTAGTTAGCAAAAATACAACTACGCAGATGGTCTCTTCTTCTTCTTCTTCTTCTTCTCTGTTTTGGGTTGGACACCACCACGTCCAGGCACTTGAGCACACTGCTTTTTGTACTATCCCCAATAGATCTCTCAATTCCACTCTGTTAGTCTTGTGTCGTCGATAAAAGCCACTATCCTCCTCAGGGGAAGTTTGAGTACACTCGAAGGTTCCAATATATCTCTCCCGAAATATTTCTGTCTGAGTTTCTTCAGTTCCTCACACGTGCATATTACATGAAGGCTAGTTTCCTCCTGTTTTTCACATCTCCTACACCAGGGCTCACTAACAAAGCCCATGGTGTGCAAATGCTTCCTTAAAGGACAATGTCCGGTTATTAACCCGGTAATTATTTTAATTTCTTTTTTTGCTACTACGAATTAGGTTGGCTGAAAACATTCCGTCCAGCCCCCTTAGTAGTGTTTTGGTATGGAGTTGACCTTCCGTGAACCTCCATTTATTTTTATGTTCTTTTTCTAGCCATAACCAGATCTCCCTTTTAGCGGAATCCTTAGTGATTCCACATACAGGTTCTGGTCCTATGAAGTTCCTATTAGTACCTTCTTTGGCCAGTTTGTCGGCTCTCATTGCCTTTAGTTCCCTCATGTCCTGGCACCCATATCAGCGACACTGTATTGTCTTGTGCCAGGTTATTGAGGACCTGTTTACAATATTTCACCAGCTTAGACCTGGTAGATGGGTTCATAATGGCTTTAATAGCCGCCTGACTATCAGTCATTATGTTAATTTTTTTGCTTGCGCAGCCGGCTTCCCGAATTTCATCGGTGCAGGCTGCAACTGCTAACAATTCGGCCTGGAAAACCGTAGTATATTTCCCCAGATATATCTATATCTTCCTTCTAGGGCACATTCCGCATATGCCTGCACCTACCCCCTGACTAGGTTGTGATCCATCAGTGTACCAGGTGCCGGCACCACAATCGATCGAGCGACTTTTGCCTGTTCCCTGGTCGGTATAAGTATGTTCAGCTTAGCTGTAAACATAATTTCAGGTGCCATACTGTCCACCGGAATTTGAAATATCGGCTCTTCCAGTATAGTTCCTGTGATATCTGTATCACTCCCCACAACCTTATTAGGACACCATACGTCATTGGCCTTCAGTCTCAGTATCGCAGCCATTGCCTCCGCCCTTATAAATAGTTCCGGCGGAGGGAGACCCACGATGGCCTCCATGGAAGCGGTTCCCGTGCTGTTCATAGCTCCAGTGATTCCTAACAGGACCTGTCGCTGAAGAGTCGTGAGGAGCCCCACCGACGATGTCGCTCCGTCCTCCTCCACCAGACAACTGCTCCATAGGTAATCGTTGGTCTTATTGCTGCTGTGTACAACCAGTGTACCACATTTGGTGGTAGTCCCCAGGTCTTGCCAACAGCTCTGCCACTTTAGCTGGGTGTCTGCTCCAATTCAGTTTCGCATCAAGTGTTATGCCTAGATACTTCACTTCATTGGTTAGTTAACTCTTGTCCAAACAGCTTTACGCTGCCCAGATCATTTAGTTTTCTCATGTTGGTAAAGGCTACCAACTTGGTTTTTTGAAGATTGACAGTTAATCCCTCCTCAAGGCACCATCTTTCTACAATTCGCAGAGCATTTCGAATGATGCTCGCCACTGTCCCCGGGAATTTCCCCTAGGACACTATGACAATGTCATCGGCGAACCCATGCGTCCATATTCCCTGGTCATTTAATGTCCTCAGGAGATTATCCACTACTAGACTCCATAGTAGCAGTGACAATACGCCTCCTTGAGGACACCCTTTTGTTGTCCTCATGGAGATCGTTTTGTTTTGCGTTTGGGCATGAACTACTCTGCTACGCAGCATGTTATGAACCCAGTCGCATGTGGTGCTTTTTATTTTTCGATCTCTTAAAGATCGAATATTAGAAGACATCGAGGTGTTATCGAAAGCTCCCTCTATGTCTAAGAAGACCGCAAGTGCAATTTCCTTGTAGTGTAGGCTCCTTTCGAGTCCTCTCACCAGGCTATGCAGGGTACCCTCACCTGATTTTCCCATCTGATATGCCCACTGCAGTCGGTGTAGAGGAGATCTATCCAGAGCCCCTTCTTTAATATTTAAATATATCATTTTTTCCATAGTCTTCAACATAAAAGAGGTAAGACTAATTGGTCTAAATGATTTAGGGCGGGTATATGTTACTTTTCCGGGTTTCGGAATAAACACTACCCTGGTTTCTCTCCATGCTCTAGGGATATAACACATAGCATGGCTAGACCTCCATATCTCCAATAGAGGACCCATAATTTCACCAATTCCCCCTTCAAGGAACTTGGGAAACACTCTGTCTGGTCCTGCGGATTTATATGGTTCAAACGATCCTATCGCCCAACTAATTAAATGGGGCTTGAAGATCTCGTTTGATGTCTCCCAATAATTCCTAGACGCCCTCCAAGAGGTGACAACTTGATTGGTATCACAATCATCCATACGCTCCTGGAAAGTGTACCCCCAGAAGATACTCTAAAGTCTCTTCCACGGTAATGGTACACCTCCCGTCCGATTTTTGTATAGATCTAATTGCGTTGGAAGGATCTTTTTTGAGAATTCTGTTTATTCTGACCATGTCAGGAACACCTTCGATGTCCTCGCAGAATTTTCTCCAGGCCTTCCTTTTGCTCTCTTTGATTTTATCATTGTATTTATTGAGGAGAGCCTTGTAGGCTTCCTAATTACCTGTTTTCTTCGCCCTATTAAATGACCGGCGAGTTTCTTTCCTTAAATTGGTTAATTCTGCATTCCACCAGGCAGCCCGCTTAGCTATACGGCGCTCCCTAAGGGGACAGATATTTTTATAGCAGGAAAGAATGGTCCGTTGCAACCAGTCAACAGCCAACTCCAGCTCTTCCACATTCCCTATTCTAACAGGGATATTTCGGGTCGCAGCTAACAGGTTTTCCTTGTAAGAGCCCCAGTCTGTTCTCTTGGGATCCCTGTATAGTCTGGGTTCCGTTAAATCTGTACATAGTTCATAGCGGACATACGCATGTTCAGAGAGCGACGACTCGTCGGATACATGCCACCCCCTTACAATATCCCGTATTCCCAAGGTACATAAGGTTATACCTATAACTGATTCCCCCCTTGATGTCTTAAATGTCGGTTTATCACCTTGATTCAGACAGTCAAGTTCAGTACCACAGAGATAGCTAAAGAGAGACTTACCCTTATAATTGTTCTCCCTGCTACCCCAAGCCTTATGATGAGCATTGGTATCTGCGCCGATAATCAATTCCAGATTGTTCTTACTGGTATATGCCACCAAGGCCTCAAGATCAGGCCCTGGTAGCTCTGGAGAGACAAAATTGTCGTCTCCAATATCCCCCCATCGACACTCAGTCTGATCCTGGCTGCCGTCATGTCCCCACTGCATAGTTCCATGATAGGCATCACGTCCAGGTCGTCTCTGAAACAGATACAAGTTCTAATTTTAATGTCTGGGACACCAACTAACAGCTCCCTTCCCCTAATATTTAGTCCTCCCACCTTACCTCTACTTATCCATGGCTCTTCGATGAGGAGGATATCGGTATCTTCAGACAGCGTCCTTTGACAGAGTGCCGCTGTGGCTGTTTTCTTATGTTGAAGATTTATTTGAAGAATCTTCAACATTTTGACGCTTAGAGGTTGATGCCTGAGGTTCTTCTAGAGTACCCTCATCCTGCATCACCGGTTTCTGGTCTTTTTTTGTTTCGAGGGTTACAAAGCTAGCCCCCTGAAAGCGATAGTAAGGTCTCCAATCAGTCCTCACCAACGTTTCTTCAGACTCCTTGTCAATCCGAAGGCCCACATGTAGGCCCTTTTCAGAAGACCTGGAACTGAGGGTAATCCATCGGTCCACTTTAAGCCCTGGATTTTGCCTCTCGAGTCTTTTCAAGCCCACTGTCAGATCCTCTTTTTTAGTCTCTGGCAGAAACGCTAAAACTCGTTGCTGTTTTGGCAGCTCCTCGCTCTTCACGAGTTTCCGAACAGTTTCCTTTTCCAAGTAATCTCTCGTAGTGTTGTACGAGTCTTCATCTGCACAGATGACTCCATAGTAGCCGTCCATAAGATGGGAGGATTCAGACCTCGGCGCCTTTTGCGCTCTATCTATAACCATCATCAGGGCCTCTTGTATAGCTCCTCCATTTCCCTCAGTCACTAAGCTGACCGGGTAATTTTTAGGAACTATTGCAGCCTTAATACTTTTAAGAGCTGTTTTGTAACTCACGCCCGAAGCAGAAAACTTTGTGCGCTTAGTTACTTTATCCTCTGAAGTGCCCCTAGCCAACACGGTTCGCTTAACGGCCCCTGTTGGCTTAGGTTCTCCCTGAGGTTCTTTTTGGGAAAGGGGGAGCCTTATTTTACTCGTATCCACCCCCAGTTTCCTCATCTTCTTTAATTTCTTTCTTTGTGCCCCGGAAAGATGTTTTCTTTCCTTGGATGCACCCTCTGTTTTCGCAACGTTCTCAGTTTCAGTCCGTTGCGTTTCAGTTTTGTTTTTTGGTGTCTCATCAGTCTCCATTGCCAAGGGAGTCTCTATAGACTCCTTAGGTTTTGGATTCCCCTCAGACTCCATCTTTTTAATATTTTGGTTTTTTTCTCGGTTCATATAATTCCCACGTGTATGGAAGAAGTATGAGGTCAATTCCCGCAGAGCTTCCATTACAAGCACAAGGCATAAATACAAGGGGGTGCCGCCTAGTGCCCCCAGGGGAACGTTTGAGACCACATGTACCCCAGTGGCCATTCAGCTCTAAGCACGTTGCCTTACACCGTAGCTTGGGTGAGCTGGTCCGCGGTGACAGCTTTCAATAAGGATTAAAAGGCTTTTAGACCTATCCATCCCGCTTATGACTGCCACTAATCAGGTCCCCCAAGAGAGACCTGACCGTTCCTTTATCCGCTACCTAGGGACGCGCCTGGTGGGTAGTTCAACCCCCACGGAAGAGGTCCGCGAACTGGTACCCAGATGGTACTAGAGACGTTAACAAAATTTACAGCGTCAACAAGTCAAATATTGTTGTTTGTGATCGATGATGCCGCGACAATGCGTTCTGTTGGTCGTTCTCTTTCACAACACGGTTGTAGATTGTTACATGTTACGTGTAAAGTAAATGCCTTACATCTTGTGGTAGAAACTATTCGACAAAGTTTTTCCAAGGTAGATGCTTTAATAGCGGGCTCAAAATTTTTTTTTTAATTTTCTAAACGTCTTCACGAATTTTAAACAAAAAGTTTTCTGGAATTTCCGAACTACCATAGGCGATCCTTGCACGTTGAGAAATATGGTTGAAGGCAGCTTCTTACTATGCTGAATATTTCCAGCAAATAAAAACTGTTATACTATAGTTTAATCCAGCCGAGGCTTCAGCTATTAAGGTAATCCAGAAGTAATTTCGAGATAGATTCATTGAAATTGATTTAAAACCTATTCATACCAACTATAAAGGAGTGGCTGACGCTAAAGATAATTTACAAAATAGTTCGATGGCGTTAGCAGAGTCCCTGAAAATAGTGAACGAAGTAAATTCATTGCTCCACGCTATGGGTAGTACAAAAAAGACAGCGATTTTAACAGATTAAAACAAGTTTGTGATAATATTACAAATAGTGATAGTAAATCTATAAATTCGTCAAGTAAGTTCAAAGAGTATGTCGTAGACAGTAGATGTCGTTCTCCATATATAACAACATATTTTACTTGAAACAGAAATAAGAAAAACACCCTAACCACAATATATATCAATAAATACTATATACGTATTTCGGCAACTAACTTGCCATCTTCAGTAGAATAACCTTAAAACTGAAACGTAGCGCTTTTGGCTACGGTAAACCTTAGAAGATATGCTCTTCACCAAATCGCCAGTGGGATAACACTAAATTCCTAACATTGAAATAAACGTTTATATACTACTTAAACCTAGCGTGAAGTTTAGGGAATCGTGAAGCGTGAATACATGAAGCGTAAAAATTATGCTATTGTCACAATAAGGCATACAAACTGGACTGAGGGATTGGTCCATTGTCAGAATTCATTAATTTATTCTTATTTTTATATATATAAATACTTCCATAACTATCTAATTTCCTATAATTATTAACATTTTTAATCAACTTAAGGTTATGTGCCGGCACAGAATGACCTGTGTCCCAAATATGTCGGGCAACGCTAGATTTTTCGGGTCTGTAGATTCTAAAGTGGGAAATATGTTCCTTGTAACGCGTTGAAATTGAGCGTCTAGTTTGGCCGATATATTTTTGGCTGCAATCGTTACAATTTATTTCATATATACTAGATTTATGTTCTACCTCAATTTTGTCCTTGGTGTTACCTAAAAGTGATTTTAATGTGTTACATGATTTAAACGCTATTCGAAGAGAATGGTTTTTGAAGATAGCGTTCAGATTTCTAGAGGCTGAATGGTACGATAAACAAACAAATTTCTCACCTAGGTCTTTTTGAGGTAGTAAGCTAGTGGTATCATAAATAAGTTTCCTAAGCCTATGTTTCTTAATTAGGTTGCTTATTACTTTCGAATCGAAACCATTGTATGCAGCGATGCTTCTGATTAATCCAAGTTCTTTTTCATATCTATCCTTTGTAAGCGGGAAACTTAACAACCGATGGATAAGAAAATTAAAGGATGCCATCTTTTGTTGGAAACTGTGATTTGAATCCGGTTATAAACTTTTTCACATTGGTGTCTTTTCGGTAAATATCTATATCTAAGTTATTATTATTCTTAATTACTAAAACATCTAAAAATGGTATTTGTTCATTGTTTTCTTTTTCTATAGTGAATTTAATTGTAGGGAATTTCGAATTTAATTCTATTAAAAAATCGTCCAAATTACACAACTTGTTATTAGCTTGTTCACATTGGTGTCTTTTCGGTAAATATCTATTTCTAAGTTATTATTATTCTTAATTACTAAAACATCTAA
Source organism: Melolontha melolontha (assembly GCA_935421215.2). Taxonomy (NCBI): domain Eukaryota; kingdom Metazoa; phylum Arthropoda; class Insecta; order Coleoptera; family Scarabaeidae; genus Melolontha; species Melolontha melolontha. The sequence goes on from OW285236.1 coordinate 63,903,343, forward strand.
AAATGGTATTTGTTCATTGTTTTCTTTTTCTATAGTGAATTTAATTGTAGGGAATTTCGAATTTAATTCTATTAAAAAATCGACCAAATTACACAACTTGGTATTAAAATCCGCGAAAATATCATCGACATACCTAATCCATACTTTAGGGAAATATTTAGACGATCTCTTAAACTCTATCTCAAAATGACTCATAAACAGGTTCGCCATAAATGGAGACAAGCAGATGCCCATTGCTGTGCCATGCCGCTGTTCATAGAAGTTTCCTTCAATTTGAAAGCAGTTCTGAGACATGCATAAAGTTGTAAACCTCAAGTATTCAATTATTTTCTCGCGTTCAATATTGTTCTTAAGCAATAAACTATCTAAATATTTCAGTGTTTCAGGAATAGGTACCGAAGGGAACAATGAACTGACATCAAATGATACTCAAATTTCACCCTGTTCCAGCTTACAATCTTTGATTTTTTGAATAAATTCAAACGAATTTTGAATTGAAAAACTTTCTGGTTTCTCGGGTAAATTTTTAAACTCGTTTACCGACCATTTTGAAATCAAGTACGTTGGTGAGTTAATACCCGATACAATAGGTCTCATCGAATTACCTGGTTTGTGAATTTTTGGTAAACAATACATTCTAGGTACAAAAGGATTGCTTACGTTTAGTTTAAATTTGAGGGGGGCAGTTACTAATTGTGGACAGTCTTTTAACGCTAGGTTTAAGTAGTATATAAGTGTTATTTCGATGTTAGGAATTTAGTGTTATCCCACTGGCGATTTGGTGAAGAGCATATCTTCTAAGGTTTATCTTAGCCAAAAACGCTACGTTTAACACTTTTTTCAGTTTTAAGGTTATTCTACAGTTGGCAACTTAGTTGCCGAAATACGTATATAGTATTTATTGATATATATATATATATATATATATATATATATATATATATATATATATATATATATATATTGTGGTTAGGGTGTTTTTCTTATTTCTGTTTCAGATTTCAAGCCACAGTCTCCACCAATTTCAGATATTTTACTTAATGAGCAATTAGATTTAAATAACTCACATTTGCTAAATTTATTCACTTCACTCCATCTGTTTACACGATAATAGAAATGTACATTTAGTTTATTAAAACAAATTTTATGCGTAAACATGTTTAGTACCCTATAATAACAGTTAGGGCCGGCCAGCTGAGCCACATTTTCTCACTACCAACAATACTTGTATAAATTCATAGATTTCTTTAAAAACGTTGTAAAAATATGCCAGCCTTGTTGATTTTATAGATACTTTTTTAATTTAGTTTGTAACTTACTCTTTAGCTGTAAGTACCTGATGAAGCCACTGTGCTGGCGAAACAATTGTCGTGTTACGATTAAATATTAAAAACTGAAGTTTTGAACCGTAGTTTTATTTATATTTTAAATTATGGATCTTCATCAAGTAAAAGCCGAATCAATTCAATTATAATTTAAATCAAAAACAATTCATTTAAATTTGAATCTAATTTAATTCTCTTCTTAAATTAAGATTTCATAACAATATGCTTTTATAAATGTCTTTTTAGCAACCATTTCAAATTTGTTACTTTCTTACATACTTATTTCAGGTTTTGTACCCTATATAGGACGTGGAATTACTTTCTATGAACTTATAAAAAAGAAGATTACGGTTATTATTTATTTATTATTTATTTATGGTATTATAGTACGATATTCTTTCCTAAGGAATAAAAGTATCTTGCCTATTCAGTGTTTACAACACAATTAAATAACGGGGATGTTTATTGTTATATTGCAACCTCACCGATAATTTATTTAATACACTTTTTTTTAATTACTACTACAAATAACAACTTAATTAGAGTACAGTACTTTAAATTTACTCTGTTAAAACTAAATGCAGTACGTCGCCGGATTACGTCACGTATCAACACGACACAGGATCGATTTGGGCCGTAACATTTTTGCTGGACGGGAAGAATTACAAGGGGCAAAAAGATGTCATACCGTAGCAATTCGTGACGTTTTCGATGACGTATTGTTTCTGCTGTTATTACTCAAACTATCGATCACAGAATATAAAAAATTGCAAACAAAAATATACTTTTGCATACATTCGATTTGAATGTATGCAGAACTATATTGATGTTGTTAATTGCTTCTGGGTTGAAGGAATTTGAAGTATACTTTCCAGATATAGTTGCCAGAAAGAATACGTTAAACGCTAATTCATCACTTGTTACACTAATGAATTGTAATAATGAATAACTTAATATTGCGAGGGGATGTTTCCGGTTTAGACATGAAAACAAAAGACCAGAGCAACGACAAAAATTAATTTTTCAATATAGTTTCGTTGCTTTTGAATACAGGTCGCAATAATATCTTTAATCCATCGTAAATAAATTTTTTGTTTCTCTGCGAAATGGTTCTCTACAGCTGCTATTAGTTCATCACCGTCCCTAAATTTTGTACTCCTTGAGTGTTTTTTTTTTAAGATTCGGAAACAAAAGTAGTCACTGGACCCTAAATCCACACTATAAGGTTGATGTTAAATTTCTTTAAAGCTACAATCAGCGAGAGTAGCTTCTGAAATTCCTGAGTGAATGAAATAACTCTGTCGTTGTTACACCTCGTATTTTCCAACATTTACTTCTGCCTAAGACACGTGTTTCTGCCATCTACTATCAGACTTCATCAGTTAGACTAGTGACGTAAAGCTTAAAGAAATCGCCTCATAAGGTATAGCAAATTTTGTCCTATCAGGTGACACCATATGATCTAGTGACATCTGACGGACAAAAGAGGCTATGCCGAAAGTGGCAATTTTCCCTTGACCGGCTATGCCGGTACAGAAGAGAAAACATACGTAGATAGGTGTAAGTCCATTAATACGATGCCAGATGGAGCAAATATACCAAAAAAGTTTAAGTATATCAATACGTTAAGCACGTATGACGCATTTGTTGCAAATGAAAGAGACATGCAATAATATACACGTCTATAACTGTACACATAGACATACACCTCGTATTTTCCAACATTTACTTAATATTGAACGTCAACTTTTGTAAAATATGACAAATTGTGATTGTGACCTATCTACGTATGTTTTCTCTTCTGTACCAGCATAGCCGGTCAAAGGAAAATTGCCACTTTCCGTCTCTTGTCTCTTTTGTCCGTCAGATGTCTCTAGATCATATGGTGTCACCTGAGGACAAAATTTGCTATACCTTATGAGGCGATTTCTTTAAGCTTTATTTCACTAGTCTAACTGATGAAACTTGATAGTAGATGGCAGAAACACGTGTCTTAAGCAGAAGTAAATCTTGGTAAATACGAGGTGTATGTCCATGTGTACAGTTACAGACTTGTATACTATTGCATGTCTGCTTCATTTGTAACAAATGCGTAATACATACTTAACGTATTGATATACTTAAACTTTTTGGTATATGTGGGAAATTTGATTCAAATCTAAGTAGCCATATCAAAGATATTCGAATGGATCCATATATTTTTCTAACCCAGTATACGATATAATTTGCAAATAATAACAATTAAAGTACACCTAATTCTTTTTTTACACGATAGATACGTTCCCAAAAAATTCGTGTAAAAAAAGATATTGGTTACATGGAAAAATAGTATATTGGTTCTAGACCTAAAAAAAAAACAACTGAAAAATACAATAAACAATATTAAAAAATTCTTGTTAGAGTTATACACATACGCGCTTACACATTTTAATTCATTAAATATGTACATATATTATAAAAAATAAATGATATATATCTGAAATTCATTAATATAAAAAAAATTAAAATAATATTATCATAACAAAATTTTATGCATTGTCACTTTCTGACAATAAGCGCATACGTTTGTGTAAGACTACAATATCACTGCTATCACTAGAATTATTTCTGTACATATCTTTAGTCTCCTGTGTTGATAATTCAGTAGTTTTTGAAGGAAATCAGTAATTAAAGAGTGTGTTTGATTTCGCGATAAACCGTTATACAGTTCCCTGTAAGATGCCATTAATGAGTTCGGTTCACGTTGAAATTTTCCGGTTCGTTCCTCATCAGGATCATGTTGTTCAAAATTATTACCTAATTTCCTGGCAAGATCAAGAGCTTGTTTAATTAGAGTGGCATTTAAAATCCAATTAAAAAAATATTATCCTATGTCCTCTGTCATGATGAGTCTCAAGGATGAGGTCTATAATTTCATTTTCACTCAAGCTTTTATCAACTAATAATTTCTCTATATCGGAAAATGGTAGATCATCGAATCCATCTCTACCAATTGTATGTGCCAGCGTTATGATTTCAGTAACAACACACATTCTGGCCAATTTTTTTTTCAATATGAGTTGAAGGTTGATTGTTTTAATTCAGCTGACGCTAACCCAGCTTGATTAATGCAGACCCTAGCAGAAAAATTTTTCCACACATCAATGATTGTTAAATTCTCATTATGGTCTAGTTTGTCTAGCACGTATTGAAATGAATGTTTTATGTAGTACGTTTTAAAAGTAGCAATTATCCCTTGGTCTAGCGGTTTTATTAACATATAATAAGTTCTGTAAGGCATTTTTTCCAAAAAAGGCCACTTTCATCTGCATTCCAAACTTGATCTGGGGTGTATCCTCCATCTTCAATAATTTTACTAAGTTTTTGAGGAAATTCTTTAGCAGCCAATTCACCTGCAGATGCAGTTTCTCCCTTAATTTTTATATTATGGAGAGAATGTCGTTTAAGAAAACTAGTCATCCAACCTGTACTTGTAGAAAATTCAGGTTGTTTTGACTGAGATGAAGTGCCTGGCACAACTTATTTAATTCGTTTGTAGATTTATTAATGCTGTTTGCTTGATAGTAATTCCGTCTATTGGTATTCTTTTTTGTGATTTATTTTCAATCCACATTAACAAAGCTTTTTCCATCTCCTCTTTGACAACATCTCTTGTGTATGACGACGATTTAGCACTTATTTTTGTTCCAGAACATACAGATTTTCTGATCGCAGTTTCATTTTTCTTAATCGTTCTTATGGTAGCTTCATGAATACCAAAATGCTTTCCTACAGCCGTTGCGTCTTGTCCTGTTGCAAGTTGATCTAAAATTTTAATTTTAATATCTAAACTGCTCGCCTTCCTCTTCGTTTTTATTACAGGTGAATTATATGATATTGTGTTAAGTATATAATATATTTCATATTAATAATGCAGATTTGAAAATTATTTATAACTTACCTGTTATTGAGTTAATAAATCTATATGAGCACTAACTTTATTTTACTTATAACTTTTTAAATATCCAACTAAACGTCCTTTTTTTAACTCTCAAAACCAAACTAAACTGCGTAAACGATACATTGCGTCTTTACTTTATGCATAATTCGGGGAATCCCAATCATATACATACGCATCTAATCGACATAATCTAACTGAATTGTGAAAAATATAACGTGAAGAAAAATTCCTAAAATCACGCTAAGAAATAAGTAATTAAACTTCTAGTTTCAAAAATTCTTTTATTGTACGTAAATACACTACAAAATACTGAATATGTACAATACAAGTTTGAATATTTATGTAAAAATTATTGGGATTATTGGGAAATAACTATTAATTTCTAAGTGTTCTAACAAGTTAAGATTTTTACTTTTTTCTTGAATGTGTAAAATTTTGAAATCTATATTAAATCTATGATTGATATCTATACAATGACTTGCGAAAGTTGAATCTGTTTTCTTTTCTTTATGACTTCTCTCGTGTTCTTTCATCCTAATTTTGAATGTCCTCCCCGTTTGTCCTATGTATACCTTATTACAATCTTCGCATGTTAACTTATATACAACAGAGTTTGATTCTTTGTCTATTTTATCTTTGTTGTTTTTAATAATGTTCTGTATGGTATTGTCTGTTTTAAATGATATATGTTCGTTATTAAGTTTTTTAATTAAAGTACCAATTTTTTCTGAAATTCTTCCTAAGTAAGTGATTAAGTTGTAGGAATTAATTATCTTGTATTTTAATTTTGGGTAAACTAATGGAAGGCTTTTAGATTTTTGTTGGCTATTCAGGATGTTATTAATAATATTTATAGAGTAACCATTGTTTAATGCTATTGTGTATATTCTATTTAGTTCGAGGTTGAAATTACTTTTACTCATAGGTACATGAATTAATCTATACACCATTGATTGGTATGCTGATAATTTGTGTGTTATAGGATGAAAAGAATTAACGTGTATTGTGGTGTCTGTATGTGTTGGTTTATGGTATATAGCGAACTCGTGTTTATTAGTTTTGTGTGATATGGTTAAATCTAGAAAATTAATGTTTTTATTTATTTCTGTTTCTATAGTAAAACTTATTTGGGGGTGAATAGAGTTGATATAATTATTTTAAGCTTTTAATTGTCTATCTGAACCGTTAAAGCAAATTAATATGTCGTCAACATACCTAAACCAATATACACAATAACCAAACAAGGGATGTGTACTAATTTTAGTTTCTACATTATTCATGAAAATTTCTGCTAATAAGGGGTTAGTGGATTTCCCATTGCTAGACCCTCTGTTTGTTTATAAAATTTCTTTTTAAATTGAAAATAATTTTGTTCCAGGCACGTTTCTAAGAGCTATAAGATTTCGGTTCTTTGTGACAATGTTCGTGTTTCTACGTGCTAGTTGTAAAGTGATTAAATCTATTACCTCCTGGGGGGGGGATACTAGTGAACAAATTCGAGACATTAAAAGAAAAGAGTTTACATTTGTTTGGTAATTCCAAGTTTGAAACGTTGTTAATTAATTCATGGGAATTTTTAACGGAGAACTTAGATTTGAATTTAGTTTGTATAAGAATTAAATCTATTAAGTGTTTAGATACATTTATACAAGGTGCTTTTACGCACGATACTACTGGTCGTATAGGTGTATTGTCTTTATGCAGTTTAATTAAACCATATAATTTGGGAGGTAGGGGATTCATAGTGGTTAATTTACGTTTTGGAGTGTTATTAAAAAGAGACTCTGATTTTTCGATAGTTTGTTTAATCTGTTTTTGAAATTTGTTGTAGGATCAGATTTAAGTTTTATTAATGAATTATTATCGAGGAATTCATGAACTTTATGTATGTAGTTTGATTCCGGAATTGCTATAACTGTATTTCCTTTATCAGCTTTTGTAAATATAATATTGTTACTAGTCGCTTGCTGTTTAATTGATATAATTATTTTATTTTCTATATTAAAATGCTTAGTAGTGCTGTAATTTTCTAGAATATGTTTAGCTGCCTATTTATTTCCAGTTAACTTTTAAACTTTACAATTTAGAGTTTGATCTTTTGTACAATGCGATCCATGATAAAATTAATCTTATAATTCACAAAATATACTTAATTAAAAATAGTGAACTAGATAAACTTATTTCCTGTAAAAAACATAGCACAATGCCGATTCCTTTAGTTAACATAAACCAAAATAATAATTTTTATGAACGATTTAAAAACCTTACGAATGTAGAATTCAAAACCGAAGAAATTAATCTTTTATCTAAAGGTTTCAAATACAACTTAACCCCTAACATTAATAATAAACACTTAGAAATCTTAGCAGTAGGTACAGATTTAGCCTTAAATAAGCAAAATGATAACCATGGAAATAAATACGCAACTAAACATATTCTAGAAAATTACAGTACTACTAAGCATTTTAATATAGAAAATAAAATAATTATATCAATTAAACAGAAAGCGACTAGTAACAATATTATATTTACAAAAGCTGATAAAGGAAATACAGTTATAGCAATTCGGGAATCAAACTACATACATAAAGTTCATGAATTCCTCGATAATAATTCATTCATAAAACTTAAATCTAATCCTACTAACAAATTTCAAAAGCAGATTAAGCAAAATATAGAAAAATCAGGGTCTCTTTTTAATAACACTCAAAAACGTAAATTAACCACTATGAATCCCCTACCTCCCAAATTATATGGTTAAATTAAACTGCATAAAGACAATACACCTATATGATCAGTAGTATCGTACGTAAAAGCACCTTGTAGAAATGTGTCTAAACACTTAATAGATTTAATTCTTACACACACTAAATTCAAATCTAAGTTCTCCGTTAAAAATTCCCATGAATTTATTAACAACATTTCAAACTTGGAATTACCAAACAAATGTAAACTCTCTTCTTTTAATGTCTCGAATTTGTTCACTAGTATCCGACCCCAGGAGTTAATAGATTTAATCACTTTACAACTAGAACGTAGACACAAGAACATTGTCACAAAGACCGAAATTTTACAGCTCTTAGAAACGTGCTTGGAACAAAACTAATAAACACGAGTTCGCTATATACCATAAACCAACACATACAGACACCACAATACACGTTAATTCTTTTCATCCTATAACACACAAATTATCAGCATACCAATCAATAGTGTATAGATTAATTCATGTACCTATGAGTAAAAGTAATTTAAACCTCGAACTAAATAGAATATACACAATAGCATTAAACAATGGTTACTCTAAAAATATTATTAATAACATCCTGAATAGCCAACAAAAATCTAAAACCCTTTCCTTAGTTTACCCAAAATTAAAATACACGATAATTAATTCCTACAACTCAATCACTTACTTAGGAAAAATTTCGGAAAAAATTGGTACTTTAATTAAAAAACCTAATAACGAACATATATCATTTAAAACAGACAATACTATACAGAACATTATTAAAAACAACAAAGATAAAATAGACAAAGAATTAAACTCTGGTGTTTATAAGTTAACATGCGAAGATTGTAATAAGGTATACATAGGACAAACGGGGAGGACATTCAAAATTAGGATGAAAGAACACGAGAGAAGTCATAAAGAAAAGAAAACAGATTGAACTTTCACAAGTCATTGTATAGATATCAATCCTAGATTTAATATAGATTTCAAAATTTTACACATTCAAGAAAAAAGTAAAAACTTAACTTGTTAAAAAACTTATAAATTAATACATACAATAGTTTAGGATTAGCTTTAAATGACCAACTAGATTTAAACAACTCCCCTCTACTAAATTTAAGATTGTAAAATTTTTCCACCACCATTTTCCCCCATAATTTTTACATAAATTTTCAAACTTGTATTGTACATATTCAGTATTTCATCCACCTGATGAAGCTATTGTATGGCGAAACAATATTGCAGTGTATTTACAAAAGAATTTTTGAAACTAGAAGTTTAATTACTTATTCCTTAGCGTTATAATGAAGTTTCAACAAATATCTCCTTCGTCAATTAACAATTCCTAAAATATTCAAAATCGCGTAACGTGTTAAAACAAAATAGTTTGTGTAAAAATTATTATGAATTTTTTTTCTTCTTAACACGTGTTAAATCAAATTCGTGTAAAAAAAATTCCTGTAAAAAGAGAATTAGGTGTACTACTACGAATTATACCAGAAATGAATACAATATAACTAATATCTTCTTAAATTTAAATATACAAAATAATTATAGAATATATACAAAACGAATATCAAAGATGTCGAAAGCGATTTTAATTCTAAGATAATAATTTGATTACTTTGACTTTTTACCTCATGAAAACTTTTATTAATGAGTTTTTCTTCTTTAATATTGAACGTAACTTTTTTAACATGTAACTAATTGTGATATATTTCAGATTACCAGTGCCTTGGCTGCTATATGGAATCATCTACAGCAAACCCGTGGAGGTGAATTCAGTGGGAATGGTGTGTTCCATAACGATACTCTTCATGATGCTGCTTTTCGTCGTCATGTCCATCGCGTGCTTCAGGTGGAAAATGAACAAAGGACTCGGTTTCACCATGTTTTTGTTGTACTTTGTATTCGTAGCGGTTTCCCTCATGTTTGAATACAAAATCATAATGTGCCCAGTTTAGAAATAATTTAAAATAATAATAAATACAAAATAAATAGTTATATTATATAATACGCAAACATTTGCGTAACGTAAAAATACCAAAATACAATATTTATAATAAAAATAAAAATAATTTATACCTCCCTAATTACATTATAAGGATGATATTACCTAATTAGAAAATGTTAAATAATTCGTTGCAAAATGCAAAGTAAAATTCCGTTCATGTAATGTGAGAATTTTTTGACGCATCATATTTTTTATTATGCTACAATTAAATTGCTTATTTTATATAAAACATCAAAACATAATAAACTTTTGAATGGTTTTTATGATATTTTGTGGACAAACCATTCTTATAATGCGATAACTTGTATGTGACTTTGAAGATGTTTCCTGCTAAAGGAATTCTAATTAATTTATATAAAGTACAAAGATATACAAAAACCATGGAATGTTCTAAATAATCACGCATATAAAAAAGAAATTGAAAGGAATTTTGTTACTCTAAGTAAAGAATCCAGATTATAAGTTCTGCTTTAATGAAAAAATGAAATGTTTCCTTTTTTTACGTTTAGAGCTGTTTGAATTCTATGCTAATGAAATATACAGTTCTTTACAAGGAGTTAGATATTTTAATAAATTTTATTGTATCGTTTACGCTTAAAAAAAAAGTCATATTTGTTTACAGGACTAATTCGAAAATGTCAAAAATTGATGGTAAGTTTTTTGACATTTTCAAATGGATTTGTGAACACATATCTCTACATAATTCAACATGTCACGTCCATAAAAAGACAAGCAGATACTCGTGGACAAATATTTTATTTCAGATTCCTAATATTTTAATACCAGCATATCTAAAAAGGTATAAAGAAAGAAAGAATATGATACACATTTAAAGGTACTCCGTACGAAATTCGGCCCTTGTCCCAATATAGTTAAGCGGATTGTCCATCATATACCCAAACGTTGAGAAAAACAGTTATATATTACCTTACAGTGCCAATATCTAAAATCGTCTTGCATACAAAGATATTACATATTATTTGACTTCTTCCAATACAATTTTTTCAATTGAAGTTAATTCAACAGATGCAGAAGATAATAAAATTGTAATTCTTACGTACAAAATATTAGACTAACTTGAAAACTTTACCCACAAGTATATACACCGCTCCAGTTACGTTCACCATATACGCCAAGGACCGGCGAACCAGCGAACATATATAAACTTTTAGTTAATATAATTTGAAATATATTTTAAATTATTTTTCCAAGATGGCGGTCCCAATGTCACGAGGGGAGAAAAGGGATAGTGGCATTAAAAAAAAACTGATTACGTGAACCTGAAAACAGGAAAAAATTACAACTGATATAGCTAATAAAATACAGAAATTAATAAATTAATCATAAGAAAAGATAAACACAAAAAATAAAAAATGAAAACAATATATGTACCACAAATAGAAACACAAAACGTATCAATCTAGCAAGGGTAAAACTATAGTAACACTTCGAAGGTACCATGGTTGATCAAAATAAACGACTGCAGTTAAGCTCGGACGTTATTGGATTTTTTTGGAAATTTAAATTGTGTGAATCCGTCAATTGTTATCAATCGTTATTGTGCTATGAATAGTGGTTTTGAATTTGATAATACCACTATTCACAACCAATCTGTCCAGCTTGGATATTCTGCCGGTTAATTTTCAAGATGAGACTGCTTTTCCCTCAGATTTCCAATCGGAAAAGTGGAAAACACAATTGAATTAATATTATATTTAGGCGCCACTCAAAATTTATTTGAGAAAAATAGTAGGTAATAATGTCTTTGAGTTACTTATAAGCACAAAAGAAAAAGATCAAATTTCAAAAATACACACAATAAACTTTAAATGAATCTTTAATACAAAAATTTAAAAAAATAAAAAAAAATATTTATAAAGTATAAAGATTAATATTGCCTCATTAAACAATATTATTAAGGTAAAAATATCGTATGGAAATGACCGCAGCATACGATAAAAAACTTCCTTTATGACAGCCGATCAAAATTAAAACTAATAAATTACAAAGATGCTTTTTAATTTCTCCTACAAGAAACAAAATCGAAATAAACAAAATTGACAGCTCGAAGCAATCTCTAACACATGTGCAACCACATGAAAAAATATGCCCTTAATATCCCAAGCGTACAAAATTCTCAGTTACAGAAATTTTTTATATTAGAAATTTTAAAAAACGTTCTTTGTCATTTAAATCAAATATCTAAGAATAAAATATATAAATCAAAATTAACACAAAGGAAAAATACAAAATTCAAAATAAAAATAATATTAATAATAACAATAAGATATCTTTTAATATAATCTACTTACGTAAAAATAAAAAGTATATTCATATATTTTCTCGAGACACATGAGTTAGAAAGCGTACAAAATTAACAAAAACGAGATCAACCAACTCGTAAAGAAAATCGGTAATGAATACAAACACCAACCACTAATTAATCAAAAATCACGAACTTACTTAACAAAGATAAAGATTTATCTTATAATAAACACGTCTTTCTAAACCCAGAGTACACTTGTGTCCAGCTACAGCAAAGCACGCAGGCTCCGTATAAAAAATACAGTTATAAATATCGTACACAGCAATGCAAACGACTTGCTCAAACTGCGCAAGTCAAATATGTTTAATATTCAAAATAATAATACACTCATCAATAATTAAATAACTTTTCAAAATATTTGTGGAGAAAAGTTCATAGCAATATGTCAAACTAAATGTCATGAAATTTCATGAAGTAAGAGGACACAATTTCAATCTTCCCAAAACCGTGAAGATAAAGACGATGCCCAGAAAAACAGAAACAAAGCAATTAATATAAACAGAAACAACGAAATAAAACTTGTTAATTGCAGCATTTTCAGTTGTCACAATGACGTCAATGACATTGTATAAATTAATGATGATGTCAGGTTTAAATAACATAAATTTATAGTGTAGTCATTTATTTTGATCACAATGGTACAATAGCAAGAAATAAATAGAAAACAAATCTGTAAACATACAATTCTCTGATAGAATATCTCTCACGTACCCTACGTCCAAATAAAAGCTAGGCAAATTGATCAAAATAAGAACAATACATATGAAGTATCTAATAACAAGAAGCTAATAGAATCAAGCAAAACAGAGTAATAAAAGTAAATATCTTAGAAATGCTAGACTTACACTTAGAAAGGTAGAAAAATTGCAATTAAATTGGTATGAATACTACTTAGAACAATACTTAGGATAGATCTGGAGAGAAATTATAAGAAAGTAGAGAAGATCACATATTGAAATAAAGAAGAAAAGATAGTGAGAGAAAACATGGTATTCAATAAATGATAGAACTGGAAGGATTATGAGAGAATACATACATAATATATACATATTATCAAGCAATAGGCAAAAATAAAGACAAAAGATAAAAATAATGTCCGAAATTCGATGAATAAATATTTGATTAAGCATTTTGTACCTGTTGTTTTAATTGTTAAAACTATTTTCTAAAATAAAATTCAAATCTACAAATTTTCTTTGTACAAAAAAATATGTTAAAGATTTTGTTATTTTCGAGATATTTCTCAATTGAAAACAACATGAATTCATAAATATATTTTAATCTAATTTAAAAATCTATATTAGTGACGCACAAATATAAAATGGATATATTTTATAATTCCATTTAAATTTCCGCAATGGGCATGTTCCGATATCATTTGAATTGTAAAGTTAAATTGACAAATAATTGCTTTGAATCTGTTTCACATAAATTTTAATGTATTTCCTATTTAGCCTTAATTAAACTATTCGAAAATCAAAACATCTAATTAGTTCAATTTGTATATGTATATAAAATATTCAAATCAATATAATTAAACCTTCATTAAAAGATAGGTAGGCGAAAATAGAATATAAATTATTTTCCTAAATCAAATTTTATATAAACCCAATTGTTACTATTCTTCACAAATCAACTGATATTTTCCAAGAAGGAACACTAAAAAATGAGTTTTTCGAACAAATGAAAAATAAAAGAAAATATATGGCACGGACAGATGAAGAACATTATCAACGAGGACGATTAAGAATCAATAGCAATGGAAGAATCTACCATTTACATATGATGAATTTTATAGAAAATTGAACGCAAAAAAGAAAGCACAGAGAAGACTATTGAAAAATAGATGCATCCAAGCGTATCCGTTCAAGAAATCTTTATATAATAAAGATATAAGGGACTGGTATAATAGAATTGCCAGGTTAATATACATGTAAGTGAAATTTGCATACTAAGAACAAAAGTACTGAGAGTGCGGGAAATGAAACTACAAAGGAAAATACCATATGATTGAAATCTGTTATAATCTAGGAAGCTATGAAATTATTTCTTTAAAAATATTATATTGTCGGTGACAAATAAAATCCAACTTCCGTTGTGTTTCGTTGCTTTCTAAAGTCTACATGAATTCAATTATATGTTAGATGAAGAAAAGAGCATACAAAGTGGATATCAGAGAAAAAATAGCAAAGGGCTATGAATCCGATATAATAAGAGTGGTAAAGAGGCTAATTGATATGGCTGGGACATTTATCGAAAATAAGAACACAAGAATACCAAAGAGATTTTTGGAAAGTAAAGTATTGGGCCGAAAATAGCAAGGAAGACTGAGGAAAGAATGCAAAGAAGAAATAATAAAATACATGAAATAGAATAACATCACCAAATGGAATGAAGAAACTATAAATAAATATGGATTTTTTTTAAAGTTAATAGTTTTTAACTTGATAGATGAGGCAGAAGATTTAATTATTTCTAATTTCGAATATTTTATTTTATAAATAGTTATAAAGGGTTTATAACTGACATATATTTTATTTCATAAATATAACTTTATTAATAAAATTAGGAAATAGTTAATTGACGAAGGAGATTCTTGTCGAAACTTCATTATAATGCTAAGAAATAAGAATAATAACTTCTAGTTTCAAAAATTATTTTATTGTAAATACCACTACAATATTGTTTCGCCATACAATGGCTTCATCAGGTGGATGAAATACTGGAGTATTTCATCCACCTGATGAAGCCATTGTATGGCGAAACAATATTGTAGTGGTATTTACAATAAAAGAATTTTTGAAACTAGAAGTGTAATTACTTATTTCTTAGCGTTAAAATTAGGGAAGATTAACTGCTGTTTACAAAGAAAAATATATTTCAATCTTTCACGACACACACACACACACACATATATATATATATATATATATATATATATATATATATATATGTATATATACAATGTGACATTGAAAAAACTACAAAAAATAGTACCACGTGATAGAAGACTATAAAATACTAAAAAAAGTTCTTATACACTAATATCTGATCGCCTTTCATTTTCAAGACCCAGGATCTGTTAGAGCTTATTAACGGCATCTTTGATAAATGTCTGGATTATTACAGCATTTATGAGCAGACTCCATAATCCTGTTCCATAATTGCTCTTCACTATTTATTTCTACGGCATACACTTCTGTTTTCATCAAATGAAAAATCGAGGAGATTAAGGTCGGAACTACAAGCTGGCCATGATATAGATCCTCCACAACCAATTCAGCTATTTACAAATCTTTTTTGCAAAAATTTCCTTGCTCTACGAGATGAGCTGGCGCACCGTCATGCATGTAGTACTCTTGTATTCAAAAAAATCGCGTATACCATTTAAAGCAAGTAAACATTTCTTATTATTTTTTTTTACGTTTAAAAACGGACTTTCTGTCATTTAGACAAAAGTTGTTATAAGGTTATGTATTTTTAGATTGTTCCTGTTCCCATCTTCTATTAATTCTTAAAAGCGTGCTCTTATTGTAATGAAAATGAAGTGCAATATCTCCAATTGACCAACCTTCTTGACCTTTTGCTATAAATAAATCCTTTTCTTGTTCGGAAACTTTTGGTATTTGCATTTTTTATTAACTTAATTATCACGGCATGACGTTAATAAACGTCAGAAAAATACAAAATTAAACGGGAAAAAAATAGATGTACGCGATTTTTTTGAATACAAGAGTACATTCTTTGAATAATGCTCAATGGAACATTTTCTTATTTGTTCAGTTCATTTTCCAAAAAATGTCGATTGAGCTCACCTGTCAATGGATTTGGGTTATACCTGCCCATACATTAATAGAAAACCATACTGGTAATTCTGTATTACGGGTTTTCATCACTTCAATAGTGCATGTTATGTATGTAGATTCAAATCACCCTTGCGACTAAAACCTGATTTATCGGTGAACAAAATTAACTTAATACTATTAACTTTAGATTTTTTGAAACAGCCATCTTCTCTCAAACGCCTATGCACGTCAATAAATGTTCTAACATTAAGAACATGTCTTCATAGATATCTCTCTCGATAGATACGCTGAGCTTCGGAAGAATTTGATCGAACTTCACCATAACACATAATAATGTCCCTGTATTCTTCAAAAGTAAAGAGAAACATTTTTTAAATTAATTTTAGAAAACGACAAACAGCAAAACCAAACACAAACATAATCAGAAACACGACAAACTTGAATAAATTAATGCAATCTTAATTTTACATGTGCCATAGTTACATAGCGTACTATGATAATATTCTAATAATACTGGAAACTAAAATACACTAATTTTGGTTCAATAATCGGACGAAATTTTAAAAATAATGTCTAACTTTTAAAATGTTTAAAACAAAAGGCGATCGGACATTAGTGTATAAGAACTTCTTTTAGTATTTTACAGCTCTTTATCGCGTGTTACTACGCATTGTAGTTTTTCATTGTCACTTTGTATATATATCCTGTTCACGGTTACAGTATGACAGTATGTAGCGTCGGATTTTTGGATATCGTACTGAGTGGCATGCCAGTAGTTGGAAGAATTTTGCTGGGGACGTTTCGATAATATCGCACTCATCTCCTTCTCTTGACTCTTGTTAGGTTTGAAAGCGGGAAAAAATAAAAGTCTTTGTTTTACCATTTTCGGAACTGATATATAATTTCTAAAAAAATATAAAACCAATAAAAAAGGTGAAATGTGACGTAATTATACAAAGAGACAGCTGTTACGGACAATACAAATAATTTGTTTGTTTTCGTATTCTATGATTTAATATTCTGAACATAAATATTTAAATTACATTAATACTGAAAAACTTAATACAGAGAAATTATTACAATAATTTGGAGTAAGGAATAATTTACTAAATTAGATCAATAGTAGTTCAAATAAGTTTGAGGTTATGTTATATCAAATTGCTTACGATTAAATTCTAAAATTCTGCCCTAGAATCTTTTATTCCGAAAGCGTCATCTACTATATATCTAACCCACCGCCAACCCGATATTTGTATGGTTTGAGTAATTTATTTTTTATCATTTAGCTTCTAATATAATTAATTATAAATTAACAAATTAAACATTAATCTTTATTCTTGTTTATTACGGAGATTATTAAGTAGATTACTTCTATAATAAATTTTAGATGGTTTATATTATATTTAAAGTTGAACAACACTGAAAAGTTTATATATCCCCAGAGAAGTAGAAAGACTTATTTTGGAAGCGTCGTTAACTGGATAATTAACAAAGCTTTATTACAGAGAAGCATTTTGCACGTGGCTATTACTACTGGTACATTCTTGCCGTTCTTGCTAATCTTGTCTTGCTAATTCGATTTATATTTGTTAAAAAATCAGATTTATATTTTCAATAAATAGTTAAATTTTATTAAAATGGAAAATTTTTAAGACTTTATACCATGTAAAATTATAGATTCAATATAAAAGGTTATAATGAGTAAGATATAAATTTCAATTTACTACACAACTTCAACAAATTAAGCCAACAACAATTAATCGAAACTGAATTTCTTGAATAATAGGATTTCTTATGTTCAAAACTGTTTATAAGCACTTTCTTATGCATCGTATTCTATAGCATTTTGGGTTAAAGTTCAGTAATATGCTCCCTAATTCTTCCAGGGTTTGTTGTCATATTCTAAACTCTATTTTTTTTAAATAACCCCAAAAGGCAAAAATCTGCGTTGACTTCAGATCAAGCGATCTTGGTGGCTTGAATTTTCAAAATGTCTGCTTATAACACGATCTTGAAAAATAGTAGATAATAAATCTTTAACTGGTCGGTAAATATGTGGTGGTGTTCCATCCTGCATACAAATTATATTTTCAATTGAGTCCACGTCTTGCCACTGTGTAATTGCTTAATCTCGGCCTTTTGTTTTTTCCTCGAAAATATACGGAGCAATGATGGAATTAGCTGTGAAACCACATCAAACAGTGACTTCCTTGTTACGAAGATGTTCCTGAATGATTGGCAGTGAATTGCCTCCCGTTGACTATATTCGACAGCTTTGAGTGTCAACTACAACATTAAGAGCAAAATGGGCCTCATCTGTTCACAAAATATGGGATAACTATTTGGATTAAATTTGAATCTGAGCATTATTCGCAAAGAAAAATCGTATCTGATTACCAAATCTATCTCCTTCAAATCAAACAGTCGTGGCAGTTTATAAAAATACATTTTTAGAATTTCGTATAAAATTTTCCAAACCGTAATAAATGCTATTTGCAATCGTTTTGATATTGCATTATTACTACTGAAGAACTTACTGCAACATCACAAATCCTTGGTCTTTCTTAATCTAGAAAGTCTACAGATCCTGTTCTTTCAAATTTGCTAATCAAATTATGATACGTCTTTGTTTTACAGGTACCTGCTCTCAAACTCATTTTCGTACGAAATTTATATCACATTCATAATAACATTGTATTAAACTAAGATAAGTTTTATTTTGAGAATAAATCACTAATTGCTTTGATTGGACTCTTGTGATGGTGGCTGTCATAACGAAACTTTTGTTTTACATAGACACACTAAATTGTAGCAACTAGGATCCATTTCCTACTTGTAATTATTTCAATTTCCTAAAACTGTAAAACAACTGAAAATATATTTTTTACTTTGTGATAACCCAATATCTAAAGTAATATAATTAATAATTGTTACTATTTTTAGTCACATGTATTTATTATCAGGCGATAGGAAAAATAAACTAATCAAGGAACAACAAATGTTATCGTTATTAATTAATAATAAGATCTGCCATGTTCTGAAAACAGTCGTCATATATTAAAATTTGATCTAAAGTTTTAATTATATCTAATTATAAGTAACATACAGCAAAAAAAAAATAAAATTTGCTCATTTAATTAAAACACGAAATTTTTAAAATTTAATAACTTTACTTTCCAATTATTATTTGGCACAATTCAGCTTTTCCTAATTTTGAGCCAACTTCTAAAACCTAGCTCTCTGTTAAAAAAAATTAGTTATTTGTGATATATCATTTTTAATGTTTAATGTTGAAGTTAGTCAATAATTCAGTTTGTACAAACGCAATAATAATAATATAAACAGTTAATCCATTTTTGTCCAATCTTAGTTCGCCCGCCAACAGGCGCGTATAATAAGAAGACTTATTACATACAACACATCAAGAAACAAAAAAAAAAGTCAGATATAATGAAGTCGATAATAAATAATTTATGGAGTCTCCAATAGCTTTAATTTCATTCTAATTACTAATTCTTCACGGTATACTTTCATACATATATGGTATTGTATTCACACAAATGTTATATCATACAGTTCAAATACTTGCTTGAAATTCAAGTATTGTGGTAGGCTTTCTTTCTCGAAACTTCCTAGCCCTAATTGGCCACATATTTTCTATTGGGTTGAGATATGGACAGCTTTCAGGCTAAGCCAGAGTCTTCTCAGTATCCAAAATATTATTGTAATTACTTATCTAAGAAAGAAAATCATTTCCTTCAATTACAAAGAGCGCGTAGTCTTGAAGAATTACACCAATATTTAAGCTATTTATTGTAAAAATGAAGCTAGTATCCAAGAATTCTTTCAACTTCACAAGACAACATTTTTCCTACATTTTTATTAGCTATGCACCCCACACCATTATATACGGGAATTGCTTAACTGTTAGCGTAAAGCAATCCTTAAGGTAGCAGTACCCAATTTGCATCTGAATATATGACCCTTTGCAAATCTTCACATGTCCATTCTTGTTTTGCTTTATTTCACTGGAAACAACCCACTCGAATCTGGAATATCTATATGTTTTATAGATGGCTTTCCGTATAGAAATTAAATTTGTACATTAGTTCTTCTTCTCCATGCTGTCTCTTGTATTTTTACATCGCCAAATATCTTCCTCACTACTTTTCGTTCCCAGATATTCAATTTTTCTTCCTTCTTGTTCATTATCAAACATTCGTAGCCATATAGTACGGAATAACTTTTCGATATAATCTTAATTTTGCTGACCATGTTATTTTCTAGAACTAAGTATATTGTTTAACACCTCCACAGCTTCTCCTCCTTTTGTCGTACTTTTTTCAATTTCCTTTACTTCATCGCCTTTGCTGGTTATGGTAATTCCAAAATAATTATTTTTTTTACTATTTTAAATTGATACTAATTATTTTATTTCCATTTTAATACGTTATTTGTTCTTCATTCTCCACGTCCCCTTTCATCTCAAGATATTTTGTTTCATTTTCATTCAAATGCAGGTCATATTTTTGCTAGTCTAATAATTCTTACTAGTTCTGCTTTAACTTATTAGCATCTGCTTATACTAATATTTGCCTTTTGTTATTGCAAATTGTTTTTCCTGCTCTTATCCCGCTTTCACAGAATATTACCTGTAAAGCAGCATTAAGATTAGACAGGGAATTCCCTTGCTTCAATTACTTTCTAACTTCAAATTTTTCTGAGGAAAGGTAACCCTCCATTATATCATGACTCTATTTCCTTTTTTTTAGTCAGTTAGATGCTCTTCTTCAGGACTTGGAGTACATTTGATACTCAGTATAACTTCCTCTTATGAGGAATAGACTTATTTAAAGTCGATAAAAGTTCAAGTTAAGTATCTCTGTTCATATATACTGTTTTGGATTATTTTCAGGACAGAAATCTGATCTGCCTTTTTTTAACCATCGTTAGTAAGAATTATCAATTAAAAGGTAAACCATAAACAAATGAACACATATTTAAGGTAATCTCGTTGTAGTAACTATAAAAAGTAATAATTTAGTAAAGTTTTAGTGAACAAAAGAAAAAAAATATAAACAATCAATAACTAAAATAGAAACAAGATTTTATTTAAACTCTATATTATTGTTTCAATGTAAATTCTCACTCTTGCTAAATGGAAACACTAAACTTAGAAACTAGTGGTTAAACAATGAAACGACGTTTGTATATGGATTCACACAATTTCCCTCAACTGACAAGGGAAGTTCCCAAACTCCAAGATACCGTTTTTTCTAAACTTTGCTCATAAGTAGGTCAAAGCAACTCATTTCAGAAAGCCGTGTAAGACATTTAAACTAAACAGGTCACCTTGAAGGATTTTGTCTATACATTTATAAAGCCTGTAATAAATTACTTTCAATTTTTGAAGTAAAACTTAGTAGCTCTTACGACTTTTTCATATTTCTCTGAATATAGCTTTGCTATGTTATTGATTCATATTCGACAAATTTTTAGAATTTTAATTTATGTTTAGTTCTCTCTAGGGGTTGTTCGACTTAACACGTGCAATGCAATCTCAACAGCATTACATAAATAAATGATGAATTAGTTTTAGATTTTTCTTTCTCGAAAAATTTTAGAAGTTGTTAGTTTTATACCTCCTTTCATTTCAGTAGATTGTTTTAATAAAAATATAATTTTAAATTCAGTGATTAAAATAGTATATTATTAAATTTATGAACACAACAGATCATTATTTTGGGAAACTTCATTATTTATAGAATGCAAACAAGATCACCAAATTGTTTTTTTTAATTTAAACAATGTGATTAAATACTAAAATTATATATGATTCGCATGTACATATAGCTAAGATCTATTTTTATAATTCCAGCATTAAATCGAAAGTTGGTAAGATCTTTAACCTTTTGGTAAAGGA
This sequence comes from Melolontha melolontha, assembly GCA_935421215.2. NCBI lineage: Eukaryota > Metazoa > Arthropoda > Insecta > Coleoptera > Scarabaeidae > Melolontha > Melolontha melolontha. Next base: position 63,925,411 of record OW285236.1, read on the forward strand.
AAGAAATTTTACTTCATTCGACATCTTTAACAGATCAACAAATATCTAGAAAAATTTGAAATTTAATACAAATACAAATCTAGAAAATTTAAAACGAGAACAATATGGACTATCACAAACAGCAGTTCAGTATATATTGGGTAATATCTCTTCAATAAGAAGATTATGAGCGAAAATGCCCATTCACTAGTGTTAATGAATAATTTTAACTCACATATTTTCACTTTCAACCATTGTCTGCCTAATATATATTCAATTGATTATCGATTAGTTTAGTTTTATGTTTCTTATTTCAGTAAAATTCAGAAAAGATTTGTAAATGGTTTTAATGTAAAATTGATATATGATCGTTCAAGTATTTTTCACAATTTATTGTAAGACTATCATACATGTTTTCTAAAACCCTGCGAAATGTACAATGAATTTGTATATATCTAGTGTTCATTTATTATAAAATTTGCTTAAGGACGGAAACATGTTATTTTCCTTCCTCTTTTTGTTCATCGTGGCATCTACTTAATTCATTCTCTTTATGTTCATGTTACAAAATTAACAATATAGTTGTAACAACTTTGTGTCTGAACTAGTTGTCTGTTTAGGTACCTAATAATAATCTTTATCAGACATTTGAAAATTTTTCTAACCACTTTTTCAACGTCCAGACATTCATATGTATATACCATCTAATTCAAACTGCTTGCTAACATCCCAAGCAAAATGCGAAAGACACTCTAATCACATACAAGCTCTAAAAATTGTTTTTCTGGGGCGTTAATGAAGATAATGAGATGAATTTCAAACAATTCCGTTGTTTGGAATATTCCTTTTGAATCTCTCTTTGCAAATTTGAACAAGATCCCTAACCATTGACTAAGCATATATTATTTAGATAAAGTGCGTGTTCTTACAATTGGTTGAATACCAATGACCGATTTGTCCAATCAGTAGTTGGTACTCTGTTTTAGAAAATGGTTCTTCTGTGAGGAGAAGGAAGATAATGAAATAATTGTTGTTGGGATATTCCTTTTGAATTTCAGGTGGTATATTAAAATAAGATCCTTAATCATTGGCTAAGCACCTATACAACACAAAAACAACACGATTAGGGAAATACCAATTACCCATTTGCCTGTGACTAGTATTCTGGATATTATTTACAGATTTAAAGGAAATGCGAAAAAATATATATCGTGGCTACAGAAAAGGTTAAGCTTATAAAAATTTAGATAAAAATTAGGAATAACTATCACGAATAAACAACAAAACCAAATCTTCCACTATGTTCTGCTCTTAACGATTCTCTACTGTATTCCTGTGGTATTCCATTTATATTCTATATAACGTGTGTATAAATTGTCTCTAAAGCTACACGTAGCGACATTCTACGTTCGTTCTGAATATAAAATCTTAATGTTAAAATGTGGTATCATGTTTCGTTTGTTTTCACGGGGTTCTTGAAGTTCAGACTTTTAGTGCCTTACTCATCGATATCTGTTAATAGAGATAGCTGTAATTTAGTTTAAAGAACAATTTTAACAAGTGTTATTTCGTAAACGTTTTCTTGTTGATTTAAACGTTTGTTTTAACAATTCTTTATTAACCTACTTTCACACGAAAAACACATTTTACAACATTGTAGAACACTGAGTTTGTATTTGTTTGTATTGTTTTCGAAGATCGAAATACAGAAATTATTGAGGTATCTACAATTATTACAATAGTATGCGGTTACAGTGTCGCCAAATGTATGTTTTTTTCAAATGGTTCCTTAACACATTCGAAGCATGATACGATATTTTTACGTTAAGATTTTTTATTCAGAACTGAATAAAGAATGTTGCTCCGTCTAGCTTTTGCGACATTTTATACACACGGTGTATTTATGAAGTTCTTATATATATATATGTATAGCAAGCGCTAGTTAAGTTGATGAGCAGAGGAGTAAGTTCGCGCAGGATTAGAAGTATTGGGGAGATTTGTATTTAGTTTTACATCAATTTGCAAGATACCTTAGGTGGCGTAAACTACACATCTATTACTTAATAAATTAATAATTTATTAGAGTAAATTAATTATTAAATATTATGAGCGAAAATGCCCATTCACTAGTGTTAATGAATAATTTTAACTCACATATTTTCACTTTCAACCATTGTCTGCCTAATATATATTCAATTGATTATCGATTAGTTTAGTTTTATGTTTCTTATTTCAGTAAAATTCAGAAAAGATTTGTAAATGGTTTTAATGTAAAATTGATATATGATCGTTCAAGTATTTTTCACAATTTATTGTAAGACTATCATACATGTTTTCTAAAACCCTGCGAAATGTACAATGAATTTGTATATATCTAGTGTTCATTTATTATAAAATTTGCTTAAGGACGGAAACATGTTATTTTCCTTCCTCTTTTTGTTCATCGTGGCATCTACTTAATTCATTCTCTTTATGTTCATGTTACAAAATTAACAATATAGTTGTAACAACTTTGTGTCTGAACTAGTTGTCTGTTTAGGTACCTAATAATAATCTTTATCAGACATTTGAAAATTTTTCTAACCACTTTTTCAACGTCCAGACATTCATATGTATATACCATCTAATTCAAACTGCTTGCTAACATCCCAAGCAAAATGCGAAAGACACTCTAATCACATACAAGCTCTAAAAATTGTTTTTCTGGGGCGTTAATGAAGATAATGAGATGAATTTCAAACAATTCCGTTGTTTGGAATATTCCTTTTGAATCTCTCTTTGCAAATTTGAACAAGATCCCTAACCATTGACTAAGCATATATTATTTAGATAAAGTGCGTGTTCTTACAATTGGTTGAATACCAATGACCGATTTGTCCAATCAGTAGTTGGTACTCTGTTTTAGAAAATGGTTCTTCTGTGAGGAGAAGGAAGATAATGAAATAATTGTTGTTGGGATATTCCTTTTGAATTTCAGGTGGTATATTAAAATAAGATCCTTAATCATTGGCTAAGCACCTATACAACACAAAAACAACACGATTAGGGAAATACCAATTACCCATTTGCCTGTGACTAGTATTCTGGATATTATTTACAGATTTAAAGGAAATGCGAAAAAATATATATCGTGGCTACAGAAAAGGTCAAGCTTATAAAAATTTAGATAAAAATTAGGAATAACTATCACGAATAAACAACAAAACCAAATCTTCCACTATGTTCTGCTCTTAACGATTCTCTACTGTATTCCTGTGGTATTCCATTTATATTCTATATAACGTGTGTATAAATTGTCTCTAAAGCTACACGTAGCGACATTCTACGTTCGTTCTGAATATAAAATCTTAATGTTAAAATGTGGTATCATGTTTCGTTTGTTTTCACGGGGTTCTTGAAGTTCAGACTTTTAGTGCCTTACTCATCGATATCTGTTAATAGAGATAGCTGTAATTTAGTTTAAAGAACAATTTTAACAAGTGTTATTTCGTAAACGTTTTCTTGTTGATTTAAACGTTTGTTTTAACAATTCTTTATTAACCTACTTTCACACGAAAAACACATTTTACAACATTGTAGAACACTGAGTTTGTATTTGTTTGTATTGTTTTCGAAGATCGAAATACAGAAATTATTGAGGTATCTACAATTATTACAATAGTATGCGGTTACAGTGTCGCCAAATGTATGTTTTTTTCAAATGGTTCCTTAACACATTCGAAGCATGATACGATATTTTTACGTTAAGATTTTTTATTCAGAACTGAATAAAGAATGTTGCTCCGTCTAGCTTTTGCGACATTTTATACACACGGTGTATTTATGAAGTTCTTATATATATATATGTATAGCAAGCGCTAGTTAAGTTGATGAGCAGAGGAGTAAGTTCGCGCAGGATTAGAAGTATTGGGGAGATTTGTATTTAGTTTTACATCAATTTGCAAGATACCTTAGGTGGCGTAAACTACACATCTATTACTTAATAAATTAATAATTTATTAGAGTAAAATATATTCGCGGACGTTTATAAAAATGGCTTCTGCGCACCCCCTCCTCTCGCCATCTTATTTGGCACTTGCTTTACGTATATTTATTTGCCTCGGAAATATATTGAAACAGTCATGACTTTTCACTGAATTAGCTATTTACAGTGCTCCTTCCAAACTGTCGGTTCAAAAATTCAAAAATATTTATATGTAAACTATTTTTCCTGCGTTACTAATACTACTAAACAAAATAGTAACTAAATTATTTATATAGTGATAAAGTTATCTTTTGAAGTTTCCTTATATTTTTCATATTCAAATTTCTTATATTGGCATTCCGAAAATGACTTTAGTAATTATTGTAAACAAGTAAACATTTAGTTTTTGTTTGCAATAAATAATTTGCAATACATTTGATACAAACAATTCAGATTCCTTTACATATTGTTCATTAATCTGCGTATTCGTTTTAGTAAATGATTTGGGTCTAATTAGGTTAATATTATCGACGATCGAACTCTACTTATGATAGCAAGTTAGTTTCTCAAATGTACATTTAAGATAAAGATTACATGTTGTTTATTCCTTTGCATATACGTTTTAGTAAGTTATTTGAGTCTAGTTAGGTTAAAATTGTAGCCGATTTAATTTTAACATCTACTTATGATGGCAAACTAGTTCCTCCAATGTACAATTAAGAAAACAGATAGTAGTGTGGTTAGAGGGTTTAAATTGTTTGTATTGCACAACCATGTCAATCAGGAATGCTGCACTGTATAATGATTCTAAATTGTTGTCATTAAAGATTCAGTACCTAATTTGTAACAAATCTTAGGTTTGTTATTACTATTAAATATTAGTTTCGAATAAATTATTATTTCCTTTGCGTATGGAATCCCAAAATTAAGTTATTTAACAAAAAAAGATAACTAAATTTATTAAATCGTTTGAAGAAATCATAAGGAACACATTATTTCAAATTCGCATATTTTATTGCCAATCAGAATAGATCTCATTTGTATCTAACTTTGATTTGAAAGTCATTCTTTATAAAATAAACTAAAAAATAGTAATAAACTCATTACAAGTTTAACTTCCGCTCGTTTGTATTTTATTATTTGTAATACATGCACGTATCTAAACCAAATAATTATACAAAAGCTCGAAACACAGCACAAGTTATCGCATTTATGAGGGTATGTATTACATTTTCCGCTAAAAAGCTATCGGTGTTAAAACAAAACAAAAAAAAAACGAATGATTGCACAAAAACAAAGCAAAATAGTATAAAACAAAAACAATATCGACTTCCAATTGCTATGTAGTATGCGCGAATGTGTGTAGATGTCAGTGTGTTCTAAATTGTGTGACAGAGTAATTATTTGCTTTTATTTCTGTTCGTTTTGCAATTATTTCTGTTCGAACGTTCGTATGTGTTAAATTTTATCGTTTTCGATGTTTAAATTATTCCATTTCCTCAACAAAACGATAGCAATAATACACAACATACGTTTAAAAATATAATTTTAAGAGGAAATGTATGATTTTTTTGGGGGTTTTCGAAGATTTTGATTGCAAGTAATATTTTCTGTTAAAACTCTAAATTGTATGAAACATATAGAATAAAATATAGTAATGTTATAGATGAAAACAATAACGAAATATAATGTCTACCTGATGTACCTCTCCTTAATTACATTTTCTTTTCCACTTGAATATACCGGATGTGCTAGATTTAATGTGATTTGCGGTGCATCTTATTATCGTTAGATAAGAGCAAAAAAGTGACTTTAGAAGTAAATCATACTATCGTATAAGAAACTACTCGTTTTTAAATGATACCCCATTAAGTAAGATATTTTTAACGTGGCAATGGTCTAAATAAAAAAAAAAAATTGTAGTTTCTCGAGGATATACCGCGTTTCAAAAAAAAAAACATATTTTCATAGAAATTACTTCTAATCCTCTGTAAAATCGTGTTTCATAATTGAATCCAAAACATCCGGTATTATTGTTGCTACAATAAGTTAAATGTATTTTTAAATATGAGTAGTTGTTAGACTTTTATAAGTATTTTTTAGGCAAAATAAGTATATTATAATATACATATATCGTATAGAAACGATGGTGCATGCATTGCGATTGGTGTAATAATATTTGAATAAATTTCGTATACAATTTGTACAAAAATATCGATCGTTCATAATTTAACTAAAAAACATATTTCTACTGTCTCAAAATTTAATAGAATATAATTTTGAGTGGCTTTATTGTAAGACGTCTGCTTTAATTCTCGTAGAAACAATCTTGAATTACGCAACAATATAAGCTTTCTTAGAATGTAGAAGTTGTCCCAATATGTTTTTCTAATGTACACGGATTAGTGCTTTATTAATTTTTTTACTAGCCAATTATAAAAAAATACAGTATATATTACCATGTTTTATACAGTCTGGCTTTGAAATAAATCATGAGTCAATTACGACGCGAACGCCGATATAAAAAACAGCCTGAAAATAGTATTATGTGACACCTATGAATTCAAAATATTCAGAATGTATGTAAATCATAAATACCTGACCCACACACAGACGCTAGAGGGTATGTTTACATACGTAACAGCTGGATGAGATGGATGAGATGGATCATAACAAAACTATTCTTTTTGTTATTGTCAGTCAACTTTAAGATATCGTCTTTTATAATACAGTCGATTGCACGGTGGCGTAACAATTTTTTTTAAATATCTTTGTCATTTTATTTCTACAACACCCGGTATATTGAAAATTAACTAGTAAATGTTGTGCTTATACTAAGCATATTATAATATATCCGATCAACTATCCACTCAGGTCGTGAGTGTCGGATTTTCGCAGAAGGTTCTTAATTAATTTAATCAGACGATAACTTACAACAGCTTCAAAGTGCCATAGACAAAATGTCCAGAAATGAACGGTTTTTAATTTCAAATCCGACAAGTCTTAAAATCCTTTTCAAAAATAAGTTCTTTACCCACATCTTTGCGACTCCCGAAATAAAGTTTCGTCTTTGGCAATGTGTCTGCTGTCTTCCAGATTGTCACGATGACCATCTGGAAGACAGTAGAGACATTGCCAAAAGCTTGTTTAGACATCGGTGTTGATTTTCATAGCCAAGGTTTTTTGGCCCTTTGAAGAGCGGACGTCTGAACAAGCTTTCGCCAGTCTTTCTTGCTGCGGGTTGTAGTTGTTGCTGCGACAGCAATAACGACAACCTGAAGGAAAGACTGACGAAAATTTGTTCAGACGTCCGCTATTTAGAGGACGCAGAAACATACACGTGGAAGACACCTGAAATAAAACTTCGACACATTTTGGACACACACACATAACATATATTTACATATACATATATTTAAAATCATTATATATATACAAGGTGTGTATAAATTGGCGGATCCACTACACTTGGCGACATTCTTGGTCAAATTTTGAGTTAAAAGTCCTAATCCTAAAACGATGTATCAGGCTTCCTTTGTCTTCAGAATGAATTTGACAGTAGTAATGTATTTGACTAGAACAACATTAGGCTGCCTACTTATTGTTTTACAACGTTGTCAGATGTGTTTTTCGTCAAAATAAGTTAATAAACAAATATTAAAAACAAACTTTAAAATCAAAAAGAAAACTTTAGCGAAAGGATAATAACAACAATTCTTCTTTCTTCTAAATTGTAGCTCTTTCTGTCAACAAATATCGAGTAATAATGCTTATTTCAAGACTGAAAGTCCGAACTTTAAGAACCTCGTGCAAAGATATGGAGCATGGTACAACATTTTCGTATTAGGATTTTGGACTCCGAATTTAACGAAGAACATCGCCGCGTGTATTGGGTCCGCTAATTTATACACACCTTGTATATATATATATATATATATATATATATATATATATATATATATAAATTCCTTTGAGTGTAAAATGCTGGATCAAATTAATATGAATATAATTTCACTGTTAATAAAAACAGAACTTGGGTTACTGTATTAAATAAAACTATTTATTGCTCTGTACAGTTTTGAAACTGTATTTGTTTGTTCATCAGACCTAATAAAATATTTACAGATTAACCATACAAAGTCAAATATAAGAATGTACTTACATTAGCAATTAACAAATTCTTAAGCGATCTTATAGAATGAAAATATCAATTAATCATTAATTATGAGGATTTTCACTGGACCAGTAACGAGAGTTGTCTGTTTACAAATCCATTTATACAAAAAGTGGCTTCATCCAAAAATAAAATGTGGTTTAGAAAATTTGGATTATTATTGATCATTTCCATTATTGTTGCACAAAACTGCATTCTTCTGTCAGGGTCATATTCGTTTAACTCATGGAGAAGATGTATCTTGTAGTTCTAGTGTTTGTTCTTTTTTAATATTCGTATAACCGACGATTGACTAATATCATTATCCAAAGCAAGTTGCATGGTTTACGTAATTGGCTTAGCCGTAACATTAAATAATACATCTACAGTTTGATCTTGATTCGTGGCTGATTTTGGACGTCCAGACCTTGGCATATCTTTTATATTTCCAGTTTCTCTAAATTTTCTAACCAATTTAGACACTGTGGATTGTACAATACGATTTCATTAAGATTTCAATCCTTTCAGTTTCACTGAGTTTCACCATGTTTACAAATTAAAATGAAACTATTCTTATTATATCAACTCATTGAAAGGTACCTACTTCACAATGATATGAACAATGACATTAAAGAAAACAAACGCCACTATAATTTTTTTGAGAGAATCTGATTTTATATCACATTTTGGCGTTTATTGGAAATTATGATTTTAAACAGAAATTTTGTTATGAAAGCATATGAAAAAAATATCAAGCCATTTCAAGAAAAAAGAGGAAAAGAAATCAGCAAAAAAAATCACATGGTTGCCATTTGAAAAAAAAAATAATAACGTTTCCATGGAAATGCGAAAATAATTAGTAAAAAAACCTATTATTAAAGGCATTTTGTTATAAAATTCATAATTACGGAAATAAAACATGCATTACATACTTTTGACTAAGCCTGTATAATAATTTGTACTCTATAATGTGAAACTTCTATTTTTTCCAATTACGTTTAGTTGCATGTATTAATTGTAATATAAGCAGGTTATCATTGTTACAGCAAAAAAATAAAAAACTTGTTTGACATTACATTTAACTTTCCCTTTTCCATAATACTACCACAGATAAGTTCCTTACAGATATCCGATGCCGTACAAAAACGTAAAATCACGCAGGTTGTATGCATGCTAGGCGTTTTATTACAAATTTTAAGATATAGAGGGAAGGAGTGGAGAAAGGGAACATATAGTTATGCCACATAATTGGCAGCCATACTCCGTGCGCGTCGTAGGGTTCCGTTATTAAATTTAATGAATTTTTATGTAAATATCCAATTATCTACTAGATAAAAGCGGCGGTCTTCATTGCACGTCTAAAGGCCTATATTGTGCGTAACTCAATTTATATTATTTGAACGTGAAAAATTTGTTAAAATATTACAAGTAATCTACTGTACACATCTTACACCAATCACAATTGGCAAAATCAGTTAATCAGCGATGGAAGAAATAAGAGTGAAAAAAATAAACTTCCCGAAAATATACACACTATTATTAATTTATATATTAATATATAATCTATACGAGATGAAAATGTAAGTGAAAAGATGCAAAATTTCATTAACATGAAAATACAGTCATAGAATAGCTATTTGTAGATAATGATATAATAATGCATAAATAATGTTATGTATAGTGATTTAAGCGTATGTAGAAAACGTTGTTGCTAATTTTGAGTAAGAAGAATAATAGTTTTTAAATTTAACAATTTAAATAAGAGTACGTTGCAAATAAAGCATGTAAATATAGTAATAATAAAGAAAATATGTACGAAATAGTTTGTGTGGCACTTATAGGACTTGAAATGTCTCCGCTAAAAGTGCCTATTGTTAAATTTGTTTGTCAGAATATAGATAAATTACGAGAATTATTGGCAGAGATGTTCTTTAAAGAAGCACAGCAAAATAAGTAAAATGGTAAATAAAATAAAAATTAAATAAAAAGCACAAATTTATGTATATATTTTATAAATTAGTAGTGTAAATATATATATATAGAAATAATACCTTGCGAAACCATTTTTCCAATTAAAATTTTACGTACCTGATTATATTTCTTTCACAAGGAGCGTCCCCCAAGAAGCTGTAATGCCATATTTTACATTCTTGTTCTTGTTGTATAAATGTTTTTTTTTAAATTAATAACAATTTTGAACTGTTCTGCCAATACATCTTAAACATTTATCATTTTTTCTTCTTTGTTGAAACTTTATTTATTACCTGATGTGATATAATTGCACAGCACTGGTGTTTAAAAAGTGGTTAGTTGCGATGAACACGTGTAGCTACTATAGTCAGCCAATTAGTAAGTTATAAGTATACTTTTTATGAAAATGCTGTTGGATGCCATTATTATTATTGTAATAGATATGTATATGTGAATGTTTGTACATTATCTGAAAAATTAATAACCTATCTCGTTCATTTGAAAAATTTTATTCAAGGAGGTTGTAGCATGGGAAAAACTAAAAGATTTAAGAAGCGATTTTCAAACAAATTAAAAAAAATTATTAGAAAATAATTTTGCTAATGATTTGTAATTTCAAAAACATTAAGAAAGAACGTATTAAGACACATAATATTATGTTGTTTAAGCTAAGAACTTAAATACAAAACTAACACTATGGGTGTCGGGTGTTGCGTTATTTTTTGTTTTTTAATTGACTGTTCTTATTAAATCTAAGGATCTTCTATAAATTTCTAATTTAATTTTCTTCAACATACTTCTTTTTTCCACTGTTAGATTCTTTCTAAGTATCTTCTCAATATTTATTTCTACAATTCTGTTTTACAAATCCTTGTTCTATATTCATGGAAAATCTTTATTATTGTCACGTCATTATTTTTTTTTAATGGACTGTCTAAACATAATGTGCCTTTAAAAACTTTCCTGATTAGAGACAGCCATGCTTTTTCATTATCGTTGGTGACAGTGCACGTAATCTGTAATAAACGTATAATTTTGAAGGAAAGTTTTTGGAGGCACGTTATTTTGACTTTATACCATTTTCTTTCCTACTTTGAGCGCTTTTATCATTTAGTGAGAAGATTTATTTAAAAAGGAACTCTCTTGGAATTAAATTAAATTTATTATTTTCTTATAAAATTCCGTTGGCTATCACGGCTGTCGTCACTTGTAGTACAATCTTCTTGCGGGTTTCGCCGTATTGTCGTAATTTCACTCGACGTTTCGCTGTTCATACATCCAGCTTCTTCAGGATCTGGTATCAAACTCAGTCTGATGCCAGATCCTGAAGGGCTAGTAGCTTTTCACAGCCGTTGTCGCATGTAGTACAATTTTCTTGCGGATTTCGCCATTTTGTCATAATTAATATCAGACTGAGTCTGATACCAGATCCTGAAGAAGTTGGCAATATGATCAGCGAAACGTCGAGTAAAATTACGACAACATGGCGAAACACGCAAGAAGATTGTATTACTTTTAATTTCGTTAATGTACTTTCGCGGCCGTTAAATTTGGAACGGTTCACTTTTTCTGTATTGATATGACTTTATCCAGCGGCTTATTCATTGTTTATAATTTGTCAAGACTGTCAGTGCAATATGTGTCACCGTATAGATACCGTAATATTTGCATTTCAACTAGATAATGCCAAACCATTAATCACTTCTATGCCCAAAAGATCACGAAATGTTTTAAATAACCATGAGGGCTCCACAAAATATTAAAAACAGTGACTTTTCTAATTGTTTTTCTATTTATAATAAAGCAATTTTTTTTAGTTTACATTAATTTTTTTTTTACTTTAATGATACGCCAAAGATATTCTGTCAGAATATTATGAATGTCAAGATTGACACAAAAAGTCAGATTTGCAGTAGGTAAATATTCAAGAAGCAAAGTAACTTGATACCAAATCGTGCGAAATTTAACGGCCGCGATAGTACATCCAAATAAGTGAAGCTTTTGCCTATTTACTTGGTCAAGCACCAGCAATTATATCAATGAACTTATTATATAACCCCTTGTCATTCTTGACATTTCTATATAATCTTATAATTTAAAAGTTAATTAAAAATTAACACTTATCGTAATGTAGTATTATAATATCTTGGATACGTATTTCAACATCTAAGTTGCCACCTTCAGCAATAAAAAAATATTACACTTGAAATAACAGCATACGTTTTACGCAAGCAAAAACAAGTCAATATACCACCATTAATACCAGTATTAAAACGACAAAGGTATAATGACATGTTTTGCTTGTGTGAGGCATGCTAGTGCTCCAAATATTTCTATTAATGGAAACTACGTTGTGATAAGGGTTATTCTTAATTAATTTTTATAGAAATAGTTAACAGTTTTCATTTTAAACAAAACTACTTTCTTATTCAAGCCTTCTGCATCTTTTGCTGTCTTAATTGTTTATTGTTTCTCAAGTTAAACAGATTGTTTCGGAAAAGCTGAGACTTTTTCCCAGGCAGGCCTTTGATCCTTCTTGCCTTAACGTGTTTTCTGAAGGTCAGCCTAGAATCGAAAACTATCCCGAGATATTTGACCTAGGGTCCTTAAGGGACTCGCACGTCTCTATATGTGGGACGGAGCCGCCTAATAATCCTGAGAGCCTCGCACTTGGCCTCGTTAATAAAGAACCCCCAACGGAAAGCCCAGTCACAGAAGCAGTATCGTCTTCTTAAATAGCGAGTTGAACATCCCGAGTCCTTGGGATGTCAGATGTATATATACATAATCAAAAGGTTTTGACCGAAAAGAGCGCCCTGCGAAACGCTTAACAAAGAATAGCTTTCCAAAGTTAATTTACACAAATAAGTATTCTTCAAATATTCTGATATCGATCTGAGAAAAGCAATCAACGCCAACCATAATATGACTGTATTTAAAAAAAGTACTTTTTAATATAATGTCTTTCCAAAAAAATAGTCCTTCCATATTAAAACAGTATTGAAGCTCGTCATTCTACTATATTGCTCATTATTCTTTTTATATATGGATACTTGCTCTTGTTTACCAGTCTTTCCATATTAAAACAGTATTGGAGCTCGACTCTCTACTATATTGCTCTTTATTCTTTTGATATATGGATATTTGTTCTTGTTTACCAGTCTTTTGGTATCACTTTTGATTCTACCGCATCAACATGTTTGCATAAACAACCAATAATCGAGAATAATTATCTGCGGAATAAGCGAACGCCTTGGAAGCAGGGAAAGAAAAGTTAATTCTTATTTATCAAGTCAAGGTGATTATTATTCTTTTAATTACCACAAACATTCGGGAATTACTATACCATTATTTTAAAAAGCCTTTTATTGAAACCGTGGTTATGTAAACACTTAAAAAATATATAAAAACCGTTATCACATTAATGCTCGAATCCCTAATAGGTCTTTCGAAAACCAAGCTGTCACCTTCAGTAGGTAAAAATAATAATCACAGCGTTGAACATGGGCATAGTAAAGTTAGCACAAAGAAACGCGAAACACTTTACAAGACGTCCTCGTGTTCAACACTGCGATTATTATTTTTAACTACTGACGATTTCAACTTAGTTATCGAAAAACGCATTTAGGATAGTTTTATACCTTTTTCAAGTTGACAGCATTACCTTGTTTCTATTTGAATATTTTCTAATTTTTGTGTATTCTGTAAGAATGCAATATTTAACTAAAACAAAAATTGGCCAAAGGTAATGCTTTTTATATTTTTCCGCGTGAACAAACAATGTAAAGAGTTTTAGTATTTATTATATTTTATATTCTACGTATTCAAAGACATTTTTAGCCATATTTTAGTAAAAGCGTTATATGGATTATTAATTTTTCAGATAAATCTTTTATTTTAATTAATTTGTTTGATGTTTTATACTTAAATATATATATGGTGTACTACCAAAAAGTAGTTTAATATAGTAAGTATTTATATACTTTTTAGAAGACGTTATATACATAAATTTATAAGTATATATAAGAAAAGGCGTAAAAAACATATCCGCTAATATAACAATAAATTTTAAATGAATAAATATATATATATACATATACATAACGAAGTATTAAATAATCTAAATTAAAGAAAATCAAGTAAATTTTTATATTTTTTTTAATATTACCTACCAGTTATTATCACTATTATTAAGTATTTATATATCCATACTTTTGAAATATTATTTGTTACAAAATATGAAATTTATCATCTAAAGAAAAATAAATTACTGGTTATAAAACAAAACAATGAATTCTATATAAAATATCAGGTTAGAAAATACAATTTATGCTTACCATATCTGTATCGAGATGTCCACCCTTTTAGAATTACACGAATAAGTAAACCTAATTATTGGTTTTAAGACTATTATGTAAAGCAAGAAGTGGTGAGGATTGGCACTCTAGCTTTTGAAGTACGTCAAAACTTAAAGTAATAAATTCTTAAAATATCTATCCTAGAAAAACTGTTATAAGTCAATCGAGGTCTAATAACTCCAATTTACTTTGCTTTCTTTAGGTTGTTTACGAATCTTCATCAGTACTGTACTATAAGACAAATTTATGCTGGCCTATATACAAACGAATAAGAAAATAAAAGATATCATTGATTGAATTTGAAAAGTCTATTAATTTCTAGGAGATTTTGTTAGAAAAAAATACTTAACTCCCCATAATAATATTAGCACATATTTTAATGATTATTTCGTAAATATCATTGGAGCGACAGAATCATCAATAAACTAGATGAATCATAATTTACCAATAAAAGTTACTCCCATTGTAATTAGATCATTCTTTCTTAATCTTGTTACTATCGAAGAGATTTCTAATACTCTTAGTAAGTAAAAAACTCGAATTCACAGTGGATTTAAATTATTAATGCTATCACTGCTGTGGTGGTTAAGATAGTTAAAGGTTTTGATTAGGAATATAACACCATAATGCAATATTAATAGATCCATTGTACATAAGCTTAAAAATAAATTGTATATAGAAGTATTTTGAATTAGAAAAAAATAGTTCATACTTCGTTGAAAGGTAGCAGTGTTAACTTTACGGATAGTTGCTCTGAGTTAGTCAGATAAATTTGGGGTATCTCAAATCTCTATTCTTAGACCGCCGTTTTTATGTTTACGCTAATGATTTCTATTACTGCTTGAAATCACCCGTAAATAATGGTAGAGAAACTTTTGCTCCTAATATCATAGTATTTGAGTGCAGACCCGAAATTTGACCTTTCCATAATAAATAACAATAAAACAGAAAATTTTAAATTTTACGCGTATCACAAAGTGTTCAAATATAAATTTACTATGGGCAGATAGCGACTTAAGTTACTTAAGTCATATAGATCCGCTTACGTCATAAATTATCCGTGAATGTAGTGATGTTGAGAAATGATTCCTAGTAGAAATCTACACTGCTTTAGTTAACTCTGTTATTATGTTATGGCAAAATTTTACCAATTCTCAACACATATTATTTTGCATTGAATTGGAAGTTTTAACTGACCCATTTCTATCATCGATGGATGTGGTGAAGGTTGTGTTAAATGAAGGGTGTACGTAGTTCTGTAACGCCATCAGCACATCTAGGCATAGGTTTAATAGCCCCATCAGGTCAAATAACATGTGTAAAACCAATGTTATAACACCAATAAATCATATGGTTAAAGTGTAATTTGTCATGAGCTATGGTTTCGATCTTTCTTGATGAACGAACTCCAATTATTATTTGAACTACAACATGTTCAATGTTGGGTCAATCACAGTAGCAATCGGGGTTTTTGTAAATTATTTACTTAATCCTTTTGCTACTACGGATTCAAGATTATTTTGATATATTTTCCAAAAGTCTTGCCTCCGCTCATTTTCTTGAATTTCTTCATTTTTTCTTCTCTATTCGCCTTGTTTCATGCTCTCTTCTTTATCATTTCCTCACTCTTCTTTTCTATGTGATAGATAATTTCAACTGCATTTTCTACTTTATATATTCTGTTCATGATACATCATTTACACGTTTTTTTTTTTACACAATTGTTTTTGAGTTCTGAATGAGCTTCTTGTTACATGTTTCATAAGTCCGTGGGCTGCTTCCCTAATTAAAAACTTCCATTTCTTCTCAACTTAGAAAGCAACAAAGATTATTTCTGTTTTTAAAAAAGGAGTTTAATCTCAGTTTATGAACTGCATACCTAATCGTATTATCTAATTTTCCTAAGGTTCTTGGAGAACTTTTATCAATTTCAACATTTCGTAACATTATATCTTATATTTCACCTATTATACCTCAACGACATAGTTGAGCTGGGTTCAGGTTGTTCTATCATTACGTCAGATTGATGTCATGTACCTAAGACGTTCAACTCTAATAAATCACTTGATTCTTGATCTTTTTCTTAATTCGCCTTTCTTCGGTTGAATTGGTGTCTTCGTATTTAAGCCACAAAACTATACTGTTTTGGAGTGGTTACGAACACTTTGATTTTTATTCAGTTTCCAGAGGACCTCGAAGCTCAAGTCTAGGTCCATTATGTTTTAGTTTACTTCTTAATAATATATTAGATTAGTTATTTTGCTAACTTATGCCGGTGGTATAAATTTATACACCTGTGTCTCTACTTCTGCAGATTTTAATTCCTGAATCTTAATACGTATTATCGAAAAGGCAGTCTCGTTATGTACTTCTTTTTAAAGGAAGATCATGTTCTTGGTTTTGCAATAAGTTTCAAAAGCCTTGGTATAATTGGTCGCTTAACATTCGGATTGATTTGATTTGTATTTTGCCTCCAATGGGTTATAATTCATAAATAGGTTATCGAAAGATTTTGATAGCATATCTGCTTTAAAGTTCTTGTACTATGCTTTTGTTGTAAGCAAATTAGAATATGAACCTGTTATCTAGTACCCTGCATATATAACGCATCAGTTTTGTTAGAAAATGTTCAGCGCCAATTTTTTTTTTTAATTCGGGGCATTGTGTTAACATGAAATAGCTTCTTTAAGAAGAAGAAGAGATATTTTCAGTACAAATTTTTTGCACGAAATTATAATAAAAATAATTAAATGATTCTGTCCGTTGTTCACTGATATAATTTCAAGATACCACGATTGTCTGTTAGACACCACAACGTTTGTTAAAGGCACATAAAGGAAAAATACATCAGTTCAGGTACTATTCTGATATATGTTTAAGAATCGTAAGATCTATTATGGTGTTATGTCCATTGGCAAATTGAGTATAAATTAGATTTATCCAAATATATTGATTCTTTTAATACACTTTAATACAATTCAATTAAGCTACTTTATGTAAATTACTTTTAATTGAATTAGGATTTTCTTTATGTTTCTTATTGGTATGGAAAAACTAATTTAAATGTATTATTTAAACCCTCCAATTTCATTTCTTATACTAGAGTTCTTCAGGGCTCTAACTTAGGACCGCTTCTCTTTTTGTTATTTATTATCGATCTTCTTGAGTTATTAACAAGTGTAGGACTGACTTATGCCGACAATTTAAATATATATCTACGTATTGATGGAATAGACGACGCAATTTTCTTATAAAATAACTCAATATGTAATTAACAAGAATTGGCCAAAGTTAATGCTTTTATATTTTTCCGTGTGAACTAACTTAAATGTAAAGAGTTTTAGTATTTATTATATTTTATATTCTAAGTATTCAAAAACATTTTTAGCCATATTTTAGTAAAAGCGTTATATGAATTATTAATTTTTCAGATAAATGTTTTAATTTATTTAATTTGTTTGATGTTTTATACTTAAATATATATATGGTGTACTAATGTATTAATTAATATATTTAAACCCTCCAATTTCATTTCTTATACTAGAGTTCTTCAGGGCTCTATCTTAGGACCGCTTCTCTTCTTGTTATTTATTATCGATCTTCTTGAGTTATTAACAAGTCTTGGACTGACTTATGCCGACAATTTAAATATATATCTACGTATTGATGAAATAGACGACGCAATTTTCTTATAAAATAACTCAATATGTAATTTCTGTCTACGAAACAAACTGAGCCCTAGCATAAATAAGTGCTGAGTGGTTAAATTTTCTTTTACCATCAAGTTTGACAGCCAAAGACTTTGAAGTTTTATTCCTACTATATCATTGATATTTGTATATCTGCTTCCGCGTCTCTTGGCATATCTCTACTGTATAGGATTGTTTCAGCCTTTACTTGATGAAATTTTATTATAACTATTATCGGGATAAAATAAAATAAATTTTAATGAATTTCACTACTTTTTACTTTACACAGTAACGATTGTATCGCTCCAACCTGAACTTCGTCAGACATATAACCAACTTATGAATATATCTTTACATAAGTTAGTTATATGTTTGATGAAGCTCAGGTTGGAGCGAAACTATCGTTACTGTTGTAAAGTAAAAAGTAGTGAAATTCATTAAAATTTGTTTTATTTTATCCCGATAATATCTCTACTCTTCTCTAGTTTGAAGTAAACTTGAATATGCTTCAATAACTTGCCACCCTATATTCATTTGTCATTAGTTGAGAGTGTAAAGTGTCCAGGGACGCGTTTTACAGTTCCTGGGCTATAAGCGAAATGGAGAGTAGTATTCTTCTAGAAAGACCTATCATAACACGTGTTTCATTTAAACATGCTTTATTAGTGTTGTTAGATACTAAACGTGAAATCGACAACTTTTTGTTTAGTGTAGAGGTGTATAATAAGATTCCTCCTTACTTGAGAAAATTTATTTTGCATTGCCTCGATTTGAATCACAAAACTCTGTAACATTTAATTATTGATTAGACGTCCAGTTTTTCCGATGACCAAAACGGAAATGATACTTTCTTTGAATCGATTTTTTTTATTTTAATTTTATTGGATTTTTGTATTGGATATATTCATGTTAATTTTATTATTTCTTGTTTATTTTTATTGATTTGTTATTCATGCACGGCGTTATATTTTTTGTGCCTATATTTTGTTCTACTGTTGAGCATTTAATAAACTTTTAGTGTTATTTTTCTTTTTATTTCTTTATATTCCTGTACAGTATAGGAACTGTATTTTTTCAAATTTGTTCTATTGTTAGATATTGCCTGTTGGGCAATAAAGTATATTTATTAATTATTATTTGTTAATATATCAAACAAAGATAATATTTTAAGAACAACCAGGTTTTTCTAATCATTAGTATCGAGGTAAATGGGCTGGACATCCGTTACTAGAATTATTTACATAAAAAAAGCATAAGAAGCAATAGTTAGCAGGAATTAAAAAACAAAATTATTAGTAACAAGATGCTTTGGTATAAAGGCTTTAATTATAAATATTAGTAGAACATTGTATATTCATTAAATACTATTGTAAATTAAATAAATTTATTCATATACACTTCAATTTTCATTAGGTATATCTAAAAATCTAATAATATTAAATAATAAAAATATAAAAATTTACATGTATTGCATAAATTGTATTCAAACAACCTCTTACTTATAAAATAATGATACAAAACATCGATAAGTTAAATTTTATATGGGATTATTATTACTTTTTGTTATTATATCCATTTAACAAATACGTATTTATGAAATTATTTTTGATTTGTATTGAAATTATTAGGACAATTATTTTAAAAATGTTTAGGGTTATTCATTATAAATTAACAACCCCCTTTAGTATCGTTATTATTGCATATATAAAAAAATGTTGCAAATAAAAGTTGTGTGGTTGTGACTGAATTTTTTTCATATGCCATCGAAAACACAGTGGCGGGAATATATATATTTTAAATGGAACAGCCTGTATATCATTAATCTTTTTTTTGGACAAAAATATACCGTATGATATCCGTATCTTATAGCGTTTTCGAGTTATTAAATGTCGAATATCGTAGTTACTGTAATTATAGAAAAGTTATTATTAAAGTAAGCTATGAAAATGACAACTATTATTTTTGACAAGTGACATTTCGTTAATAAAATAGTCACAATAGTTTACAGCGAGGATGGAAGAGTGCAAATATTTACTTGTTATATACAATATAACAAAGATTTATTTAAGAAATTCAAATACAAATAATTAATAAATTATAAATGATGTTCCATATGTCCACCATTATTTTCAATGCTTAATTGTTAATATCTTCTTAAATTAATAAATGTATTTGAAATGGGTTCTTTATTGACATTTAGATTATTTATTTCAAGTTGAATCCTTTCTTTAATGACTTGAATACTATGGCCATTAATTACTTTTGACATTACCTCTAAAAATCAAAAAAAAAATGAATCCATAGGGGATTAAGTCAGGATTATTAGGTGGCTATTTAATAGTTCCTTTATTACCTATCTATACCGGGAATACGTTGTTTAAATGATCTCGAACTTGTGGGGCACTGCAAAAAATTTACAAAAAATTTTGTGTAAGAATATTTTCTACTCGAGGGATAATTCTTTCTAGATAGTTAGCTCCATTTAAATTATAATCATAAAATATAAGCCCAACAATTTAGTTGCGGAAAATGCCACACCAAACTCTGACCGATTTTATTTCTGATTTTTTAAATTGTTCTTCGGTGTTTTTTCTTAAAAACTCCTGCAGTTGAAAAGGATGACATAATATTTTAGTAAAATAATGAATGAAATATATCGCGGCAAAAGTCCAACCTTTTCTCTTTTTGAGTCCCTGTTAAAACTTGTACAGGTAATATTTTATAGGGTCTATAATTGTGTTTTCTTTAACATACGTTGGGTTTGACAGAACTTTTCTCTAATTGATCAGCTGCATTATTTAAACTACTTCCACTACATGTTTTGACGGTGTTGGACGTTAATTTTTGTTGTTTTGTATAAAACAGGTAAATATTTGCAGTTTTTCATCCTCACTGTAAACCATTTTGACTATTTTATTAAGGAAATGTCACTTATCAAACATAATGCACTGCTCAAAAGAATTAGCGGATATATCTTAAAAATGACAAAAATAGTAATTGGCAGTTAAAGTAACACCGGCAAATATGTTTCGCAGAGTTTTGTTTAGTGACGAGTCAAGTACATCAAGATGACAGACATGTTTTGATTTGGCGTGAACCAGGAACACGAAATATCCCTCAATTTGTCCAGAAAAGGCTTCAGTTTAACGGTGGAGGTGCGATGGTGTGGGTTGAAATAAGTATCGGCGCCCATACCGAACTGTATTTCTTTCAGAATGGTTCACTTACTGCTCAAAGGTATTTGGATGAGATGCTGAGACCCGTTCTCCCATATGCTGGAGCTGTGAGAGAACAATTCAATTATGTGGATAATAAAGTTCGTCCACATCGTTAACAAATTGTTAGCAAATGGTTTAAAGAAGTATAAATCGATAGGAAAGGGCTGGGCAGCCAATTACCCGGACGAAAATTCTATGAAACATGCCTGGGATGCATTAGGAAGACGTATTGCCTTGCGAGATCTTGCGCCACGTTCAGTTGCAGAACTTCCAAATTGGTCTTAGAGAAAAATGGCGCAACATATCCCAAGAATTATTTGATAATTTTGTTCACTCCATACCAACACGAAGTCAAGCCATGTTGGCCGTCCGAGGAAATCATACGCCTTATTAATTTTTATTTTTTACAACAATTACCAAATGTCAAAATGTCAAAATGAAACTAAACGTTTATTTTTGCCTATATGTACTTAGTCAAATAAGTCATTCAAGTATTCTTACCATTAAAACGCTATTTATTTTAAAATTTACAACCCTTTTCAATGAAAATAATAAATATCCGCTAATTCTTTTGAGCAGTATAGTTATGATTTTCATAGTTTACTTTAATAATGTTAACTTTTCCATAATTACAGTAACTACGATATTCGACATTTAATAACTCGAAAACGGTTTAAGATATGGGCACCGTATGCTATATTTTTGAAATCAGAAAAATTATTATAAAAATTTAATAATATAGAATGTATTCTATTAAATAAATATATCATTTTTTTTGTATCCCATTGAATCTGTACGCCACTGTGTTTTCGGTGGCATGTGATAAAAATTAAGTCACAGCCACACAACTTCTATTTGAAACATTTTTTTTATATAGCAATAATAACGATGATAAAAAGTGGGTAATTTATAATGAACTGTACAATTAGCACTATATATTATTTTTTTGCAAAATATTCCTGTTTCTTATATATTTCGATACAAATTCAAAAGTAATATAATAAAATATATATTTAGTGATAAGTTAAAAGGTAAATAAGATAAATTTGAAAAAAAAACAATTAATTTTTAAGTTAGCGTACTATATATTTCAAATAAATAAACATTATAGACGCTCCAAATAACAAATTGAACATACTTGGATACCACAAAATTTTAAAAGAAGAAACTAATCAAACGAATATTACACATATTATATATTAAGTAATATACAATAATTAAGTATAATATTGTTTGGGAGAAAATGTGTTGTTATTTAACACAGAATGTTTAAAAATGAATTATAATCAATATAAAAATGAAAAGAGAAAAATCTAGTCCAGTAGTTTTAGGCATATCATAATATTTCAAACTTTTCAAGCTTGACACTGTTAATCTTTTAAGAACAAAAAAAACTATATGATATTATACATATACATATAAAAAAAAAATTAAATAAATAAATATTGTACTATCTACACCTTTTAGTCATAAAACCAAATAAGTAATGAAAATGATAAATAAGAAAAACATATAATAAGTTAATAGGGTTGAACCTAATTGAAATTAGTTTCTTAGCATATTCTGTACTCTATTACCTAACTATCTACCTATTATTACTTCTATGAGAAATTTATTGTTAAGGAATGCGAAATATATGATGAAAAAAAGAAATTAATTATTGTGCATAAAATATTGTTGATATTAAAAAAAATAAATAAATAAACTGTAATGTAAAACAAAAAACTAGATTGTATAATTTACTTGTGAAGTGATTAAAGAGTTTTACCCAGATTAATAGATGTATTAGATTTTTATATATTTTTTATACCGTTTTAACAATGAAACACCAAAATATTTCATTTTTTTTCTGTTCTTTAATTTACGTTTTTCTTTTAAAATATTATAATACCTCACGTCGCATTTAGAAATGAATAATCTTCAACTATTTGTTTACACATTGCCTAAATTTTATTATACGAGATAACAAGCTTATTGTGTTATCTTAACGGATATACATACATACATACAATCCCATAGGTGCCCTAGGTTTTAAGATATAATATTTACAAAGTATAAACCTAGTGGAGTGTAAAAATCTTTAATCTTTAATAATATGGCTACATGGTACTTTATTACATTTTCTATTTTAAGTATAATTATTTTGAATGTCAATACATCCTTAAGCACCCAAAAGAAATGCTCAATGTCACAATTTATTCATGGGGCAAAATTAAAATGCTAAGAATTCGTCAGTAACTGCTGGATGAAAGACGAATTTGTATTAAATATTTTAGTAACATTTTAATTTAACTTACTATCAATTTCACCAGAAAATTTTCTTTAAACAGGTTCGTATGATCAAATCTCCATTTCTATCACTGCTGCCTACAGATTTATTCTGCCTAACTTGTCATAGCTTAAGAGTACTCACTCCGGTATCCTAGTACATTGTACGAAATAATACAAGTCTCTGGCAGAACGTGTTCTGTATAATTCTGATTCTATTTTATCGTGATCAACTAATAGATATCTCCTATGACCCAGTATCTCACAATCACACAATAACGGGTGTTCATTTGAAAAGTCAATCTAGTAGCATGTGATTTACTGAGAACATTTTGATGTATGTCGTAAATTGAAATTTACTACTTAACCTACGAAGTCGTATATTTTGACAGTTTCATACATACAAATAAATAACAAATGTGATTGACATTATCAAATGTCATTTGGATTTACGTTTGCGGAACAACAAATGTCATACTAATATATATGCGTCTTATTCTATCAAAATTTCAAAGTAACCTAGATTGACTTTTCAAATGAACACACGTTATATGTTTTGCTGTTTCTGATTCCTAATAGCACATTTAGTATCTAGAATCCTCTTCAGACAGCCAAATCTTATATAAGTGTTTCTTTTCTGATGCGTGGACAGTCATGAAACATACCTTCGTAGCTGGTTCCTGCTCAGGAAGAGCTATTCCTTAGTTCTTCCTCAATATCGGCCACCTATAACTTCCTTGCTGTGTTTTTGGCTGGATACATTTGTGTAATATACTTAAGATTTTTCTCAAATCCAGTTTGTTATATTACTTCGGGCTAAATATTTAGCTATTCCCAGATTGTGTTCTGGTCCGAAAAATCTTATTTCAGCTCCTCGTCTAGCGAGTTCATTAGCTGTCTCATCGTCTTCAATCCTATGACGTCCTGGTACCTAAATCAGTCCTACCTTATTTTGGTGTACTAGTTTTCGCAGTCTTCAAGGCATTGGCTAATAAATTTTTTAATACCGCCTATCTTCTGTTAAAAACAGCTCTTTTCTCTTGTATATAGTATGACATACACCTCTGCCTGGATAACGGAGGCATATTTACAAGTGCTTTGGGAACACTTTTTTGTTAATGAATTACATACATATGCTATTTGGAGAAAAGCATCTATTCGTTAATTTATATTATTATATGCTTCAAAATACTGTATTGCTTTTGTCAAATGCTTGAAGTGACTAATAATTCCTTAAATAAGAGATAATTTTCTAAAATGTTCTTACAATTAAGAATATTACGGAGATCGACGGGCGACAGACAATTAAATCTTTTAAATCACTGAAATGGTTATAGCGAATAACTAACTAAAATAAAAGACTCTTCATAATTGTATGGTGATATCGACGAGCTGGTGAAGTAGAGATCATAGTTTGAATTTACAGAATCTTTTCAGTTGAAATATATTTAGGAAAATTTCTTTACCACTTGATATTAATTTATTTATTAAAAAATTCCTAAACCAGAACCCATTTATTTGAGGTCTTACTCAACTATCTCTGCTTTTACAATGAAAGACGATGCTAGTAATTTCGAATTTTAAATTGGTTAATTGGCTAGTTTCGTCGAAGTGAACCAGTTGTCCATTGTGATATTTCTGTTGGAATTGTGGATAGTTTTAGTAAGAGTTTTAGCAAAATACTCTCCTAATGGCATGCCATTTAGTTTGGCTAGTTTTCTCTAAATATGGAGTGGCATCTATCATATATTTTATTCAGTTATACAACTGTTACGTGAGATCAAAATTAGAATACGCCTCACTGGTATGGTCACCTATATAAGCAACTCATATTGGGTCACTTGAAAAAGTGCAACGTAGATTTTTAAAATATCTACATTTTAAAGAATATGGCGAATACCCACGGCAGGGATACGATCATACTACTTTACTACAATTACTTCATTTCGATTCACTGGAACACCGTCGCAAATTAACCAGCATTACATTCTTCTGCTACTTACTACACAATAACATTGATGCCCCCAAACTACTGAGTAACCTGCCTTTCGCGACACCACAGCGCTCCGCGCGTACGTACACCACATTATACTGACAAACTCCTAAAACTAATACTTTGCGGAAATCCCCAATCTATTCAATGTGTACCATTTGCAATGAAATTCTCACAGCCAACAAAAGTATTGATCTATTTTCCACCCCCCTACCCATCCTATTAACTAATATACACACTCCCAATAGCTTTATCGTACAGCATTGTATCAACCACCTCACACCACTTGTTATTTACTTCTGCCTTCTTTAAGTATATGTAACACACGAACTGTATTATCAAATTCTTATATTGTCCTGTAATTAGATGTATATCTGTTGGGAAAATATATCTATTATTATTATTATTATATTTTGTTCTTACATCGCAAACCATAAAAATCGTCAAACCGTATTTTTATGGTTTATTCGGTACAGCCTCGAAAGGCTGGCAGCTGCTCATCGATCATTACATAAGACCCGGGTTTGTATAAGTTATTGCAATTGTTGAATTAATTCATCCCATATCTGACGAATTGCTGCAAATGCATCGGATTGTTTACGTTCATCTCGACTATCTTTATCATCGAATCTTAAACAGTTTATAAGAAATTTAAATCTCGCTTCGCTCATGTCTAATCTATAGTTTGATTTACATGCTTTGTCATTGAACAGTTCCGAGGTAGAAAAATTATTATTTTTCATAGTGTCTGAAAAATACTACAATAACAAAAGTACCTTAATTTCTGTGTAAATAGTTGCCTTTTCATCTTTGTTCCTTATGAATCTTATATTTATTTCGGCATTTACATTTTGACGATAGTGTCGATGATTGAATTTGTTATAAATAAACTAAATGCATCATCAAGAGGTTTAAGCGCCGCCCTTGCGGGATCTTTTGGTTCTTAAACAATATGAATTATATTTCTTTTCGTTTTCTGTTCTTGTTTCCTTTTTTGCAACTAATAACCAGCGATGACCGATTTTCTCTTTTAGTCGCGCTTTAGATATTGAATGTTGTTTTTCAGCTGTCTGAGAATTCTCTATGTGACCTATGCCTCTTACATCCTTAGTTATATTGTCTATGTTTATTGTATTTTTTTCTAATGAGTATTGATCTTTTAATATCTTTCTTCTTTTGCTAGGCTACAGGTTGATCATCGTCCCTAGCGTCCATATCTGATGGCATAGTCCTCAATTTTACTTATCTACACTTACAATAGCTGGGCCAAAAAGAACAGAGCATTTGCTTTTCATGGTATTCTTTTTTAATCAAATATGTTGTGACCAAAATGTCGTAAATATCAAGTTAACATAACCCGATTATCAAAAATGCAGCATTACACGAATGAACAGCGCATAGCTATTGTCAAAACGTATTTTCAATACGGAGAAAGTTTCGCAGAAACAGTTCGCAGGTTATGTGCAATTTTTGGTAGAGAAAACGCATCCAATCGTTCGACGGTTAAGCGATTCATTAAAAAAACACAAATTCGTCATCGGCTTGAACAATCTATCGAAAATATAGAGGCAATGGTTGAAGGTATTAGTGAGAATCCAACAACCTTGACTCGCCATCGTTCACAGGAGTTGGCAATTTCAAGAAACAGTTTACAGCGTTTTTAAATAAAGATCTTCATCTTTATACGTATAAGATGCAATTAACTTCGAAAATTAAGCCAGTAGATGATTTTCCAAATTGGTTTTGCTAAATCATGAAATGAACGTTAATTTTTCGAAAAAAATCCTATTTACCGATGAAGCGCACTTTCATTTGGATGAGTATGTGAATATCCAGAAGTGTCGTATTTGGGTTACTGAGAATCCTAGGCGAATTCATGAAAAAAATAATTCATCCACAAACAGTGATTGTTTCGTGTGGGTTGTGGGTTCGTGGAATTATTGAGCCATATTTCTTCGAGAACGAAGCCGGGAACGCAGTTACAGTGAATGGTGCCCATAACCGTAATATGTTAAGAGAGTTCTTGTAGCCTGCCTTTGTCAGTACAGACCTGGACGACATGTGGCTCCAGCAGAATGGAGCAACCTGCCACATAACACCACAAGAGACAATACAGTTATAACAAGACAGATTTTCAGTTCCTGTTATTTCACGTCAAGGCAACCAAAATTGGCCACCGATATCATGTGATCTTACCCCATGCGACTTTTGGCTATGAGGTTTTGTAAAGTCTCACGCATATTTTAATCATCCAACGAGAATTGATGAGCTTAAGGGTGAAATTCGATGAGTCACTGGTGAAATTGAGCAGCAAATGTGCGTAAATATGATCAAAAATTTTACTTTACTTTTCATACTTAATTGGAGATTATGTACTTTAAGTTTCAATAAAAATAATATTCATTTAAAAAAAATATGTCCTTCATTAACGAATTAAATGTTGCGCTCGTATTGGCTCACCAATTCTAATAAATTGACCAATTTCAATAGTGTTGTTCTGAAAAAATATAACTTTTTCATTTCTTGAAAACTCTTTATTCGAAGTAAATGTTTCTGACATTGAGGAAATGGCTGAAGGTATTACTGAGAATCCAACAACCTCGACTCGCCACCGTTCGCAGGAGTTGGCAATTTCAAGAAACAGTTCAGAGCGTATTTCAAAGAAAGATCTTCATCTTTATCCATTTAAGGTGCAATTAACTCAGGTAATTAAGCCAGTAAATAATGCACAGCGGCTTGCATTTTCCAACTGGGTTTTGCTAATTTTTTTTCGAAATAAGTCCTCTTTAACGATAAAGCGCACTTTCATTTGGATGGGTATGTGAATACTTAGAAAACACAGGTCTAGAAAACAAAAATTGTGTGCTTTTTTTAATTTTCCAATTGGATATATATAATATGCATACTCTAAATTCCAATACGTTTTCAGTTTTCCTCTATCGGGCAAATATAAGTACATTATAAATTTAATAATATACTTATGTTTTCAATAAAATACTACAAATATATTAAACACGTAAAGCTAATACAAAACTATTTCTGCAGATTTAATTAACTGAAATATTAATGAATATATTGAAAAAATATGTAAACTATGCGTCAATAGTAATGAGTTTCTACATTTTTTCATTGTTGGAGAAAAGAAAGCTCTCATATGACCTACACTAGTGTCTCTTTTCAAACACCAATAGTAGTCAGCCATCACTGATACATCCCAATGGCCTTGGTAGCGGGTTTCCATTATTTGAATGTCTGTGAAACCTTTCATTTTGTTCAGGAAAATAATCATTCTACACCCTAGATTTCTAAGATGTAACATTTCCTCCAATTTCCTTATAGTTCTCAGACTTCTTGTTGCCAAGAAAGTTTTCTGTTACTCATTTGTATGTCAACCATGTTGACTTCTCTAACTCGGACATCGACTGAGGATAGGTCTCATTCTGCATAAGTTCACGAATCTGGGACACCTCTAAAATAACTGCTGCTTTTGCTACTGAGAACAAAGTGAACTAACCTAATAGTTATAAAGACTCAGGTGGATAATCCCCTAAGTATCTGAACAAACAAGTACATACCGTAACAGGAAACAGAATTGAGGGGTGGGAATCCAAAGGAACTTAAGAGAAATTTGTGAGAGATAAGATTATAATTATTATTTATTGACACATAGTCATCTTTTCTCAATATAGGGGAGAGTTGCCCAAATTGAATCGATTTCAGAAAAAACATTGTATGTTGAGAAATTGGTGATTATTTCAACTAAAATTCACACAAACGCTCAGTTTATAATATATTTTATGTATTTAATTACAAAATATAATCGAAAAACATAAAACGGTTTTTTGAAATAAGAAAAGAAAACTATATGCAATCGGTTCAAATTATGAAACCGGTTGCCTTAACTGAACTAAGCGTTTCCTAAATTGAACCAGCTGCAAATTTATTTAAAAAACATATTTTTTAATAACTATAATATATACTATATAATAATTATAAAAAAATTATAGTTCTAGTTTATACAGATTTCACAATTGAAATTTTCGTCTTTTTCTAATCCAGCACATTCTTCATGGGCCCACTGTAAACAACCTGGGCATTGTGCCCATCCTTCGTTTTCGATTGAATTCAGATAACTGTCATTGCAATAAAGACACAAAGCATCTTCTGCAGACGACTCCTCTGAATCTTCAGAAGAACTCGTTGTCGTCTATCTTTTCATCGACAATTTTCCTTTCTTTAGATTTAGCGTCCTAGTTTTGTTCTTATTTTTTAATAAGTTAGTCTTTACTCTTTCTACTGATGTGCTTTGCTTTTTTTTTGCTTTTGTGATCTTCTGACTTCTTTTTACCGATGGGTCATTTTTCTTTTTTTCTTCTAAAGTATTCTTATATGGAGTGCTCGTGAGTTCTACAGCTGATGTGATGGCTTTAGGCTGCCTATTTTGAATAGTTTTGCTGATTTCAGGTAATGGAGTAAGTTCTTGTAAAATTTGGTTCACTTTATTGGGAGTTATGTCTTCTGGCAGGGTGATACTCTGTCTTATAGGTGTTTAAAAATTTTCAGCAGGTCTTACTGAAGTTTCATCTTCTAGAGGTTTGGTTCCCATCGCATCAGAAGCCCTAAAAAGATTATCATCAAATCTATTTATGTTTATAGGCCATATTCCAGCACCTCTAAAACTACTCTCAGCTGTGCCAACTGTTGCTGCCTTCCCATAGGCTCTTGCTAGTAGCTTTGGAACGTTATAAGGTATTACGCCTTGCCCAACATGTTCCCGCAACCATGAATCTTGTTCCTGTACATAGTAACTTTGTAAAGGTTTGAAAAAACAACATTAAAGGTTGGGGTCTATGCGTTGTATGGCTTAGAACTTGCAAAAGGTGAATATGATTTTCGCGGACAAACGTGAGAGCTTCGATATTTTTACTGTGCGTAGTGTGACCGTCAAGAAGCAGAATAATGGGTTTTTCCACTCCGAGCTTAACTATGTCACAAAAATGTTTCAGCCATTTTAGTAACAGTTCGGTGTTGATGTAGCCTGGATGGGAAACCTCTGTAAGGCTTCCAGTTGGTGCTCCTCTTGCTAATTCAGGAGTGTATCGCTTTCGTTTAAATATCAGCAGAGGGGGAACATTGAGACCTGCAGCATTACAACAACAAACCGTAGTGGTATTCACACCTCTTTTACCACTAGCAACACCACCCACTTGCCGTTTGCCTTTTTTTGATACAACCTTATGCATTCTTTTTTGGATCGTTGTATACCTAGACTCCTCCACGTTAAAAATAACATTAACTGTTATTTTATATTTGTCCACCAAATTCTCTAAATTGTCAAAAAATTCCATTATCCTGTCTTTATTGAATGCTTTTGCACGGGCAAAGATTTCACGGGACGTAGATTCAGGTTGACAGTTGGTGGTGTCTTTCCATAAATTTGTAAAACCACTTTTTACCGGTTATCCTTTTTTCGTTGTTGAAAGGGTATCACAGATTGAGTTTTTTGCTAAATCAAAAGCCAAATTTCTTTTATTGTGAAGCCATACAGCAGTTCTTCAAATTTTAAGATATGATGGATCAATTAATTTTCAGTTCTTTCAGAAAAAACACACGTTCTTCCCATTTTTTTTCTTATCTTCTTTAGCAAATTTATTTCCATTTTTAGCATGTCTAAGTAATGTTGATTTGTTAATCTTGTATCGTCTAGCGCACTCATTCAAACCAATTTCACCCGATCTGTAAGCGCTAAAAACTTGTTTCATAACGGCTTCGCTCCATTTGCCATAATTTCCCCTTTTGGCCATTCTTGGTTCCAGAAAAAAATTATTTTTAAGGCAGCGTTATTTATAAAAATAACTTTTTGCAGAATTAAAATTTATTATCCAAACGATATTCTCTAGTTTGAAAATAAGGATCCTAAGTAGAACCAGTTCAATTCAGACACCAGTAAAAGCTTTAATTTAGGCAACAATCTTTTGTTTTACTCAATCTAATCTATTTTTTTTGTTTGTTTACATATGGCGCTGAAATCACGTCAGGGTATTCAAAATGCTACAACAAACTATAGTACTTACTATTTACCACACGCCATCACTATTTCCTGCACTATCGCTTAAGGAATGTGAGCATAAAATTACATCGGTTAATGTAAAAACGTTCAATCTTCAATAATACCAGTGTTCGCGGCAACTTGGGACTTACATTGAAACTAAGTCACTTTCTAGTCCCAAGGTTGCCGTATACAATAACAAAAGGCACACACATGCAGTTTTGATGGAAATAATACACAGGTTCAATTTAAGAGGCAGTTCAATTTAGGCAACTCTCCCCTATTCATTAATATATTAGTTAATTAAACCTGCAGAAATGTGTGTTTAATATATTTGTAATATTTCATTCAAAACATAAGTACATTATTATATAACTTGATTAATTATTAGAAAATAAAACACTTGGCTTAGTTTCACGACTTCTTTAATTAGATATACTAACAATTGTTTCGGCTATTAGGCCATTATCAAAGAGCTATCTAAAACTAAACTTACTCTACTTAAGGTTAACTTATATACCTGTGTTCATTATGGGTGGGAGAATGAAGGTAATTGATATTTAAAATTGCATCGATATAGGGGGTATTTATGAATTCTAATTGTGTGTTTGTGATAACTCGATTTTGTTTTTGGGCTTTTTTAATTTCAAAAATCTCTAATATATTTAACTTTTTACTTTTTACTACATTATGAATGAGGTTACAGCTCTTTATATCGGGTAAGTGGTTCTGGTCTATACAATGTTCTGCGAACCCTGTGTGTTTAACACTATATTTTATATCTCTAATATGTTCTGTTAACCGTTTATTAATACATCTGCCACTCTGTCCGATATAAATAGCTTCACAATTCTGGCATTTTATGGAATATACTCCTGATTTATCTAAGTTATCTATTTTATCTTTAGTATTATTCAACAATGTACCTAAAGATAAATCAGGAGTATATTCCATAAAATGCCAGAATTGTGAAGCTATTTATATCGGACAGAGTGGCAGATGTATTAATAAACGGTTAACAGAACATATTAGAGATATAAAATATAGTGTTAAACACACAGGGTTCGCAGAACATTGTATAGACCAGAACCACTTACCCGATATAAAGAGCTGTAACCTCATTCATAATGTAGTAAAAAGTAAAAAGTTAAATATATTAGAGATTTTTGAAATTAAAGAAGCCCAAAAACAAAATCGAGTTATCACAAACACACAATTAGAATTCATAAATACCCCCTATATCGATGCAATTTTAAATATCAATTACCCTCATTCTCCCACCCATAATGAACACAGGTATATAAGTTAACCTTAAGTAGAGTAAGTTTAGTTTTAGATAGCTCTTTGATAATGGCCTAATAGCCGAAACAATTGTTAGTATATCTAATTAAAGAAGTCGTGAAACTAAGCCAAGTGTTTTATTTTCTAATAATTAATCAAGTTATTACAAGAATGTTTCACCAAGAAATATCTGCGAAGTCAACCAATGAAATTCATTATTATATAGTATTTTGTATGAAAACTTAGCCCGATAGAGGAAAACTGACAACTGATTTGAATTTAGAGTATTTGTATTATATCCAGGTGGAAAATTAAAGTACGAAAAATTTGTTTGTAGACTGTTAATTTCTATAACGATTCTATAGCGATTTCTTAAAAAAGGTTTGTGGGTTTCCATCAGAAAAGTATCAACAGTTTTCATTCTGCAAAAATTGTGTTGACCTGTGTAATAATAAAATGAAATGAAATTAATGAAAATTCTATTTCTTCTATATTTTATAGTATGTCTCGCAATTTAATTAATCTTCAAAATCTACTTCTCCTAAAAATGATAAGTGACAGCTAATGAGCTAATATGTAACAAAGAAAATAAATATAACAGGCGTACTATCTGCTATAAGTATTCATTTTTCTTGTTGTTGTTAAGAAGATGCAAATATAATGTAATATTTTTTTAGTGCATAATCTAACAAAATACTAACTTTTTCAAAGATTTTTAAGACCATGGGATATGTAATTCTGAAAATTGTGTTTATATTCTCCATGATTTTTTCTTCATTTCTAAATGCTAGTAACGATCCTATTTTCTGTTTAGTTTGTGGCGAAGGCAATAATTTTAGTTACACCAACGTAATACCTTACGAGTGCATACATACATTTAATATTAATTATAATTGAGATACAAATTAGATCATATCGAATGAAAATAACACACAAAATGAAGAGTGATTTTGATGCTGTATTTATTGTAAAAACTTTTAGAAGTATTTTGCTTTTCTTTTTAACAGTTTTACATGTAAATTTGAAAAAAAAATCGAAAAGAGACAAATACATCACAAGTTATGTGTATGTTAGCATGAAATAAGAATAATTAAATAGAAACGATATATAATGGAAAAGCTACAAATTTTTCATGCAGTGTGAAGATATACATACATATATACATACATAATTAAATTGTACTTTTTGTAGTTCTTTAAAACGTTAAAGCAATGAACTTGCATAAATATAATAACTTTTAAAACAATTAGGTTTCGGTGTTGGTATGATTGCGAGTAATAAAAAGTTTGAAAGTGTTATAAAAAAAGGTTTAATCTAGTTAGTCTAATTAGTTACTAATCTGCCAATATATCCAACACTGAAACTTTAGTACTTACAACCTTCAAAGAGAGTTCACACACTTGTTAATTTGTTCTTTTGTAAATTCATCCCTGAGTTTATATAAATATATCGTTCATACATATATCAAAAGAGGAAAACATTGAATTAAAAGTTGTTAATGGTATACTCGTAGATTGTTATTGATAGAAAAGATTTTTATTATCATTATTACAGAAAATATATATAGGAATATATTATTGAAAAAGAAAGCCATTTCATGGTATGTTACTTTTTGGTCGACAATATATAATGTATATTAACGTGTTGTTTTATTTATTGATATAGATAGCAGGTATAGGTTAACTACACGCCAAATCCCCAGGCCAATGTAACCCTATAGGTATTTTGCACTCCGGCTTCTTACTTATTTAATCTGACCGGTAAATTGCGCTCTAAACATGAATTAAATAAAAACAAGGAATTTTCTATTATATATTATTTCTATACATACAGAATAAAGTATACCGAAGCTTAAAAATATATTTCTAGTGTTATATAATTTCGTATGATAAAGAAATTTTAATTATTGGTGTTTTGAGATGTACTCCTTGTACTAGAAGGCAATTTTCGTATCTTCCCGCAAGTTTCTGAACATTACACTGATAGCAGGAAGTTGTACTTCAGCCAACACTTGCCGAATTTTGTTTTTCAATTTCTCAATATCCTGGGGCACTGGATCCTGGTAGATCTTCTGTTTGAAGATTCCTCACAAAAAGGTATCAAGAGGTGTAAGATCTAGCGAGTTTGAGGGTAACGGATAATCATTTTCCCTGAAGATGAGACCTCCAGGAAAATACCGTTGCAAAGGGAGCAAAGTTTGCCTAGCAGTATGCGCAGTAGCACCGTCCCGAGCACGAGATCCAATACGTAAATTTCTCGCACTACAAAATCGCCTTATGTCCTCGTAAAAAAGTTATATCCCTGTACCTCTGCTGGTTAACTGTTACACGCCTACCATGTTCAGCCTCCAGTACAGACCAATTATTCCATGCCCAGAAACAGCACACCACGCGGTTTTTGGGGGTAATGAGATCTTTCATCAAATTCCTGCGGCTTCTCAAACTCTAGGTATTGGGTTATTTGCTTGTTGATACATAACAAGCTATTAATAACAATACATGTGATTCATCGCTAAACAAAATGTTTGAAATAAAATTTCCATTTTCGTATTCCATAGCTAACGTTCTGGCGCAAATATCTACATTCTCTCTCTTTTGTCGGCTTGACGTAATCTGTTAACGACTTGTATTCGGTAGGAATAGGCTCTTAATTCCTTTGCAGCGCGTAGTACAGATGATCTACCCAAATTAAAGTCTTTCACTATTCGGCGCTGTCTTTTTTTAGGAGAATATAAAATCTTGTCGAAAATCCGATCCATATTCTCGTTGTTTGAACGACCTTTCCTTTGAGATAACAGAACGCGTGATTCTAAATTTTCGTACCAGCAATAATATAGAGCGCTTTGTTGAAACGTTCCCCGAAGCGAATTGCAAACTGGGCCCACCATTGGAATGGTTATTGAATTTTATATTCGTTTTACAGCTCTAACTTTTGCCACTTTGACATAAAAGTAACATTTATATTATCAAGGATGCCTAGACTGGAGATCATTTAATTTCGGTATACTTTATTCTGTGTCATATTGTAGTTACAAAATTTAAAATAAAAATACAATTATAAAATTTGTTACAAAATACATACAGTAAGTATGGTAAATACATATAAATGATGACATAGTTATCATTTGGGAGCATTATTGCTTTTGAGAATGTATGTCCTAATTTTAATATCATACTGTGGATGAATTGTTGACGGCACTTAACTTTGTTATGTATTGCTAACGTGCGCGCGCAGACGCCGTCTTGGCGTAAGGATAATGTGCGGAAAAGGTCGAGATCGGTAGTCGTAACACACAATTTACAAGCTGGATGCCCTTCGTCAGTGAAAACGGAAGTGGATTGACTGAACAGATGGTAAGTAGTAACGCCACTTAATTTTATGTACAGAGGATCGAGACTGAAAACTACGAAAAGTGTTACGCGTTAGTAGGCGCATGCACTTACAGACTACTAAAAATGAAGCCAAACAACGAACTAAACTAAAGGTGGAGTATCTAAATTCAAAATAACGGATCGAAAATAGTTATTCGTATATTTACAAAGAAATACAGTATTAACAAAGTGACTCTTAAGTCGCAAATAATAATATAACCCTATCGAGAAATCTCCAAATTTACGTTAAAATAGTATGACAATTAAAAATAAATTGAACACTCGGTATGCTGACATTAAAAATATCAACATAAATTGAATTAAATCAGCAATTTATTCCAAGAATAAAATTTAAATAAATTGAATTAAGCTGCAGAATGCACCAAAAATATGACAATTTAGTTAGTCAAGCGAAATAATCAAAATTTTAATTGTACCTCAAATCTTTAGGGGATCCTTACAATAAAATTACACACATTATGTTACCTAAACAATAGTAGAATGGTATAAAAGAGTATTAAAGTTAAGAGAAATTACATTTTATCAAAATCTTCTCGCACGCCTATGGTTGTGTGGTGCAATATGTATCTAGGATGTTTTACAAATTTGCCGTTAAATTATTCACATGTGTGAAAACCATTTATTTAAATTCCAAATTATTTTAAAGATAAATTCTATAACAATTTATGTACGATGATTAATTTTGAAATTGCATAATAATCAAATAATTTTTTTAAATAAATTGTGTGAAATTATGGAATAATTTGCCAAGTTCCAAATATATATATATGAATATAACTAAGACTATATGCTGTTTTAATTGGTATTGAAAATAGAAATCGATATAAAAGCAAATATACGAAACAAAGATAAAGTTCGACGATAGTTTTAAATTTCACCAAAAAAATGGGTCTCTGTAGAATACCTCGTTCTGCTGTATGCGTGCGACGGAGATGGATGAACCCACAGCTGATACGGTTCTTGTGTCTAGATTATCGGACAAGGCGATTTTTGCTTGATTTTCTGTCTCCACTGTTTGCTTGGTTGTCTGTCTGCCTCATTGCGAAATATATATATATTGTAATGATGCAAGGCATACACATTGAGCTGCATCTGAAATGGGAAAAATAAGATATACAAAGTAAGAAAAGGGTAATAAAAAGGTTATGTAAGTGATATTACCAAGTATTAGTAGTGTCGAAGTGCATACGAATTTTAATAACGACAACATTATTTTCTTAAATTTCTATATTTATATTTCTTTCATTAATTTCTCTTTTATTATTTCTAATTCAAATTTCAAATATTAGCGCGAAAAACACATATTCAAATTCATATGCATTTTTAATTTATATCGACGCTAGTAAGCCACGCCTACAAATTGACATCTGGCAAATGTAAATATTTATCGTGCGCAGTACTCAATTTGTAACATTAAGTTTTACATTAACCTAACTTGTTAATTTATTAAATAATTTTTAAAATCTGTAAGAATAGTAATATTAGTCAAATTCCATCTATGTAAAAATGTTAATAAGGTAAAACATCGAGACTTTTTGGCATCATTAGATAGCTAAGTTTGGTAAAACAGACAAGCGCTATCGGCATGATCATCTTTTGAAATTTATAAAATAGTAGACGCATTTTTTTGACCGATCCTTAGAAATTCTTATATATCATTAATTAAAATCGTTAATATAGTAAAAAGTAATTAAAAGTATCCTGCCTTTAAATAAACACGATCGACAAGAGAAATTCTTCAAGAAATTTCGATTTTTAACGTATTTACGTACAACAAAGCGTCATAGACGTAATTTCACGATAATCGCAAGAAATTCTAAAGAAATATTGTCAAGAAACAGTCACCGAACATCTACGGAATTGATTATCGTTCATCTACATCGATACCTGTAATCCAACAGCTAGATAAGAACGCAGGGAGAAATTAGGCATCAGAGACCAAGACCGAAGAAAATCTTCGAAAGCGTCATCGCAAACAGCCACCCACGCCGTCAACAATTCGAACAGCAATCGGACTTTTTTCGATCGCCGAGAATCATCCCATTTGATGCGTACGTTCTACAAAATAAACATCAGGATTATTATAATCACAGGTTACAGATAAAACGTATTTATTTTTCAAAATTTTTAATTCTTTAAACTTATAAACCAATAAAATTCTCGATTTTGTTTACCTAACCTAAACGTCCTATACTTGTATTAAAATTTAATAAACAACCAATTTAAACGTAGAAATAGTAATTTAAAGGTACTTACCATTATCGTTAAAAGATTATTTATATTGTTATCCACATTTTTATAAGTTAAAACACACATAACCACCTTATTTTCTTAAGTAACACCTTGTTGTCTTTCTTATATGTAGTTTCGTTAATTTCACCCTTTGCTATACATGTTATTTTATTACAGTTTTCTTTTATAGCAATAAACTTAATATTTTTATTATCATATCAATATTTTATTTGTCTATATTTACTTGTAGGAGTTATTTCTTTAAGCCTTAACATTAATAGTTTACTTTTATGGAAGCAACGACTTAGATCTAACGAAGAGCCTGAGATTTCACATTTAATTAAGCTTTTTAATTTAGTTTCATGCGATCCGACTAGTTGGCAATTTAGAACACAGATAGAGCAGTTTGAGGAGTTATATAAAGGCGCCCATCTTTTAATTTCAAAATTAATATTTTTTGAACTCGTTCATTATATTTATTATCACCTCAGCGATTTATCATTTGCCAGCTCAACGAGAGGCAATGTATAACTTCATTTGACGCAACAACGTGGAGGCCAGATTGCTTCTTTTAAATAACTCGACTACAACATAAATTAGGACAAATAATTGCTACATTCAAAATTATTTTACATATATAATTTAGACGAAAGGTGTATGTTATTACTGTAGTTGTGTGTAGAATTGTGTACCTATTTTTCCTATAGTGCAGCTGATTTGTACCTACAATTCTTCACATCCCAGACTTTGAAGGAGTTACGGATATAGTAAAGGTTAGTGAAGGGGAAATATCACCTTGTATGTGCGTTGTTTTATTTAACTTTTGTCCACTTATATTATTATTGTGTCTTGAATATTGTTTATACAAATTTAAATCATAAAATTCTACTTATCAACTATTCATTATAATAATTCTATTAACAATTAAAGAAAAATATCAATATAAACTCTTTGCATAATATAAATTCAATCTATATTAATATGGATACCAGACACAGGACAAAAGCAGTAAAGGACACTACAGAAGAAGACAGGGCTGAACAGGGAGACATTCCGGTTGCACAAACGTCTACATCTGAAGGGGTAAGTCCACCAGATAATAGCCAGATGATGTTGAACATGTTACAGACACTAATGACGCAAATAAATGATTTAAAACAAGATAATATAAATATGAATAACAAATTAGATACAAATAGTAAGGACTTAAAACAAGAACTAACTAATAGTAATAATGACTTAACAAATAAATTAGATACTAACAATGCGAATATGAATAACAAATTAGACACTAACAACGATAACTTAAAACAAGACATAACTAATCTGAGTACTGACTTATCGGCAAAATTAGAAGCCAACACGAAAAACATTAATGAAAGATTTGAACTCAATAATGCGCATATAGACAACAAATTAAGTGCTTTCAAGGTAGATTTAGAGGGTAAAATTGCTGAGATTTCAACAGCTCAGAAAAAGATGGAGAAGAACAAGCTGAAATACTTAATAAAACTAGATGAAACCGTTAATTTACTAAATTCACAATGGACAAAACGATTAGGCACAACCAACAAATTGGAATATAATTGCAATAAACAGACTAATAAAATAGATTCCAGAAATGCCGATCAAAAACAAACCATTACTAATATATTTAACATACAAAAAGAGGTACAGGGTACGACAAAAATTAACTCAAATATCATAAATAAAGAACAAAAAGAAATAATAAACAATCAGGTACGGGGAGATCAACAGATAAACGCTAATATTCACAATAATAACAACACGGATGCAACCAAAGTCATACATGACTTGAATATTAACAAACTGCGTAGATACCAAGTTAAAAATAATTTATACAACCAATTTCAAATAAATGACAAAGCATACCAGAGTTTCTTAATAAACAATGAAAGGGAATATAATAATTTTAACATAGAGAAGACGGGGATTAATAACATTAATTTTAATTTATCCAATATCAAAATCAAGAATATTAATCATAATTATGCAATCAACTTAATACAAACTAACAAAATTAACATACAAAACACCACTTTAACTTCACCAAATTTAACTATACACGATAATATGATAAATAACTTAATAAATAAAGAAGGCATGATAAACAATTCAATGCTATACGAATACTTAAATCATAACAATTTTCTTCATAATTTATACAGTATAAAAATCAATACCAATATACACATTTACACCAAAATTATAACTACATACACACTAATTAACAAAAACCTACATAAATCTCAAGGAAGAGGCAACATGATATTTTTACACAGGGATAACAGCATCAATATCTTTAAAACAGTTTCTACGAAAATTAACTATTTAAATAAATACGATGACAGAATATCGCTATTCTAATACACGATGATGAACAAAGCAGAATACGGGGATACGAGTTATAATTACACTTATATTAAACATAAATAAACAGATGATAAACACAATTTAATAAGAAAAAGAAAGAACACATGATAAAACCATAATACAACAAATGAACATATAACAAGTTATATAATTAATAAATAAAATTAAAGAGAAAACAAACATAGCTGGAGCTCGAATATAAATACTAATTTACAATAATTAAGAGATACTATACTCTGTGAGAAAAAAGGTAACACCACATATTCAGATGGTTAAAACAAGCTTACAAAAGAACAATTATTTAAAATAATATTGGTACTATCAATCGAATTAATCAAAGGGGAACATATTCACTTATAAACATGCTAATTTTAAAATAAAATGAAAGTTTGAACGTATTATTATTGAAAAAGAGAGAGCATAATTGAAAATAAATAATAAAGGAGTGCAGATATGACATAAGAGGGACTAGGTAAAGATTTTAAAGGTTGAAGGTATTAATACATATGATAGGGGTGTATAGAATTATATAAAAAAATAAATGAATTATTATTATTATGAAAATATTAAAATATAGACAAAAGTGTCTTCTTATAAGGTAGAAAATATATGTTAAAAGGAGTGGTATTTTTATGATTAGAGAATAGAATGTGAATGTAACGTCTTGTATGTATGAGGAGAGAATTATTTATTATGAAAGCTAAAGCTTATATCAGTATATCAATTATAATAAAAGATTAAGAATAACCAGTTATTAATAGAATTATAAAGCATGCACCAGCAATGAAAGATATAAATAAAATAACCCCAATGATAATACTACGAACAAATACCTGAATATATAATGTAATTAGTACAAGAAGTAAATAATACAAATTTAAAACCACAGAAAACAGCCCATTATCACAATTGAATATGAATATAGTCTTAAAAATTATTAATATTATTGAAAGGTATGTTATAGCTCGTAAATTATAAGATTATAATAACAATAACTAATAAATTATACAAAAACTATAAATATAAACAAAGATAACATTAATATTAAGATAAATAATAATTAAATAAACTAAAACTTATACTAAAAAAGGAACAAGAAACTAAAGATTTAAAAGATCATATGTACAATTAAAAAAAAAAAGAGGAATTTAATAGTGCAATTAAACATTTCTTGAATATTAGTTATATAAAATAGAAGAAGTTATTCCTGTTAATAGATTAATACATTTTTTTATAATCTTTACTCATTATTCTTAAATTCGTTGACACATATAATAAGATTAGTATAGCAAGGTCGTTATTTTCCATTTCATGTATCTAGTTAGGGAAAAGAATATCCTCATTTGTACATTCAGACATTTTTTCCACGGGGATAATGTAATGATGCAAGGCATACACATTGAGCTGCATCTGAAATGGGAAAAATAAGATATACAAAGTAAGAAAAGGGTAATAAAAAGGTTATGTAAGTGATATTACCAAGTATTAGTAGTGTCGAAGTGCATACGAATTTTAATAACGACAACATTATTTTCTTAAATTTCTATATTTATATTTCTTTCATTAATTTCTTTTTTATTATTTCTAATTCAAATTTCAAATATTAGCGCGAAAAACACATATTCAAATTCATATGCATTTTTAATTTATATCGACGCTAGTAAGCCACGCCTACAAATTGACATCTGGCAAATGTAAATATTTATCGTGCGCAGTACTCAATTTGTAACATTAAGTTTTACATTAACCTAACTTGTTAATTTATTAAATAATTTTTAAAATCTGTAAGAATAGTAATATTAGTCAAATTCCATCTATGTAAAAATGTTAATAAGGTAAAACATCGAGACTTTTTGGCATCATTAGATAGCTAAGTTTGGTAAAACAGACAAGCGCTATCGGCATGATCATCTTTTGAAATTTATAAAATAGTAGACGCATTTTTTTGACCGATCCTTAGAAATTCTTATATATCATTAATTAAAATCGTTAATATAGTAAAAAGTAATTAAAAGTATCCTGCCTTTAAATAAACACGATCGACAAGAGAAATTCTTCAAGAAATTTCGATTTTTAACGTATTTACGTACAACAAAGCGTCATAGACGTAATTTCACGATAATCGCAAGAAATTCTAAAGAAATATTGTCAAGAAACAGTCACCGAACATCTACGGAATTGATTATCGTTCATCTACATCGATACCTGTAATCCAACAGCTAGATAAGAACGCAGGGAGAAATTAGGCATCAGAGACCAAGACCGAAGAAAATCTTCGAAAGCGTCATCGCAAACAGCCACCCACGCCGTCAACAATTCGAACAGCAATCGGACTTTTTTCGATCGCCGAGAATCATCCCATTTGATGCGTACGTTCTACAAAATAAACATCAGGATTATTATAATCACAGGTTACAGATAAAACGTATTTATTTTTCAAAATTTTTAATTCTTTAAACTTATAAACCAATAAAATTCTCGATTTTGTTTACCTAACCTAAACGTCCTATACTTGTATTAAAATTTAATAAACAACCAATTTAAACGTAGAAATAGTAATTTAAAGGTACTTACCATTATCGTTAAAAGATTATTTATATTGTTATCCACATTTTTATAAGTTAAAACACACATAACCACCTTATTTTCTTAAGTAACACCTTGTTGTCTTTCTTATATGTAGTTTCGTTAATTTCACCCTTTGCTATACATGTTATTTTATTACAGTTTTCTTTTATAGCAATAAACTTAATATTTTTATTATCATATCAATCTTTTATTTGTCTATATTTACTTGTAGGAGTTATTTCTTTAAGCCTTAACATTAATAGTTTACTTTTATGGAAGCAACGACTTAGATCTAACGAAGAGCCTGAGATTTCACATTTAATTAAGCTTTTTAATTTAGTTTCATGCGATCCGACTAGTTGGCAATTTAGAACACAGATAGAGCAGTTTGAGGAGTTATATAAAGGCGCCCATCTTTTAATTTCAAAATTAATATTTTTTGAACTCGTTCATTATATTTATTATCACCTCAGCGATTTATCATTTGCCAGCTCAACGAGAGGCAATGTATTACTTCAATATATATATATATATATATATATAATAACTTCGTGACCTTGGTATGATATGGTAAACCTAATCAGTAGGCGATTAAAGGTCTGTATATTACTTCAAAATATATGTATTTAAAAAACTCTACATGTTTCGGCTGTATACGCCTTTTTCAAGAGAATACAAAATACAGAATATTTTGTATTCTCTTGAAAAAGGCGTATACAGCCGAAACATGTAGAGTTTTTTAAATACATATATTTTGAAGTAATATACAGACCTTTAATCGCCTACTGATTAGGTTTACCATATATATATATATATATATATATCACGATGTCGGACAAAGAAAGCCTAATTACGTCTAAGTGCTTCGCAATCCGATTCCCTAATTCACTAACGGTAGCGGCTTTCTAGTAGCTACCACACATACTCTTTTTGAATTCGCTAACAGCGATAATTACCATAAAAATTAAGGTATAGCGTGCTCTATTTTCTCGATTTATGGGTTCATCCAATCCTCGTAAGCTGGCACCGCACGAAGCGGGGTCAAATTCAATGCACACAAACCATTCTATATGGCGCAGCCGGGATCACAAAGAAAATAACGAGTATAAAGAACTCAATTTGATTTATAACTACAACTATATCTAGAGGGCGGTAATACTTAGAGTGAAAAACAAATGTAACAGTATTTTAGCGGTTATTTGCAAACTCTGTATTTTTATGTATGTGTCAATTTCAAACTGTTTCCAGAAAAATATATATTGTCGGGTGTAAAGAGTAAAAAGAATCGTTAAAACGTGCATGAAATGATTCACATGCATTAGTAGATCGTGTAAAAGTTGCGTTGTTTTCCGCCCGTATGTGTATTGGACAGTCGGCGTCATCCGAAATATAGTTTGCTAATAAATCATCTGCATACGTATGAACTTCGGCGTT
Organism: Melolontha melolontha; assembly: GCA_935421215.2. NCBI lineage: Eukaryota > Metazoa > Arthropoda > Insecta > Coleoptera > Scarabaeidae > Melolontha > Melolontha melolontha. Next base: position 63,970,354 of record OW285236.1, read on the forward strand.
GTTGGAAATTTCTGCAAACACATCCATCGCAAAAGCATGTTCATTAAGCTGTTCACTGTAAAGTAATGATCTGTATAAGCAATAATTGAATTAAACAAAGAGCATTATAGAGCTGTAATTTTTTACAACTTCAAGCGTAGTTTTAAGCTTAAGTTGTAAAAAATGCTTTGAGAAAATAAATCGGGTATGTGGCGATAAGTCATGTATCTTAGCTATCGTAAAGCACTGGTATAATGAATTTCAACGTGGTCGACTTTTCTTAAATTACATGGAACATGCTAGAAGATGTTCCTGTAATAAGTTTTTGAGCAAGTCTAAAGATTGACGTGAAAGTCTAATACCATCTTATATAAACATTTGAAAGTATGTATGCTTTGTGCCCTTTTCATTTTGAACAATTTGACGCCAGTTCAAAAAGGAAACCGCGTAAAATCTATCTGATCTGATAGATCTGATCAAGAAAAAAAACAATCGAAAGTCTAGATCTTTGCAAAAAAATAGCTTCCAACAAAAGTTATGTGGAAAAAGCAGAAGAGAAATGCTTTTGCGATGGATCTGTCATTAAGCTATCATTAAACTAGTAAATAATTAGGTTAAAAAGTTAATCAAAATTTGCAGTAAAATTCTCGTGTCATGATCTGCTAGAAAAGCTGAGAGGATTTGACATTCCGGAGGGCCCCCGGAGTACATAAAAAAAAGGGAGAGAGGAGTGGCTCCGAAAAATCTTATAAAGTAAAGTCTGTGTGTCTTACGATTTCTTGAGAAGCAAATTCCTGTATTTCGCTATCCCCGCTAACAGGTAGAACTGTTTGATGTCATACACCCACCCACCGTATAACGACGTACTCCAAGGTCCCGATCAGGCGCGGCTCGTGATGACGTATTTGGGAGTGCAAGTACAATGATGCGAATGCTTCGTGTATTCTCATGTACTAACTGTAACGTTTTCTTAGTAAACACCGAAAACACACGAGGCACTCGCATCATTGTACTTGCACTGCCAAATACGTCATCACGAGCCGCGCCTGGTCCCGATGTAAATAATCTGATGCTGACAGGCCCCATTGCTGAGGGTTCTTTGACGTTTGAATTTCGCGCGAGTTGTGGGCGTGATCACATGATAATGTCACGGAGGTAAGTAGTGGAGGTGATAAAAAATGTAAAATTAATGTTAAATCTTATGGGATTTTGGCCTAGAACTCAGCTATACTACAATAGCCCTCGAATATTACTGTCTGAGAAAATAATATATTTTACAGCTGCTTCTTCTTTATTTAAAATTTATTGACATAATAAAGATGCAAAAAGATGCTTTGCAAATTTTGAAAGCCATAAAAAATTGAACTAAACAATATTTTTACATTACTTCAATACTTTTTGATAACTACGATGCTCTGATAACTAACTTCTGTGTCTCAGGTGGTAACTCGTCGTAAATATCTTTTGGTATGTAATCTGAAACAAGAAAAAATACTTTTTTGATAACATTGAAATAGAAAACTGGAAAATAGGAGATTGCTTCATTAATTTAGGAATATACTTATAAAGCGTTAAAAAATTTATGTTGTATAACACTATAAGAGACAGGTAAGTATTTTTTTAGTATCGTATCATAATAAGGGATTATTTAGTTAATTTATATATATAGAGAGAGAGAGATAATTATTTCGTGGCCTTTGTATGTTATAGTAAATTCAATTTGTTGCCGATTTAAGGTCTGGTTTTACTTCAAAATGTATATACTCGTATTTAAAACAATCCTACATGTTTCGGCAAATGATGCCTTTTTCAACGAATACAAAATATAAATGACAGTATATTAATATACTGTCATTTATATTTTATATTCCATGAAAAAGGCATCATTTCAAACATGTAGGATTGTTTTAAATATATACATTTTGAACTAAAACCAGACCTTAAATCGCCAAGAAATTGAATACCATATATATATATATGTAGATATAGTCTTAGTTGTGTATAGCGACAAAGAAAAAAAATACAAAAAATAGCGGTCTAATGTTCATGTAGAAACAAGAAAATTATTTTTCGTCATTCGAGTCCAGCCCTGTCGCAGTTGGCATAAGGGCGGTAATACGGGCTTCCACCTCTAATTCATCAGTAATTCTCTTTACCGACGAATTATTTTTTCTATCGGTATTTGTCAGTACCATCACAAACTTAAAGAAAAACAAAATGTATGTATAAATAATAAATAAAATTGCATTCAAATAATAAAAGCCATAGGCTTGTCGATATATTCGAAGTAAAGGCTATTATTGACATTCACAAAAAAACACATCGCAATAAAAACACTATATGTGCGGGCGTAAATGTTTTGGTAAGAGAACAACAAACATTTACTATTCTTATGAATAGGAACTTATTATTAAACTTATCGTCAAAACAATTATAGGAATTTTGTCAATTTTTTTTCGGTTCAATGAACTTGAATTATAATTGTATTTCTGTAAATATAGTATAAACAAATATATGGACCGACTCTAACTTATTTTGGCCCTAAAAATTTGGAAATTTTTGATGAATTTCAAATAAATGTCTTTTTTTTTGTTTACAGTTAGATATTAATACGAATCCTTCAGATTCGCATAGCTTTGTCGCTATTCAGGAGTACCTAATCCTATATACTGAATATATTTTATTAATAAACATAGCCAATGTTTTTGTCATATTAATTCAAAAATTAACTTCAATTCTATTGAAGAGAATATCCAGTTTAACAAGTGGCATTTTGATGAAAAATTTCGTGAAAGCAATGGATAAAGATGGCCGTGGATTTCAATACCTCAAACGAAAATTTCCCAAAATCTCAGATGCAAAACTTAAAGAGAGAATTTTTGTAGGACCCCAAATTAAACTACTACAACAAGATAAATAATTTAAACAAACGTTAAGTGACTTAGATCTGTTGCTTGAATTGGTTTTAAAAATCTGACAATTATATAGCACTTGTTAATGAACATCTTAGAAGTTACCATAAATTGGGCTTAACATGATCCTTAAAACACATTTTTTGCACTCGCATCTGGATTTCTTGCCCTCGAACGTCGACGACGTGAATAATAAAAGGATTGATCAAGACATTTCTGTTATTGAAAAGCGTTACCAGGGCAAGTGGAACAGTGAAATGCTTGCTGATTATTGTGGGACATTAATATCAAAAAGCGCCGAAGAACAGTATAAAAGAGAAGGAAAAAGAAAAGCATTTTAAACAGGGCAGCTCCATATAATGTACAGTTCTGTGCAATAAATTAGCGTACACTTTTTAAACGATAATTTAAATCAGGCTTTTAGTTTCCATAATTACAGGATAAATGTAAATGTATCGTATATAGGCTTTGACACACTTCCATTTGTCATATTGTGTCAAATCAATTTGTCATACTTCACTGCCAGATATTGATCGAAATATGAGGGCATTTAGATTTGTTAAGTAAGGCTCGCATTATAGGGAAATTTGAAGATAACTGGTCAATTAGAGCAGTAGCGCAGCAATTTGGCATCAACAAATATACTGTGCTAAAATTAAGAAACGGTGGGAGGAGGAAGGAACAGTTTCGAGAAGATGTGGTTCTGCTCGTCCACGAATATCGATACACAAAAAAGACGCGCTGCTTTTGCGGCATTTGTGGGAAAACCCTTTTAATACCGTTAATAATGCTAAAATTGCAGTAAATTTTCCCGGATCACGATCCACAGCTAATCGGAGAATTCAAGAATCAGACTTGAAAAGTTGTGTGGCGGTTAAAAAATTATCGCGGACAGAAGTTCACAAACAAGTTCGATTATTATTTTCCTTAAATCATGTTTATAGGGAATTGCCTTTTTGGCAAAATGTCATATTCACCGATAAAAAGCTATTTCAATCTACGTATAATGGTCGTATACGTGTGTATAGACCGCCGCATGCACGATTTAATGAACAGTATATATATATATATATATATATATATATATATATATATATATATATATATATATATATATATATAAGGTAAACTTAATTAGTCGGCGATTAAAGGTCTGGTTATTACTTCAAAGTGTATATATTTAAAATAATCCTACATGTAGGATTATTTTAAATATATACACTTTGAAGTAATAACCAGACCTTTAATCGCCGACTAATTAAGTTTACCTTATCATACCAAGGTCACGAATATACTATATATATATATATATATATATATATATATATATATATATATAACAATTGATAAATTATTGGAGTTTTTCGGCTTTTATATGAAATATTTACAAATATCAAATTAGAATGTATGAAATTGCAGAGTAAAAAAGCCGAAAAACTCCAATAATTTATCAATTGTTATATTTAATAAACGGCTATGTATTAGAAAATGTAATGCTACCGTCTGTTCGACAATTGTATTCGGAAAATTTTATTTACCAACATGATAATTGTCCTGTACATACGGCTAATGTCAGAACATGGCTATATAACAATAACATTGAAACGTTACCGTGGCCGGCTAACAGCCCAGATTTGAACTCTATTGAGAATATCTGGGGTTTATTAACTAAAAAATTGTATTCTCAAAATATTAATCTTCTTAACGTGAATCACTTTTGGAACTCTATAGAAAATGCTTGAGAAGAATTAGCGGCAGATGAAAATTACATGCAGCAATTAGCAAACTCAATGCCCCATCGATTGAATAGAGTCATTGAAGTAAATGGTAGTATGACGAAATATTAATGTTTTCTTGTGATGGTTTTATATTTATTTTTATTTGTATTTTATTTTTCGTGTTAAATATTAAACAGTTATGTAATGTAGTAAATTTTCTTTATACGCATACCTACATAAGATCATACCAAAAATTACTAACCTTGATAGTTGTATAGAAGATGAATAGAATCAAGCATTTTGATAATAATGTCAATAATGAAGGCATTAATTAACCTTTTAAATATGGGAAAATAAACCGTTTTCACAGTGATAAAATAATGCCAGAATGAGCAATAAGACGTGTACGCCAACTTATTGCACAGAACTGTACATACCTAATTAATATTTCATTTGCTTTTCAATTTTTTTTTCAAAAACCTGATGTGCCAGAATAAATTTGTTGTTGTTACTATTGTTAGAACTATAAAATAAACGAAAATTGTACATAGATTCTAAAGAAAATTTAAAAAATGAAAATTTGTTGATTTTTTGTTCATGTTACTAATCTCCATTTTTCTTTCCATTTAAGAATATGCGTCGAATATTTTGGATAGACTGAAAAACCTACCACAGTTTATCAAAATTGGCATTTAATATTTTGTGAAATTAGCGCATCAATCTACTTCCTACAAAAACTACTTTATTTCTATGAAACTTACCATTACAGTTATACTGAACGTTCGCCCATATTATATTGTCTTGTGAAAAACAATAGACGCCCACTCTTCCTCCTGTTAATGTTTTATCGAAAATATTGCCAGAATCGGTGATTAATTTGGGGCCATCGTACATCCTCAAACGTATCAAACCGATCTTAGGTCTATGAATCAGTTTCCATCGATATGATTTCTTTCTTACCCAACCCTCTTTCTTAGGATCATGATACAAAAGTGTCACTTCATTTGGTGTTGTTCCTGCGTGCCATAAAGCATTCCTTAGCGTTACACCTGGACCGGTAGCTGAGTTAACCAGTTTAATCTGAACACCTGGTTCACCGTATGCCTTGAAAGGACTATTTTCCCAATATTGCTGATAGCCTTGTTTCCATGTGATGATATAGAATCTGCGATTGCTTTGATAACTGAAACATAATATTTACACAGTCACAAACTTTACAATATATAAAAGTGAATGAAGATTAGAAAATTTGAAAATAGTGTAATAAATTTAAATTTTAAAATTTGCTTAATTAAATTTGACATTGAATTTAGATTAATTATAGTAAAAAGTGTTTTTTAAGAGGTGTAGGATTATAAATTGGAATAAAAAACACAAGTATTAGAGAAACGAGAATTTTTTTAAAATCTGTAATATAGTTTTATGACATTAATGGTGGAAGATGATTTCTGGCATATGACCACGGGAGCGTCTGAGACGCGTCATTCTGGAGCATCAATTTCAAACTACTTTTCGAGCGTTTAAGGCCGTATGTTATGAATGTGGGCTCGATGTTGGTTTCCAAGGCTACAACAGTTGTTGGCTTGTTTGCGTAGATCAACGACTTCAAACAGCTCTACAAAAAGTATACTAGAGGCGTTAAATCACATGATCTTGAAGATTAGTGCGCAGGTTCATTTCTGGAGATAATCTTATCTCCGAACACTTCCTTCAATAAATCGGTGGTTTCGCCATGTGGCTTCGTCCTGCTGAAACCAAAGATCTTCCAGACCATATTCATGCACTTCTGAATAAAAAATCGTTGGACATGCCTCTATACCGGCCGGAATTGTTGGTGCCATCGGGCCACAAACCGCACCAGACAGTGTATTTTTCGTGGTGAATCGGTAGTTGATAAGTCACCTGTGGAATAGTGTCACCAAATATGACAATTTTGCTTATTTACAAAGCCACTGAGCCAGAAGTGAACCTCATCACTGAACTCAATTTGACCATAAAACAGTAGATCGACTTCCAACTGTTCAAGCGCCCAATTACTGAACTGACGTTGTAAACGATGGCCAGCTGGGTTCAATTCTTGCACCAATTTAATCTTGTAGGCATGTAGGTCAATATCTTTGCGCAAAATCTTCCACAAAGTCGATGGGCATAGGCCAAGTTCTTGCACATGGCGAAGAATCGATGAATCTGGATCATCCTCAACGCTGGCCTAAACGGCCACGATATTTTCTTCAGTGCGCACCCCACGCATTTTCGTTGGTGGATAGTAGTCCAAAAGTGTAAATTGAGTGCAAAATTTTTCAATTCAATTTATGAACATTTTTAACTGAACACTGATTTTAGAAATAAATTTCCATAATTTGTAGACGCTGCTCGGCTGTAAGTTTTTGCATTATCAAATGTTAAACAATTTTGAATAAAATGTCAGTATAACTTGTCAAGTTAACTGTTATAATGCCAGAGGTTCTCCCTATTGAAAAAGAAAGGTATTAAGAAAACACACATTATATTGATGTACAAGTTTAGAAAAGTGATCGTTCTCCAGTGGATGTAAATGTTTGAATTCACGAGTAAGCGCAGCTCACGAGTGGATCAAATTTACATGAACATGGAAATGCACTTATCTAACATTAGATAATGCTATTTTTTTCGTGTATTTGACGAGAATAACGCTAATTTAACAAAAAAATTAAATTATGGCAGTGCCGAAGAATAATAATGTTATCAAGGTACGTCGAGCATTTGTTAACATAGTGACGAAACATATGAGCAAGTAAATAATTTGCGAAAAAATATTCATCTAAAGAGAGTCAATCAAACGAGAATAATGAAGAAATTTTACAATTGGTATTAGAAGCAGAGTCAAGTCTATTACCCAAAAAATCCAAACCAAAGTACGAGAAAACTTACCAACAGTTATGTAGTTGAAGAAATGAAAAGTATGCGCAAGTGCCAAATGACGACATTCTAATTACTTTTTTGGAAAGGTTTATTTTATTTATAAGATTTATTAGCACTGATTTTTAAAAATTCTTAGGTGAAAACTCTTAAAGCGTCAACACTATGATCAGTGTATTCGATGCTGAGAAATACTCCACAAATAAATGAAAACGTGGATATTTCTGCATATAGAAAATTGCTGGCGTACCTAAAACGTTAAAATGACTGTTATGTGGCAAAAAAACAATAGTATTATCGATGGATAATGTGAAGGAGTTTTTAGAAAAATCAGTCATGTCAGTTTTCTGCTTATGAAGATAGTGTTGGTAATTGCGTTGCATGGAGCCTGTCAAGCGGAAGAATTACGTTTACCAAAAGTGGATGATGTAGAAGATTGCGGGCATATTTTGGTCATAACATCACATGACACGAAAACAAAGAAAAAACGAGTCTTCCGAGTTACATCGGAAGATGGAATAAACGGAATTGAGCTTTATAGGAAGTACTTGCACCGCAGACTATTCATATTTTATAGACAGCGCAAGTGTTCAAAATAACCAATTGGTATAAACAACTTCGACAATTTACCAAGGAAAATTGCTGACGATTAACGGTACCATTCAAACAAAACGTAGTCTCGTCGGAAAACAGCAAATTGTATGTAAAATATTGGTCATTTTTGCAAATCTCCATCACTCTTTCGCAAAATTCAATTCTAGGATCATAATCCCCGTCCAATTGCGCTAAATGTGGTTTATACCGATGATATTTTTCGGGCTTCAATATTCTGGCTACTGATCGGCAACTTATATGATAGTTTAGTGCGAGGAATGTAGTAGAAGTTTGGGGTAATTTTTCTAATGCTGTAGCAATATCTTGAGCAATAACTTCATTAGTTTTTCCGATCAAGTTATCTCTTCTCAAAGTCTTACTAACGACAGTTCGTGATATTGGATGCTGATCTTGATGTAAATTGTTAAATAATTCGCATGTTTCTTCATTAGTTCTGACGTGGTCGCCAAAACCAATCATTATCAGAACTTCAATACGTTCTTGTTCAGTTAATTGGACCATTATTAACATTTGGACGTCTGCAAAGTTAATTCTGACAATTTAAGTCGAGTAGTGAATTTTATTTCCATGGCTTACTAAACAATAACATGATTATAAAATATCAGTTTTAATTAAATATCTTTGTTGTTATTGAACAAAAGGGTGCCAAATTTTATTATTACTGAATTCCTAGGGCAGAGCTCTATTGAAATTCGTAAAAATATACAGGCTATTTCATTTAAAATAAAGAAGACACTCATCGAATCCCCGATTTGCATTTAATTAATTGTGATAAATTTTATTAAAATCTAAGCACCTATATCAAGGATATTCGAATAGATCCATACATTTACCTAACCCTGTACGAGCCCCGTCCCGTTTCAATTGGCACACCTACTAAAATTTTAAATTTTACTCAAAACATGTTTGAAAAACGGTTACTATCAATTTTTTTAACTGAAAAATAAAAGGATAACACTCTTAAACATTGGACAATATATGTTAAATATGTACTTCAAATAAAATATATTAGATAAAAACAAAATTCACCAGTTAACAATTTGTGTCTGATTTGTTCCAGTATTCTTAACACATAAAAATTGGTAAAAATCAAGGTAGCTATGAAAGATATGTCAAAACTTCCATTAATTCATCGTTAGGATATATTGTGGGCAGTAAATATTATTATTATACGCTGTAGTTATTGTAATTAAATAAACAATGGCAAGAGGTAAAGCAATTGATGAAGAAATTAGGTCAATAATTGTAAAACTATCAAATGAAGGGAATTCATATTCTGAAATTGGAAAATTGTTGGATATATCAAGGTACAGTGTCAGAAATGTAATAAAATTTTACAAGAAAAACAGTTCAGTGACCCCAAAACCCCGTAATACAAAGAAAAGCAAACTCACTGATAACGACAGAAGAGCTTTGATACGAATAATAAAACAAAATAGGCGTGCTAATTATGGCCAGTTGAGTGTACTATGGAGTGATGCTGTAGGAAGACGTGTATCAAGATCCACATGTCACAGAGAAGCTAAGAAACTTGGATTTGGGTCGTACAAGGTGACACTTTTGAAATACTAATTTTGTTTTGTTAAATATCTTTTTCTCTAGGCCAAAGAAAAACCTTTATTGACCTCAACACAAAAGAAAAATAGATTGAAATGGGCCAGGGACCATAGTAATTGGGACTTGAAACAGTGGAACAAAATACATTGGAGTGATGCGTCTCGATTTGAAGTCTGTATAGGTGACAGTCGGGGTCGAGTCCTCCGTGAAAGACATGAGACATTTCATCCAGATTTTCTGAAACGAAAAGTAAAATTTCCGGCATCCGTTATGGTGTGGGGGTCGATGGCGGCAAAAGGTGTCGGGCGGTTATATTTTGTAGATGATATTGTCAATACCGATATATATTTAACCATTCTTAAGGAATGCTTGTTACCCACGATGGAAGAAACTTTGAATTCGGGGGATGATTTTATATTCCAGCAGGACGGGGCTGCGTGTCATACGTCAAAAACAGCATAAAATGGTTTAAGAACAATAATATTCCACTGTTAAAATGGGTCTCAAGCAGCCCTGACCTATCGCCCATAGAGACTCTATGGCATGGCAAGATCAGTGGGAGAATTGAAAACCAGGCTTCGAGAAATATGGCATGGATTCATGGCACAAGATTGCCAAGAACTTGTAAATACAATGCCCAGGAGAATCCATGCCGTTATCAAAGCTAAAGGCGATGTAACGCAATGGTAAAGTTTCGTTAATGTTTGTTAAAGGTTGTTCGTCTGAAGTTTATTTATATATAATTATTATTATTGATTTTTTTTTCGAAATAAGTTGTAAACTAGTTTGTAATTGTTGGAAAAAAGGCTTGATGAAAAATAAAAAACTTTTAACATATTTATGAACAGGATTTCTTCTTCTAAAATGTTACTCACTAAAAATTTTAGAGGTGTGCCAATTGAAACGGGACGGGGTCGTATAGCAAGGGATATGCGCGCTTGCATTCAAGATATTTCAAATCATGACATACGCATATAGGTATGTGTGTTTATTGTATGTGAGTAAATTCTTTCGAAATACCTGAAAATAAAACCAGCATGATCATCATCGTTACCTTCGACGAAGAAGGTACCTTCATAATCTAGTCCACCGATCTTATTAAAATCAACAGCTAAGCCTGGATCACTGTTTTCCGTCTGAGTAATTTCCGCACCGTAATTAAGTATGATCCAGTTGGGATCCACCTGTGAAGTGCCATATGGATCCAACTTCACCGTTTGAAAATAGCTAAAATCGGTTTTGTGTATTAGAGAATTGTTAGGACAGTTGTCGAATTCATCATTTACTCCATCACCGTCATTGTCGTCTTGGCATTTGTCACCTCTGCCATCACCTATAGAAAGAGAAACAAATTACACAAAGGAGCATGGTGTCGGATCGATGCATTTCAAAAAATATAGCATTGTTGATTACTTACCATTGCTATCTTTTTGATCGGGATTAGGAATAAAAACGCAGTTATCGTAGAAGTTAAGTAAGCCATCATTATCTATATCAAGATCGCAGGCATCTCCCATACCATCTTGATCGCTATCTGTCTGTTCAGTATTTGGTATTTCTTTGCAATTGTCCAAAGTATCTATAATACCATCACTAAAGAAAAGAAAATAAGTAAATACTTGTATTAGTAAGATTTAAATAAAGCCAAGAAGGGAAGAAACATCAACAATTTTTACAATCTAACAAAGCAAAATTCAATGAATTAAATTAGAATTTCCAAACCGAAAAACAGAAGCATTAGCCGCAAATCGTATGTAGTCTGGACGTGTAGGAGATACAAAAAATAATATTTTTACCCGTCAATATCGCTTCCACCATCGCAAGCATCTCCGATCAAATTTTCGTCGAAGTCTTCTTGATCGGGATTGTAAGCATTTGGGCAATTATCGCAAACATCACCAATTCCATCTTTATCGGTGTCCATCTGATCTGGATTTGCCTTGATCGGACAATTGTCTTTAGCATTTTCTACATTATCTCCGTCACTGTCTGGATCGCATTCATTTCCCAAGCCATCCTTATCTAAATCTTGCTGTCCTTTATTTATTTGGTTAGGACAGTTGTCACACACATCACCAATCTTGTCACCATCTCTATCTTTCTGATCTGAGTTCGATATTAAAGGGCAGTTATCCTGAAAGGCATGTTTATCTGTAAGATACATTATCGACATTTAGGAGGAAAGGATATTTACACTCGTATCTAATACTCCATCGTTATCAGAATCATTGTCGCACGAATCTCCAATTCCGTCACCATCTGCGTCCTCTTGACCGGAATTCGGTGTATTTAAACAGTTGTCCTAAGATAAAAAGTATTATTAAGAAGTTTATAAAGGTTAATTGTAATAAACAAACACTCGCCGATATAGTTTACTCGTATTTCATCTTCGAAATAATTAAAATAAGAAAAGTAAAATTCCATACATTATCATACGAAACGTCCTTTAAAAAATGTGTGAATAATACATTGAACTTATACACTGCCGAGCAAAAAATTTAGGTCACTTTAAATAACTTAAGAAATTGCAAATAATTTTAAAAATAAAATGCATCAGCTTATGTCTGCATATTGTAAATTTACCTACTGCATTTTAGAAGATTTTAAATATGGAATCGGACAACACAATTTATTATTTTTATGATTTATTCTAGAAAAACAGTAACTGTACATTTTAAAAGAAGTTCGACTATTGTTAACATTATTTGCAGATTAGAGAAAATGAATGAATAAAATTTAACATTATTGCAAAATTGATGATAATTAATAACGAGTATTACCCCCTATTGCATTAACGACTGATTGTTTTTGACGAGGCATACTCTGAATTAAATTAAGGATTACATTCTGATCCATGTTATTCCACTTCTGCAATAGAAACTCTGTCATGGGATTCATATCTGGACTGCATGCTGGCCAATCAAACCGCGTAATTCCTACTTCATCTAGATATTCACTGACAATCCTGACAGCGTGTGGTCTTACATTATCATGCACGAAAATGCCTTGCTCACGCATAGTCACTATGAAAGGCATAACATTATCTTCCAGGACTTTTGTTATGCATCTGTGAGCTATTAGTGAGCCATTCTCTATGAAAACCAACTCTGTACGTGCTTCTGAAGTGACACCTGCCCAAACCATAACAGAACCAACCACCAAATTTACGTCTCTCTTCAATACAAACGGAGGCGTATCTTTCTCCGGGTCTTCTCCATACTCGTCGACGTCCGTCTGGTCCATTGAGGCAAAAACGCGACTCATCTGTAAAGAGTACCTTGCTCCAGTATTCATCGTTCCATGCCAAATGATTTCGAGCAAAATCTAATCTTGCTATTCGATGCTGGCGGTTCAATGTTGACGCTGTAGCCATCCTTCTGCAAGACAATCCATTAGCACGAAGCCTTCTTCTAACTGCCCATTCATTAACATTAACACCTCTAACATCTTGAAGCTGATTTTGCAGCAAACCCGCACAAGATGTTCTATTCCGCAAGCTTGGCATAAACAAAAACTTATCATTTCTTTGACTCGTGACTCTTCTTCGCCCAGATCCGGGTCGTCTGGTTATAAGACCATTCTCCTGATAGCGCTGGTACACATTTTGTACAGCGTATAGGGTCCTACCAACAATTCTGGGGGTTTCACGTTATCCTCTATCATCTTGTATCAACGCTACAATTTTAGCCACAACAATAGGATCTAGAGGCATTTCGGCCTGGTAAATAAACACTAAGAACAGTCACTATCCGCAATAAACCATATAACGAATAGGTTTTTGAGAAAAAAAATAAGCAACGACATATGAGTGTTTAATTAGGACTAATTTTTGTTGTTTAACAAACGTTGCGAATACAGTGACAGAATGTGACAGACGCCAAATATGGCAGATAGTATCCATCCAACAATATAACCTTCCCTCTTACTAGACCTGTGACTCTCTGATTAACCACAAATAGTTTGTTGAAAGAATTTTTAATCCATAATGAACTTATAGATGCTGCGAAATGGTTATTTTTTGAGTCGAGACTCGATAAAAATAAATATTATTTAATATTGCCGTGTTAAGTCTAATGAAATATGCTATGTAAAAAATTGTGAAAGTCTTTCTCATAAGGTTTATAAGGGTTCACTTAGCACCGATACTCTTAGGCCCAGTGACTTGCTATTTAATCGCTGAAGTCTATAATTACTTTAAATATTATAATTTATTTGACAGAATATTTAAATAATTACAATACTGACCCGTTTACAATATTTTCCAGTACACGTTAGATCAACATCAGGCCAACCATCAATGTCCGAATCTATGCCACAAACGGTACCATCTCCTGCCCATCCTACCTGACATTCACATCTTTCCATATTGACAGTATTTTTTACTATTTGAGCATTCTTATCGCATTGTATACACTTAAATGAACCCTAAAAGTTACGCAATGTCTTTAGAAGTTTTCTTTTTCTAAAAAATTGTAAAAAATTACCGGTAAATTTTTACACGCTGCATCTACGGGACAATTATCAGTATTTGTAGCACATTCGTCGATGTCTGGACACTGGTGACCTTCTAAAGGTAAATACTGCCAGAAATAGTAGCTGGTCAAGTTCCTGAGATAACCTGATGGACAAGGTCCGCATTCATACCCGGGGTCTACATTAGAACATTTTGACAGAGGATCGCAAGGACTATACTTCAAACACTAAAATACAAAGAAAAAATATACAAAATATAAATGGTTTTAAAGAATAAGAAACTTTGTTTACATAGAAATAATATAATTAGGAAATATTCACATATTAACAAATATATCAACTATACTTAGTCGGCATTAAGTAAAATTTTTAATACTTTTGTTCAAAGAGGTTATTAGAAATTCATTTAAATATTTTCTCATATACATGTATTTGTTTCAGACGAAGTTATTATTTTTTATAAAGTAAAATAGTATTTAGTCAAAAAGGCAGTTGTATACATATGAAAAAAGTTGCCTCTCAACAGTGCATTAGATTAGTTAAAAGACTTTTTGTAACCATTATTGTACTTATTAGTGTTGCCAGAAACTTTAAAGCCGATGTGCCCACCAAGACTTGGAGAAATCCCTACTTTTCCATACGCCACAAAAAAATTTATAGAAATTTCTTGAAATTTAGGTGAAGAGTGATGGTGAATGGGCCACATTTGTCTGCACGCCAGGACAGTACTAAATTTTATATACCTATATTATATTACTATATTACTCATTAGGGTTTAATGCAAGTATAGTAATGTTAGATTATAAATATCATATATAACTCACTTGCCTTATCTACGTAGTACAATTTGGATAAGATTGCCGATATGACGGTTTATCGTAAACTTTTCACACTAATTTTGCACCATCCTAATATAAATCCGGAAATTCAGCGATATACTTTTATACATTAACAAGCTATGGTCGCGTTTTGCGCTTCTGTACGCCCGATATACTATGACTTACGTTTAGAACGGGTAAAAGGTTACGGTGAACCGTTCGACTATCTCTCGTCGGGGCAACACAAAATGTTGCGATAGTTATTATATTACATAGGCCAATCTAAACAATATTTAGCGTGATTTTTGGTTTATTTAAATTCCGATGGTTTGTTTACAAACCTCAGGTTAAAACTGTCAAACGTTACGCATGCGGTTTAGCTTTACATGGACATAGCATCGGCATCTGTGGCGTTTACTTAATTTCTGCAATGTCATTTTGTTCTATAAATTAACAAACGTTGTTTTAATTTAGTATTCCTAATTAAAATGAACCCTAGCTAATTATGAGAATTTTTTAGGATGTCAGTTGTGGATTTTAATTTGTGTTTCGTATGGGATCTGAGAATTAGCACGCCATCTATTAGTATTTATTTGTGATATAGTATGTCGAGTTATTTAGTCAATTTAACCTTTGTTTAGCGAAATTTAAAAGGAAAGAGGTTGGAAATTAATAATATGTATTCGTTGCGGTCGACTTCCTTTTTGAAAATAATTTAATATTTTAGGATATTGGAATATTCTTTCAAAAATATTGTTTTTTTGCTCCTATGATGTAGCAACAGCTCTATAAAACTGAAAATGGAGCACGATTCTACCTCATTTTTGGCTCTTGTTTAAGTCTAAGTGGTTTTTCCATAGTTTTTTTGGTGAAGAATCATCTTAATGGTTAGAATTTAATAAAACAGTGATTCTGTTTGCAATAGTGGGTTTTAAATTTTAATTAATCTGGAAAAAGGAACAAGGTATTGTAATACCGTTATTTTATCATTAATATACACGGATTAGGATAGATGTATCTTTCAGCCATGTGGGAATTCTCCATTTTGTAACTACGAACATATCTTTGAACAAGGTGAGTGCTTTCGAGAATATCTTGTAGAAGCCATTGTTATTTTAATGAGGATTGGTTTCATTAAATACAGTATTTCACGTCTTTATATATTTTTTTTTCTCTCATTCTTATATAATAGAGCAAGATTAATGAGGCGTGACCGTCCCCAAAAATTTGTGTAAAACGGACGGAATCAGCTTCCGCACAAGAATGAAAGATCGGTAAGCTGAGAATTTATTCCTTTGAACTAATTTACTGTGGACACGAGGTTGCCGTTTTTTAAAGCAGCATTTCATAAGGTAGTACTCAGTTTTAAGTATATTTCTGGAGACTACATTATAATTAATCGTCAGCATCACATAAGGAAATCGTATAAATTTTGTACATATATAATTATATAAATTAATTTTTTTTTCTTTCCTGCATTAAGACATTGGTGTCATTCCATTTAATATAAATTTACCTTTTATTTTTTTCTTAGTCGAAAATTGTAACCGATTCATATATTCAATTTTGTTAAAATCTTTACGTTAGAATA
Source organism: Melolontha melolontha (assembly GCA_935421215.2). Taxonomy (NCBI): domain Eukaryota; kingdom Metazoa; phylum Arthropoda; class Insecta; order Coleoptera; family Scarabaeidae; genus Melolontha; species Melolontha melolontha. The sequence goes on from OW285236.1 coordinate 63,986,915, forward strand.
ATTTCCACATATACTGGGTGGAAACATAAATTTTGGAATTAATTTGAGTAATATAATTTCTGTAATTAATGTCATTCAAATTAATGAACAGTTCCATTTTTGTATTGTAATTAATATATTTCTGCATATACAGTGTGGACAAATCTTAGTAGATTTATTTTGGTATAAATTTTTATAACTTGAAATTCACGCAATTAAATCATTAATTGTGGTGTGCTATATAAAGAATTATTGCATATACAGTGTGTGTCAATATCTATGTAAGATTTATTAAAGGTCTTTGTTAAATTAATGATGCAATTCTTGGATTAAGATTCTTAGTTAATTTAATGATTTTCAATATTTGGTCAAATCATTTTAGACGTTGACCTTAATTTTTTTTATAAAATCTGGTGATCTTATTATTTTTTTGTAATTTATCTAAAACACCTGCTTTTATGTGCAAATAATTTAACTTCATATTTTTGTCAATTTCTTGTCTGCACTTTAAAATTATTTTCATTCATATATTATACTGGGTGGGTCTTTTACTCATGACCAGAATTTACTTTATTATTAAGATAGATATGACTATTTTAATGTCATTTATCGCTTTGATCAAATTTAAATATAGTTTTTTTATTCATTAAACTTTAAATACTTTCTGAATCATTCAAATATTTTATTGTGATGTGGTTAGCCACGTTGGTGTAAGCGTATTATTTTGACATTCTGGGTACAATATCTCTTTGTTGTGTTGTTTGGATTACAATAAATCCTTATTGTTATTGTTTTGAACTTGGTTGTTTTATTTGGTTTAACAACGATACACGTAGTTACCTAGATTTATTCAATTTACTATCGGCAGAGTCTGTGTTCTCTGTTACGGATAAAGGTATAAATAAAGACTCTCCCAATACTCCCCTCTAAACTAAACTTGTATTGAGGTAAATTGGGTAAGTCATTATCAGTAGGTATTACGTAAGTAGGTTCAAGACTAGAGCTCGTGGGGGCATATAGCAGCATTTCACTCGACGTATGGAACTAATGCTAGTCGCAATATTCACATATGTTTTTGAAGCTAGCACTAGCAGTAAACGCAACTATAAAACATCTGCTTATATGATATACCGCCTCATTCCGAGCAAACGCAACGATCCGAATGTATGAATATTCCTCCCGCTCCGAATACAATTCCCCTGAATGCTGTAGGCGCGTCAACATCGATGTCATATGTCATACATACTTACATATTATGGAGCTGCGTAAGAAAAATTATCTGATTACCAAATTACTATTAAAGGACTATAAATTGTTTAGTCCTGTGTTATGGTAATGAGTAAATTGCAATACGTTATACTGACTATTGTCACACAACGCGTAATGATATTATTAATAAGCGGTTAAGAAAATTGCAAATAAGGCATCAAGAGATTTAATAAATTAAATTTTAATGATAAAGGTCACAAAAACTGCCTCGCTTTCTGCGTTGCGCGCGATAATACATACTGAATTCAGTCCTGATATGCAGACATGTTAGCCCGCCTTAATGATGAGTAAATAAAATTTATTTTATACGAATATAATTCCAAATTTTAGTTCTACTGCAAAGTAGTTTATTAGTTTAAGAAGTTTAAATAAAAAAATGGCAAATAACAAAAAACTAAGAATCCATTACATATTTTCGATGCGGACAATTTTGCTGCTAACTATGACATTCAGACGATTAACCTTCCGATACCTGAGGGTGGTGCAACTGTACCCCAAACAGTTATTTTTCTTTGTTTTTGTGGATTAGGGTTGTAATTTCGGCTAATCCAACTAGGTTATATGTATTTGTACTATGTACCAACATTATATGCGCATTACGTCCTAATTTTATGTTCCGTATTCCCAAAATTGAATAAAATTATGCGTGGGATAAAACTCTACCCCCTTCTGTATCCATATTCCAAATGGAATTCTGGTAACATTACGTAATTTGACGAAAACACCTCGTATTTCAAGGTGAACCAGTAATATTGGTATTGCTTTAGTCTCTGTGCGAAGTCCAAGCAAAATTATGCTTCATCTCAGGCTACTTCTCACAGACGCAAGCAGTTTCTTCTTTCTTTAGGACAAGAACTTATTAGACCACATGTGGCTAGAAGACTGGAAAATCCAAGAGGATTCCACAAACGTGGTATGGACGCCATGTATGAATTGGTTCCTACATCACAGACACAGATTAGCAATACACAAGTTCAACTGAAATCTTGGGGACGATGTGTTTTATGTCCACTTAATAAAGACCGTAAAAGAAGAAAACATCTCATTTGTGTACATACTTTGTTCGTGCAGAACACCAAACAACTGTACAAACAATAACATGTTCTAAAATGCCAATTGCATCAAATATAATAGAGGAGCCATATATTTGTGAGTATACTTACCTACCTTATGGGGTGCATAATGTACCGTTGCTGCCAATATTATCTGGGCAGCAGTTTTTCCCACTGTAAATGGATTTTAATTGTTACATAAAAAAAGTCGCCTGGAAAACTATACTGTCATATTGATTGATGAAAAACGTCAATTATAAAAATGCCACATTTATCTTTGGCCGAGAAATTAAGGGTTGTGACGTTACTGGGAGAGGGGTGGTCGGAACGACGAGTCGCATTAATATTCCAATTACCTAAGAGTATTGTGCATAACATTAAGAGAATATGGGATGAGAGACAAACGCTTGAAAGAGGATTGGGTAGTGGTAGGCCCAGAGTTTCAACGGAGGTGGATGATGGTAATTTGGTTGATTTTATTCGCGAAAATCCCTTCCAGTGTGCGGTAGACGCACAGGCTGAAACAAACTTTCCTGGGTCCGTTCGACCGGCAAGGCGTCGTATCAAAAATGGATCTGATCTACGTAATCGTTCTGCAGCGAAAAAACCTTTTTTAACTCCGCAAAATAAGGAACAGAGAGTAGGTTTTGCTTTGGAATACTCCTTAGAAGCGTTAAATTTCTGCCAGAATGTTGTTTTTACAGATGAGAAGGTATTTAAATCGTGTTATGACGGACACGTTAGAGTTTATAGACCTCCGAACTCTCGCTTTGATGAACGTTATACCCAAAAATCACACATAAGCGGTCGTTTTTCTGTCAATGTCTAGGCCTGGATGAGCGCCCAAAGACCCGGAGTTATAAATAACACATATAAGAGGTAGATGCAATGCAGAGATCTATGTTGGAATATTGGAAAATATCATGCTGCCCTCAGTAAATGCAGTCTTTCCCCAAAATAATTTTATATATCAACAAGACAATTGCCCCATTCATACAGCCAGAGTGACCTCAAACTGGATGCAGCAACAGAACATACAAGTTCTACCATGGCCTTCACGTAGCCCGGACTTGAACCCCATTGAAAATATGTGGGGTTTGATAGGAAAAAAAATTAATAGAGGTAATAATTTTCGCCCACAAAATGTAGAACAGTTATGGGAAAGAATTCAAGAAGCATGGATCGAATTAACTCCAAATTATACTGCAGAATTAGTAGCATCAATGCCCAGAAGGTTAAATAATGTTATTGAAAAAAATGGAGCTGCTACAAAATATTAATTTTTTATATCATTTGTTTATGTTTTTCGTTTCTTAAATAAACATCAAAACTTTTAATTTAATTTAAGATCAATAATATGGTTGGTCAAAACCAAACTAATTTCAGTTTAAAGACATCCCTTTTTAAGGTAATGACTATTGATTATTGAGATAACCATCACATGATGGCTCATGCCCTAAGTGCGTATCCAGAGTAACGTAGATTGTAGCAAAGCCTGATTTACCAAATTTCATGAAAAAGTCATAAAATGTCAAATCACTGCCCAGATTATATTGGCCGCAACCGTACCACCTTCGTCAACCGCGTCATTTTTACACTCTTCGGTATCGAAATGTTAACAAACGCATCGCATACTGACCGAATGTGAGGTTTTTTTATTGCCAATCTCTGCCTTGAAAACCCCAGATAGAGAAGTCAAATGGGTTTGTATCCCGGGAATTTAGTCACCATTGTGTTGAAGATCTGAAATGCGGAATGTTGTTTTCCAGCCATTTTTTGATGTTGTGCGAATTATGATTCTTATAGTAAATTCAACAGCTTCAGCTGCACATTCCAAGACAATTTCGCGATAAGCGGTGACATCTTCCACTGTGATGACTGCTGCTTTGTTTCAGGATCATCCAGTACGCCCACGATTTCAGCTCTATACACACGTAAACACGGTGCCACATTTTGTGACGTGTTTTCCGGCGATGGACGACCAGAACGTTCATTATCAACCGACGCACATCCATTTTTAAAACGACTTAAAAATAATAAGTTTGCGTCTGGTCTAAAGCATCCTCACCAAACGCTTGGTTACGCATTTTCAAAGTTTCCGCTGCAGTTTTACCAAGTTTAAACCAGAATTTAATGCACATTCTTTGCTGTTTAACGTTGATTTAGTAGAGACGTAACTCACACCATCTAGCGCTATAGAGCTGTACTACCATCTCTTCGCGCGCCACATTCAAATTCCGAGAATTCTTGGGCAGCACCTCGTATTTTTTATATTAAACATGTTTTTGTTTTATATAAATATAAATTGTATTTACGTTTTCTAGGTATAAGTTCGGAATATATGCGTTTCTTTCTATATCTTTCTTATGTAATTTTCTAAATTTTAGAAAGTGTTCAGAAAAGGTATTAATTTACAATGACTAGAAATCGATATTTAAAACGTTTATAAAGACAACAAATTTAATTGAAGTTTGTCTAATAATATTTTCTGGAGTTTGAATTGTTACTGAATTTACACTTTTTAAGACAAATTTGAATTACTTCTAAAAATATGTTATTTTTAGTCAAATTGTTAGAGTACTATGTAATGCTTACTTCATCTATGTCAACACAACTTTTATCGGTCTTGCTATACTCGTACCCAGGAGGGCAACTACAACTATAAGATGCGTCTTTTTCCCAGCAATGAAGTCCTGAAAATAATAATGGCAGAATTAAATGGAAAATTTGTAAATTTACATACCTGGCATTAGCGTTTTTCCTTCATCTCCTTTCACGCCTAGAAAAAAAATAAGTCCAACCCTTTCTTTTTCAAGATTTAGTATACTTTTTTACCAGTGTCTCCTTTTGGTCCTGGAAGTCCTACGTCACCCTTAAGACCATCATCACCTTTAGGTCCAAGTTCACCTTTTTCGCCTTGCAAACCTATTCAATCAGTATTGATATAAATATACAGTAAAAACGCGCTTACTGCGAATATACAAAATTATGTGATTGGTGCTTTACGATACAAGGAGTGGGACGCGATTAATCAATTTGACAGACTTAAAAATAACACAACTGACATAAGTGAACATGACAGCCAACCTATCTTGCGACCAACCAAATTCCATCCCCACTACATTTCCCTATTGCTATATATTCGCAGAAAGCGCGTTGTTAGTGAACACGTCATTCTCACTGCGTCTTCTGATCCAGCAGTATTCCAGTTGAGATAACTTACGACGAAATATCGTCAAGCGAAGCCGGAAGAAATGGCCGGGCGAATTATTACATTAACGAAACTAATGGTGAATCCCAATATGGTTGAACTCTAGCCACCTGAAATGCTTGAACAAACACAATCAATAATTGATGGAACACACAGCGAAAGTGGCGTACAACAACTTCTACAGACATCACCGAGTTTCTTCGTGGTAGACCCGGATCAACCGAAAATACAAGTCAGGATAACAGAAAACAATACCGAACCGCCAAAAGAAGAAAAAAAAACACCGCCGAACACAGAACAAGAAACAACCTGAAAACAAAACTGATGACTTTATATACCCGAAATTTACAAAGAAGCCGAAAACAGACGAAACAATAATACCGATCGAAACAAAAAATTCATACGACGCCCTCGAAACCAAAACCAAAGAAAAAATGGAAGAAGAAACAACCGAATTCACCCCACAGCCATCAACATCAGACAGCACACCCAGGGTAAGTGACAAAACAAACATCACACATAACACAAAAACTGAAACACGAAAACCACACAAAATTGCACCAATAATAGTAACCGAAAAAGACAAATGGGCACACATACGACACATACTTAAATCAAACAACATTAATACTGTAGAAAACAAACTGGTGAAACCAGGCATACACATTGAACCGAAAACTGACAATGACTACCGTACACTTAAACAAATACTCGACAAAGAACACATACAATACTATACATTTCAACTAAGAAACGAAAAGACACTAAAGGTAGTTATGCGTGGCATTCCTATCTTTATCACAGACACTGACATCACCGACGACTTGACTGACCAAGGCTACCCGACAATAAAAATAAAACGTATGAACGGCAAACACGGAATACCAGCACCACTTGTATTAATCGAACTGACGAGACAATACAAATCAATCTACAACATACGCGACTGCTGCGGACTATCAATTAAAATCGAACCACTAAACAAACGGACAGACATAATGCAATGTCACAAATGCCAGACTTTCGGATATCACCAAAAAAACTGCAATATAAATTACAAATGCATGAAATGGGGAGACGAACACTCGACACATTTATGTACAAAGACAAAAACAACCCCACCAAAGTGTGCAAACTGCGGTGGTCCTCACCTATCCACTTTCATAAACTGTCATAACAATCCAAACAAAACCACACCCAAACCTAAATACATACCAGCACCACCTCCAACAACTAATCCCTGGATTCAAAGACAAAAAAACACAACACTTAACACAGTTGACGAATTAGCACTTGTCTTAGGCAATATGCTTCGTAACACAAACACAGACAATAATAACACTTTACAATAATAAACATTAAACAAACACACAACTGAAACGCAAAAAAAAAATGCGATGATGACCAGTAAACGAACACATATGACTTAAACGCAAAAAAGCGACTGACACACAGACTTTACACACATAATACACACAGGACCGCACAAAAAACACAACAACGCACGATTTAATCAGACTCGAACACGCCACAACCCTGGGAGATACGAAACAACGGAGTGGAAATGGAGGCAACTTCGACCACAAAACAAAATTCAACGACTTATACAAAATTGTTAGTGAAATTCGATTTATGATTCCAGACGAGCCACGTCATAGGCAGTAGTATCAGGCGCAACAACTTAAAAACCACAAATTACTAACATACTGCTGCTTTTGATATGTCTCCACAGTTGTTCCACTTAAGTTAATGCGACGTGCAGAATAAGCGTGTTTTAACACCGAAAACGACCATTTCACATCTAATGATGTTATATTTGCATATTCAAAATAATCTTGGAAGGAACTTAGTGGTTCTTTAGACGAACCTTCACAAATTAGTTTTAATATGTGAAAATCGGAATTTTTGTCTAAAACACATTCAAATTGTTCTATCGCGAACTTATTTCTTTCGCCTTCTACAGCGCATAGCTGTGCGTCAACACCATTCATAATTTGAACAGAATCCACAAACAATATTGATACATTTTGAAATTTTTCTATTCCCTCAGCTAGTTCGAAGTAATTTTGTGTATAATTCGTAAATCTTCTTTAACCTGAGGATCTTTAAATATTTCCTGGCTTTTCTTGATACTTGCAGCTTCTGTCGGATTGAATTTTAAATTACATGATCAAAATATTGACGATAGTAAAACGCAGCCTTCAACTATGTTGTCCAACGCGTAATTATCGGCTCTGATGGTTCAGGTATTTCGGGACACAGTTTGTGAAATAGTCGAGTACGTTTCGGGGACTTTAGAAACACGGCCTTTGTAATAGCTATTAAATAATTTACTCATGGATAACATTCACAAATCGTTTGTGTCACAAGATTCAAAGCGTGGATTTTGCATGTTACATGTAAGAGGTTGGCACTATGTTCTTTGAGAGATCAACCTAAAGATAGTAGTTTTGCGGCACCGTCGCTCACAAACATTAATATTTGCTTGGGTGAAATTTCAACTTTGTTCAGTGAATTCAACACTACCTTCAAAATCTCATTGGCAGTACACTTTTCAACTAGTAACATAGCAGGTGAGAGTTGATGAGGTTCCATTGTACGTACTATAACATTAACCATTGATTGTTTTTTTCGATCCGTCGTTTCATCCACGCACAACCACAGTTTTTTATCCTTCAATTTCGATTTAATTATTTTTTCAATATGTTTGTGAGCAGAAGATAGAAAATTTCGTAACGTTGCCTGAATTGATAATTTGCACTTTGCGTATTTATTCCAAAGGGAGACAAATGCATAGCGGTCTAATACAACAAATGGTATATTACATACAATAAGAGTTAAACATAAATCAAAATAAAATTTATGTTTTTCTGGCACACCCCTTTTTTTGTTGTCATGGGGTTATGTTGTTTACGTGCATTTCGCAATCTCTTCTCCTACGACACATCAAAAATCTATTGCACACTGTGCATTTTATTCTACATCCATCGTATTTTATATCCGGGAAATTGTCAATGAACACTGTATTCCACATTGAACGGTTAAGCGAACTCACCGATCGTGGCATATTTACACATGACACTATTGCAGACTAATATGCAATTCGAGGTTCCTTTCACTCGCATGGCTAGCTGCCGATATCAAATTCGTTAACTCTGAAATATCTCCGGTTATGTATGGGGCATTAATCTGCCAATTCTAATTATGTTAGAGTGAAAACATCTAGAGAATCCCATATACGTCATAATGCGCTATGAACATATTAGAGTTTGGCGAGTTTATTTTATCCCATATGATTCAGTTTAGGGGTGTTTGTATAACAGTTGCGTGTCGCTTACGATTAAGTTATATTGGTGATTATGTTTTGTTGTTGCTTCTTTGAATTTAGTGAATTATTGTTCTTTCAATAATTGTCTTTATCAATATTTCTATATTATTCGATCGGTAAGTTTAAAAAGTATATATTTTATTATACTCGTATTGTATAAATAATTAGGAATTATTTATACAGTGATATTTGTATGTATCTTTATTGTAGCTTGGAATACACCAATATCTATTTCAAATTATAATAATTATTCTAATTTGATAAATGTAAAATAAACTTTAAATGACTTAATTTTATTTAAATTATACTAACAGCAATATTCGTAACGACCTCGATTTAATGATTCACATTAATACTTCTGTAAATAATAATTTGCTTCCCTAATATCCTTTAAATGCATTAGAAATATTCTAGTTTTATGTAAAAACATAATTTTCACAACTATGAAGTTTTTAAAAATAATCCCTAATACCTCTGCCCTCTAAGTGACCATGCCCCTGGGACTTTTTGTTCGCGCAACTTTGTGGTATTCTTTAAATGTTTTCACTATACCTACCCTTTATCACGTTGTCACAGTATTATACATCACAACTATCATTTTCCGGGTTGTTTTCTGTCATTTAAATTTATGAAACATAACCTAAAATGCGTTTAATGGAAAAATATAAACAAAACTTAGTAACGCTGTATGATATGGATTATGCATTATGACGTATGCTATTAACGTGCCCCCCCCCCCCCCCCCCCCCCCTTGAAATCGTAAATAGACTATATATTAAATTAATAATATTTATCGAAATGAATACACAATATTACTGAAGTGTCTTGCTTTTCGAGGTAATTGTATCGAAATATATATAACGTGTGTTCATTTGAAAAGTTAATCTAGGTTACTTTGAAATTTTGATAGAATAAGACGCAAATATATTAGTATGTGTTTGTTGTTCCGTAAACGTAAATCCAAATAACATTTGATAATGTCAATCACATTTGTTATTTATTTGTATGTATGAAACTGTCAAAATATACGACTTCGTAGGTTAAGTAGTAAATTTTAATTTACGACATACTTCAAAATGTTCTCAGTAAATCACATGCTACTAGATTGACTTTTCAAATGAACACTTGTTATATATATATATATATATATATATATATATATATATATATATATATCCCTACATTTGTTATTATATATATATATACCGCATGTGTCAAATATCATCAGGCATAGAGAATACGTCTGAGTACATACGATGTATATGTATATGGAAAAGCCGATCCAATGCCGGCGAAGACCGCGACGGCCGGCAACGATTGTCTCCGATTGTTTCGCAAATACAAGTTAGCAGTAATCACTTGACCATCGACATAGGTACTTGTAATGCGTTCTAAAATAACATTTACGAATTTTCTTATTTCTTTCAGTACGTGCAGGCAATTTTTAAGCTGCGGTGGGTCGTATAAACAAAAGCGTAATTCTAATAATTAAAGAATATTAAATTAAAGAATAATCCTAATAAAGTAAATAAAAAAGGATTCTAAAAATTATAATAAATTATACAAGAGGTTCAAAAATTCCTCCTTGCACAGCAAGAAATTGTCCTAGGCGGTCGTAGAAATTAGCTCTTACATTTGCTAACATGTCGGCAGTTAATAAATTCGCAGCCTCAGTTATTTTTTCTCTCAAGGCAACTAGATTTTCTGCTCTACCAGCTTCATGAGTATAAACAATATTTTTTAGATATCCCCACAAAAAGAAATTATTTGGAGATAGATCAGGATATCGCGGGGGCCATTTAATGTTTCGTGTTCCAGTAATAAGACGGTCAGGAAAAGTAGTTCCTAGAAATTCCTTTACCTTCACTGCATTATGTGCTGGACAGCCATCATGTTGAAACCAAACGATTTCCTGATTTATTCCAATGTTTTGAATTGCGGGAAGTTTTTGATTTTTCAGTAATTCGAGATACTTGTCAGCATTTAATATACCATCAATAAAATAGAGGCCTATAGAATGGTCACCAAAAATACCTGCCCAAACGTTTCGTTTTTGAGGATACTGAGTGCGATTTGCAAAATGTCGGTGTTGATTTCCCGAAGCTCAATATCGAAGAACAGAGGGATTGTGTTTTCTGTGTAATGAAAAAGTTGATTCATCGGTGAAGAGAATATTTTTAACGAAATTTTCATCTCGATGTATCTTTTCCATAACGTCTTGACAAAACTCCATTCTCCGAAAATTGTCCTCGGGAAATATTTCTTGAGTTTTCGAATATTTGCAATATTTTAAACCATTACGTTTCCAAATACGTGAAATAGTTATGTTACTTGTACCCAATTCCTCGGCAGCACTTCTAGTAGATCTCGTGTTATCAATTTCCACAATACTACAAATTAATACAACCCGCCGCTCTCTTTCCTCATTTTTTTGTGGTGATACTTGGTTTGCATTTCATACAGCTATTGAAACAGAAACAAGTTTCAAATTTATTTATAATATTATAAATTGTTTGTCTGCAAGGTACAGAACGGTCTGCAAAAGTCAGCGCAAACAAATTCATGCACTCCATTGCAGACTTGCCAGCATAAAACCAGTTTACTAACTGAAGCTTTTCAGTGGGTGTATAAAGAGCCATTATACATTAATTTTATTGTACGCTTTCAAACTGTAACGGCCGCAGCTAGACTGAATGCAAAATTTCCAGTCAATCGGTATCGGAGACAATCGTCAGTCGTCGCGGTCTTCGCTGGCATTGGACTGGCTTTCTCATGTACGTATACATTGTATGTACTCATACGTTGATTCTCTATGCCGAATGATATTTAACAAATACGGTACCTATATATATATATATATATATATATATATATATATATATATATATATATATATATATATATATATATATATATATGTACCTGTAGGTCCTGTTTTTCCTTCTTCACCTGCAAATATAAATATAATAACTTTAGTATTTTATAGAAATAAATTATTGACTTACAATTTCTTAAAATTTCTTTATACTACGCCGGATCAGTAATTAATGAGCCTAGGGAAACAGAGCGTCGCTCGATTATCTACACCTCAAACCATGGCGGAGCTTAAAAATGCCCTAAGTGAAAAGTGGGACCTCATACCTCAGAATAAGATTCAAAATACTATCAATGGACTTCCAACACGATTAAATGAAGTTATTAGAGCAAGAGGGGGCAATACACATTATTAAAACTGTTTAGTTACTAATTCTTAAATATACAGTGACATATTATTATATATATATATATTATTATATATTATTATTATGAGTATGCAATATACTTTCATAAACATTACAGAAAAATAAAAAATAAATGAGTTGTTTTTCCATATGTGCTTAATTGACTAAATTTTACTTATTTCCATATTTAATAAAGAAGGCTATTCAAACATAAGAAGAAAATGTTAGATATCTGTAATTTCAAAAGGTGATTAGTTAATTGTTCAGGTGAGTGTATAAGAGAAAGGCAGAAAATTTAACTTATTGTAACGTTTGCAAATAAATAAATTTAATAAAATATGTAGAATTTTAAATCCTCAGTTAGAATCTAAATCTGCAATTAATATACAACCCCTTTCCTAATAATATTTATTTTTCTGAATTTGTACGGATATAAATTTAGTGAACTGAAGTGGCAAAACGTATGTAGCGTTTACATTATATCTTTTTAAAATCTAAACGTTGTGTTATTAATTATTGTAGTATCTCTTTAATCAATCAGTTGCTTCAATGATTGAAATTATTGAACCAGATTTAAAACTGCTTTCTCATCTAGTTTATTCCCAACCTGAAAACGAGGCTCGTGGCAAGAGATTTCGGCCGAATAAGAAGCGGAAATCACTGAAATTAACACGTATTTCGAATAATTTGATAAAACTTACTTTTCTGCAGGCATGAAAAAGTTTATCTAAATATCGGTGGTCTAAATGTAATGAGTTATAGGCAGAATACGTTGAAACATAAAATAATCTTCCAAGTTTGTGTTTTCTTGTCTAAGGTTCACTAATTACTGACCCTCCTCATAGAACTCCATTCCTATACCTATACATAAATTTAATTACCTTTTTGCCCCTTCTGGCCTTCTGGTCCTTGGGGACCTTTAATACCCTCCAACCCTTGTGCGCCAACGTCACCTTTCTCGCCCTTCAAACCTATAAGAATAATATATTCATATGTACAGTCAATTTAAAAGTTTATCTAGTTTACTTCGACATTTTGTGAAAAAGGTTGCGAAATGAGGACGTGTTTTCTTTTGCAGGTCACATTTGACTAATTCAGCCAAAGAATTGTCCAAGAAGGACAATATGTTTAGAATTAATTATAATTTTGTGTCAATAAAAGAAATTTCAATTACCTATTATTTGTTATTTGTATTGCATGTATAAAAATACTAAAAACATAGATAGTTTTGAAGGTTAAGTAGTTAAGTTTAGGACTAAACTAGAAGGCTACAAAACAAGAAGCAACAGACAGAGAAAATTGGAGAAGAATCTTTACCTCAAGAAAAATTAAATTAAATTAAAAAACCCTTACCACAATAGAATTTAATGATTCTAAATACGTATTTCTACAACCACGTTGTCATCTTCAGTAGAAAAAACAGTGTAACACTTGAACGCACGAAAACACTCACAGAAGGATTGTTCTGAACGTCTTCTAGTTTAACACTAAAATCTTCAATCTTAAATGCTACAAAAATTACCTACATTTTGGTAAACCCACACTATTCATGCAAGAGCATTAACCCATTATTTGTAAATTCTATAGAAAAACCGTTTAGAAATATTATAAAAGCCGTAATTTAACATACATTAAGAATCCAATTATGAAACTAATCCTTAAATTATGTTGAACTATAAATTTGGAAATTAATGTTGAGTCAGAATATTTTAATGGCAAATATTGTAATGAAACGAATTTAAAATTAAATTCCATGAATTCGAATACTTTTTAATGGTATTCCTATTTTTCTTGCTTTAATAACATCTAACTGTCAATTAACTCAAATAAAGAAGAACCTGGTATAGGACCCAAATCTGCGTTAATTACGTTATTCCTATTTTTAAAGATAAAAATTCTCTCAAAACTATCTAATTCGCGGGGGCGTGTGACGTTCTTTATTAATCTCAGACAGTCAGATGTTACGTTGTGATCTGATTCAAGAATATGTCGGGCAACACTTGATTTTTCCGGTCTATTGAATCTAATATGCGAAACATGTTCTTTATAACGAGTTAGAATCCAACGTTTTGTTTGGCCGACATACTTTTTATCACAATCCTTACAATTTATTTCATAGATTCCAGATTTGCTGTTTACCTCAACTTTGTCTTTCGCGTTGCCTAAGAGAGATTTTAGGGAGTTATTCGACCGAAATGCTACTTGAACATTATACTGTTTAAAGGTTTTACTTAAATTTTTCGTAGTTTCGTGAAACGGTAAACTAATAAATTTTTGGCTCGAATCAATCTGAGGTAGCAAACATGTGGAATCCTGAATTGTTTTTCTTACTTTATGTTTTCTAACTAGCTTGTTTATTATTTCTGAATCCAAACCGTTGTAACTCGCGATTTTCTTAATTAAAGTTAATTCCTTTTCATATCAAAATTTCCTAGTATTCAATTCACGGTTGAAAAGGAAAACAACGGAGGTTTGCCATTTTTAGATACCTTAGTAATTAGGAATGACAAAAACTTAGAGTTTGATATTTACCGAAAAGAAACCAACGTCGACAGATTTATAATCGCAGATTCAAACCATACTTTTCAGCACAAGAGTGCCTCTTTCAATTTTCTTATCAATCGTTTGTTAAGCATGGCATTGACAAAGGATAGATATGAAAAGGAATTAACTTTAATTAAGAAAATCGCAAGTTACAACGGTTTCGATTCAGAAATAATAAACAAGCTAGTTAGAAAACATAAAGTAAGAAAAACAATTCAGGATTCCACATGTTTGCTACCTCAGATTGATTCGAGCAAAAAATTTATTAGTATACCGTTTCACGAAACTACGAAAAATTTAAGTAAAACCTTTAAACAGTATAATGTTCAAGTAGCATTTAGGTCGAATAACTCCCTAAAATCTCTCTTAGGCAACGCGAAAGACAAAGTTGAGGTAAACAACAAATCTGGAATCTATGAAATAAATTGTAAGGATTGTGATAAAAAATATGTCGGCCAAACAAAACGTTCGATTCTAACTCGTTATAAAGAACATGTTTCGCATATTAGATTCAATAGACCAGAAAAATCAAGTGTTGCCCGACATTTTCTTGAATCAGATCACAACGTAACATCTGACTGTCTGAGATTAATAAAAAACGTCACACGCCCCCGCGAATTAGATAGTTTTGAGAGAATTTTTATCTTTAGAAATAGGAATAACGTAATTAACGCAGATTTGGGTCCTATACCAGGTTCTTCTTTATTTGAGTTAATTGACAGTTAGATGTTATTAAAGCAAGAAAAATAGGAAAACCATTAAAAAATATTCGAATTCATGGAATTTAATTTTAAATTCGTTTCATTACAATATTTGCCATTAAAATATTCTGAGTCAACATTAATTTCCAAATTTATATTTCAACATAATTTAAGGATTAGTTTCATAATTGGATTCTTAATGTATGTTAAATTACGGCTTTTATAATATTTCTAAACGGTTTTTCTATAGAATTTACAAATAATGGGTTAATGCTCTTGCATGAATAGGTGGGGTTTACCAAAATGTAGGTAATTTTTGTAGCATTTAAGATTGAAAATTTTAGTGTTAAACTAGAAGACGTTCAGAACAATCCTTCTGTCAGTGTTTTTGTGCGTTCAAGTGTTACACTGTTTTTTCTACTGAAGATGACAACGTGGTTGTAGAAATACGTATTTAGAATCATTAAATTCTATTGTGGTAAGGGTTTTTAATTTGATTTTATTCACTTATAAGCCACAGTCTCCGATTTGTTACTCAAGAAAAATGGTAAGTGAGTAATTAAAGTAGAAAAGTTTAATTTAAGGCATACTTCAAAAATACTGTGAACATAGCATAACTAGACGAACTTTTTAATGAAACATATTATACATAGAACTAATAACACTGGTCAACAAATTTTAATTGTTTTATTTTTCTTTAGAATCTATGTACAATTTTCGTTTCTCTTATAGTTCTAACAATAGTTAATAACAACAAACTTATTATGGTACGTCAGATTTAGAAAAAAAAAATATTGAAAGGTAAATGAAATAATATTAATTAGGCATGTACATTATATGGAGCTGTTCGAAATGTTTATTATATAATTGTCGGATTTTCTGTTTCCCAGAAAATTATGTCTTACATTTTTAAAAGCATTCCAAACAACACGCTCCAAGTCACTTAAAGTTTCTTCAAATTTGTATGTTATTGTAGAAGTTTAATTTGGGGTCCTACGAAAATTCCTCAAAGAGATTTTGAGAAATTTTTGTTTAAGGCATTGAATCCACAGCCATCTTTATCCATTGCTCTCAAGAAATTTTTCATTAAACCTTATTTTATGCATAATGGCGGTATAAGTATTTTAATAGGTTCAGCTAGTGACTTATGAAGTACATTCCTTAGTCCAAGAATGTACTGAACCCTGACTGGCCAGTCTTTAACTATGTAGTGGGAATTTCTTGAGTGACTGTCCCACTCACAAAGAAAACAGCAATTCTGTGCATATCCTAGTTATAAAACGAGTAGAATTGCTACAACTTTCAGGTCTGTGCTGATATAGCATTTGTACATTTTGTAATGAATTCTGTCTAGAAGAAAAGTCATATTTTCATACGTTTCTTACGGGGATGGATTGATTATCGTTTCCCATGTGAAGGACAGTTTTTAAACTCAACTTCGAAGCATCAATAAAAAGACGCCATTCTTCGAAATGGTGTTGGTGACCTAATGCCAACATCAAATCGTCGGTTAAAAATTCTGTGGTAGTCTTTCTGACGATTACAATACAATACACAGAAATATATGTGCCTGGAATTACCATCCTTGGAGTCTAGATCCTAGTATTTCTGCTTTAGTTTTCGACAAATTCAGGTCTCGAATAAGATCATTTAATTTTAACTGATTTATCAGGTGTGATCCGTCCTCTTCAGATCCCAAATGTTCATCATTGCTGGTCCATAACTTGACACTTACTTCTTCTGGTTCTGTACTGTCTTACTGGTTCTGTAGCATCATACTCTTCACTCAAAACACCTATGGATCTTGATACTGGCATGGCTTCCGAATGAGGTACTGGACTAATAGCAAAGGGTAGACTAGCATAATTAACATTGTTCTCATTTTTGTTGGAAAACCCGAAAGTTTTCGTGAAGTAAAACTAGTAATCAGTCGAATTGTCCTTTTGATCACGTCAAATCATTGGTCTTGGAAATAGCATAGCGCTTTTCTTACCGTTTGACCAGCCTCTCAGAGTAGGAGCACAGCATGCACAGTAAATGCTGGGAGTCCATGGCTTGTCTTAATATTCAATGGTTAAGCCAAAATAGTGAAAATGTAACTTTTCTATTAAATGTGTAATATTCAGTTTATGCTGGTGGATATTGAATTCTCCAGATACATAACAGAAACTGTTTGGAATATTTATACACATATGCGACATTATGAAATAAGAAGACGTTCAGCTATCACAAACCGACTTACATTGAATCGAAAGACTCGTGTATAGCTCTTTATATACCCACATAGCCAGATATCTACCAATTCTTAATTTGACTGGTTCCAATAGAAAAAATGGACGTGGTTTAAGTGCTCTGACGTAGTAAACATACAATGACATGTTTTTAGCAGTCGCTTTCTTATATAAAAGTGACTTTGACATTTTGCAAAATTTAATATGTTTCTTGAAGAGACTATTTAATAAAATATCTCAAAATTCTGACGTGATGGAATAAATTTTAAATCAGATTCAGAATCAGCATAACAAAAGACTGCACTGACAAAAACACTGTACTAATTGGTGTATAAGAAAACCAAACTGTGTTGACCCGTGTAATTAGAAATCAAAATAATCGAAACACGTAATACATTATATTTGACTAATTAATTATATTACAGCTGCTTTAAATGGAATATTTAGAAATATTCAAGTAAATTATAAGAAAAGTGTCATATATCATTACCTCGAAGACACAAAAATCCATTACCAAGCATTCGTTGAAGTTAAATTAAAAATATTTAATTAAATTCTCAATTTTGTTCTTTTGCAAAATTAATTTTAGTTTAAACAATCCAACAACTTATTTACAGTTTATTTTTAGACAAATTTAATGAATATTTCACGTCAAGTTCGTAAAAATTTAAATGTAAAAATTCGTCTTGGAAGAAACAAATAAATTCTGATTTCCTGGCATGAAATTCATTACAAAGGGAAAGCAATTACCACTACTATTCAGAAATAGTGAACGAAAAATCATATTATCGGTACTGGTTACAGAGTTTTTATGTCCTACTGAAGATGACAATCTTATTGCTGAATTATTTACACGTTTTACATTAGCTGCTTAATTACTGATTTCGATTTAATTAGACAGCACATATAACTGACTGAAAGGATCTTTTTAAATTACTTTTCGTTTTATAAAGGCTACTTACCATCGAATCCAGGTGTACCCTCTTCACCCTTTGGACCTGAAAGATAAATTAGACAAACATTACAAATTACAGAATATAACTTACACGAATGAAATTACACGAATAAACGTAGATTTAATCAAAAACAAATTAATGTAGTAAGTAGTCCAGCGATTGATCATTAAAGTGAGAAATGTGGTAAAAAAAGCCCGTTTCGAGCATAACTTCTTGGTACACTAAGATACTAACGTGACCAGGGCTACATATCAAACACCTTTTATTGCACAAAAGTTGCGTGTAAATAAATTGCAACAATCTGAGTGGAGCTGAAGCCAAAACAACGTCATATACTTTCTCTCCAAAATGTTTCCCTTCAGATGATATAAATTCGTTACTGTTCCTAAATGAGGTAAAGTTAGCGTTGTTAACCTTACCTCAGTAAGGTTAACAACGTTTCGTCAAGCAACCCATTCGTCGTCACTCGAGCTAGATCCGTGGCACTGGTCGGCTAACTTGTATTTTTAACAGCAACCCGCCCACGAACGGTAAATCTGAGGAGGGCTATTGGATTTAGGAAATTTCAGTAAAACCACACTTAAAAATAAAGAGTTTAACGTGCTGAGTGGGAATTGACGTTACCATTATGAAGAATAATTCACCGATTTCTATTATTTAATCGATAATTTCCGGGAAGAAAATTGTGTTATACCTATCAGTGTTCTCCAAGGTTACGGTTGCCACATGTCCAATAAAACACACGAATTAACAGTTTTCACTAATTTTAGCTCACTTTAAAAGATCCGAATGGGCAATTGTTGTTTATTTTCAGGATCGTAGGTATAAATTCAAGTTTCTTCATCACAATGTTGCAAACTAAATTTAATGGGGCGACGTCTATAAAACTGCCGTGTGTTCATTTAAAACCGTGTGAATTATTTTCGTGTCAATACCATAAGACGCTTCAATCTCGCTGTATGTGGCATGTCTCACTTCGTTCAATTACTTCATCTCTGAAAGTAGTGCGTCCACATTTAAATTCTACAAACCCACTTCAACACTACTCTCGGATGCTGCTGAAGCCTCACAGCCAAATAAAGTATATCGAAATATTGTTTTTGTATTATATTTAAAATCATAAAAAATCATGGTCGGGAAATTTTCTGGTGACAATTCCATTATACTGATTTCTTTAAATGCTATGTAATTAGTTGATCTCAAAAGTGTACTGTCACCTGAATTACTGATTTGTTACAATCGGTGGCCTCTGGTTTGAAGCTAAGACGCTTGTTTGAGCATAGACATGTGTGCATTCAAGAACAAACTAACGGCCTCAAGGAGGGTCATCAAGTAGGACGTCTTGGGGTCGTCGATGGTTACCGAAATGGAGATGTACTTCCACTTCGGAGATCTGTGGGTTCTCGTGCTGTGGAACAGCATCGAAGTAGCTCTACTATGGTATGGTACGTATGGTGTCGTTAGTTACATATCATGGGAATGTCAACAAATCTTCTTCTTCTTCTTGGAATGGATTTTTTTCTCGAAATGAACTTTGTTCTTTGTTTCGAATCGTGAATCGTGTTTTGTTCTTGACGTGGATGGTTTGTTGATTTGTGATCGTGATTTGTGGTCGAAGTGTGCTTCGATGAATTCCACTGCGTTGTTTTGTGTTTCCCAGGGTTGTGAGTGTTTGTGTCTGAATAATAATTGTCAATTATTAATCGTGTGTGTTGTGTGTTTTGTGCGGTCATGTGTTGAGTGTATGTCTGTGTGTTTGTCGCTTTTCGCGTTGGTCATGTATTAATTTGTATGTGTTTACTGTTTGTTGTTGTAAAGTGTTATAATTTTCTCTGTTTGAATTACAAAGTCGTGTATCTGTTGTGTTGTTGCGTTTGTGGAGTGAAGTGTGATTAGCATTTTGCTTAGGACAAGTGCGAGTTCGTCGATTGTGTTTGGTGTTGTGTTGTTTTGTTTTTGTGTCCAGGGGTTTGTTGTTGGGGGTGGTGCTGGGATGTAATTTGGAGTGGTTTTTTTGTCAGGGTTGTTCGGGTTATTAGGGCAGTTGAGGAATGTAGATAGGTGGGGACCACCGCAGTTTGCACACTTTGGTGGTGTTGTTTTTGGTTTTGTGCATAGGTGTGTTGAGTGTGAGTCGCCGCATTTCATGCATTTGTAGTGTACGTTACAGTGTCTTTGTTGGTGTCCGAAAGTCTGGCATTTGTGGCATTGATTTATGCCTGTCCGTGTGTTAAGAGGTTCGATTTTAATCGTAAGTCCGCAGCAGTCGTTTATGTTAAAAATTGATTTGTATTGTCTAGTCAGTTCGATTAGTACAAGTGGTGCGGGTTTGTCGTGTTTTCCATTCATACGTTTTATTTTTAGTGGCGGGTAGCCTTGGTCGGTCAGGTCGTTAGTTATGTCAGTGTCGGTGATAAAGGTAGGAATGCCTCGCATAACTACCTTTAGTGTCTTTTCACTTTGTAATTGAAATGTGTAAAATTGTATGAGTTCTGTGTTAAGTATGTGTTTAATTGTGCGGTAGTCATCGTCAGTTTTTGGTGCGATGTGTATTCCTTGTTAAATAAGTTTGCTTTGTACGGTTTTGATGTTGTGTGTCTTAAGCAGTTGTCGTATTTGTGCCCATTTGTCTTTCTTTGTGACTATGATCGGTGTAATTTTTGATGTTTTGTGTGTTACAGTGTTTGTGTTTTGTGTAGTGTTTTGTTTTGTCACTTACCGTGGGGATGCTGCCTGATGTTGACGGTTGAGGGGTGAATTCTGTTGTTTCTTCTTCCATTTTTCCCCCGATTTTTTTTCGAGGGAACTGTACGAGTTGCTTACTTGAATAGGAGCGGTCTCATGTTCTGTTTTCTGTTTTTTTTATGTCTTTTTCGGGTATATGAATGTGTTGTTGGCCTGGTTTTCACTTCCCTGTTCCGGTTGACTGTTGTTTTGTTCCGTCGGTGGTTTTACTTCTCTGGGTGGTTCGCAAATTTTTTCCGGTAGCTGTATTTCAATCGTTGGTTGGTCCGGGTCTACCATGAACGCTTGTGGCATTTGCCGTATCAGTTCTTGGATAACTTCTTCGTTGTGGGAAGTATCAATTATTGTCTGGCACTGCGCGGGTTGTTGTGGCGCCAATGTTTGTAAGAAGCTGGGTTTCACCATAAGTTTGGTTATGGTTTTGAATCGTCCGGCCATTTCTTCCGGGTTCGATTTGACGGTTACCGTCGTATGTTTTCTTATAATCGGATAGGTACGTATGTTCGTCACAACGACTAGTACACGACTGTTGTATGTCAACAAATAATAACTATACCGATATTTATACATTCGCGGTGCCACCTACAGGCTGCGCCCATCGATTGCGTGTACCAATCACAGCGAAGCAGGACGATCTCTCCACTACGCCGCTAATTGTCCCCGCTTCTAGCCTACTACGGACGGGCTATAAGCGGGGACAATTTCTGTACCAGTCAGCTGCAGCCAGTTCTAGTTGGAGTGACAGTCAACTCACAGTCAAGTCAGCGTTCCAGTCCAGTTCCAGCCGAAGCCAACGTTCCAGTAAAGTTCAGTGCGAGTCACGGTCAGAGTTACAATCGTCTACCAATCTTGAGCAACAAAACCGTAGCGACGTCAGCCTATTTCGATAAATAGACACCTTCGGTATTAATGCACGATAGTCGTTAATAATAAGGACTTTATTAGTGTAAAATAACTTTTATTACTGTTCATAACTATGTATTTTATTAATGTGTATGGACTTACATTTAAATAAACTTTATGTGTCTAAATAAATTTATGTCTAAATAAGCAAAGAGTATGACGTTACTGAAACTGCTTTTCTTAACACCCTCATGACCTGGGTAAGAAACCCAGTGGATGAGCTTTGTTACGGGGAGCAAAAAAATAGAGCATGCCAGGACAGGCATTCAGATAATTATTATTTTTCTTTTCGCCAAACTCCCGGTGTAACAGAATAGAAATGTCAAATTTTACGAGTGTGACAGTCTAAAACTACAAAATTTCTGAATATTCCCAGCAGCCCTCATATGTACGAGAAGCTTATGGAAACTTAATGCGAAACGAAACCAACCTTTTGCAAATACTTAAAAGATGCTACAACCCTAGATAAGATATTTACCCGTTGTTTGTAAATATTTGTGTAAAAGTTTCGTTAATACCTGTTAATCCCGTCAATCCTGGTAGTCCAATTGATCCTGGTTTGCCAATTCCTGTATAAAATAAATTAAAAAAATTCTTAATCTTATAATAAATATTTTAATTTTACCTGAACGGCCTTTTTCTCCGGGTTCGCCTTTATCACCCGGAATCCCTAAACCTGGCACTCCGTATTCTCCATCTATACCCTTTGGACCTACATAAACAATGCAATCAATATCGATAACAAAACAAAATCCATGATAATTTACCCTGAAATCCAGCTTCCCCTTTTTCACCTTTCTCACCTGTAAAATACGTATATTAACATAGTGTTACAGTTTCTAATATAAATGCCACGAACCTGGTCTCGCTGATATACCCATTTCTCCTTTTTGTCCTATAAAACAACAAGACTTTTTTATCTGAAATTTAAATAATTGTTCTTGCTTACCTCGTACACCGGGAGTACCATTTAAACCATATTCTCCTTTCTGGCCCGGTTTACCAAGATCTCCAGATTCGCCTTTAGGGCCTGTATAATGAATTATAATGAATTGTTAAAGTAATGTAATTTATTTTTAAACAATTTATTGAAATAATACATTATCTTTGCATGAGTTGCTATATATTTTCAAAATAAACGAAATATTGAAGACCAATAGCAGTATACTTCATTGTTCATTATTCAGACGAATATCTGAATAATTGTACTTCATTACCAGAGAGCGGACTGAAGAGGTTGAATGACCAATTGCCCCGATAAAACGTTGTGGCTGTCTCGCATATAGTATGCATGTTATAACAACCCCACTATTTGCTTGCTCGATTGCATTGCTCAAGCAGGTGGTGTTATTTCCGTTTTATGAATAGTACATTGTGTCTATTCATTCATAAATTCTAATGTACAGTAGCGTGTAAAATGGAATATACATTTATACAGGGTGATAACGAACTTCTTAAGGAGCAATGAAGTATGAGTAGCCCATAGGGATGTAAACAGCATATAAAAAAATTAGGGTAATTTATGTATACAAATTGTGCAGAAAAAAATTTTTATTTAGAGTGTGTATAACCGTTTTGAATGGCACTGTATGCACACAATGTTATTGACGCTTTCGTATGCACAATGAAATAACTGATGCACTGTTACACGTGTGCTATCCGATACAATGATCAATTGATGTCTTTAACCTACCTCAACGTCTGAGAATGCGAAAAGAAAATAACGGATAGATAATGCGCTGTTAAAATAAATATGCTTTTATACGTACATTTTTTCACATCGCCACGGCAGATCCACATTTCGGAAACCGCTGAAGTGGGGAGTTATTATAGTAAATGCTCGAAGTTGCCACCTCCCTCTTCAATACAAAGGTTTAATCGTCGTGTCAATGATTCACGAATGCGTTCCATGTTGATGCTGTCTCTGATTTATTGTGCGCTTACGTAGATGCGATTGATCAACTCATTTACGTCGTTAACTGGGGTTGCGTAAACAATATTTTTTAAATGTCCCCACAGAAAGAAATCCAACGGAGGTAGGTCTGGAGATCGGGGCGGCCATGCTTCGGGTCCAAGGCGGCCAATCCATCTTCCCGGAAACTGATTGTTCAAGAAATTTCGCACTGCTTGTGCAAAATGAGCCGGGGCCCCGTCACACTGGAACCACATACGCTGGCGTACATCTAAAGGTACATCTAAAGATACATTTTCGAGAAGCTGTGGTAAGTCCTCTCTCAAAAAGTGTAGATACGCTTGACCATTTAAACGCTGCGGCAGTACAAAGGGTCCTAGGATTTCGTCGCCAATGATTCCGGCCCATACATTTACCGAGAATTGATGCTGGTTGTAGTGCCTGTGTATTGCATGCGGATTTTCCACAGCCCATTGATGTGTATAGTGCATATTGAACATTCCATTTCGCGTAAAACCGGCTTCGTCGGTAAATAAAATATCGGCTAGAAAATTAGGATTGTCATGTTGCATATTCAAAAGTGATTGACAAAACCTAAGTCGTAGTGGATAACCAGCTGCTGTTAATGCTTGTACTCTTTGCACGTGGTATGGATGGTATTGGAATTCGTTTAGAATTTTCCACACAATCGGTTGTGATAAACCTGTTTGACGCGCAATTTGACGAGTACTTGTATCAGGAGATTCTTCAATCAAAGCCAGCACTTCCACTTCGGCGTTCGCTATGCGTCTGGGTCTCTGGCGACCTCCATCTCGTCCGAACTGAGGCTTTACACTGCCAGTCTCTCGAACACGCTGCACAGCAGCTAAAATTGTTCGAGCATTCGGCCGATGTTGCTGAGGAAAACGTTCATAATAAGCACGTGCAGCAGCGTCCATATTTTGATGAAACTCTCCGTACATTACAATCATATCTAGATATTCATGGTGCGTATAACGATGAGCCATTTTCATAAACAAAAAGTATATTACGCTAGCGAGAACGGTATAGTAATTCGTAAAAAAAAATTCACCCCGACAAATTAATAATTTTATTTAACACATGCACTCACTTCCCTGGTTGAATTTATACTAACTTAGACTGTTTGCTTTTCACATTCTCAGACGTTGAGGTAGGTTAAAGCCATCAATTGATCATTGTATCGGATAGCGCACGTGTACCAGCGCATCAGTTATTTCACAGTGCATACGAAAGCGTCAATAACATTGTGTGCATACAGTGCCATTCAAAACGGTTAAACACACTCTAAATAAAAAAATTTTTCTGCACAATTTGTATACATAAAGACCCTAATTTTTTATATGCTATTTACATCCCTCATACTTCATTGCTCCTTAAGAAGTTCATTATCACCCGGTATATTATTTTGTTAGACTTCGTTCAAGTAATGTATATGCATGTAATAATAATACATGCATATACATATATGTATTTATTGTTCTTGAGATAATATATTTTCTATTCTCTTCTATAAGAGATTGTTTCTGGTTTTTCTGGTTTTTTTTTGGTTACAACTTTTAGTATTTTAAAAAATCTGTTTTATATTGTTATATTGTATATTTATCCTATAATTTTTGGAGTAATTTTCATTTCTACTTTTTAGCCCATTTCTTTCTGTTCTTAGTATTTATTATACATAGTTTTTGTAAATTCTTTGTAAATTATTTTTATTCAAAATTCGATACGCAATTGGCTTGTTAGCATTACTTTTGTTTCAGCAGTAGTTGCTGCCGATTAACAAACCGTTTATTATATTCGCTCTGTTGTGCATTGACAGATACATGTGAACTGCATATGTAGGTATGTTCCACTTATGCAGTGGCCACACGTATCCAATTGTTCGAAATTCACGGATCGCTTACAGAAACAAACCTATTGCGAATACAAGGCTGACGCCTATGGGCTATGAATCATCAGTCGCTCGAGTCTGCTCTCTGTTTATTACATTATTAATATTTTTTGAGAAAAGAGAAGACAGTTGTAATTAATTCTAATAGAACATATTATGATTCATTGATGTAGCTTGTAGGCGTTCGCGGTCATTGTCCATGATTGCTTCTGGGGTTCTGGACTGGAACCACGTCCTCGGCACTTTTTCCTCTCCGCCGACGTTTAGTCCCCTATTGCAAGGATCATCTTCATGGATGCTAGTACTGTTATTACACTGAAACTATTTCACTCCAGCAACAATAATAGCAGCTAATTTATTTATTATTTCTGTGCCAAAGCTATTATATTTCTCAATATTTTGAATAAAATCCATTTTTTTTTATATGATCTTGACACAGAAATAATAAATAAATTAATTAGGGAAACTAATTTAAAAAAGATAATCCTCGATTCCACTTGTTTGTTATCTCAACAAAATGGTGATAAAAAAGTTCATGCTTTTATCATATGGTCTAATTACGAAAAGTCTAAGTAGGGTTGTTAAAACAGGAGTCTCTAAATTACTATTCAGTCCGGAAACTCAAATCTCTTCTGGGAAACATAAAAGATAAAAAAGTTATGAGTAAGAAATTCAATATATATGAAATTAATTGCCGCGATTGTAAATTTAAATATATTTGTCAAACAAGACGATCACTAATAACCTGTTAAAAAGAAAATATATCGTATATTAAATTCAACAAACCAGAAAAATCGAGTGTTACCCATTATGCATTAGAAACTAATCGTAATATTACGACTAATTAAACTAATAAAAAGTATAAACAATCTGATGGATATAGGCATCTATGAAAGTATTTTATAATTAAAAACATATGACTTCTTACAATAGATACAAGAATGGGGCGTAAGAACACACGTGTTTCCTTTCTGAAGAGGGGCAAATGACAATTAAAGTTCCTTAGCACCCGATGTATACTAGTACGTATTGTAAAGTACTTCAAGATTTTTCTGTTAGCTTTACTGTGTCTCATATTCAACATTGATATTTTTATCTACTGAGCATGACAACTTGGGTGTCTAAATATGTATTTAGGATGCGAATATTAATGTGATAGGGGATTTTATACCTTTTTTAAGTTAATCCACTTTTTTATAATTGTATAAAAGAATATTTGTAATCATCACTCACAAATTTGAATTAAATTTTGAGAATAAACCACCTTCTAGTTATATTTTAAATATACAATATTAGAAAATAAGTATTCTATTTCTTTATCATCATAGTTTCAAGTAGTTTAAGAATCGAAAATAGTTCTAATGTAGCAAAGATCTCCAACTGTCTAAAGAAATTTCTTTTTTGAATTATCAAGAATATCAATAAAATACAAAACGTATATAAAAAGTATCCATATTTTTGTATTTTACTATTTTGTAGTTCATATTTAAATAAATTACATTTCAAGACAATATTTCTCTTTAATTTTTTTAAAGTAATAAAAATAGTTAGAAACGTAAAACTTCACCATTTTGTGTACAGTACAAAAACATTTTCAATAATATGGAAATATGATTAAAAATTGGGTGTGAAGAACACAATACAAGTTAATATTTGTGTAAAAATTGCTATCCAGGCATGAAGCAGACACGTGTTTCGTCAGTATAAGTCGAACAGCTTCGACAACGTACATAACAAAAAAAAACAATTTTAAACGTACTTGAATGGATATAACCTCACCAGTGGCGGCTCTTTAATGAGAGCAAGTGAGCAATTGCAACCCCTGGAATTATGAAACAAAACAAACCAAGCGGCGACTAACTGTGAAAGTATTTATTTATTATGTATATTATGTATTCATAGTTATTGACGAGGAACGTGGCACGCTAACAACGTACATACACCGAGCGTCGATACAGATATACTGAGCAAAGCCCTACCGTTGCTCTGTTAAGGCATTAACATTACATTGATGGTGTGGAGAACTGTATTTTGCCGTACTTCAATGTCGTATAATACATAGCGTTGGAGCAACTAAACCAGACTGCTCTCGGGCGTTATTGCGATGAACTCCGTGTCTTTTTTAGAAAACAACGCGTTTTCGCGTTTAACGTATAGTGAAAAAATCGCAGTAACAAATCTTAAACGGCCGATGCCTCAATTATGTTTAGAAAATAAACAATCTGTTAAAGGTAAAGACGTTATAAGAAAATTCAAAATGAATATTTATCAGAAAAATGACTGGATTTGTGGGTGTGAAATTAAAAATACTTTGTTTTGTTTTCCGTGTCTTTTGTTTGGTGGTGAACCGTCTTGGTCAAAGAACGGAATAGGAGACTTAATTCATCTTAGTGCTAAAATTAGTAAACATGAAAATTCCGAAGGGCATTTGAAAAATATATTTAGTCTAAGAATGTTAGGAAAAAATAACATTCAGAATGTTTTAGATTCATCATATAGAAAAGCAATTCAACAACACAATGGAAAGGTAACAAAAAATAGGGATGTGTTAAATTCAATAATAAATTGCATTAGATTTTGTGGCGCGTTTGAACTGGCGCTTCGGGGTCATGATGAACAGCAAACGTCGAATAACAAGGGCATTTTTCGGGAATTCATAAATTTTACGGCAGAATTGGATAAATCGCTCCGAGATTACATCGAAGCAGCACCGGTTTTTAAGGGATTATCAAAAACGATACAGAATGAGCTGCTTGATGCAATGTTGAACGTGTAACATGAACAAGTTGCCAGTGAAATTAAAGCAACCGACTTCATATCTGTGATAGCTGATGAAACCACAGATGTGTCCAATCAGTTTCAGTTGGTGGTTGTTTTAAGATATATTGTGAACGCGAGCCCGGTCGAAAGATTTTGGAAATTTCGTCTGCCTAGTGGACATGATGCAAATTCTTTATCTGCCTCCATCCTTAACGAAATTAGTTTGCTTGTTGATGACCCAGAAAAACTGATTGCACAGAGCTATGATGGGGCAATAGTCATGAGTGGTGCTATTAACGGCGTGCAAAGACATGTCCAAGACCAGTATCCAAGGGCTAATTTTGTACATTATTATGCACATCAGACAAATCTAATTATGTCACATGCTACATCGAGCAGTAGTAATTGCAGAATTTTTTTTGCCAATCTGACGGGATTATGTACATTTTTCTCCACTTCACCACAACGAGCTGCAAGATTGGAAGAATTCCTTCAGAGAAAAAGCTTACCTCGTTCTTCAAAAATAAGATGGAACTTCAATTCTAGGACAGTGAATACAATACAATATATGAGCACCGAGAAGAAATAATTGAAGCTCTAGAACAAATCGAGGGAGAAGCTAGTTTACAAACTACCATTCATCAAGCTAGTGCCAATTTGCGAATTTTAGAGGAGGAAAATTTTATCTATTGGTTAACTTTCTTTCATAAAATTATGCCACATGTGGACATATTGTTTAATCAATTATAAAATGTCAATACAGATGCATTAAAAGTCAAGAATAATTTAGTTAATTTTGAACGTGCTATTGGAAAAATTCGAACCGAAATCGCTGACACAGGTAATCAGTTGGTTAAACAAAATGACCCAGAACTGACTCCTCGACCATCAAAGCGGCGAAGAGTAACTGATAGTAGCCAAAGAAGGAGGGAAACTATTGAAGTGTGCGATATTATTTTGCTAGAAATAAAAACTAGATTTCGGTATACAGGGCACTTAATATTAGCAAACTTAATTTCTTTTAAACAGTTCTCCTATTTTCAAAAAAAATTTCCGGAAGATTGCCTTAAAGAAGCAGTAAAATTTTATCCATGCCTCAATGAAAGCAGACTACGAACTGAATTAAGCGTTCTATATTCTAGAGAAGAATTTAGGCAAAATATAGAAGTCGGTGCTGTAGGTCTGCTAGGTCTTCTGCTGGATGGATTAAGCGACACCTTTAATGAAGTTGTTACGCTTTTAAAAATTGTCATTACAATCCCAATGACAACTTCCGAAGCGGAACGCCAGTTTTCACGCTTGAAGAGAATAAAAACTTTCCTCAGAAATACAATGAAAGAAGAGAAATTAAATGCCCTTACTATGTTATCTTGTGAAAAAGAATGTATAAATGATTTCCCAAACTTTAATGAAAAAGTGATAGAACTGTTCTGCAAGTCAAAGACACGTAAAACTGACTTCGTTTATCGTCAGATGTAATTAAACTGTGTAGTGTAATATTTACTATTCCCTCAAAACAAACTCTACAATGAACAGTACCTGTCTGGAACAGTACGCCGGTGAAATTTATAAGGATTGGGTAAGCATTTTCATATTACACTTTTTAATTTTGAAATTATGCACTCCCTATGTGAACCACCCCTAGCCGCCACTGAACCTCACCATATGGTGGAGGCAAGTTATACAGTTTCCGTCAGTTACAGCTGTGAGTGTTCGATGGAAACCATTTGCTTTGTCATGTGGACTGTAATGATTGATTTAGCATTCGTCATATTGACATTAGTCAATGGGAGGCGCTAAGTGTTCTTCTATGTTGTCTTTTGTGACTTGATTGTATACAGTAAGAGAATTCTGTCCCAGCATCATGCACTAACGAGTCTATAGCAAGACGAAACGCGTTTATTAAGTTGCATTATGTTCTCCGCGACTGATTTTTTATATTTCGATGTTATTAAAAATGTTTTTATTTTCTAAACTACTCTTTTTCTTCTTTGGTGTAAAAGTTAATATACAAAAAACTTGTTTATAAAACATATTTACCTTGAGGTCCAGGTAAACCAGGAGGACCTACTGGACCTGGCGGGCCTGCAGGTGGAGGATGGCGAACGTAGAACGGATAAATTGTTGTAGAAGACTGCAATAAATGTGACTTCGTAAAACATTGAATAATTTGAATTCTCTAACAAAAAAATAAAATCAGTTCGAAGAAAAGAAGTATTCAATAGATACTTATAATTAAATATGCTTCTACAAGGTATGTCAATTGAATAACAGGACTTTCTTTAATTACAAGCCTATATCAAATAGTATAATAAACTTTGAAGTGACATGCCTTCACAGTAGATCCCAACTAACTCAACGCAGCGCTTTCAACGCCCTTTCCAA
Source organism: Melolontha melolontha (assembly GCA_935421215.2). Classification (NCBI taxonomy): domain Eukaryota; kingdom Metazoa; phylum Arthropoda; class Insecta; order Coleoptera; family Scarabaeidae; genus Melolontha; species Melolontha melolontha. Next base: position 64,018,021 of record OW285236.1, read on the forward strand.
TTTGAGAAGTAGCCTTGGATCTTCGGAAGTTATTGGCTTATCAGGCTGGAGTTTCTGGTTCGAATTCGATGCTGTGTCGTTGTCTGGGAAGGATTTTGTGATTTTCCTTCTCGTTTAAAGTAAATGTCGACAACCAAAGATTTTAAATCACTCCACTAATTTGGGCGTAATAATAACCTATAGCACATTAATGCCTTCTGCAATTCGTGTTAAGTTGTTGGGAGATTAAAAGCACGGATTATTATTTTCTCTTTAAAAACACGTTGCGTTCGTTTGGATGTCCTTAACTCCTTCGAAACGGGCCCACTTTGTCGACTTTTTATCTTGAGGGAGAGAAAGAAGCTGCAAGGGGTGTGATAGTTGCTGTACAAGGGTTGGAGTAGCACAGAAATGCCTTTCGTGGCCAAAAACTTCTCAAAATCTTCAAAAGTTTTATATAATACAAATTCACGATGAATCTCACCTCATCATCTTGCTCAGTCAATCAGGCAAATTACACTCTCATTTCAAACAGAATTTGAAAAAAGCATAGAGTATGAGACAGTGGGTCATATTATTAATAATTTTGAAAGCCATTGTAGCTTATATCCGCAACAACATAATTAGAAAAGAACTTCACAATGAGATACGAGATATTATCATCCGTGCTGCAGCAGCAATTATCTAGAAACACTTTGGTTTCTGTCACTTAAATAGGATTCTATCCAGTCCAGAATTTTTATCTGAACTTTTATTGAAAAGCAAATAGAAAATGGGCTTGAAATGAAAGGACAATGTACGAAAAATGGAAAAAATATAATTATATAAAACGTAAATCCAAAATATTTTTCCAAAATTCCGTTTTATAAGCGAGCAAAAAATAACAAAGATATTTAAAAAAATTGTCACGCCACTGTGCAATCGACTATATTATAAAAAGTATATTATACAAGTATATTGTAAAAAGTATATTATAAAAAGAGTCAGTCTATATTTAAGTGTTGTGTGGTTTGCCCTAGTTATCATACAACTCATATAAATCTAATCGAGCGAGTCAATCACTGATGAAAGCCTATGTAACACTTTCAACACAGTTTTGTTTTCTAATACACCAATACGTGTCTTTTGTAATGCTGATTCTGAATCTGACATGTCTGAACATGTTATTGCATGTTTTCTACGTCAGAGCACTTAAACCACGTACACTTTTGCTCTAGAACCAATCATATTAAAAATTGGTAAATATCTGGCTATGTGGGTATATAAAGAGCTATACACGGCTCTTTCGATTCAATGTAAGTTGGTTTGTGATAGCTGAACGTCTTCTTATTTCATAATGTCGCGTATGTGTATACAAATCCAAACATATTCTGTGATGTATGTGGAGAATTTACTATGCACTAACATAAGCGAATATTACATCTTTAATGGAAAGGTTATGTTTTCACTATGTTGGGTTAACCATTGAACATCAAGGCAAGCCATCTCTCAGCGTTTTCTGCGCACGCTGTGCTTTTACTCTCAGAAGCTGGTCAAACGGTAAGAAAAGCGCTATGTAATTTGCAAGACCTATGATTTGATGTGAACAAACGGATGACTCAACGGATTGATGCTTTCGGGTTTTCCAACAACAGTAAGAAAAATATTTAGTTAGGCTAGAATGCCCTCTGTTACTCGTCCAGTACCTCATTCGGATACCTTGTCAGTACCAAGATCCAAAGGTGTTTCGAGTGAAGAATATGATGTCACAGTGGTACAGTGAAATGCTTCCTGATTATTGTTGAGCGTTTATATCAGAAAGTGCCGAAGAACAGTACAAAAAAAACATTTTAAATAGGACGATATCTTACAGCTCCATATAATTTACATACCTAACTAACTTTTTTTCCAAAACCTGACATGCCAGAATAAATTTGTTGTTATTACTATTGTTAGAAGTTAGAACTATAAAAGAAACAAAAATTGTACATAGTTTCTAAAGAAAAATTGAAAAAAATAAAATTTGTTCACTAGTATAATTATACACAAAAGTAATACAACTTTTACACAACTTCTGGGACTTGAATCGCTAGAGAGCAAAACGCGTAAAGTATTTATCACATTTGGATTACAACTTCTACGCAATAACTTATATTGCTCTAGTCTTCCTTCTTTGTTATTGTTCCATGTCCTTCCATTTCATGCTCGCTTAGGTATCACGTTCAATGCTCATTTTCATCGAATATGGTAAGTACAATCCGATGGAGAGAATCAGAGCTAAATCTTTTGACTGGAATTGACTTTTTCAATGTTGCAGATCGGAGTTTTACATCTGCTTTGAAAGCTCTACAAGTAGTTATACACCATATGTTGTACTTGTTATAGATCGAGAGGAATCTATATAAGTTTGATTTTTGTTAGAATTATTATTCAGAATAATTGAAACATACATGAGTAGGTAAACCCCACCAGTTTTGTATAATACAAAGGTATTTTTAATAATATAAAATATTATTAAAAATCTGGTGTGAAGAACACAAATACAGGTTCACTATTAATATTTTTTGTGAACGTGTCCGAACATATCCCTCCCCAGAGACGTAGATACGTATTTCGCCTTTCTACAGGCTCGTCGGTACGCCCTGCTGGAGAAAGGATATTCTCAGACACATTCACAAAAAAAAGAACCACATCACCGCATCACCGAAATTATCCAGACCGGGCGTAGAAGTAAATTCAGCGCTGCCTGTTGTCAGACAGCCGAAGTACCTCGCCCCGTCCACATAACCAATGTGAAGTAACGACGCCCTTCCAAAGGTGGCACAGCCAATCTCCCTAGAAACCGCATTTTGTTTGTGTCTTCACTCATACTACGGACTAATCGCATGTGTAATGTATCAGAATAATTGAAACATACATGAGTAGGTAAACCCCACCAGTTTTGTATAATACAAAGGTTTTTTTTAATAATATAAAATATTATTAAAAATCTGGTGTGTGAACCTGTATTTGTGTTCTTCACACCAGATTTTTAATAATATTTTATATTATTAAAAATACCTTTGTATAATACAAAACTGGTGGGGTTTACCTACTCATGTATGTTTCAATTATTCTGATACATTACACAGGCGGTTAGTCCGTAGTATGAGTGAAGACACAAACAAAATGCAGTTTCTAGAGAGATTGGCTGTTCCACCTTTGGAAAGGCGTCGTTACTTCACATTGGTTATGTGGACGGGGCGAGGTGCTTCGGCTGTCTGACAACAGGCAGCGCTGAATTTACTTCTACGCCCGGTCTGGATAATTTCGGTGATGTGGTGATGTGGTTCTTTTTTTTGTGAATGTGTCTGAGAATATCCTTTCTCCAGCAGGGGCGTACCGACGAGCCTGTAGAAAGGCGAAATACGTATCTACATCTCTGGGGAGGGATATGTTCGGACACGTTCACAAAAAATATTAATAGTGAACCTGTATTTGTGTTCTTCACACCAGATTTTTAATAATATTTTATAGAATTATTAATATTATTATTATTATAAATGTGCATATTTTATTTAGGTTTTAAAAATAATTGTACTATTTGTAATTTTGTATTCTTGTCATGTAAAAATAAATAATATGAATATAAATAATAGTATATATTCACATATAATGTTTCTAAAAAATATTCAAAATAAAATTGTGTTTGATGTATTTTCCTCGCAATTTATTCATTTATTACATATTTTAGAAAAGGATACCCTGAAAATTTTACTATGTAAGTAAGCTTTTAGTTTACTTCAACCATCTGAAGAAGCCACTCTGTGAGACGAAACATTTGTCATGTATAATAATTCAGAAACTATTTGAAAATAACTTACTACATCTTTCGATCTCTTAGCCCTATGTTGGACACTTAAGAAAAATTTCATCACATCTTCAGTATCAAAGGAATCCAAGAGAAACTGTCGAAAATCTTCTTTTAGCATGTAATCTCTTTGTATCGCATTGAACTGATTGCTTGTAGATTGGTACATGTACAGACCCAAGCCTATTTCGATAATTAAAATAAACAACACACAGAAAAGCACTTTTAAGACGCATCCTAATTTATTCGAAGATGACAGCGTGTTAGCCTCGGCAATATTTGCCTTATCGAACAAACGATAGGAATTCATTTTAACATGAAAGTGAAAAATCTTTGTAAAAACGGCTTATATAAGTTTTTATGCGTAATTGTAAATGAAATAACAGAATTCTAGGAATAACATTCGAGGAATAACCAAAAACTATGTATACAAATTGCGTCACAAAAGATAATTACTTGGTTCAAAAGGTTATCCCTCTTCAATATAAAATATCAAATGTAAATAGTATATCTTTTTAAATAAATATACATAAATATTTTAACAAAAAGAAATTTGTCAGATCCTTAAAGGTAATATTATGTGTATAGGAGAATTCTTTTTTATGCGATTTATCCTTAAATATTTATTTACTTAAGGTGGTAATTTTACTCTGACAAATTCTATATTGCGTTTCACGTTTTAAGGACCTCCTTGACTTCTTCTATCGTGATGTGTCTAATTGTTTCTTAAATCTTTTGTATTGTTTCTATTTTCTTCCTTTAATTCGAGATCTTGATCGTCCAGTAAACTAATCTTCTCACATTTTCTGGCCAAGGTTTCGTTTTTTGCTTTATTTGTTGCTTTTTTCACCAAGTATTATCTATTTTATTCTTTTCTTTCCTCTGTCCCATAGAGTTGCTTTTTTGTTGTACCAGCTCTTCCAAATCAACGTTCCACCAAAAGTTACTTTTCTTGTGTTTTAAATATTGTTTCGTTTCTAATGCTTCCTCGACAGCCTGTTGCATATTAGTTTTTAGTTCCTCATACATTTCATTTGCAGTTCCGTCCTTACCATAGCTCGTTTCAACTTTATAAAAAAGTATAGGTTCTTATGGACTAATTCTCTCTTTTACTATCTTACATACTTGACAATTAACACATACTTTCCTAGCACGTACAACATTGTAAAATCATAACGGGTGTTCATTTGAAAAGTCAATCTAGTAGCATGTGATTTACTGAGAACATTTTGAAGTATCGTAAGTTAAAATTTACTACTTAACCTACGAAGTCGTATATTTTGACAGTTTCATACATACAAATAAATAACAAATGTGATTGACATTATCAAATGTCATTTGGATTTACGTTTACGGAACAACAAACACATACTAATATATATGCGTCTTATTCTATCAAAATTTCAAAGTAACCTAGATTGACTTTTCAAATGCACACACGTTAATTATAGTAACATTTGCTCAATCTGTCACTGCACTGTAATCTGTCATTTAGCTTTGTTTCTGTTTCATTGTATATTAGTTTGCTTTTCTTATTTATTTTGTATCTTTCTCAAGTAGTTACACAACCAGTTCTTTTACAGCTATTAGGAAATATATATTTTTTTAATACGCGTAAGTTACAATTATGAGATGTATAGGCATTTATTGTATCTGAGTTGTGTTGTATTTGCAGTTTATTATAGATTTTTCAGTTAAAAGGAGGCGGCAAGGTGGAGTTTACAAATCTATAAATGATTCGTAAAGCCTTTAACTATTTTATATAATTTTATATAATAAAACATATCAGCAGCAGTTTATGAAACTTCGAAAGTTCTTGGTTGTGGTAAAACCATTGTATATGCAGTACGAAAATCAGAGATTTACAAGCCCACGTAGACAAATACTGAAAAGAAGTGGTTTACAGAAAAACACTCGAACAATGATATATGATGAAAATGTGCAGCTTATTATTCGACGTAAAGTGTATAATTACTTTTTGAATAATACTCCACCTACGTTAAACAAAATTTTTGCTGTTGTTAACAGTGATTCTGATTTACAAACATTTAGTAAACTGACATTGTACCGATTGTTGAAAGACATTGGTTTGTGATGACGTCATGACATTATAAGATGGGGACATAATTATCTATGACAAATAAAATAATTTAGACTGGACGAAAGAAATATTGTATATACTGATGAATAGAGATGGACCAATTCGGAGCGAAAGCAGAGGCGTGACTAACGTATTGGTTCCCGCGTGCCCCATCGCACATACGATTACTTAGTATGTTGTTCACGGTCATCGTGTGTACACGTATAATAGCAGCAGGAAAGTGTATTCTGTGTATTTAATAATGTTGAAGGAGCCTACAGTAAAAAAACCGCTATCATCAAAGTTAGTAAATAGGTTTATTGAGAACCATCCTAATTTATCTTACAATGGGGTAAATGTAAAATGTTTAGTGTGCAAACCATTTAACAAAATCAAATTTACAACGCCACGTGCATAGCGCAAGACATAGAGACACAGGTGCCGATACAAAATACGAAGTGTTGTTATTTGATTTGTGTACAATGATGGTTGTGTGTAATTTGCCGTTTACTTTGTTACGCAATGATTCGTTTATTTCATTTCTTGAAAAATATGGCAATGTAGAATTACCGAGCTGCACCCACTTACGACGTTATTTAAAATCTGTTCGTGTACATTTAGAAAATAATATTAAGGCTGATCTGAAAAGTAAAAAAGTGTGGTTGAGTGTGGATGAAACAACTGATAGCAAAAAAAGATCTGTACTTAATGTTATGGTGCGTAAAATGTAACCAAATCAATCGCCATCCTCAATTTTATTAGCTTGCAGACAAATAGAAGAATGTACTGCGCGGGTAATTTCAAAAGTGGTGTTCAAAATTCTTTGCTATCGTTACAGGAATCAGTGCTAGTTGTGAAAGATACACACACACACAGCAATGTTCGATAGAAGACGCAAGAAATGAGTGTATTTTAAGTAAGTGTTTTAGATAAAGATTTAGATTTTGCCAGACTTAGACAAATTTGTTAAGGTTCGTCTACAGATGTGTTAAGTTGTTCAAAGATTATTTTAATTATGCAAACATCAGATCACTAGATGTGGAGCGATCGTTTTCTTTATACAAGCACATATTTTCCTCACCGGCGGACGCGTTTTCGAGAAATAACTTTGAAGACGCACCTTATGTTAACAATATTTCATCGCGCTTCTCCAGATTTTCAAGTCACGGAAAACGCATAAGACGGTAAGTTTTTTTTAATCATCTAATTACAGACATTTTAGATTTTATTTTTTATACGTATCATCGAGAACGTTTCATAATCTAGAAAAACCGCCCTACATTTTTTTTTGTATCTAAAATAACAACAGCACCGTTCGTGATAGTATATCTCTACTATTCTCTAGATATTAATAATGTTTCGCATGCGGGAACCAATATGTTAGTCACGCCTCTGCTTTCGCTCCGAATTGGTCCACTCTACTGATGAATTTTGGGTTAATGTTGGGCATTTTGTAAGCAATGTTTGGACAGATACAACTATTAAATCCTGTCACCAGGTATTTATTGAAGGCTATAGTACAGGGCTCACACCATCTACTGGTCGTGAGCAAAGGTTTGCTATAATTCATGATATGAATTTGTACCTGGTGCAACATTCTATAATCAATTTTCTTTTCATACCTCTACATATAATTTTTTGTTCACGCTTACATGCACTTGACCCTTCAACAATGCAGGCGTAACATCACGGATGAAGATCAGTTTTGTTGACATGACCGCTATTGCATGCATTTTCACTCCTGTTCAATATAAATGAGAGCTCGTTGAAATAAGAAAAATAATTTAATTTTGTAAAATAAATTATTTTCTTATGACAATATCTAGACTTTTGGTTCTTTTACTTTTTCTGTTTAGTGAATAATGTTTAATGAATCCATTAGAAATAACAATAATGATTATTTTTGCAAATTAATTGAATCAAATAATTCTAGTTTGATGGAGGAATAGGCAATAGGTGGATTAGTACTAATTCGATAATGATGAATAACAATATGAAATGTAAGGTAATAAGTAGAGCAAACCAATTTCCGTGCGCGCCATGAGCGCCGGTATGGGAGTGTAATTCGTAATATATTAGAATATGCGACAGAATCGTCCCTATTCTAATATATGAGTTTGTTACCGATATAAGTATATAAGTAGAGACATTTATTCTATTAGAAATAATTAAATATACATTTGGTTTTCTGGTATTAAAGTAATACCAGTAAACACCAGTAAACACACGAAAAATAAGAAGAGTACATATTATAGCAGCGTTGTATGTACCTATAAATAAAATAAAATTTTCAACATCAGGTGCGTTTCTAAGGTTATATCTGAAAAACATGTCCGCCGCACAGTGCGAAATTTAGGAAGTTTAGCGGAACTTTATTCAATTTATGAAATACGTAAAATGCATAAGATTATTTATTATTTTGTTAGGTAAATACCCCGCCTCTAAAACCTCATACTCAGTTTGGGGATTTACCCTGCGAAAGAACCGCAAAATGCACCTGAAATTCGCATTACTTATTCAATCATACTTTTTGCCTATAGAAAGCTATTCGATTTGTTAAAGTTAATAGAGTGGTACATAGAAATGGCAAATAAATAGGCCTTGATTTTTTCTTCATGTATTTTATTAGAAAATTGTCAATTATTTGCATTTAATTAATTGCAAAATCTTTCCTTGCTCGTGTGTGATTTGTTCGTGGAAAAAGTGATTTTTAAGAAGTAAGTTAAATTTACATTTTTAACTTTAGTGGAGATTTTAAAAAGTGATACCACATAATACCAGCTTGAAACGCACAACATTTTAAAGTTTTTTTTTCCCTCTGTTGAAAACTCAAAAGGTCTTCTGCGATATTTTGCGATCTTCTTTTAAATGAAACATTTTCCAGAATGACTTTGCAAGTTTCATATAAGTGTATATTCCAAAAGTGGAAGGAAGAACCGACATCGGATGCCATCATTGGTTTTGTTTTGGAAAAAATAGGCTCACCAATGTTAAGGAGGTTGGCTTGCTTATAGATATGCCAAAACAGCAGACCGGAAACACAAACGATGATAATACCGCGAGGAAATTCTTTAGAAATGCCGAAAAGTCTGCCGAAATAACTGGCGTTAACTTAGAATTGATCAAACGTTTTCATGTGCTGTTAGAGTGCCTAAATTATGGTCTTAAAATTGATTCAGAAAAGTTCGGCGAATATGCAAGAGAAACTTTGGAACTGTATTTGAAAGAATATTTCTGGTACTCAATGCCCGTAAGTGTGCATAAAGTCCTTTGTCATGGAAAGGATATTATAGTCTCTTGCATTCTTCCGATCGGACAATTTTCTGAAGAAGCTCAGGAGGCAAGAAACAAAGACTGCAGAAAATATCGCGAACTTTTTACTAGAAAAACGTCAAGAATAGACACAAATACGGATTTATTTTATCGACTGCTTATTTCGTCGGATCCGTACATCGCTAGTCTTCGTAAAGCACCCAAAACCAAGCATGGTGAAGTTACGCCAGAAGTTTTAGTGTTGTTAGAAAGATTTGCAGGCCCGTGTAATGATTGCGAGTCTTCAGACGATTGCAATGAGTCTAGTTCTGAATAGGTGTTCAAAATGTTGTTATAAAATGTATGTTTTTTTAAATGTTCTATAATAAAAAACACAAATAAACTCAAAAACATTAAATAAAACATATTAATTTTTATTAAAAATTTTAAAAAGCAACAAATAGAACTGTTTTACTGTTTTGAATAATTAAGTTCCGGTAAACTCAAGAAATTTCGCACTGTGCGCCGTGAGGAAAAAATATGTTTATATTCGGAAAACGAGCGTTCTACATCTAGTGATGTTATATTCGCATAATCAAAATACTTTTTATTACGCAACTTGACCAAATAATAAATGGGGATAAATGTACATCAGCTATAAATTCATTAACAAATGATAAATTGGAAAACTCATGTATAACGCATCTGTAGACGTGCCCTCACAAATACGTGTTAAGGTATCAAAATCTGCATTTCCGTCTAAAACACTTTCAAATTTACTTAGAACACTTTCACTTTTTGCGTCTTCTACAGCACACAGTTGTGCGTGAACATCTTTAACGATTTGCAGTGATTCCTCTAACGACAGCGACGAATTTTCTAATTTTGTTATTGCTTCTTCTAGTCCCAAGTAATTTTCACGAATACTTTGTAAATCCATTTTAATCCGGGCATGTTGAAATTTTTTCTTGCTTGTATTGATAGCTGCACTTTCTTTCGGATCGAATGATAAAACCACGTCCTTAATTTTTTAAAAATGTTCATGATAGTAAAACCCCGCCCGTAACCATGTACCCCAACGTGTCAGATTCGGCTGTGGTGGCTCAGGGGTATGGGGACACAATTCGTGAAATTTCCGAATACGTTTTGGAGATTTCAGGAATACTGCCTTTGTACTCGATATTAAAGCATCTACCTCTGGATAACATCTGCGAACCTGTTCTGCCACAAGGTGTAGAGCATGGAGTTTACAAGTAATATGTAACAAGTTAGGACAATATTTTCTAAGAGACCGGCCTACAGAACACATGGTTGCGGCACCATCGGTCATAAACATTAATACTTGGTCTTTCGAAAGTTTAAATTTTTCCAAAGTATCTAATAGCACCTCTGAAATTTTGTCGGCATTACATTCTTCTAGTCGTCTGGATGCTAATAAAATTGAAGACGGTGGTTGATGTGGTTCCATATATATTACGCGCCATCACATTAACTACTGATTGTTTTTTGCTGTCAGTTATTTCGTCCACACATAACCACAGTTTTTTATTTTTCAGTTCGGCTTTGATTTTATTTTCAACTTGTTTACGCACCGATGGTAAATTCCTTCGTAACGTTGTCGTGCTCGATAATGTTTGATTCGCGTATTTATTCCAAAATGAAATAAATGAATCATTACTTAACAAGGTAAACGGCAGTGTACACACAATCATAGTTACACATAGTTTATGTATAAACTGTTGTCGATTAATTTTGTTATTATTGTGCTTCGAACTGCTTACGTGTACTTTACAATGTGTTTTTGACCAACACATTAGATATGTATTGCACACAAAACATTTAATTTTTGAGCCGTCGTTTATTAAGTCTAGGAAATCCATAATAAGCTAATTCACTTCGTCTGACAACGGTCGTTTTCTCGATTTATGTGTCGACGACATTTTATTACGTATGCTTACACTTACATGCAGCCTAAGCAAGTACCAGACACATACTGAATGCTTTTTATTAGTTCTGATGCAATACAATCATCCTCACATCGGCGCACATGGCGCGCACGGAAATTGGTCTGTTCTAGTAATAAGTGTTAGAGTGGCATTATCTACTGTAAATTCTCCTCATTCATTGAACAATTGTGTTTCACAATAAGCAGTTACGAAAATTGCAGGAGTGTATACCGTACTCACTATTTACGTTCGAAAATTGTTACCGGTTTATATTTTTTAAAGAAGCTGATCGTCGGTTCGTACTGTAAACGCCAAATAAGATGGCGAGCGGTGGGAGTAAGTCCGCGCAGATATTAGAAGTAGTGGGAAACTTCGTATTTGGATTTAACATAAAGTTGCAAGTAAGCGGGCGTGCGCGTTTTTAAAAACGATTAAAAACGACTACAGCGTATCCCCACCGCTCGCCAACTTATTTGGCGTTTACTTTACATTCGGTAGATAAACATAACCCTCCCCCCTACTAACCCTACTAACCCCACACTATTCGGTCATCGTAATATAGATAAACAATAGGGAAAAATTGTAAAGCAACATTCGTAGGTACAACAAAATTTTTTAACGAAATTCTTCTTTTTCTGTGTGAAAATTGATATGTTGCAAGAAAATCAGTTATCTCGTCATTTTCATTATATAGTATCTCTGTCACCATAGCAAGTACATTTTAATCGTGTTAGAGACTCAAAATCCAAATTCCTTGTATCTGTAATGAAAGCGTTTTTATTTATAGGTTAGAAACTTTTATTCAACTTCACCACGGCCGTTCGGAATTTGGTTAACCCGATCCATTTACCGTAAACCAGCTAATTTATAAAATAATTATTATATTAATTTAAATAATAATGCCTAATGTTTCCTAAATAATATAATAACCTATTTTTAAACTTTGACCCTCAACGCTTCATTGGAATTAATATATACGGGCAGAATTATAAACGATAAAATTCTATAAATTTGATTTACTAAGCAAATGATTAGTTCATAGTTTCATTTTGCTATACATATACTCAGAATTTTGGAAAAATAAAAATTAATAAATAATTGAAATTTTTGACATGTGCTGCCATCAATCGTCACATAGCGTAAACTTGAAACTATACGGAAATAATAACTGCTTTGATTACTTTAAAGAAGGGTACTTGGTTCATATAAAACACAAGATAGCGCCACAGTAGAATTACTACTAATAATTAATACTAATACTAATACTTATATTCAAATTTAGTTCCTTATATTCCTAAATTTAATCGATGAAATACCGACCCTTGAGATGGTAAATTGTTTGGATTATAGCAGGAGCCTCCTGAATCCCGTCGAAATAACTTCCCAAAATAAAATTTATGTATATGTAAAGAAGATATATATACAGTGGTCTATTTTATATTACTAACGGGTGTTCAGAAACATTCGAAGTCAAGTGGGCTCTGAACAAAAAATCGTATATCTTTACTTAAGTATCTGATTTGTAATAATTATTAAATGTCAACTGCTGTCTGTCAAAAATCAATCTATCTCAGACATGACTTCATGTTTTCAAGGACTACTTTGACTTTGAATGTTTCTGAACACCCGTTAGAATATTATTCCATTTTCCTGAAACAACTTGACAATATGAGTAAAATCTAAAGCCGGAAGTTAAGTATAACGCGATTTTCATCTGGTAAAGGTTGACCATAAAATAATAAATGTATAAAAGGATTTTCGTGAACAATAACATGTTTTATTGTTTTATTTTTATGTGGATCATGAAACACAAAAAATAGAATCTGACGAAGAGAGAAGTGACTAAATTACCATCAATTCAGTATTTGAGACATTTTCTAAAATTAGTTGGTAATTCTCAAGGATTGTATAAGAACATAGGATAGCCAGATCCCTATACCGGCAGTGTTGTTCGCATCGAGCCGTGACTCCGCCTCCTGTGACGTCACAAACGGACCAGTCGCACCGATAAATAGTTGTGGTCTTGGGTTGCTTGAGTTAAAGTAATGTGTTTTAATTTAGTTTTCGCCGTTACCCTTTGTAAATTAGCGACTGAAATGCCGGGACGTCGTTGTGCGGTTGCTTGCTGTAATAACAGTCGTATTTCTACGAAAATTACCAATAGAGAAATCGTTTATCACAACTTTCCAAAGGCGACAAACTTCGTATCCGATACTGTCCGTATTGTTTGGAGAATTTTTTCTTCCAGCTAAGATGTCGAGGGCCGAATGAACATCCATCTCCATTGGAAGCCATCAAAAGAATAAGAATGATTATTCTTGGGAAGAATCCTGATATTTTAGAAGCACAGGTACATAAAATGTGTTTATTAATTCTTTACATATTCCTAGTATTATATAGGTACCTATCTACATAGCTATACTTTTTTTTAAAGGTGAACACACAAGAAGCTGTTCCTGAAGAATATATAGTGGCCACAGTTTTGGAACAAGCGAAAGTTTCACTTGAATTACCGGAAGAGAAGTTTGACAGCAATGCAACTCAAAGTAGCAATGGAAGCTCGTTTTCATCATCAGGGATTTCAGAAATATCTGATGCAAAATCACCAGAAACAACGGACGATGCATTTGAGTACATTGCTAGTTTTATAGCGAAGAAATTTAAAAACAGTCATCCCTAACTGGGCGATTATACTTATAAAATTAAAACCGATCACGCCTACAATTTACCCTCATGGGTACAACAGCTCTCTTTTGGTGGTCTTATTAAGCCCTCAATAGATTTCTTAAGTACCATTAAACAGTGGAACAAATATTTTGAGATATATCATGGCGATAATAAACTGCGGAAAGAAACACTGGTTGCTAAAATACTAGCTTTAAAAATTAAAAAGCGAGAAAATTTGTGCTTTGTTATTATAAAATTATTTTGTAAATTAAGAACTGTTATCCGTATGAATTATTTAAATCCAAAAAGAACCCTTGACAATGCTAAAAAATCGAGTAAACGTAAGCTTTCTACTAGTACACCGTCAGACACTTAACGAACACTAGCTAAAAAAATGCGAAAAACCACTACTTGATTCGTTTTTATTTCATTACTGCGTAATAAAACATTGCTATGTACTGACTCTTTTCATTGAAAAATATATATTTTTTGCTTTGTATAGAGAATACATGCTCATCGGCTTTCTTTATTTATGTTTATGTACCTAATAAATGTGTTTATTTGAAGTTGGAAAAGTTTTTTTTAAATTATAAACCAAAATATAACCTTATGGCAATAAAAACGTGTATTATATTTATAACAGTACACTGACGGATATGATATTATCAAATGAAATATTATATACCATAATAATAGCACTAATATAACTCGATAATTAATTGTTGTAGTAGCTAAACACATTTTATAAGGTGCTTTACAGTAGTGAACGCGTTCAACCTGGTCCGTTTGTGACGTCATGGCTCCCCACTACGCGGCAATCCTATGTTCTTATACAATCCTTGGGTAATTCTACAGTGGTGCTATCTCGTGTTGTATGAACCACATGCCTCTCTTAAATCGCCCATTTTTGAATTTTAACAATTATACGAAAGAGGGCGCTATAGATAATGTAAAGAATTTTGGCATGAATAATAGGTATAAACTTAATTTTTTGAATTCATATGGAATTATAAATGCAATTTTTTGCCATTTAAACCAAGACAAATAATAAAAGTTTGAATATGCTCATTTAGTAAATACGTCACCGGACATCAAAGATAGTCACTAGAGGAAATATAAACTGGGATGTACACAAATGTACGGTTGATTTCAGAAAAAAACGTAAGTACCTACAGCTAATATTTTACGGTTTGAATTGCACAGTATGACTATTGTTTCCTTGTAAACATTTAGAAATACATTTGTCACTGTCAGACTAATTCCTTTAAGATGCTAAGCGAAGAGTGTTGGATCACTAACTAAAACTATTTGCAAGCGAAAACTATCAGGAAAACCTTCAATTCTTACAAAACCAATTGATGACATTCAGCAACATATATGGAAGAGCGCCCAACGAAGTCACTACAAGGTTATCAGCATTAGTAAACAATTTCATAACTGTGCTTCTCAAAATTGTTTTTGTTCCTTGTAGGATTATACAAAATGATTTGCTCAAAAGTATTAAAGAAAAGTCCATATGCATCCATACAAGGTTTCTGTAATCCATCGATTATATCCTAATGATTTAGAAGCAAAAACAACCTATTGTAGTTGGTTTAATAATAATGATGTATTAGATCTAACCTTTTTTTTTACTAAGAGCTTTCACTCCATTTATTGGGTTATACAAATTATCAGAATTATAGGACATGGGCAACAGAAACTCACACATAAAAGTTGTCATTTGGGTAGAAATATTACATTGTAGAATAATAAGAATAGTATATTAAAAAACAAATTTCATAAGGCACCATTTTGCCGCACGAGATCAGTTTAGAAAACGAGCCGCGATAGCGGCGAGTTTTCTAAAGAGCGAGTGCGGCAAAAGGCCTTATGAAACGAGTTTTTTATACAATTTTTTCTATTTTGCGTTTTTTACATTAATAAATTGCTTAAATTGGAATGATTTAATTTGAAAGTCCAGAGTTTAATTTTTATATAAAGCATGCAGTTGGTCACATTGATACTTGACATTTTCAAATTTAAATCTTGCTATCCGCGAAGTATATTATATTACATATTATTTACTAATTTTCGTTAACATTACTTGATACTTCATTTAAAAATATAAACATGAGTGACATAGAAACATATATGTTGTTGTCAATTGTATAAAACATACGTTGTTTGTGTAAAATACGGACATATATCATATCTGTCAAATGTACATAAATTCTTAAAATCAAATGACAGCAATGATATTTATTTCTGTATTCGAACAACGCCAACATTGAAAAATGAAAAAAAGCGTATCGAAATGAAGCTCATTTCGATACTGTTTTGGGTTTCATAATGAGTTCATTTTGAACGCAATATAGAAAAATATATTTTTCTATGATACAATCAATCTAAAGCAATATCAAGTCATCAAATGCAGTGCTGCAAACTTAACCAAAATCTGAGCTTCCAACAACGGTTAGTCGAATTCATAGTAAAGTTAGCATTACTGCACTTGAGCTAGATCGCAGCAATTAACATTAGCGTCCTATGTGGTAAACACTTGACGTAAATATAAAAATTCATAAAATTAAACAATAACCTTACTTCTCGAAATGTTTATTGCCCTTATTTGCTAATTAGAATTATTTGAAAAAATGGGATAGATTGGCGCGCGTTTGAAACAAGAAATGTGAAAAATAAAAGCAAACGGAAAACGAGCATGTACAACTATGGCAAAAGATGTCAAACACCAATTGGCAATAACTGATTCTCAGTGTGGCAAATACAAAACAAAGAAATTTCCAAAATTTGACAGCTTCAGTCATTCAGTATTAAACGGGCACCGATGTGAGAGTATTAATAATAACCTATAATTTTTTTTTCCACCTAAAAATATATAATGTGTTATTTTTCAGAGATTTATTAAACTAATTGAGAGTTAATATGCCACTCAGAGGAAATCCAGAGTGTTTAAAATGCGGGACAAACGAATCGTCCATATGGACAAATGCCGAAAATTTAGGTGCTCTTTGTTTGGATTGTGTTAACGAAGCCAAAGATGAAGGAAAATCTGATGATGAAAATGATGACAATAAAGATGATAAAAGTCGTAAAAGAACACGAACAACACGTTCATACAAAACAAGATTGAATCCCTTTGCTTTACCCAAAGTAGCTGCGCCAAAGGGCAGAGGACGTAGAGCTCTACTGAAAAAGATTCCCATAAAAGCCCCTAGTGCTGTATCGACACCTGTCACTAGCAGTTATATTTTTTACAAAGTAATATAAATAGTACTTGCAACATGCTTATTAGATTTTGGAATGTTTTTTTTAGGGCACATATTTTCAAATTGGTGATATTGTATCTATGATAGATGGTGATAACGATGTTTATTATGCTCAACTAAGAGGGTTTCTCACAGACCAGTATTGTGAAAAGAGTGCTACAGTAACATGGTTATTGCCAACTAA
This sequence comes from Melolontha melolontha, assembly GCA_935421215.2. Taxonomy (NCBI): domain Eukaryota; kingdom Metazoa; phylum Arthropoda; class Insecta; order Coleoptera; family Scarabaeidae; genus Melolontha; species Melolontha melolontha. The sequence goes on from OW285236.1 coordinate 64,035,224, forward strand.
AGATAGTCCACCTCCAAATGAAATGTTTGATCCAGCAACTTACATAATTGGTTAGCATAAACTTTATTCAAGAAAAAAAAAAACTAAGAAACACTTCAATATGTTTATTTTTCATCAAAAAAACTATTATAATTTTAATTTAATTTTTTGAGGGCCTGAAGAAGAAATACCTAGAAAATTAGAATGTATGGAATTTGTAATGCATGCTCCTTCAGATTATTACAAAGCTCCTAATACTCCTTATCCGAATGTTTATCCCGCAGCAGAACCTGGATTTGTTTGGAGTTCACTGAAACCAGTACAGAGGCTAATAATACAGGGCTCATAAAATAGTTTACCTTCTGATTTATTATTTATTTTATATATAAGAAGAAAAGTAAATAAAGTCTTAAATTTTTGTTCCTGTTTTTATATGCATTGATTGTTATTGTTCCGAACTATCAAAATCTTGTATTAAGAGATAATTTAGTTTTTAAGTAGCTTGAGTATACATATGTTCAAAATTATTTAAAATCTATCTTACTTTATCGGCCATGCCTGAATATGAATATATATGACAAATGAAGTTTTTCTTTGGAGACTGTGGCTAAGTAAAAACTCAAAAAAGTTATAAAACGCCTTGCCATCGTATCCTAAATACGTATTTCGACAATAAAAGTTGACATTTGGGTAGCAATATTACGTTGTAGAATAATAGGACCTATATTTTTCAATGATGTAATCGATGCAGAGCAATATCAAGTCATTTTGGAAGAATTTGTTGAACAACTTTATGATGTGTATTGAAAAGAGGATTATTTGAACAAGACAATGCCTAAGTTCATACTGCATGCAGAACATTCGCATTTTAAGAGAATTTTATGTTGATCATATTATTAGTCGAGGTAGTGGCCACTGAGGTGACCCGATGATCCTACCAGATTACTTTTTATTTGAAAAAGTAAAAAACAATATTTATAATTACATAATTTAGATGAATTAATGAAAGCAATCGTATAGGTATGAGATTCAGGAGAAACTTTAGTATGTATTTGAACACATGAAGTGAAGAATAAATTTATGTTTACAGTACCAGAGTCACCATTTGCAACATTTTTTGAAATTGACTGCAAGTGATATCGTCAGGGCCTGGCATGTTGCTGGGTTCGGTCAAACTCCACATTTCAATCGTATCCTAAATACGTATTTCGACAAAAAGTTGTCATCATCAGTAAGTAAAACCACTAACCAAAGGGTTGAACATGGGGCACAGTATACACTACAGTGTATACATGGACGCCGTCTAAAGTTGTGTGCGATTCTATGTGTTAGCTTTACTGTGCCCCATGTTCTTACTTAGGTACTATTTCTTTCTAACTAGTTGTCATTACCAAACCGTCTAAATTTGTGTATGTTTTTTTAATTAGTTCGTGTTTATTGCGGTATTATAAGTGTTTTAATTGGTAAAGGCTAAGGTAAAGCTTACCTCTGCCACCGATTTTCGCAAAAATAATTATAGAGGTGTAAGATAATTAAGGGGGACGTTTAGAGGACCTTTAGGGAAGCAATTTATTCGAATATACAAAGAAACAGTCGAATTTCTTGGCGTATTTGTGCTTTTAAATCTACTAAAAATGTAGCGCCGCTACACTACGCTTTATCTGTTCGCGCTTATTATTAGAAATTAGAAACATTACCGCAGATGTCATCGACAACGTTCAAAAAGAATTTCTTAATCGCCTTAGCTAGTGTTTGATTGTTAATGGTGCTCAATTCAAACATTTAGATCAGGAGTCTCCAAACTTTGAAGCCTTAGGGCCATAATGATTTTTTCAGTATGTTCCAAGGACCAAAACAGTTTTAATTTTTCTGCCCTTAACTATATTTCTAGACTAGTCGCAAAATGCGCGACCTAAGCAAGCATACGCTTTTTTTGCATTTCAGTTACTATGGTGTATTGTGACACTTAACGACATCTAGTGGCGAGTAGTTGTACTATGTATTGTACTATGTACTATCTATTTCAGCTAACAGGTGGCATTAGTTGTAATTAAATATTTGGGAATTATCCCGTTGGTTCGAGAAAGTTCTGGTTCTGGCTAGGGTATTCCGATCACTTCGAGATGGCTGTAATTGTCTGCGTAGGAAAGGCGAAGGAAGCGAAATTGTCTATTGTGAAATAAAGTAACATCCGTGCATAACAGTATTTTGATTTGACTTATTGTTTTTATGTGTGATTTATTAGTATGGAAAAGAAGCGAAAAATAGACAGTGAATGCAGAACGTTCAAAGATAAATGGAACTTTCAGTATTTTGTGATTGAGTCCAGTAATAAGGCGCTATGTTTAATTTGTAATGAAACCATAGCTGTTCTCAAAGAATATAACATTAAACGACACTATGAATCGAAACATCTTCAAAATTACTCCAAATATACAGGAAGTTTGCGGACGGAAAAATTTGAAGCTTTGAAGCGCGGACTGAAATCGCAGCAATCTTTGTTTACTGAACAAGAGTCTGCAACTCCCGCCAGCTTTCGTGTGGTTCTTGAAATCGGAAAACGTGGAAAACCATTCACCGATGGAGAAATGATAAAAGAATGCTTGATTCCAGTAGCCGAAGAAATATGCCCCGAACAGGTAAATTTATTTAAAAGTGTCAGTTTGTCACCAAACACCGTGGCTCGGAGGGTGCAAGACATAGCAGAAAATATATAATCTCATTTGCCTGACAAAAATGGACATCTTGAGTGGTTTTCTCTCGCCTTGGATGAGACAACGGATGTGTCAGATGCTGCTCAGGTGTTGATATTTATTCGCGGAGTAGATAAAAGCTATGAAGTGTATGAAGAACTTCTTGATATTGATAGTATTCACGGCACGGCAACTGGGGCAGATATTTTTAAGAGAGTTGAAAATGCCATTAATAAAAAGAACCTGCGATGGAAAAACTTGAAATCTATTACAACTGATGGAGGCAAAAATATGTGTGGTAAAAATAATGGAGTGGTTGCACTTGTGTCAAAGGCTGTAGAAAATGATGGTGGTTCAAAGCCATTAGTCTTACATTGTATCATTCATCAAAAGTCCTTGTGCGGAAAATGTTTGGATATGTCTGAAGTTCTAAACCCAGTCATATCAGTTGTTAATTTCATCAGATCCACTGGGCTGAATCACCGACAATTCCGCGAGTTTATTGAAGAGATTGGAGAAAATAGCTTACCATATCATACTGCCGTACGCTGACTTAGTTGCGGAAAAGTCCTTAAGCGCTTTTTTGAACTTCGAGCAGAGATCGACTTTTTTTGAATGAGACGCATCGCCCTTTTGTCGATTTAGAAAATAGTGAATGACTGTGGAAGTTAGCATTCTATGTCGATTTGACAAATCATATGATTGAGATTGCAAGGAGAAAATCAGCTTCTCCCTGATTTATACACCAATATCAAATCCTTCAGGCAGAAAATAATACAATTTTAATCGCAATTACGTAAAAAATGTTTCACACATTTTAAAACATGTGAAATATTCAGCCACAGTACAGAGACTGAATTTCCCGTCGATTTTGCAATCGAAACTTTGAGTGCTTTAAAGATAAATTTTGATACTCGTTTCTCAGACTTTGATGTCATTGCGAATGAAATTAAGCTTTTTCAAAATCCTTTTGATTCTGACATTAAGACCCTGGCCCCGGAAGTCCAAATGGAAATTATTGATTTACAGTGCAGTGATATGATTAAGAACAAATATCAAAATTCTTCTTTGTTGGAATTTCATAAGTCTTCCATTGGTACAATTTGATAATTTGCATAAATTTGCTCGTGGGTTGTTTTCTGTTTTTGGTACTACTTACTTGTGTGAGAAAACGTTTTCCAAGATGAAGTACACAAAGAATGTGTAAAGATCTATTATTAACCGATGAGCATCTTAAATCTCTTTTAATAATTGGTACAAGTAAAATTGATCCACAACTACAAACTATTGTCGGTGGAAAATCACAATTACATAAATCCGTGTTTTTTGTTTTACTGTGATTAGTGAGATTCATTTCATTTATTTGTTAGTTATTAATATGCTTAAGCTTAGATACTTAGTTCAGTTTTCTGCGTCATCATTTCTGTCGTTAAGTTTTACCTTGCAAGTAAATAAAACCGAGTAATTATCATTCTGTGTTTTCTTCTTCAACTTATCACAGCAATAGTAACAACAATAAGACATTGGCTGTCGCGGGCCAGATTGATGACACTAGTCTTAAGCTGTCGCGGGCCGGATTTGGCCCGCGGGCCGTAGTTTGGAGACCCCCGATTTAGATGATTATGTTTTAATTTTTAATGTTTACGATAATATTATTTTAGGAGAATTGCCAGTTGAAGTTTTTAAGTTTAGATGTTTTGATAGATTAGATGTATTATACTTACCTGATAGAAGCGTAATGGCGTAGCTGGTGTCGACAGTTTGTAAGAAAGTGTGTACAAGTTGTTTTCTTTAATATCTACGTTAATTTAAAACCATTGTTGTAAGTTATTAGTAGTGATAGTGAGAGAGAAAGTAGTTGCTAGATAGAAGCATAAATATATATGCTAACAATTACTTCAAAATTTCCTTATGTAAACATCATCCAAAATTACATTGCCATATGTAAAAGAAATCTGGCTTTTCTAACTCTGTAACAAAAAAGTGGGTGTTTATATTAAAAAAAAATAACGTCATATCGGTTTTTAAAGACCCTGTATATGTCAGTATCACCTAAGAAAACTCTAAACTAAAAATTAAAATTGACGGGTCCCAGGGTTTTTGAATTTATCCTCTACTTTACGAATGCACTGTATGTGTTGTACCAAATTATCTTCATGAATTTCGTTGGCGGTGTATTTTTCAACGAATTCATCAATGCTTTTCCGTACAGAATATTTCCATTCTCCACCCCCAAATATGACTCTAAAATAAACTTTTCCTGTTCGATGGAAAATGGAATTTCGAAAGAAAACTTATCAAACTGATATCTTAATTAAAAGATACTATAATCTAGAGGTAAATATATTCTTACCCTTTATTCTGTTAAAGGATTATATTTAGTCTTGAAAAGGATAGTCAATGAACGAGGAAAAGCAAACATTATATCGAAAAACTAATACCTATAATTAAATTTGGCAAGTCAAATAAGACATGTAAAATTTTTACATTGATAATATGTTAGTGTACCTACGGGTTTTATATGTCGAGCAGTGTACATCCTCAGCAAATTACATTACGTATATTATGTAATATTGCACCAGTATTTGCATTAATACCAGCTTTATGTGGCTAATATATCAATTCTTCTTTCCTCAAAATACACCACCGTCTTCCTTTGGCATCTTTCAACGCAATGAGTAAATACAATTACGGGCCCTTGCGTATGCTTTGTTGTGTTGGTTTTAAGAGGTTTTATTATTAGCAACACGTATTAGCAACATTAACTATATCCAACAAGGTATGTCACCATATTCCAACTCAATTAAAAGAGCCGTGGAAGCTGGTCATGTGACTATATAACGAGTGATCATTAAAATTTTCACTCATAGTAGGCGGTGTATATAAAAAAGTATGTTGTAACTTAAGTCAGTAAGATGCTGATTCAAACGTCTATCAATATCAATTATATACCATATAGTTCGACCAAAAGAAAATATAATGGGTTTTAACGATATGCATAAAGTTTTATGGTAGAATGTTAGTTCCTATATAAAAATCAAAAACATTTCATTTGTTCTCTATAGACTATAGACTCACAAACTACGTAACCGATTTTGAAAAAAAAATGTGTGTACCTATGTTCCCTATGTAATGTGGAAGGATGTTTTCATATTTTCTTTTCAAAATTTTATTGGCAAATATTAAAGAATTAGCAATATGTGAAACATGAATTTCTATAGGAAAAATCGTAATACCATTTTAAATCGTTGTATACAAACCATGACAACGTGACATATAAAATATGACAGAACAAAATAACAAGTGTTCATTTGAAAAGTCAATCTAGGTTACTTTGAAATTTTGATAGAATAAGACGCAAATATATTAGTATGTGTTTGTTGTTCCGTAAACGTAAATCCAAATGACATTTGATAATGTCAATCACAAATATCAGTTAGTGCATAAAATAATCGTGCGTCGATTCTGGTTTAAATAAATTGCTTCTCAGTTTTAAAATGGCTTTCACTTTAGAACATAAATTTTTTTTAGTCCAGGCTTATTTTCGAAGTGGTAATAAAATTGATGGTTTATGGGTTTATTCAGTTCAAGATTGCATGGTAGAATTTCAAGTTGAGTTTCCACATTTTGTAATAGATTATATACAATTTAAGAATACTTTGGATAGAACTTTAAAAATTTTTTCTGAAACTGGTAGTCTCTTAAGAAAATCAGGCAGCGGAGCAGTTAAGAAACGTACACCTCAAGTTGTCAATCGTGTTGATGAAATAATGGAAAATGAACCACAAACATCTGTTCGACATTTGAGTCAACAAATAAACCTTTCTGTTGGTACAACTCACAAGTTATTAAAAAAAGATATGCAACTTTATCTATACCGTGTCACAGCAGTACAAGAATTGTTAGAAATTGATTACCCACGTAGACTACAGTTTTGTAATTCGTTTGTAAATATGAACAATAATGGAGAACTTTCGCAAAGAGTCATCTTTACTGATGAAGCATGGTTTTATAAAACGGGATACCTAAATTCACAAAATACAAGAATTTGGAGTAGTGAACATCCACATGTAAATAATGAAGAATCGCTACATCCAGAGAATATTGGTGTTTGGGCAGCGATAAGCCAAAGGCGAATCATTGGACCAATATTTTTTCAGGGAAAGTTAACTGCTCAAAGGTACCGTACGGAAATTTTACAACCATTTGTCAATCAGTTGCATGATGATGAACTACAAAATGCATATTTCCTACAAGACGGAGCACCTTGTCACTGTACTGCACAATCTTTGGATTATTTAAGAGAATTTTTTGATGACCGTATAATTAGTCGAAATACTGAAATTGCCTGGCCTACACGTTCATGCGATTTAACACCTTGCGACTTCTTTTTGTGGCCTTATCTGAAAAATAACATATTTTGAACACCTATATTGAATTTGAATGATATGCTACAAAGAATCGAACAGAAATGCATGGAAATTAATAACAATCCAGTAATGTTGCAGAATATCATTAGAAATTTTGAACGGAGGATTTTAAAGTGCATTGATCTTGAAGGACAACATTTTCAACATTTGCTATAGTTTTCAATAAATACCTATTATTTGTTATTTATTTGTATGTATGAAACTGTCAAAATATACGACTTCGTAGGTTAAGTAGCAAATTTTAATTTACGACATACTTCAAAATGTTCTCAGTAAATCACATGCTACTAGATTGACTTTTCAAATGAACACTTGTTATAATACGAGTAAACTGTCGCTTTTTATAATTATATGTAATTTAATGTTTATATTAAAAAAAATTATATTTATATTGAAAAATGCCATAAGTGCCGAAACATGTAAGAGTTAAAGTACTATCGAATGCAAAAAAAAGTGGTGCAGTAGTGAAGTTATATGTAAAGTCAATATTTAAATATTTTTTAGTATTGTGACGTTGCTAAGATACTTAAGATCGTAGTAACGTGCAAAAGTAATTTTTGACACTTACACCGATCATGTATATCAACTGTTATTTGACACTTATAGGTTATTTGAATATTTAAATTTGACGCCTACATTTAATATATATCTACATTCACGCAGCCTAATTTAAAACGATTAAAATATGACTGTACCACTTTTTTGCATTCTATAGTATCGTAAATAAATAAATATTCAATCAAAACAGAGCTTAAATCGCCAAATAAAGAAAATCTCCTTTGCAAATATGTACGGTTGCGGCCCTTGAACATTCAAGACAGTTTTGTTAATAATTTTTTTAAATTTACTATTTTTGCAATACATTTTGCATTCTACGCCAATAATTGGTTTGAGTAGCGTTCAAAAAAGTTTAATCCGCTTTTAAAATGGTTTTGTATTTAAGTGTCTGGGTTTTCAAGGGCGGAAACTGCACATATGTATACTGTTTTTAAGTTGTCTCCTAGCAATTGTCTCGACAGAATGGCGACTACCTAGACATTACGGTGAGCAATTTATTTTTGCTGCGAGCACAATTGATCGAATTGCTATGTGTGATTACAACAGCTGGAAATGATCAATCCTCATGTGCACATGTAGCATGTTCGGAAATTAGGAAACCATCTGCTCTATTTGTTTATGCACCAAAAGGAATAACGAAGAATATTATGTATTGAAAGGCATTGGAGTGATAGATTGATTATAATAAAATATCATTGATTCGTTGTTTAGTTAGAGAATAAAAGAAAATTATATCAGTTAATGGGAGTTAAACACAAAGGAAGTTTTAATTTTTCTATAAAATGTGTCCGAGCAACGCCGGGCTGCGGGCAGCTAGTCTTTTATAAAAATTATAAATATATTTATGGCTTACTTGAGTGAAAATTTTAATGATCACTCGTTACATAAATGGAACACTGAATCTGAAATCCGCCTATTTTGTCAATAGGTATACAGGCTGATTCATTTTCGATCCTCACCATGGGCATTGGAGATTAGAGGATAGATTTAAATTTGGCAAAGTTGCTAAATTTTATGTTTCTTATGTTATAATGCTATTTTTATGTTTCGTTTTCGGAAACTCAATTTTCCTATATGAAAAAAATTCTTAATTGATTTTTAACCGTTTAATTAATCCACTTGCATATAATGACAAAATACATATATTCGTTACGCTTCAGCAATTAAAACTGCAACAGCTTAAACTGGATGGTTCAAGTATGTTCTGAATATGGTCGGACATATTCATGTATACAAGCATTATTGTTAATGCAATGACATCATTGCGAATAACATTATATTAATTTACATAAACCTGAACAAGTAATTATAAGCCTGTAGAAAAAAGTGTACACGCGCTTCTCGTTTTTACAACATGCACATGTAGTAGTAATAGAAAAAATTCCATATGTCCTTCAAAAAAAATTGTTCATTCATTTTATAATCCACAAATCTAAATATATAATTCTATTGAATTTATTTGTTCTTTATTGTACTGGAATCCTTACATTTGTGTCTCGTTTTAAAATATTCAGACTAACGCACTATGAATGTTTTCACAAAATATCTTTGTCTTTAACTTTCCTTTAAATATTTTTTTTTACTGTAAATATCGTAAATAATTTCAATAGCGCACATTATACTTTTCATGTCGAAGTTTAGCATACTTGTATTTTGTGGCCTTTAGTATTTTCGTTAGCAAAATAATAATATATTTCGACATTAAAAAACTAAGCAAATATTTGGTTATTGTAGAGTTGGAGGTTTGGGTGCTTACGAGGTTGGTTCAAAGGAAACATTTTCTTCTATACGTTTGGATCAGTGATGTTCTAACTTTTTCGTGTAGGATCTTTGAAACAAAGTGGGCTTTTGATTCAGCGATGACTTTGTTCAATGCGATTTTCAGCCCGCTGAGCTATTTCTTCAGATTCGGAAATACAAAAAAATACAGGTCGGGCAAATATGAGGGATAAAACACAAATTCGAAACGTAATTTTACTCATTTAGCGGTTACATCAACAACAAGGTGAATGACGAATAAAAGGTTAATGAATGATTTCTATGCCCAATGTGGTTGTTTTGATTGAAATGATCCAGTAAAGTGGTCGTTCTTCACTTTATTATAGATGTAGATTATGTGGTGCGAATCTCAAAACACCATAACCATAACTTTTCTGGTATATGGAACAACTTTTACATTCTTTGGTATTCGTTCTATTATTTCGACTGTTCTTTCGTTTCTGAAGTCATGGATTCATGTTTACCTAACTCCGCAAGAATTTACTTCTATCGCTAGTTACTTTTTACTTTATAAATCTCAGTAATCATAACTCAAAATAGCAACCCATAATACAGCTTTGCTGTATTATGGGTTGCTGAAATCAATAAACGGACTGATATGAAATTCATCCAATTTTTATACAATTTTTAATTAATTTCTGTAATTTTAAAATAATAATATTCAACATTAGAAGAAATAAATTAATAGTAAATTTTAAAAAATATATAAAAGATAAAATAAAAAGAGAATTGGGCGGATTAAGTATTCGATCTCTTACGTGAGATGTATAACCTATGCCGGTCTGGAAAATATCGTAGAAAGATGGCTGTTAAAATACATAGGTACTGTTGAAATATACTTGCTAAGAATTCATTAATTAAGAAATAAATCATATCATTATAAATAGAGCAGGGAAATTACGCCACGCGCCAAAGGGGGACGCTTAAAAGTTGACAAATAAAATAAATAGTAAGTAAATTATAAAACTTTATGATTTCAATTTTATCTTATAAAAAAAGTGCCGTATGAACCAATGAAATATTTGATTTATGTTACCCTTATTGTATGTAATCTATCGTTTACTTTACTAGACAACAAAGCATTTGTCCCTTTGTGGAGTAAATACGCGTACAGTAAATTACCAAATCGGAAAACGTTAAATTTACCGCGAACATTTCAAAAAAGAATTAAATCTAAGTTTAAAGATCAAAAAGACTATTTTAAATATTATTATTATATATATTAAATATTAAAGATTATTTTAATTATTCAAATTGAACAAAGCAGCTGCTTCCGGCATTAAAAACATTTATTCTGCAAGTCGTACTAGCTTGGCTGAAACAACTGTGGAAACATATCTAATGATTGAAATACAGTGAAAGCTCTCATAAGCGGACCCTCACGGTTCCAACATTTTTGTCCGCTTATGGGAGGTGTCCGCAGAGTGTTAAATAATAAAGTGTGAAAAATCGTAATTAAAGGAGAAACATACCTTTTTTATTAAAAAATATTGGAAAATACGAACAATACATACATCAAATAATAGCACATACATCAACTTCTTCTTTAACTAAACTAAAACATAAAACATACATACACTTTAGGTCGAACACAAAATAAAATTATTGCTCTTAACTTAACATTTGGACATTTTAGTATGGCTAGTATAATCTTTTTTTTCTAAAACTTTTTTAGGTTTTCAAAGACCTCTAAAGCGCTTGCGTATGAGTTTATTAGACCAGCATCTTAATTTTTTTCTTCGTCACTCTCCTCAATGTGTAAAGTATCCTCTGCTACTGTCTCTGCGATTTTATCACTTTCACTAAGGTGCTCTTCGATTGATAACATTTTATCCAAATTAAGAAAGTCATCATTCAGTTGGCTTTTGGATTGGTAAATTTCAGTAAAGTTCCTCCAAAACTCTACTAGGGTTGCCAATGGCAGATCATCCTCTGCGTCATATTCCATCAGGTTTACCTCTTGAACTTCAGTCTTTCTAAAACTTGCTTTGCTGAAGCAGTTTTGTATGGTATTTGGAGTTACCTCGTACCATGCCTTTTTGATAAAGTAAATGTGCTAATCGATTTGGAAAGTTCTGAGGGGGAAGGAACGTTATTCATTTTTGAAAGGACATGTTTCAAAATCAGACCACGATAAAAAAAAACTAAAATTTTGAATTATGCTCTGATCTATAGGTTGACAAACAGATAGGATATAAAAATATAATTTTAATGTTATTTAGGATGTCATCCAGCGTTGTCCAGAAAAAGCAAAATCTTACGTTTTTGGAAATCCATTCTCTTGCCAAATCCGGAAGCCATTATAGATCTTGTCATCTACGCTTTTTTATTAAAAGCTTAGGTAGCAGGCAAACTATTAACTGCTACATTTTGTAGTGTGCGTGGTCGAGCAGCTTTTCCAATAACCAAAAGCTTTTATTTTTCTCGAATCATGTTTATACAAAACATAGTCAATCTTACTTTTGTCATCTTACCACCTACAAAGTTTTCATTTAAATCTAAAGTTCTGTCAGTTAGAGCTCTAAAATACCACCACTTTCATCTGGTTTGTACCCCAATAGGATTGCAGGCAATTTTTGTAAATATTATTCCACATCTTCCTCATCAACGTCCGCTGACTCGCCAGAAATGCACTTGTATCTAATATTGTGCCTCCTTCTCCATTTTTGTGGACAACTATCGGATGCGCTAAACTTATTGCATCTCAAGCCGTTAGCTACTTCTTTGCTTTTATCAACGGTCCTGATATAGGAATATGTTGATTTCATGCCCGAGCAAACCACTCAAAACAAATTTTGTCAATCTGCGCTGCGTCACCTATTATTTTTTTAGTTTTGGTCCAAATTATGAGTTTTACTTATATTAAATCTAAAATGCATAATTAAATTATACTTTTTTAAATAAAAGGCCATTTTATAATAGCACATATCTTTCATCCAATCTGCAAACACTTAAATGTTCTTGTTCCGCAACATTAAACACTTCCATTTTCTGTCCTAACATTAAAAAAAATTTGATTGGCGCCATTGCTATGCAGCTTCCAAAACACTTACAAATGTAACGCACGGCATCTAAATATAAATGGGAATCGCACGAAAGACTGCTGGAGGAAAATACCGCGGCTATCGAAAGAAACGGGTGTTTTTGTTGGAGCTTCGAGAGCGCTTCGAGCCTGTCGGTGGCAATTATGCTGTCCGTGTTCGTCCGACGGAGCGTCCACTTATGAGAGCGTGTTTTACATAGGGATTGATACCGAAAAATTTGCTTCCAGTAAAATTTTTCGGTTTTTAGAAATGTCCGCTTATGGGAGCTGTCCGCAAAGGGAGCTTTCACTGTATTTAATATAACGTGCCTTCAAAAACTTTCCTCATTAGAGACGGCCATGATTTTTGATAATGATTGGTGACAGTGCACAAATGTATAAATTTGAATGAGCATGCATTCAAAATTATACTATATATACTATAACTTTCACAACTAGAATTTTATAATACAAAGAATAGAACATGAAACCCCCATTTCTAATGTAGTTATCCTCAAGTAGGTTTTGATTTAACTTTTGACGTTTATTATAAATTAATTACTGAAGTAATTAACTTATAATATTATATATTAAGTAAAATAGTTCAAACTGTTAAAAAAATAAAAAAAGAAGAATACAAATTGAAAGCACCTAGTATTGTAATAAAATTTATTATGGTGAAGACAAAATAAAAGTCGAAACGTTAAAATGATCATTTTTATTTAATAAATAATTATCAAGCCGAATTCAAATAAATTATTAACCAATTATATATATGTATATATATGTATATAGTGTGTCCCCGAATTGAGTTCACAATAGGTATCCTGGACCAAAAATTTTCGAAATGAAATTTCATATTTTGGGATTCCGCCCTGCTTAACCTATTTTTAGTTTACTTCGGTTTTTTTAAATCAAACGAGAACAAAAATTGTTGCTGTTTCAGGTAAAGTACCTTTTCCGTTCACATAATGCCAAAGTATTACTTAGAAAAGTTATGCAGAATTAAAAGTTATGGCGTTATGCAAATTTTCAGAAGGATCAGCTCACTTTCATTAACTCAGCGTTTTTTTTTTATATTGTATGAACGAACAATCGCGTCCTAGTTAAACAAACAATTATCTGTCATTATCTTAGATAAACGTCAAAACTTCGAAATATTTGTTCTAAATTGATTACTTATTTCAGTAATTTGTAATTTACCTGTTCTTCATAGCTTTTTGTGTTAAAAATGTTGACTCTCGAACCTAATTTCACCTAATTCACCTAATACAATGTTACGGACTTGGGGAAGCGTTTTATGTTCATGTTATTAATAAGTTCTACGGGTGATTTCCAATAGTTACAATTTCTGTTAATGGAGTAAAAAAACTTGTAAAAAAGTTTACAGAAACTGGAAGTGTGCAAAATTTGAAGAAATACAAGTTAGTTCATGATCATAAGGATGCTGCTACACTCTTGGTGAGAGAATCCGTGAACACTGACAATAAATTATGAGAAAGCGGTCTACTGAATTATCAATAGTAAATCGCACATACAAAGAATTCTAAAAGAAAATAAAATTATACCATTTAAACCCACGTTCATTCATAAATTAGAAGCTGGAGACGATGGTCATTGATTGCTATGTTGTTTATGGTCTGGAGAAAAAATTGAACGACAGATATTTTTATAAAAAAATAATTTTTTCAGATGGGTCAACTTCTACAACTAATAGCATCGTGTCTTCACAAAATTGTAGGTGCTGGTCTCAAGAGAATCCACATTTTCGTATAGTAACAAACAGTCAACGGCACAAGCAAGTAAATGTATTGTGTGCAATAAGGTAGTACCTATTAAATTATTATTATTATTATTAAATTATTGGTCCATACTTTTTTGAAACTAATTTAAACCAACATTCTTATTAGGATGTGCTTGAAAACTTTTTTACCTGCCATTTAAGACATGAATTTAGAAGATTTTCATTTTCAAAAAGATGGATGTGTAAGTCCATTTAACTCTTCTAATTACGAATTTTTTGAATCAGCACTTTCCTGAAAGGCGATTATTAAAACAAAAAATTAGGCATGCTGTAAATGAAATTAACCCAATGACCATAGCGAAATTATACGATGATTTTAGAGTTAGGATAGAAAAATGTGCAGCTCTTGGAGGAAGCCAAATAGAGTAATTGTATCAGAATAATTGAAACATACATGAGTAGGTAAACCCCACCAGTTTTGTATAATACAAAGGTATTTTTAATAATATAAAATATTATTAAAAATCTGGTGTGAAGAACACAAATACAGGTTCACTATTAATATTTTTTGTGAACGTGTCCGAACATATCCCTCACGTTCACAAAAAATATTAATAGTGAACCTGTATTTGTGTTCTTCACACAAGATTTTTAATAATATTTTATATTATTAAAAATACCATTGTAGAGTAATTGTAGTTTAATTTCTTTTTTTTTTTTTTGATAAACTGTAAAAATTTGAATTTGAATTTGAAAATTTCTAATTACCCTGTTCTTTATTATGCAATCGTAAATAATAATAAATATTTTTCTCCTATTTTTCAACTTCTTTTATCAAAGTAGGCTGATCATTCTGAAAATTTGCATAACGCCCATAACTTGTCATTCTGAACAACTTTTCTCAGTAACACTTTAACGTAATGTGAACGAAAAAGGTACCTACTTTACATGAAACGACAATAATTTTTGTGCAACGGTGAAGGCCTACTTGATTTTAAAAAATGGAAAGTAAACTAAAAATAAGTTTAAGACTAAGCCGGGCGGAATCCTAAAATATGAAATTCTAAATCGAAAATTTTTGGACATTATACCTAGTGTGAACTTAATCCGGGGACAGACTCTATATGGAGATATTCTGCTACAAATAGAATTTGTTAATTTCGGTGTTATTATTACTTTCTGTTATTAAAATATTTAATTTTTCCTTGCGACTAGAGAAAATTTGAGATTCTTTGCGTCCATCGCTTCCTTATAACAAGTGTTCATTTGAAAAGTCAATCTAGGTTACTTTGAAATTTTGATAGAATAAGACGCAAATATATTAATATGTGTTTGTTGTTCCGTAAACGTAAATCCAAAGGACATTTGATAATGTCAATCACAAATATCAGTTAGTGCATACAATAATCGTGCGTCGATTCTCGTTTAAATAAATTGCTTCTCAGTTTTAAAATGGCTTTCACTTTAGAACATAAAATTTTTTTAGTCCAGGCTTATTTTCGAAGTGGTTATAAAATTGATGGTTTATGGGTTTATTCAGCTCAAGATTGCATGGTAAAATTTCAAGTTGAGTTTCCACATTTTGTAGTAGATTATATACAATTTAAGAATACTTTGGATAGAACTTTAAAACTGTTTTCTAAAACTGGTCTCTTAAGAAAATCAGGCAGCGGAGCAGTTAAGAAACGTACACCTCAAGTTGTCAATCGTGTTGAAGAAATAATGGAAAATGAACCACAAACATCTGTTCGACATTTGAGTCAACAAATAAACCTTTCTGTTGGTACAACTCACAAGTTATTAAAAGAAGATATGCAACTTTATCCATACCGTGTCACAGCAGTACAAGAAGTGTTAGAAATTGATTACCTACGTAGACTACAGTTTTGTAATTGGTTTGTAAATATGAACAATAATGGAGAATTTTCGCAAAGAGTCATCTTTACTGATGAAGCATGGTTTTATAAAACTGGATACCTAAATTCACAAAATACAAGAATTTGGAATAGTGAAAATCCACATGTAATTAATGAAGAATCCCTACATCCAGAGAAAATTGGTGTTTGGGCAGCGATAAGCCAAAGGCGAATCATTGGACCAGTATTTTTTCAGGGAACGTTAATTACTCAAAGGTACCGTACGGAAATTTTACAACCATATGTCAATCAGTTGCATGATGATGAACTACAAAATACATATTTCCAACAAGACGGAGCACCTTGTCACTGTACTGCAGAATCTTTGAATTATTTACGGGAATTTTTTGATGAGCGTATAATTAGTCGAAATACTGAAATTGCTTAGCCTACACGTTCATGCGATTTAACACCTTGCGACTTCTTTTTGTTGCCTTATCTAAAAAATAACATATTTCGAACACCTATATTGAATTTGAATGATATGCTACAGAGAATCGAACAGAAATGCATGGAAATTAATAACAATCCAGTAGCAGAATATCATCAGAAATTTTGAACGGAGGATTTTAAAGTTCATTGATCTTGAAGGACAACATTTTCAACATTTATTATAGTTTTCAATAAATACCTATTATTTGTTATTTATTTGTATGTATGAAACTGTCAAAATATACGACTTCGTAGGTTAAGTAGTAAATTTTAATTTACGACATACTTCAAAATGTTCTCAGTAAATCACGTGCTACTAGATTGACTTTTCAAATAAACACTTGTTATGGTGCGCAATATAGGTGACTATAGGACGCTTGCTTATACGGTATATAGGTATTGGTTTTAAATAATTCCAAAAATGAGAAGTACAGAGTCTCTACGTTGCAATGAGCGAATTTCTTAAATCAAGCTTGATTTGCCTAAACAAATAATTTGACATGAAATGTAATGCAAAATACATAATTTAATAGACTTACGACATTGGAATTTGCATTAAATAAGCGTGAGAGTTGTTACATTACACAATTTCAACGATTCTGCGTGTGCGTCTCTTCCAGTTTTTTTCCAGTTTCACACAGCGAACTAGTAGAATGTCATGTCCGGTGATGCTTTTATTTTTACATACATATATGTTTTGATCCAGCGGACGTTGTTTGTCAGGAGGTCAAGGCTACGATAATTACTAATCCGATACGATATTTTAACGCGATTGAGAGCAATTATCATTTTTTTACGGTATATTTGGCGCATGAAGATAAAGTAATCGAATTATATGCTGTCTTGATGTATTTTGTACTTCTTGGGAAGTATTAAATTATGACGTACCGCTATTTATGTGTTTTAACTGATTGGGAATTATCTACTGGATAACATATACAAGTTGTCGAGTTTTAAAATAAAATTATAAAAGAAGCTTTCCTAAATTTTTGAATATTAAAAGGCTTGAGAAAAGCATATCACATTAAAACACTTAATTTTCCTAAGCGACCCCTTCAACATTTACATTTTCTCATTTTTTTCCTTCGTCAGGTGCAAAATGTTTTTCCAGAGACGTTCTTAATATTATTGAATGAAAAAGTTTAACGAATTTTAATTTATTTATTTTATTTTGTCCAACATAATATTATAATTCCACTTACATGATAATATCTCAAGAATATACATGACAAAAAAAAAAGATAAATCAAAAATCAAAATACACATAATTATATAACTTTTATTTAGCAACTTCTATGTACATGCAATAAATTTTGAAAATATAAACTATGAAAGTTAGAACAATAACAGAAGAATTAAACTAAAAGTTTTCCCTAACAAATTCAATTACAAGGATCTTAAATCTATTCAAACTACCAATGGATTTTATGTGCGTAGGTAAACTATTAAACAGTTTCAGTCCGTTCACAAACACATTCTTGGTTGTTTGCACCCTATTATAGTTTTCAATATAACAATCGTTGGTATTTCTGGTTCCGTAGTTGTGAATTTGATCGACCGTTGTCAATTTTCCACTTAAGTAAGAAGGTATTATTCCAATTTTAATTTTATAGATGAAAACGATTGTCTTATATACTATGTACTGTTTTACACTTAATAAACTTAAAGTTTCTAGCATTAGATTAATTGGGGTATATCTGTTACATTTTAATACTATTCGCAAAGCCTTATTCTAGTAGAAGTTTTTGGAGATGCTGCATCTCATTCCCATTTATACTAAATAAAATGGCAGAGCAAAAATCAAAATGTGGTGCTATTAAGGATTTAAACAACAACAGTCGGGCATACAGTGACAAATTATGACTAAATCTATTTAAGAAAAATATCTTCTTGGAAATTTTATTAGATAGGTATTGAACGTGAGTTTTGAAATCTAAATTAGTATTCAATATTACCCCCAAATATTTCATATTCTCAACTCTGTCTATTTTCTTGGAGTCCATAGACAAATCTATATCATTAAAATTCAATTTAGAAATCTTACATTTAGTACCAATTATCATGAACTTAGTTTTACTGAAATTCAGTGCCATATTATTCTCACATACCCATTTATACAATTTATTTAATTGGACAGTCATGCTATCCACCATCTCCCTAATATCATCACCAACTATATAGATCATGGTGTCGTCAGCAAACATACATATTTCGCAATTATCAACCGCTTTGACTATATCATTAATGTACAGAATAAACAATAGTGGACCTAACACTGTTCCCTGGGGCACTCCGTATTTTGTAATAATCTTATCAGACATATCATTTTTATATTTGACTACTTGATATTTATAACTTAGGTACAATTCAAACCATCCTAATGCTAATACAGATATTCCCATTTTATTTAATTTACACAACAACAAGGCTCTGTCAACAGTCTCAAAAGCCCTCTTGAAGTCTAAGAATACAGTCAAAACAAACTTGCCTTTATCAATTACTTTCGCCCACGCATCGCAAACACTCAGCACAAATTTCACACGAATGATATTTTCTGAACCCCGACTGATTTGACTCAATTAGAGAATTTTTTTCACAATATTCCATTAATTGGACTTTTACACACGTTTCCAAAACTTTTCCATTCCAAGTAAAAGTTAAGAAAAGTATTAATGTAAAGGATCTTTCAAATTGATCGCCTTCTTTTTTAAATAAATAAAACACATAATTTGCATTGATTTTCAAAAACTTTTAGTACTAATTGTAGTAGCAGTTGTGACATTTATACACGAAAAATAATATCTGACAAGTGACCACCTCTTGCTGTTCACAGTTGTTCAATTTTTGTTAAAATTTTCTATCACATTTCGACATAATTGAGGCTTTATTTCACCAATGATACGAATAATTTCATCCTTTAGTTTAGGAATCGATTGTGGTTTGTTCTTATAGACCTGGCCTGTATGTAATGATGAATGATTGATTACTTGTTACTAAGGGAAACAATTACAAGTTGTTTATTAATGTTTGCTAGTAACTAAAAATAATAATCGTCTTTGAATAATTTCATATTCTGTATTTCTATTTCATCAATAAATTCACTTCCTGCCATCCCAATAGCAAATAACATTTTACTTTTAACACTAATGTAGAATAGTTATTTATGCACCAAGGGTGTTATGGGTATTATATTGCCCGAGGTCGACGTTAATTCAGCCCGAGGGCCTCTGGCCCGAGGGATGAATGTCGACCTAGGGCATAACGCCAGTGGTTCATACAAGATTTTATTTTTCACTTTTTTTTTAAATTTCTTAAGCGGAAACTTCAAATTACATTGGAAAATTTCCAAAATTTCTGTCAACTGTCATGTCGTTACGCATCATTACGAATCTAACATGGCTCCTTGTATCAACGATTTAACCTTAAGTTTATTTTAAATGACAGTTGTTGACACTCTCTCAAGTTCTCAAGTTGTCAATATTTAGATACTCTTAATTTTAATACAGAATGCTAAAGTTTGGCTTCTTTCTTTAGACTTTCTTAAAAATTAAAATGTTTACTTCTGTAAAATGTACATCCTTTCTTCTCGGGCCTTATTTATACTCAAACAACATTTTTTAATGTTGTTTGAGTAAATAAATTAGCAGGCAATATGAGCCATGTCGCCCTGTTATAACGCCCAACGGTGATATGAACGTGTTTATGGTAACCGTATCCAAGGCAAAATGAACAAATAATACTTAAGTGAAAAATAAAATATTTTCAACACAAGTATTAAAATTGATTTTGACACGTAATGTTATAAATGTCTATTTTTAACTAACTTGTCATTAAATTAACAGTCATTTTTAGTGACAGTTTTACAAAATTAGTAACGAGTGATCATTAAAATTTTCGCTCAAGTAAGCCATGTACACAAAAAGTATGTCCTAACTTAAGTTATTAGAGGAGATCTGTCATTATAATTTCAAACGTCATGATTGTTAAAAAATAATTTGAAATGCTGACTTTTATATTAAATATATTTATAATTTTTATACAAAGTAATAGAATATTATAAAAAATGTGTAAAATGTTGACCATTCTCCACCAAGCATAATCGCACTCTATTTCGTAGAGCATTGAAAACATTGATCAGTATTTGCGGTGAGTTATTGATGTGTTCACATTTTTCTATGATTTTATGTCTTAACTCTTGTAGATTATTAATTGGTGTTTCATAAATAATATTCTTTATATATGGCCACACAAAAAAATCCATGACTGTTAAATCACACGATCGTGGTGGATATGGAATCGCTGTATTTCTACTTATTATCCTATCGCCATAAAATTGTTGCAAAAACTGAATATTTTCAAATGTAACGTGAGATGTAGCCCCATCCTGTTGAAAATATCCGACCTGGAGTTCATCATTAGTCAATTGATTAGTAAAAACACTGAGAATTTCGTTACGATATTTCTCCGATGTTATCGTGCCCTCAAAGAATATACTCATACCTACCCATACGCCTATTTTTTCTGGATGTAGAGGAACTTCTCTGTAGAAATGAGGATTTTCACTGGACCACATACGCATATTTTGCGAATTAACATAACCTTTCAAATAAAACCAAGCTTCATCGGTGAAAAAAGTATGATTTAAAATATTGTCTGTCATTGTTTGAATAAACCATTGGCAAAATTGTGTTCATTTTTCATAATCCGTAGGTAATAGATTTTGTACAGAAGTTAATTTATATGGATACATGTGCAAGTCCTTTTTTAAAATTTTTTGACATTTTCCATACGACAGCCCTACTTGTTGCGAAACTCGAAACTTCGTTAATAATTTGTCTGACATTTTCAATTACGCCGCGACTTGAGACCTTGAGAGGAGGACCGCTTCCTTTTTTCCTTAAAATACTGCCTGTTTGACGAAAAAGATTTACACAATGCATTAGCGTATCACGGAAAGTTTTATAGCTAGGAACAGTATTTGGATATCTCTCTTCAAACTCCGCAAGGCAATTTTCTATTGAATGCTGCCAAATACCATCAATTTTTTGAGATGTCAAGAAGTAACATTCTACCATAAACGCATTATGCATATCATTAAAGGATATTACTTTTTCTTTTGATGAAACTTTAAAATATATATTTGACACTGACATATAATAATATCTTAATGACTAAAGCTACGACATAATTTTTATATACACGGCCAGCTACGAGTGAAAATTTTAATGATCGCTCGTTATATTGTGTAACGAGAGACGAAAGTAAAATTATTTTAAGCGAGAGAACAGTTGGTAATTGGTAATTGGTAATGTTCGCGAGCTTAAAAAAATTATTTCGACGAGTTAAACACTATACTTTTTCTACGACCTCGTCTATGGCATTACAAGAAGCTTAAACAAATTATGTAAACAAATACTTTATTTTCAATTAAAAATTACAAAACTACAAATGGTACAACATGCTGTTGAAAGATCATTCCAACATAATTCTGTGCTTTGAGACGTTGAGACGACTTCTATGTTGCTTCCACCTCATATCATAAATGATCCTGATCCAAATCGATCTACTTCCTGTATACACTCTGTAGTGTATCTCTTTCCAAGAAGGTCTGTACACTCGTACGCGACCATCGTAACGAGTTAAATTAAATCGGGATTTATCACTAAAAAGCACAGACCTCCAGCGTTAAAGTTGCCATTCCAAATATTCGCGAGGAAAGTTTAGGTGGATTCGTTTGTAATCTCTGGTCAAGCGAACAGCTTGCACAGGCCCCCGAGAAGTCAAATTTGCTTCTTTAAGTCTTCTTCTAACAGTTTGATCAGAAACTGTTATACCGGTAGCATTTTGAAGTAGGTTTTGTACGTCGCGAGCGATGGAAGTTCGACGCGAGGTTCGACGCGGGTTCCCTCGTATGTGTTCTCCACACCCGATTTTTAATAATATGTTACAAATGTTTTTGTTTTCTACAAAATATAGTGCGATTTTACCTGCTCAATGAAAAGTAAGTTACATTTTGAAATTGGTGTCGTTTTGTTAACTAGTAAAGTATACAAAATAAAATAAAATAAAAACATATTTGCGTTAATAAAATAATGAGGTTTACTTGTCGTTCATATTTTTTTACTTCCGTTGCCATGACAACAAGTTTGCTGATAAAAATTAGCTTAACGTTAGCTTTTCTTACTGAATTTCACACAATTACCCTGTGAAAAATTATTTTGACGTTGCAAAATCGTAAAAGGCTTGTTCAGTGCTACTATGAATGTGCAAGAAGTTTAGTAGTGGACATAAGAAAATTCAGAAGAAACAATAACTTGAGAAACGGGCAGTGCAGTTTACAGGCTCACCGCAAGCTAATTCGTAAATTTGAAGGAACTGGTTGCGTTACTGATAAAGCAAAATCTGGAAGACCTAAAATGGTGAATGATATTACTGCTGCTGAAGTTTTACATGTGACTGAAGAAATATTCGGAAATAATAACTACGGAATATGTAGCGCTAATCAAGTTGCATAACGTCTGCAAATAAGTTACGTCACGGTATGGCGAATTATCAGAAGACATCTCAAAATGTATCCGTATAAAATGCTAGTTTTATTTGAACTTAAAGAAACGGATAAACTAGTTTGGTATGTTTTTGCTCTTCGTGTATTAGCACAAATTCAACAAACTCTGCAGTGGCTGGATAACGTTTTATGGACCGATGAGGCGAACTTTCAACTGAGTGGGGGTCTTAATATAGGATTTGGTCGGAAAATCATCTGCATACTGTAATTCAGCAATGAATTCATGATTTGTAGTACCGTGTAGATTAGGTTCACATCCCGATTCATTTTAGAACCATATTTTTTGAGGAAAATCAAAATGGACAATAAAAAACTGTTACAGTTACTGGAAAACGATATTTTACCATACTGCTAAATTATGTTATCCCAAGATTGCACAATTACGATATTAATAATAATAATAATAATATTTATTAAATTGTCCAACAGGTCACCCCAATACAGACAATATAAACAAATAATAAATATAATACATATGTGAAAAAAACAACAAAGTATAATACTAATAATATAATCAAACTACCGAAATATAAAAGAATAGGGAAAGAAAAGAAAAAAAAAACATTAAGCGAAGAAACAAAATTAACGAAAAATGTCTGCATAAAAATTATTTAAACTATTAAAATTCTTAGTAGAATGCACCATGGGAGCCCTCAAAAAAATATTTGTTCTAGCCGTTGGAAGTAGAAGCGCGAATTCACTTCTGCAAGTAAATCAGCTGAGTCGATCTTATAAAGAATTACATTTTTGACAAAGTTTGAACTAATTAAGTGTCGTCTTGCTTCCAGCGAATCAACTCCATGACGATCCAAAAGCAACCTGTACTCCAAACCACGAGGAGGGTACGCTCCACCAACTTTATAACTTTATAACTTTAGAAACTTGCGCTGTATGGATTAAATTGCATTAATATAGCAATCATATATTAGATACCACACGACAACGGCATATTGTAACTTGCTAACAGCTAGCGTATAAAAAGTGACTTGAGTGAAGCTATGTAATTGAAGTCCTTACACGTACGGATTGTGAAACCCAATGATCGTTATGCTGACGCAGTGACTTGTGAAACATGATCAGCGAAGGTCAGATTTTCATCAAAAGTAACTCCAAGATCATTGACATGC
Organism: Melolontha melolontha; assembly: GCA_935421215.2. Taxonomy (NCBI): domain Eukaryota; kingdom Metazoa; phylum Arthropoda; class Insecta; order Coleoptera; family Scarabaeidae; genus Melolontha; species Melolontha melolontha. The sequence goes on from OW285236.1 coordinate 64,059,469, forward strand.
GTTTTTCGGTTGATTGCGATATTGTCAATAGAATAATTGGAAAGATATCTATTGGGATTTGGGGATATTGAAAATATCACCATCATGCAAGATGGCACACTCACCCATATTTACACTCCAGCAAAAAAATCTGTTAATTAACACTTTTCGCAATCGTATCATAAGCAGAAACTTTCCCAATCCTTGGCCAGCGCGTTCTCCAGATATTAATCCAGCAGATTATTGGCTATAAGAAAAGATTTTTTTAAGTCATCCTACGACTATCCAGCAGTTCAAAGAATCAATTTTACAACAAGTGGCAGCTATTCCAGTTAATTTACTCCATAATGTTGTCCACAGTATAGAAGAAAGGCTGCTTCTTGTTGAAGAACAAGATGGCGGACATATTCAAAATTTGTGCTTTGCTTTGTAATAAACCCCATTGTTTTACCAATAAAAACCCATTTTTAATTTGTGTATACTTTACTTAATAAGGAAATTACAGTAGTGTCAAATAATAACCCTATATATTTCAAATCTATTTTTACTCTAAAATAAGTCTCATTGAAGAATCACTCGTCAAATCGTCCTCCTGTAATGAACTGATATGTTTATTTATATGTTATATTCGTTTCTAATTTACATTTTACTAGTAATGTATTTGTGTTGTATATTTTTATGTTATTTATCCTATCATTAAGTACATTATAAGTGTATCCAATTTATATTAGCCGTAACTGGATGTATTTGGAACTATCTGTTTTCTATATCTGTTACAATAGTAATTTAAACGGGATGTTTTTTTTGCAATTCGTAGTCTTCAATTTTCTTCCCAGATTTTCTACATTATTAATCTCTCCAAAAGTTATTGTGACAATTAATTGTAATAAAACGACAATTAATAAAACATAAATCGTTAAAAATATAAACTTTAAAGTTATTAGGTCAGAAAACAACTAATTATACAACTTCAACATTACGCTTATTTTGTTGGCTAAAGAAATAAAGGCACTTAAGCAATAGCATTTTGTGCATTGGCATTATGAGGGAAACTACACTATCTTACTGGGTCAAGACTAACATTGAATAACAAGTATTTATAATATATAGAGGTCTGTCGCAAAAGCCAAATTCCAGTTATGAAAAATAAGCACTGGTGTTCTTTTTTTAATTAATTGCGGACGATAACATATATACCGGATAATGTGAGAGAGTTTGTCAACGCTTGTTCCATATATAAAAGAACAGTAAATGATAAATACATCTAGTTACGGTCATAATGAACTGGATAGGCTCATTATATATTTAAAATTAGATCATCAAATAATGAACGAAAAATACATAGTAATAAATACTAGTTATACTCTAGTTATGGCCATAATGAACTGGATATGTTCATAACATATTTAAAATTATAACAAATAATAAACGAATAGTATTAAAAGATAAGAGAATACATACCCAAAACAATTAATAAAAATTATTTAAATCTCAGTTATATATTATTAAGAAATGAAGTGTATAGATCTTTTTATTTAAGGATTAAACTCCTTGGTGTTATTATAAATGGTAATACGAGCGCGGAATGATATATAAGGTCTCCAACAACACTATTATGAGAATAGTGGGAATACAGACAAGTTCAAACCTGCAAACAGAAATTTCGAGTATCTAGTCTTAGCATGTAAAGTTTCACATTCTTGTGTACCGACTTTGAGTAACGGTGACATTTAGCTTGATTTTTATTTCTAAGATAGGTACCAAGCAACGATCCTTCATAGAATTTTTAACGCTGAAATGTTGTGCGCCCATCGAAATTTACAGGAGTTTGAAAGATAGTCACGCTGATTGATCATTTACGCAGAGATGATTTCATCGGAGCACATTTTGTAATGGTTAACGTGCGATTCCATAGAAGTGCTGGAGTATTAGGTCTGCTTATGGCCACGATTTTGTCGCTTCTTCTGGCGACAAGAAGCGACAAAGTCTGTTGCGAAATATAGGGTTATTTAATAAAGGAGTTTTTTTTCTTAATTGACCGCTTACCCGAATTTAAATTAATTTTTTTTAATATATCACGGTCGATAATTTCGTTTCAATTAATTTATATATATATATATATATATATATATATATATATATATATATATGTATATATATTAAAGTAACGCTGATGATCTATGTATAATAATAATTATAATGTGTAATAAATAATAAGTTTATTTGAAATAAATAATGTCAATTGAATAGTATTAGAATAATACTTTGAATTGGGCGCCTTTATATTAAATTTACAATGTTAGATCATCCGCCACTCTCATGTATTGTCTCCGGCTACGGCTAGGTGTCGGGAAGCAAGTAATATGCAAAGTTGACCCTTACAGGCTCCTCGTCGATCTATTTATCCCTAAGTGTATGGTAGAAAATTGGATAATAAAATAACTAAGTTATTTCCAGCTAAGCACCGATAAATAAAAGAGTAGTTTAAACAAATATGTGTAAAAGTTTATTATAATACGATTTCTGTAAACAATAACAAATAAAACGTGCCTAACGACAAATTATGGAATTACAATTAAGTGCACGTGTGAATTGAAAAATGTTATGTTCTAATGGTGATGTTATTTTTATGTAAATTATATTATAAATACATCGACAAACAAATTCAGGTGAGTACTACAATCCTTATTAATAAAAGTTCTTTCACAAATTATGAGTAATGTGGAAAATGTAATTTTTAAAGTAAAATTAGGAGTTTTTTGATTTAGTAAAATTTTATTTTAGTTGTAAAGTGTTTTAATAAGTCTTTTTCGAAATAATTTAGATTAATAAAACCTGTTTCTAGAAGAATAAGGGCAGGCACCTTGGATGATGTTGGCGTAGTAAATTCGTAGTATGGTCCAAGTACGGAGTCTTCGATACTGCTAGGCCGGCTTTGGCGTGCTTCGACGGCGTTGGTTTTTCTCGAGCCGGTGTTTCACTCGAAAAGATGCTATAATCGATTACTGGCCGTTCTTCAGAGTTATCGCCTTCAAAGATGGTTTAAAAGAAGCTCCAAATTTATGTGTTTCTTTTCCGGGCACTTTTAAAATTCTGACTCAGGTATTTTAGATTTTATTTAATTTAAAACTTTGTAGTAGCACTTTTCCCTGGCACTTGTAATAAAAATTTCTACTGACGGCTTGATGGCAATTATTTCATCCAAAGCCTAGTATGCATTTATGAAATAGCCTCGAATTTTACTTTAAATTACATGTAATAATAATTTAAATATAAATAAAGTATTGATTCAAACATATAAACAAAATTAAAATAATATTTTTCAAATAGTTGTTATGAGTTTTTGAATGTGGGGTTATGTTTTATGCGTAGAGACAAAATAACCTATTCGCGGGTTTGTTTACATTTAATAAGTGGGCGTGTCTAATTAGTATCGATACAAATTTTTAATGTAGATAAATTAGCTAGCTGTAATTTTCGCGCAAATGATTTTAATTATGAAAATGACAATTTAAATAAATATAAAAAGTAAATTTTGAAATAAATGTAAATTAGTTTGAAATATACAAAGTTATCGTAATATTAATTTATTTACATTTCGATACTAATTTTACAAATTATGTCCGCCAATTTAACCATTCTGTTGTATGTTATTTTTATGTTAATTTCTGTCTTTCCCTTTGCAGTTAGCTGGAATGAAGATGCAATTTGCCCCACAACAATATATATATATATATATATATATAGATAATTATTTCGTGACCTTTGTATATTATCGTAAATTCAATTCGTTGGCGATTTAAGGTCTTAAACATAAAATAGAAAAAAATCGAGAAACACATGTCATCTATAAAATACCATGTCGCGATTGCGACAGTTACTACATAGGCCAAACTAAACAATATTTACACAAAAGAATACAAGCCCATAAATACTCTAAAATAGACAAAACTGCTTTATCTACACACAAACTACAACGCGGTCACCATTTCGATTTTGAAAACACACAGATACGATAAAGAACAACACACAATGAAAAGGGAAATTAAAGAAATGATTAATATTGAACAGGAAAAAAATTCAATTAACAACAGAAGAGATATAAAAAAATTTAAGCAGTATATACTATAACTTAATTATGTAACGATCTGCAATTTACCATCATAATATATGCTGCTGTTATTATAATATAATAATAATTATATATCTTAGGTTATTTAAATATCTATACATTTGCTTATCATGCTGAAAGTTCCGTGTTTTGATCCCTGGCTGGCTGTCCGAGTAGGTTTTCGTGGATTTCCTTCTCGTTTAAGGCGAACGGCGACAGCTTAACATCTTAAGTCGCCGTGGAGCGACGGGCTTATACATAATAATAACTCATGTCTTGCTTTTCCCTGTTTTTGTTGTCTATCTATTTTAGAATACTCAGGGATGATTTATTATTATTAAACTGGAATGTATCTTTGAATAATTTGAATAATGATGCCTTTTTCAAGGAATATAAAATATAAATGACAGTATATTAATGTCATACTTATAGATTTGTAGTTGCCATGGAACTACATAAAACTGCTAAACTACTAAAAAGGCATCATTTATCGAAACATGTAGGATTGTTTTAAATATGTACATTTTGAAGTAAAACCAGACCTTAAATCGCCAACGAAATGGAAATGGATTTACCATATATATATATATACACATATATATATTTAGTGTTTATAAGAATTTAATTTTCTTATTTGTTTTATTGTCCGTGTCTTAATATTAAAATAATAGACTTTTTTATTGTTTTAGCGACCTTTAATGACTTTTATATGACTCCATATTTTCAAAAACAGCAGAACAATCAACGACAGAAACGAAATTGATGGACTTTCTAAACTCTATTACCCACTCATTAACTATAAAAGACAACCAACCCCGCCCCCACACACACCAACACCAAAAAATTTTTTTTATTGTTTCCCATTTGTAAATACATATACTATATATCCCTTAACACATTCCCTGACCATTTTGCTATTTTTAAAACAGAATAAGAAATTCCACTTCTCCAAACAAAAGACACAGTCACACATAATATTCGAAGCGGCGTGGTCATTTCCCTGAAAAGGGCTCGGACAATTTCCGACGACACATGTGCACAATGTGAGTGTTATAACAAAACAAATCGGTGAGATTTATGTCATTCAATGTTTGCTTACTTTATTACTACTTCATTATTATTTTAATTTAAATTTTTTAATTCATTCATACAAATATAATCATTTTAACTTTCCCTTACTTTATTATTAATTTAAGTTTAATTTTAATTGTTAATGCAGTCACACAAATTCAAACATATTTTCTTACTTTTCATTGTATTAATTTTTGTTTCTAGTTACTTGAAAAAGACTCAATAATAATAAGAGTCGAAACGTCATAGAAGAAAACATTAAAAGTCATTAAAGGTCGCTAAACCAATAAAAAGTCTATTATTTTAATATACATATATATGTAGTTGATTTAAATATTCGGCGATTTAAGGTCTATTTTACTTTAATATGTATATATTTAAGATAATCTCTTATATGTTTCGATAAATATTACCTAAGATGGATTAGAGATTATTTTAAATATACAAATTAAAGTAAAACAAATCTTAAATCGCCGAATATTTAAATAAACTATAATCTAGAAAGGTCAAGAAATAATTATTATATATATATATATATATATATATATATATATATATATATACATCCCTTATCATGGCGATATGATTACAGTTCGTGTTTATTCCGTATTTTAATGCCTTATGTATCCAAATCTAGACGAAAAGTTTGACTGAATTTGTTATTACATCTAAAAAGCACTTTTAAATTTAAAGCTATTCTTAGCATCGCCTGTAAAAATTACTATGGCTGAAAATTTGTACATGACAGAAATAATGTTAAGATTACTAATACTTATTTCATTCTGATAGTAACGCGATTAATAAATAATAATCAATAAATGTTTCATTATTGTTTTCATTATTCCTTCCACGAATAATTATGATGTTTCCATAATAATTAATTATGTACAGCCTGTGCATATCAACGATTTATCGCTAATATTCGTACGCGATAATTCGTAAACATTTCAGAATAATTCACATACGTAAGAGAGCATCTGTAATCGTCACGAAGACATAATTTCATATGTGACTGGCATTACAAAGTTATTAATGTAAATAAGTTAATTATGAGATAAGCGCTAAAATAGTGAATGTTCCAGTACAAACAAGTTAACAAAAGTGTTATTGCCAAATAATTTAATCAAATTTTAGCTTTTATTAAGAGATGGTGACAATAAATGTTTGTTAGTTGTTTTCTAAACGCTACCATAACAATACTATAACAAATTAAATCATATTAACTTAATTAACATGAGAGTGTTATTACAAGTAGTTGAAAATTTTGGGAAAAAACATGTTGTAGCGTAGAAATTTTTTAAAACTATTATTGTACTGGGAGATGCAGATGCTAAGTTAGACAAGAAAACGTATACACTCAAGGTTGGGAAGATTAGTAGAAAAAATAGCATCCCAAATAACCTGTAGACAACCTTGCTGTTTAGTTTGGCTTTCCTCGACATGTTTACACCGATACTATGCTGTATAAGTATCTGAGAAGTAGCATGTGGTTGATATTTAAATAATTTAATTTAATTAAGGATGTACTCCACTCTAATTGCAAAATTCTGTATTTTGTTTGAACAATGTTTTTCCAAACAAAATTCTGAACCCAGGTCATTCGAGGATGTGTCGCATTACCATTTTAGATTAATGTTTCTGCGTCGAACTAGTACTTCTCCCTGAAATTTCAATGGTATAGATTCTCATGGCAGTTTTGATTAAATTTATTTGCTTTTTTTAAAACTTAATACCAATTATTACGTATTCGTAATTTATAAATCAGTAATAATATTAGTATATTATTATCAATGTACGAAAGCTGTTCTCTTTTCGCTGAGCTTATCTACCAGGCCATGATATGTTCTAACATTTTTTAACATTTTAACCTAGTTCTTTACTAGCTTCTACTTCTAGTTTTTGGTTGGACGCAAGCACATCCAGGCACTTGAGCACAATGCTCTTTGTACCACCCCCAATAGATATATCAGTTCCACTCTATTAGTCTTATGTCCTCGATAAAAGCTACTATCCTCCTCAGGTAGAATACCTTTGTAGGTACCAATAGATTTATTCAGAAATGTTTCTGCCTGTTTCTTCCAATAGATTTATTCAGAAATGTTTCTGCCTGAGTCCTTTCAGTTCCTCATAAGTATATGAAGGCACTTACATGAAGGCTAGTTTCCTCTTGTTTTTCACATTTTCTACACCAAGGCTCGCTGACCAAGTCAATGCTGTAGAGATGCTTCCTTAAAGCACAATGTTAGGTTATTAACCTGGTAATAATTTTAATTTCTTTGTTGTTAGTACGAATAGGTTGGCTGAAAACCTAGCGTCCAGCTCCCTTAGTAGCGTTTTAGTATGGAGTTAACCTTCCGTTAGCGTCCATTTCTTTTTGTTCTCTTCCTAGCCATGACCAGATCTCTCTTCTAGCAGAATCCTTAGCGATTCCATATACAGGTTCTGGTTTCTCCTATGAAGTTCCTTTAAGTACCTTCCCTGACCAATTCGTCGGCTAACTCATTGTCTTTAATTTCCTCATTTCCTGGCATCCACATTAGTGACATAGTATTGTCTTGTGCCAGTATATTGAGGACCTATTTACAATGTTTCACCAGTTTAGACCTGGTAAATGGATTTATAATGACTTTAATAGCTGCCTGACTATTAGCCATTATGTTGATTTTTTTGTTCGCACAGCGGGCTCCTCGAATTTCCTCGGCGCGAGCTGCGACCGCAACCAATTTAACCTGGAAAGCGGTCGTATGTTCCCTAGACTTAACGATATCTTCTTTTTGGGGCGCATTCCGCTATATTCCGATAGAATTGTGATCCATCTGTGTACCAGGTGCCGGCACCGCAAGTGCTTGAGCGAATTTTTGCCTATTCCCTGGGCGGTATAGATATGCTCCGTTAAGCATAATCTTAGGTGCCACACTGTCTGCCAGAAGTTGTAATATCGGCTCTCTCAGTACAGTTTCTGTGGTATCTGGTATCTGTATTGTAGGGATAGCCCCCTACAACCGTATTAGGGCATCATCCCCCATTGGCCTTCAGTTTCAGGATCGCAGACATGGCCTCCGCTTTCACAAATAGTTCCAACATAGGGAGATCCACAATGGCCTCCATGGAAGCGGTTTAAATGCTGTTCATAGTTCCCGTGATTCCTCACAGAGTTTGTCGCTGGAGAGTTGTGAGGAGCTCCTCTAACGATGTCAGTTCGATCCTCCTCCACAAGGCAACAGCCCCATCGGTGATCGGTGGTCTTACTACTATTGTGTACATCCAGTGAACCACACTTTATTTTAGTCCCCAGGTCTTACCAACCGCTCTTCTGCATCTCCAAAAGAACTGTGTCGCCTTCTCCGCCATTTGGACTAGGTGCCTGCTCCAATTCAGTTGCGCATTAACTGTAACGCCTAGCTACTTCACTTCATTGATTAGTTCTAACTCTTGTATAAACAGCTTTACGCTGCCTAGATCATTTAGATTTCTCATGTTGGTAAAAGCTATTAACATTTTTTTTTTGTAGATTAATGCCTCCTCAAGGCACCGTCTCTTCACAATTCGCAAAGCATTACGCATGATGTTTGCCACTGTCCCCGGAAATATTCCTTGGGACACAATGACAATGTCATCGGCAAATACTTGCGTTCATATTCTCTGGTCATTTAATGTTCTGATGAGATTATTCACTACTAGACTATATAGTAGCGCAGACAATATTCTCCCTTCAAGACACTTTTTGTTGTCCTCATGGAGATCGTATTGTTTTGCATTTGGGCATTCACTGCTTTGTTATGCAGCATGTTGTGGACCTAATTGCATGTGGTGCTCCTTTACCAGCTTAGAAACAGTGATATTTGAAAGATATATTTCAGCATTATTAAACTATAAAGTAACTTCGTACGAAAAACCAATTTGGGGACCCGTCAGTACTGTTGAACTAAATAAATTTCAAAAATTGACGTTGAATACGCTGCTAGGGTAAGTTATAGGTTAAATATAAAGGATACCATCTAATAAGTCTATATTCTTGCTTGCTCACAACAAAAGCGTAGTAGAAGAGCTTCAGTACAGAGAATAATTAAGTGAATGTGAAATGCAGTGAGTAAAATTTTTTAAGGATTACTTTTACAGTATTATGTTTTTTAATGACTGATTGATCGAGAAATACATGTCGAAACTTTATTACAATAATTAACATTGGGACCGCTTCTTTACATAATTTATGTAAATGATGCTGTAGTGATGTACGCCGATGACATGTTATTGCTGGTAACGTGTAATAAAGATGAAAATGTAAGTCATGCAGTGGCAACCTCATTGAATATCTTGAACGAGTATTTTCAAAACAATGCTTTGTACTTAAATAATACAAAAACAGAAATAGTCGAATTTAATGCAAAAAAAACGCGAGAGGAATTGTTCATATTTAATTAGAGTAAATGGTGGTACTGTTGCTCAGGTAGACTCGACAAAACTTTTGGCTATATATATATATATATATATATATATATATATATATATATATATATATGGTAAACCTAATCAGTAGGCGATTAAAGGTTTGTATATTACTTCAAAATATATGTATTTAAAAAACTCTACATGTTTCGGCTGTGTACGCCTTTATCAAGAGAATACAAAATATGAATGACAGGATATAAATGTCAAGTCTGACTTGACAGAATTTTCATTAACATTTTTGCGAGAAGTAAAAATAAACAAAATTTGTTATGCAAGGTATTCAAATAGATTTAAAAAGTCAGAAATTTTAGCTTGGCGCGTTTTTCCTTTAATTTAATTTTCTTGGAGATGTATTTGAAGATCAGTAAGCAATTGAATACCTTTAAGGTCGCTGTGATACAAAGAAAAAGCCTTTAGTTTTCTTATAGCTAAATAAGCCTCTTTATAGGAAGTTAACTTGTCTTCAATTTGAGTTTCTAGCTCATCTTCAGACGAGTTGGCGAGCGTTTCTTGGGAAGCAATTAACATTTCAGTATTAATGTTTTCCATCTTCATCATTAATGAAGACTTCATTATATAAATTAATATAGTCTTCGACGTCAATTTGGATTTGGCTCTGAACTTGATTAATAATATTGAAGAACTGAGCAAGTGCTGATAGTGGAAGCTCATCTTCTGCGGTCCAACCGCTATCGTCATTTAGGATATCTGTTTTCTCAAAACTAGCTTTCCTGAAACAATGTTTTATTGTCTGGGGACCCACTTGCTCCCACGCTTTGTGTATGAAATAAACGATATCTAACAAATTTATTGATTTTGATAAATCCAAAGCAGAATTTGCGTCTTCCATCTGCAGCAAAATATTTTTTAAAAATAACGATTTGTACAAAAACTTAAAGTTTTTTTATAACGCCTTGATTCAGGGGCTGACCAAATGCTGTTGTATTTTCTGGAAGAAAAATAACTTTAAAACATTTTTCAATCTAAGATAGCGAGGATGAGAGGCCGCATTGTCTAAAAATAGCAGGACGTTCCGTTCTTGAAGTTGCATTTTCCGATCGAACTGCGCTAGAAAATCAGTAATCAAATCAGACGTTATCCAAGCCTTTTTGTTTGATCGCCACGTAACTGCTAAATTGTTCAAATTAATATTGCGAAACGCCCGAGGCTTTGGAGCTTTCCCAATAACAAAAAGGGGTTCCTTTTCTCCAGCCATATTGACGCAGTGCAAAATCGTTAGCCTATCCTTAGCCATTTTTCCACCAGTGCATTTTTCACCTTTTAATGCAAATGTTTTATCGGGTAATGCCCGAAAAAACAATCCAGTCTCAACCGCATTATAAATATCTCGTGAATCATATCCTTGAATCAAAGATGGCACTTTTTCAGTAAAACTTTTGACATCATCTTGGTTTACACTAGCGGCTTCTCCAGAAATGTCATGGAAGGTTACGTTATGCCGTTTTTTGAACTTTTCCAGCCAGCCAGATGATGCACTAAAATATGCGTAATTCAATTTATCTGCAATTTCTTTAGCCTTGCTCCTGATATGTGTGCCCGAGAGAGGAATACATTTATTTCGAGCCTTCATAAACCATTCGTAGCACAATTTATCAATGTTAACGCCTTTGACGTTCAGCATACTCCTTTTTCTATCCGGATTGACATCAGTGTCCCACAAACTTAAAATTTGGTCTCTGTTTTTGATGATACAAGCAGCTTGAGTTTTACTGATCTTACATTTCTTTGCTAACTCGCGTACACTAAGTTTCTCATTTTTTTGAATTTCAATGACATTAACTTTGTCTTTAATAGTCAACACTGCTTTAGGCATAGCGATTCAAGTATGTATACAATAAGAATCTATAAATGTACTATGTATTTACGTGCTACATTCAAAACAACAAGCTGTGCGTATTTAGGGAATTCCCCTTTGTACATACACGTATTATTCAATAAGCAACATCTGTACGAATGGACGAATATGAAGAAGAGTAAACGGAAAAACAGTGTTACAGTGTTGTAAGCTGTCCGATTATGGGGAACTAAAATTACTCTAAAATCACTTTGGTGTAGGAAAAAAGTGTCCGCGTCCGGTTATGGGAGGGTTGTCCGCTCAAGAGAGAAAAATTTTAAAAATCCCTAAGTAATCTTTTGGTACTGCAAAAAGTATCCGTTTATGGGAGGTATCCGCTTAAGAGAGGTGTCCGTAAGGAGAGAGTACACTGTATTTTAATATTGTAAACGATTTAAATACAATTTTCGATTTGCCTTTTTGTATTTACCATATTATAAAAAAATATCGACTTTACTTAGTGAACAGTGAATAGTATACTAACATTTGTTTGCCGCAAGTTATTGCAGAGTTGCGAAAAAGCAATCAGAACCGTCGCATCCTATTTCAGCTACTTCAATGCAAGTTCACACAGCGTAAAACTAACACTCGACTATTTGACCGACAACGACGTTGAATTACTCAGCCGTTGTCCCTACAGCCCTGACCTATCCTCCAATGACTTCTTTACGTTCCCCAAAATTAAAAGTAAAATGTGTGGAAAAGGATTTATATCAGCAGTTGGAGCATATGAAACACACATTTCAAATATAACATTTTCTGAGTGGGATAAATGCTTTACTAATTGGTTTATACGAATGGAAAAGTGTATAGTGTGTAGAAAAGGTAAAGTATTTCAATCTGTTTTTTTTTATTTATAATGTCGGCATTTGCAGTGTACCCCTCGTACAAGCTTCAGTGCTCCGTCAGAATTGACAGTGCGTTTTTCAATATTTCTGCAGTAACTTTTGTTTTAAGAAAATAAAGGGTCTTTCTTTGGACACTGTGATAAAGTAAAAAAAGGTATATAACCCCTTACCACAATTACTAACCGTATCCTAAATACGTATTTCAACAAATAAGTTGTCATCACCAGTAGGTAAAAACCACTAATCAAAGTGCACATGGGGCACAGTAAAGCTAAAACACATATGAAAACGTACCAACTTTACACGGCGTCCACGTACACACTACTGATGGTGACAACTCAGTTGTTGGAAAAACGTATTTAGGATACGATTAGTAATTGTGGCTATATTGTGGTTATATACCTTTTTTGAGAAGAAAAAATGTTGAATATTATCGAACAGTACCTACTCATTTTACAATGATTGAATTATGGTTATAATTTAAATCCGAAAGGTATTTACATTGTTTTACTTTAGAAGAAGGACTGATACTAATTTTATTTCGGGAAATGAGTAGCGTAACGCCTACGTCTATGAAAAATTCGTTTTAAAAAATATATATGACGACGAGAGACATATTTTAAAAATTTATGAAACTTTGAGCTTACTTAGAGAGAAGCTTAGACAGTTTACTCCTTTCACAAATCACTTCATGTCCTTTGTTTTGTTTCGTTTCCAGAATTCAAAATGAAATTGATGTTAATCACCACATAAATGCGAAGAATTTAAAATCGTCTTAGTGCAAGTATTTAAGAGACGAACACATGTCACAAAATTTCTTATTTACTACAGGATTTCTTCAGTCTAGTATATATTGAAAGTGGAATTTCGTTAATTTTATTGATAGACAGAATATCAAGTTTAATTTTTCCAAAAAGCATTCTGCTACACTAATTTACAAAATTACAAGTTTCAAACGTCAGATTTACTAGCGTGTACCAGGAAAGAATTTTTATGACAAATATCTAATATTCAGTTATAATATCACAAGAGCATAGAAAATAATCGATTATATATCCGAGTCACGAGACGTATTCTGCGAAACACCACGAGAGCGTAGCTCGAGTGGTGTTTTAAGGATATACGTCGAGTGAAGAGGTTATATAGGTAATCGATTATTTTCGTTTGCTCGAGTGGTATTCGTTACGATTATATAACGAATTAACTAACGAAATTTTTTTATTGGTTGAAATTAAAAGTACAATTATTATAATAAATATTTGTTGTATTATCTTTAGAAGCTGAATTTGAGGTGCTGGTGATGGTAGAGTTGGCAGAATCTTGTTTATTTCTCGGTGCCGTCTGCACGTTTCATGTTGAATGCCCAATCTTTCAAAATACTTGCTAATTGTTCGTCAGAAGTTTGAGCACAAAGTTTATAATTTCGCTGTTCACAAAATTCGGTGAACTGTTTCCAAACATATTTATTTGTTTTAACGGTATTTTGCGGTGGCAAATTTTCAATTTCTTTATCTATTTCGGTCCCCCAGCTTATACCAAAGCGTTCCATGTCGAAAAAATTTAAAAAAACCTTATGAAAATTGCTGAATATATTTTTGACGTTTATCAACACACTTCAAAATACTTGTTACCATGACAAAATTCATATTGTTGGAGGAAGCGAAACACCAAAACGGTTATATCACGTCGTCAAGAGTATATTCACTTATCAATACATGGTAAATATGTAAAATTTGTAATTGCTATTGGCTAAATTTCAAATGAGTTATATAATCAAGGAAATATTATGTATGTTTAAATTTCTGCAGCAAATTAAACTTGTATCTGAAATTAAAATTACTTTGAAACAAAATACAACTGGTATATAAACAAGAGAAGACAATCATGCGACCTTAGTCGTTTAGACTGACACTCGTAAACGAGTAAAACGCAAAAACATACACGAGTTTCAAGGAGTGCTCGTTTAATTTGAATGTTAATAAGCACGCGGAAGCCAACTTCACGTTTTGTATGTGTGCCAAAACCACGCGTGGGATTATTCAAGTAACTGCTACTATTAAATCAACTAATTAATGAAGCTATTACATAGAAGTGTAAGCAAGTTGTTTGTAAACACTCAGCTAAAGTTAAGTAATTTGAAATGTTAAGTGTTTGACTTCTCCGTATTGTTTGTGATTGCGCTTTTTATTTTATTTCCAATACGTTTTTTACTATTTATTCCTATACCGTTCTTGTAAGTAAATATAAGAAAATTTTATTTAATTTTGACACCTAAATCTAAACAAACAATATTATTATTATAAATTATAATGTTTTTTATTACTACTGTTATCCTGTAAGTGTAAGATAAACACTATAAAATTTTGAATAAAATGTTGTTATACAGGGTTTCCGCTGAAGAGCGCCAAAGCTATGCGAATCTGAAGAATACGTATAAATATCTAACTGATAATCAAAAAAGAAATTTCTTTTTAATTCATTTAAACTCAGTCCATATTATTACGAAAGTGTTATTACCACAAGATTTAAATATTCTTTCATTGTTTCGACCTTTGCTTGATGTAAATCCATATCACAAATAAATAAAACACACATAAGATGTTTGTTTTATAATATTATATTCTTTATTATAGTCTTCATTGGACATCGGGATGTTAATAAGTCTATGTGTCATGCTGTGAAAAGTCGCTACCTTGTGTTGGACCGGGTGGTTAGATTTATTATGTATCGTAGTATCTGTATGAGCCACTTTGTGTTAACTATGATACTACGATACATAATAAATCTAACCACCTGGTCCAACACAAGGTAGCGGCTTTTCACAGCATGACACATAGACTTATTAACATCCCGATGTCCAATGAAGACTATAATAAAGAATATAATATTATAAAACAAATCGCTCACAACAACGGATATGACCCAAATCTAATAGATAAATTAATTTTTAAAAAATCTGTTAATAAATTATTAAGGGAGGTGTACCCGATCATTAAAGTGAAGCCAGACAAGCAGTTTAAATCATTTACTTACATAGGTCAACAGCAACTTAAATTATCAAAATTCCTTAAAAAAGAAAACATTAATATTTCGTATAAAACTAATAATAATCTAGGCAAATATATTAAAAATAATAAAGAAAAAACTACCAAAGACAATAAATCAGGAGTCTATAAGTTATCATGCGGATCATGTACCAAAACATATATTGGACAGACAGGTAGAACGTTTAAAAAACGAATCCAAGACCACTATCATTCTTATATCAATAAGAAAACTGACTCAACCTACTCTAATCATTTAATAGAGAATGAACACGAATTTAATTTACAATTCGATATCATACATGTAGAAAATAAAGGTAGAAAACTAAATTGTTTAGAGTCTATAGAAATTAACAATCTCAAAAACTGAGAAATGTTACTAAACGATCAATTAGACTTGAATTCATCCCCACTGTTAAATCTGTTCACCCATTGAAATATTGTTTCTTAGTTGCTTATGTTAAATTATCAAACTTAAATCTCACACAAGTAGGACATGGTATAGTTTTCAAAAAGCAAAATATAAATGTAATAGTTCCTAGAATTTTAACTTGGGTCAACTACCTGATTTAACGCTGTATATTGTATGTATCTTTAGTCTTTTTTTAAGTTTAATTTGAAGAAGCCACTGTGTTAGCGAAACAGCTGTCAGTATTTTATTAATAAAGTGTAAATCTAAAACATCTTATGTGTGTTTTATTTATTTGAGATTTAAATATGGTGTGTTATTTATTATGTATTTTTTTTATATCTCTTGCTATTTAAATTGACATTTATCTGACCTTATGTTGGTGGATGATAGATGGCTCTTTTCTTCTGGGAATCTTCTTTCTTTCTGATTCTCGTATTTATATTTAGGCAGTACCTAACTTCTTTGATTATTATCTTTATTTTGTTTGTATCCCACTTAATTGACACTATTTATGCGTTCACCTATTTTTTGAACTAAAATAACTTTGACAGCACGAAGTACCTGTTTACTCTTCAAGTGTAAAAAAATGAATCTTCTAACTTTTTCGGTATCTGGCTTTTATACCATTTTCAATATAAACAAAAGTGATACTTTTTCGGAATACTCCTCCTTCTTAATTTTCAAATGCGTTCTTGGAATTTCATAAAACTAACATTGAAAATTAGCACTATTTGTCTTATAACTGCTCAGGTAATTATTTTAATTAATATTACCATACTAAATGTTTTAATAGATTTGAATTGATTCGGCTTTTACTTGATGAAGATCCATAATTTAAAATAGAAATAAAACTACGGTTCTAATCTTCACTTCCAATCCCAAATCGTAACACGACAATTGTTTTGCCAGCACATTGGCTTCCTCAGGTGCTTACATTTAAAGAGTACGTTACAAACTAAATTAAAAAATATATGTATATATATAAAATCAAGAAGGATAGTATTATTTTACAATGTGTTTAAAGAAATCTATGAATTTACACAAGTATTGTCGGTAGTGAGAAAATGTGGCACATTTCGTCCGCCCTAACTGTATATTATAGGGTACTAAACATGTTTACGCATAAAATTTATTTAATAAACTACATATACATTTCTATTATCGTCTAAACAGATTTTAAGTAAATAAATTTAATAAAGGCGAGTTATTTAAATCTAATTGGTCATTTAATCAAATTTGTGACTGTTTTAATTTATTGATTTCTAAACTTTCCAGTAAATTTAATTTGTTGCCTTTATTTTCTAAATGCAGAATTTGAAAATCTTTATCGAAAGTTGTGGTTTTCTTCTAATAGATGATTCGCAAAAGTGGAATCTTGTTTTTTATTTTTAAACGAAGAACAATGCTCGACAATGCGTTTTTCAAACGATCTTCCTGTTTGACCGACATATATCTTACCGCATCCACATATTAACTTATAGACTCCAGATTTCTTATTTTTGTCTGTCTTATCTTTATTGTTTTTTAATGTGTTTGGATAAATTATTATTAGTTTTGAAAACCATGTTAATATTAAGATTTTTTAAATAACTTGAAATATGCTTATTAGGTGTTCCAATGTACGTTTGTAATCTAAATTTTGAATTGTCCTTATCGTTTATTGCAGGATATACCATGGAGATTGCTTTTTTGAAAAGTTTTTTTGTTTAGATTACAAACGTACATTGGGACACCTAATAAGCATATTTCAAGTTATTTAAAAAAACTTAATATTCACGGTTTTCAAAACTAATAATAATTTATCCAAACACATTAAAAACAATAAAGATAAAACAGACAAAAATAAGAAATCTGGAGTCTATAAGTTAATGTGTGGATGCGGTAAGATATATGTCGGTCAAACAGGAAGATCGTTTGAAAAACGCATTGCCGAGCATTGTTCTTCGTTTAAAAATAAAAAAACAAGATTCCACTTTTGCGAATTATCTATTAGAAGAAAACCACACTTTCGATAAAGATTTTCAAATTCTGCATTTAGAAAATAGAGGCAACAAATTAAATTTACTGGAAAGTTTAGAAATCAATAAATTAAAACAGTCACAAATTTGATTAAATGACCAATTAGATTTAAATAACTCGCTTTTATTAAATTTATTTACTTAAAATCTGTTTAGACGATAATACAAATGTATATGTAGTTTATTAAACAAATTTTATGCGTAAACATGTTTAGTACCTTATAATAAACAGTTAGGGCCGACCAGATGTGCCACATTTTCTCACTACCGACAATACTTGTGTAAATTCATATATTTCTTTAAAAACATTGTAAAATAATACCATCCTTCTTGATTTTATATATATACAATATACATATATTTTTTAATTTAGTTTGTAATGTACTCTTTAGATGTAAGCACCTGAGGAAGCCACTGTGCTGGCGAAACAATTGTCGTGTTACGATTTGGGATTGGAAGTGAAGATTAGAACTGTAGTTTTATTTCTATTTAATAGATTTGTTAAAATTTTCATATTTTTCCAAAATTTCATTTAATTGTTGAATTAATTTTATTTTTGATGTTATAATATTGCTATTTATGATATATACCGTTTCAGCAAATGTATCTTAATATAATTTACTTTATTTTTCGAATTTCAGAATTCTTTTTTTTTTTTCCAAAATTTCAAATAATTTCTTATTATGTTTAGTTATTCTTCTTGTTTTTGTAAATTGAGCCCCTCTTGAGAGTAATTTAAGCCTATTATTTTTTATTTTATTTGTTTTTTAGGTGAAGATCTTCCTTCAGTTGGTTTGGAAGGACTCGATGTCTATGAATTCTGTTCGGACGTTAATTTTGTTGGCTGGTTAGCATGTATTTTGGTTCCTTCTTAAACTACTAACTGTTTGTTCTTCTTTCGGTGGTAGATATGGACATTATTTTGTTTAATGGTGTTTTAATTTGATTCTACGAGGGTTTTACAATAGAAAATGTATTTTACTTCTATAGTATATCTTTTTTAAAAGTAGGTTTTTAATTTTAATAGTAAGCAAAGAGTACATTGCTAATTAAAATCCCAAAATGTCCCATCTTAAGGTAACCCCTGTCCAATTTTTTTTTATGTTGAGAAATTTTCTTTCGGTCTTACCGTTTCTGGGTTTAAAATTTTTATAGTAAGTTTATAGTCTATTCATAATATGTCAATATCTTTGCTTATTCTAGATTTACCGAAATACAGTGGTAATTCAAGTTCGTTGGTCTGCAAAAAAAATCTATAAAATTCCGCACAATACTTTAACAATAAGGTCCTATTCATAGATAGTGAATGTTGTTTTCTGCCGAAACATACTCTGCCGCACATATGGCGATGTTTCTTTTTGTGGATATCAATAATAGCTTTTACGTCGAATATGTCGACAAAACTATGCCGCATTAATTGAAATGTGATTAAAATTAAACAGTTTGAACCCTTTTGAAAGTAAAATTATTATGTTTATAATAAAACAAAACTCATCATAAAACAAAAAGCTCTATGTAGCGTGTCCAATAGATACTTGGGTTTTAATTATTTGTATGGAATTATTTACATATAATTTTTTTGTCTTTAAATTTGTGGTGGTACTGACAAATACCGCTAAAACAATATAATTAATCGGTAAAGAGAATTACTTATGAATTAGATGTGGAAGTCCGTATTGTCGCCCGTATATTTATCTGCGACAGGGTCGGACTCGAATAAAAAAAAATCATTTTCTCGTTACTACGTGAACATTGAACTGCGATTTTTGTATGAAGGCATTATTCGTATATATCTTTCACCCCTTTTTTTCTTGGTCACCATACACAACTAATATTTTATAGGGTCTTCCTAAATTAGTTATACAGAAATGTGTAGAAGGTATCAATTTTATTGACCTGAATAATAAAGCAAACAATTCAGCAAAACAATTCATTTAGAAATAATCAATATAGCTTCCCCTTGTAATACAGCATATATCTATACTGTAAATGAAAAAAATCGTGAAAGCCCCGTCTATCCCGAAACGTGGAGTGCTTTTATTTTATATTCTGCTACAAATAGACATCGTTTATTTCTATACAACTACATTAATTTAAATTTATAAAGCGACAATTATTATTACGTTCTATTATCACAATATTTATTTTTTCCCCGTGACTAGAGAAAGTTTGACACGTTCTCTGGACGATAACCTTCTTCACAATGTATTTATAGCGTCTAACATTTATCTGTCGTACAAGTTATACGGTGCGCGATATATCGGGCCACGCTTCAAAGAGCAGATTTTGTGTATCATCGGGTGGCTTTATGACGCTCCCTCATATAACATGAGAGCAAAATGAATTGAGGTAGTAGGAGGCTGCGGTTCGTAGATCGTATTTCGTGAATTATATTCACAATATTTTTCTGTCAAACATTTAATGACAGACTGTCAGTGTGAATTATTAATTCTTTCAATACAATTTAAAAAAAAAAAACAGTATAATCACATTCAGAATGTTTACTCAAGAACAAATGGTGTTTATTTTAGAATGTTACTTTCGTAACGGTCGACGTTTGCCAAACGGCAAATGGTATTATTCAATAGAAATGTGCAAGGAACAATTCCAACAACGTTTTCCTGAAGTTGTTTTAGTAAATAAGAACTTTTCCCGTGATCTATTGAGAATTATAAATAACTTTCGAACAACTGGGTCTGTAAAAAGACAATGGAAAGGGGGAAGATCTTCTCGAGTTAGGACCCAAAATGTTGTTAATAATGCAAGAAACGCAATTAGAGAACAACCTACAACATCTGTCAGAAGACTGGTACAACAGTTGGATATAAGTTATGGAACCTGCCGCAGTATTCTTAAACGCGATATTGGTATGCATCCTTACAAGGTTCAATTGTATCAAGAACTATTGCCGCCAGATTACGTTCGAAGAGTTGCCTATTGTCGTTTCTTTAATGCAAATCTTAACGACGACGATGTTTTGGATAAAACGTTTTTCACCGACGAAGCGTGGTTTCACCTGAACGGCTACATAAACGCTCAGAATATGCGTATGTGGGCAACAGACAATCCGCATTATTATAGGGAAACAACGTTGCATCCTGTAAAAATAGGGGTTTGGTGTGCCATGTCACGTAGAAGGCTTATTGGTCCGATCTTTTTCGAAGGAACTATAAATGGTGAAAAATATCGCAATAATATACTGGAAACATTCATAAATCAACTGCATGATGACGAGTTACAGTTAGGTTTCTTTCAGTAAAATTCCGCACAACCACACACTGCCCGTGAAACAATAAATTATTTACGTGAATTTTTTGATGAAAGAATTATTAGTGTTGACCGTTTCCCGCCAAGATCGTGTGACTTAACTCCTCTGGATTACTTTTTATTTCCATACTTAAAACACTCTATTTTTAAAAATCCAGTGCATACAATAGACGATTTACGGAACAATATCGTGCGACAGTGCGAGTTAGTAGACGGATTTATTTTACAAAAGGTTTTTGAAAACATGAAGCGGCGCGTAAATTTATGTTTGAATGCCGAGGGACAACAGTTTCAACAATTATTGTAAACTTTTCAATAAAATATAAAACATGACATTTGTATGACATTTTATAAATATTTTAAGTTGTAAATTAAATTTGTATCAAGGAGACATTTAAGTGCTGTCAGTAAGATTTATTTACTTTATAATTCACGAAATACGATCAGCGAACGGCAGCCTCCTACTACCTCAATTCATTTTGCTCTCATGTTAGTATAGGAAGATGGTAATAAACTTGGGATGTCAGAGAATCGAAATCATCATCGTTGACACATTTTGGAGAAATCTATCAAAATTGTTGTTTTTTGTTTAAATTTCTGGTTTGCTTAGTATTGTTACGCTTCGCGTATATATAAGAATGTTTTAATTTAATTTTAAATTGTATTCAAATATTTCAAATTTCAAATATTAATGCAATCTCAGACATTTTTTGTGAATCGTATTCTTTCTAGAGAAAGCCTTTCTCTTTTGTTATTGTACCACGACCGACCTTTCGACATCTACCTGATTAAACGGTCAATTCACATTCAACGTTCGTTTACAAATATTTTAAATTTCATTTTAAAACTTACTGTTAGTTATTAATTTAATTACGTATAACACTTCCTCATAATTATGTCATGTCGCATATCATGTTAAAACTTCTTTCACAAGAAATATTTTAATGATATTTATTACATCGATATCATAATAGTAATAGTCTTAGCTCGCGCTTTTAATTAGTTCTTAATTTAAGACATCTACAACTTCGATCCCTTACCACTCTGGGCCATAAAATAAACCTAACCATTTCCAAACGAGTGCTCTCTTCTACACAAATTGCCTCTTCTGTTTCCAACTCTTGTAAGATACACATCGCACAAACTCGACACGTGCTGTTCCAGCATCCAAGCGCCGTTCGGCCTTGGTTCCTTGTCCGATCGCGACATGCTCCCAACACCAAGACAATCTGTATTATTCAAATATATATTATTTTTTTACTTAATTCACATTTAATTTACTGCCTAGTTTATCTTCCTTTCCAGTCCACATTTTTTATGTTAATTTTAATTACTTATTTGCCATTCCTTATGTTTATTGCTACTTTATTTCATTATTTTAATGCATTTTTAATCTCTCAGTTTCTTATGTAAATATTAAATAAAAACTTTAAGGACAACGTTGTTGTGTTTTATTTAGCTCGTATGTTATAATATATTTATTTCAGCATTAATGCACACGTCCTGGATTTTCGATGCTCACCAATACCACCATTGATTATTTAAACATTTACAGTATTACCACAAGCGTCCAATCTTGTAACAATTTGGCGCTCCCACGTGGTGAAATACAATAAAACATACACCCCAAGCAGCGTTCTCGTAACAGTGTGAATATTTTTTACATGAAATACGCTAATTTATTTTGGATTATATAAGTGCAATCGTTTTTCTAGATAAACCCAAATGTTTGTAACGCCGAAACGATAAATATACAAATATATTTTACATTCACTTTTTTTGTCCAATTTGGTTTGCAAAATGCACTCTTAATGTAGCGATTGCGTACGCTTTTCTTGCAATCTGATTATTACATAAAATTAAATTCAATATCAATAAAAAAGCTATTTAATTTCATGCAAATATATTAATCAATTTTACGCTTATGTAGTAGATATGTAATAAAATAACATATTGCATACCAATTAATGCAAAAAATAACAATAAGCCAGCTCGCTTCCTATAGACACGGAAACGGATGTTTTTAATTGTACGTTTCGGAACTGTCGGACTGTATATAAATACATGTGTTAAACGTGCTAACGAATACATAGATATAACTAATTATTACTTGTTTCAATGATGTTTGCATAAGCGACAAATAAACACCAAACCGCAACTTATTAGGTCACTATAAGCAAATACACGTATGTAGTGTGTGTGTCTGTGAATAAATTTATGAATGAAACTAAAGACAGAGATGTATTAAACTGTTTTTTTACGAAATAAAATAGAAGGTGCATGTTAATTATTTGAAATCTATCTTTCAATCGAAATTGTAAACTTGACAAGAACACTTTACTGCTAGTACTTTTTGGCAAGTAGGAAAAGTCTATATAATTAACGTTAGCAAACGAATTTGCTTTTGAGAAGCTAATTCACTATGTACTGCATAATTCAAACGGCTGAGGATACATTTAATATCCTGTTGTAATATTTTAATTTCAAACATTTTTTTATTGTTAAATATAAGTAAATCTAGGAAATAGAATTCAAACATAATATTTCCTATTTTATAAATATCTAACGTTAACTTTGGAAATCAAACCACTGTATAGCAAGCGCCAATTAAGTTGGCGCGAGGAGGGGGTGCGCAGAAGCCGTTTTTAAAAACGTCCATCCCCACTACTCAAGTAATTGTCAGAATACATTTGTCATTGACGTTTGACGGAACATAATGTCTTTGCTACGGAATCATAAAGTGATACACGCTCAGAGGTTAGAATTATCTGACATTTGATGTAAAACCAAATACAAATCTCCCCACTACTTTTAATCCTGCGCGAACTTACTCCTCACGCCAACTTAATTGGCGTTTGCTATACATAACATAATATAGTTTCACATTTAAATTATAGAACTTTCTTTAGGTTTTAAAAAAGCGATATCTTTTATACAGGGTGGGCCAGAAGGCAGGGTAGGATTTGACTAATGAATATCTTGTTTGATAACGGTTTTGTTTCTTTACTTACAGGTGCATATCATAAGTGATTTCTTGGAGATTGGGCATGATGAATTACACCAAGGAAGAACTACTAAAAATAGTCGAATTATATTTTCAAAATAACAGGTCTATTATTCTAACGCAAAGAGCTTATCGCAACCATTTCCACGTCAGACAAGGACCCTCAGCGACGATGATTCGGAAACTAATTGCACGCTTACAGGAAAAGGGTTCTGTGATTAACCTTCCCCATACTGACAAACCACGTTCGGCTCGCTCTGAAGAGAACATTGAAAGAGATAGAGCCAGTGTCGAAGAAGAACCAGAAACATCAACGAAAAGACGTTCTAGGAAATTGGGAATGTCCCGAACATCCTTAAGAAGAATTTCAAAAAATTAATTAAAGATGTTTCCATACAAAATACAGTTAGTGCAGGAACTGAAACCTGTGGACCACGAACTGCGCTGAAATTATGCGATTCGCATCCAAGAATTAGCCAGAGAAAACAATGAATTTATTAATAAACTTATCATGTCTGACGACGCTAATTTTCAGCTGAATGGTTTCACCAATAAACATAACTCTCGATTCTGGGGTACGGCAAATCCAAGGAGAATTCATCAGCGCCAACTGCACCCTCTGAAATGCACGGTTTGATGTGGGTTGACCTTGCAGGAAGTTATTGGGCCTTACTTCTTTGAAACTGATAACGGTAACAGTGATACAATTTCTGGTGAGAGATATCGAATATGATTGATAATTTTTTACGTCCTGCAGTAGAAAATTATCCCGAAATGTGGTTTCGGCAGAATGGGGCAATACCCATACAGCCAATGTCACAATGAACCTCCTGAGGCAACTGTTCGGTGAGCGGATAATTTCAAGAAATTCCCATGTTAATGGGCCACCACCTTACGACCACCGATTACTACCTGTGGGGATACCATTAGAAACGGGTGTACGTGAACAAACCGCGTACATTTGAGCAGCTCAAGAACAATATCCGTGCAGAAATTTGAGCATTAACTCCTCACACCTTAACCAATGTTATGAACAATGCAATCGAAAGAGCACGACTTTGCGAAGCCGCAAATGGAAGTCATTTGAATGTTGTTTTCCATACATAATCTCCATAACTGTGTGGAGTATCAATAATATTGGTTTACAACTAACAAAGTTATTTAAATGTTAAATCCTACTCTTCTGGCCCACCTATATTTACAAATTTATTTATTGCTTTATATATTAGACCGCTGTCTTATTACCTTGGGTTATAGTGACTAAAGAGTTTAATCTGTTTATTAATTCTCAAGATGACGTTACCTAAATATGTATAATAAATTTTATTACTTTAAGAAGAGACGATACGGAAGTACATACTTAGATTTATAACACGACTACTTAATTAGTTAATGTTATTTTGTTATTTATTAGTAAGGCTTAAGACTTTATCATAAACCTTGAGTATTATTGCCCGTAGGTACAATTTTCAAGAATTAATAATATAGAGAAATTCCCCGTTTTGACGTCAAACAATACAATGTACAACGAATACACACATTTAATTATGTAATAGGTTGTAGGGGTAGTGATATATTCTTATCTACTTGTAAAAGAGTCTTAACACAACAGTCTCATTTGTAACATCATAACAAACAACGACACAATACAAAAACAGTATCAACTCAATAACAGTACAGAACAGTCGTACGTCAAGATACACACAGTCTTACTTATATGAACATAACCATCATACTTTAACAAGAGACGCCAGTCTCGACACCAGTTTTATGTTAGTATAAGTCGTTGTACATCCAAAAATAAATGTGTAAATAAATAGACTTAGATGAAAGTACATTCATTATTTAACAAACAGTCACCGAAGATTTAAAAAGTAAAGTGTATACAGCCTTACAACCTGTGCACGGTGAAGCAACATCGGGGTCGTGATTCTAGTAACTGGGGTTGAAGCATCACTGCCAGAAACCGGATTTATTGCAAACAGTTTGGTCTTCGAATCGCATCATTTTGGTCTTCGAGCCACAACAATTTGGCTTCAGGAACTCATCCACATCACAAGCTATTTTTGACATCACTTTATTTCATAATTCAAAAATAATGTATTGTTAAAGATCAAAATATAAGCTCAAATCTACAATTACTTCTTCAATATAACACTAGAAATCAAGGCATCTAATAAGGAGTTAATAAACCGAGAAAATTATTCTTATCTACTTATGACATGCATTTAAACTAAAGAAATTTGTGAAAAAAATCAATTAACATTTTCGCCCAGCGATTTTAAGCGATCGTTTCGACTACGTCGAAAGTCCGGGTCTCACTTTTGGGATGATGTATTATCATAAGCAACTATTTATGAGTGTTTCTATACACTTTATGATTAAGGTAGAATTTGTGCATCCTTAAGTAAAAGCATGGATTGAATAGGCAAGATCCACCTCATAATCACTTGACTCTGAGCAAGTTGGATTTCAAGTAGTTTGACGGTAATCCAAAAAAGTGCACGTCAATTCGTACAAGCAGATGTAGGAAAAATTTAACCGTAACTGAGCTAACGTTAGAAGGAAACATGAATTTAGTGATATTGATCAAAAAGCAAACGTCGATAATTGATTTAGTATACCAAAAAATTTAGGATATCAATGCATAAGGACGTATTAAGTCTTTCTTACAAATGATACAAATATACATAAAAACATATCTGTATCTATACACATAGACATGCAATATGTATATTCCTGCGTGTATTTCAACCACAGACGTAATTAAGTTTATATCTACCGACTTCAACGGATTTATGAAGTGATGCCAAAAGTTTCAACTCTGGTCAAGTAGTAAATTTTATCCTATCAGGTGATACCAGATAATGTCGTGACATCTGACCGACAAAACAGACTATGCCGATGGAGGAGGCGGTTTCTCCTCGAACAACAAAGCTATTACAAAAAAAGGAAGAAATACGTATATTAATGCAGTCCATTAACTCGTAGCCAGATGTCTCACAATATACCTATATACACGTATTAATGAAAAATTCGCGAAAAGTCACATCTATCCCGGAAGGTGTGGATGCATTTCGCTCTTATTTGAGATTGTCAACACACGGTATCCTGGAGACAGACATGACTTCCACTTCTATACTTCACGTATATACAGTTAATATATTGAACTTACTGCAAATGAGAACTAATGAGTATTAAATTTTACTTTACATGTAAATGTCGCCTAATGTGTTGCGTTAATTTCTACAATTCGACAAACTAAGTTTATACCAGTAGGCAGAACGCTACACGTCGCGACGCCACCTTCTTGGTTGTTAGGATAATGAAAAATTCGTTAAAAGACACATCTGCCTCGAAATGTGTGAATGCACTTCGCTCTTATTGGAGCTTGGTCAACACACGGTATCCTGAAGATAGAAAAGACTTCCACTTCTATAGTAGAAAACGTTCCCTCTATCGGCGTAAGATAAAATTTACTACTAGACCAGAGATGAACCTTTCAAAGTTACTTCATAAATCCGCATTGACCAAGTCGTCAGACAGAAACGTAATTACATGTGTGGTTGAAGTAAACGCAGGTAAATACGTTGTGTATGTCCATGTGCACAAATAAAGATATGTTTTATGCATTTTTGTATTTGTAATGGATTTAGTGTTCCTATACGACGAGACGCTGAGAGAAATTAAGCAAACAAAGATAATCGAGAAGAAAATAATGACGACTTTTTTGGGCGATTGTGTTATGGTGGGCATAGTTTCATTAGAAAATCGTCTTGTAGCAAACGCCGAATCCGTTGCAATAGGTCTGGGCGCAGCATCGTTTTCGACTAAGAGCCGCTTATACCACAGCTCAAACAATGAAATTTCTTCTATTTTTAGACTGCATTTAATATCTCATTCTTCTTAAATTTTCGACTTGACATTCTGTGATCCTTTTCTCTTTACAACAAATAACTAATACGTAAATTAACATTCAACAGTGTTAAAACAGCTGCCACAGCTATTGAAGAATTGACTTTTAAAGTATTAGATTCAGTTTTTAGATAGCTGATTTATCAGAATGAAAAATACATACATTGTCAAAGTGAATGCTTCGAAAAGTAATAAGTAATATTTAATGCCCAACAGTCAACACTAATTACAAGACAATAATAAATAATTTATAATGAATTTATATAACGAATTTACTCTAAATGACAACTGATGAGAATTAAATCTTACATTACATGCAAATGTCGCGTAATATGTTGCGTTAATTTCTACATTTCTACAAACAAAGTTTGTACCAGTATGCATCAAATTAACGCAGCACTCTAGGGCAACATTTACATGTAAAGTGAGATTTAATACTCATTAGTTTTCATTTACAGTAAGTTTATTATACTAAGTATATATACGCAAAGTATAAAAGTGACGAGTCATGTCTGTCCATGATACTGTGTATTGACAAGCTCCAATAAGAGTGAAATGCATCCATTTCGAGATAGGTGTAGCTTTTCACGAATTTTTTATTATACTAATGAATATATACTTAATTATAAATTTGAAATTAACTAACACTTATCTAACATACAAAAAAATATTTGATTACATGTACATACATAACTTCCTGAATTATGAAAGATATCTGTGAAATAATTATCCGCTATTCTATATAGGCATATTGTAATAATGGGGAAATAAAGCAAAAAATAGTAAAATTTCGTGTTTTATTTATGCATTTATGTAAACTTTCAGTGTCACCTGCAGAGTTTTCACTATGTTAATACAACATTTCTTTCTTTCTTTCTTTTTTTTTGACAAAACAGTACAATGTTGTAATGTTGCAAATCATTTTTTAGAGCATTGGCTCATTTTTATAATTCAGGATAGTGGAGGCAATTTTTAAATTCATTTACATTGAATTTAAAAGCATTATTTTTTCGTTATGGTAGCATGGATCTTTCTGTCCCAGTTGCTTGTTGTGTTGATAAAGAAGAGATCCATAAAATTACACGGCTTTTTCTTTACCGCAGTGATTATATTAAGAATCTGTAATGGACATGTGGATATTCAGTGACATTACAATCGCTATTATTAGAGACCGGACACGAGAGGTTGATGACTCATCGCCCAAGAGCGTACTATTGAATATTTGTATTTTTAAAGTTTTTAATTTTATTTACATAATTATACTTATAATAATAAAACGGGTATATATACGGCTATAAAATACGAAATACATTTTTATTTGTTCATTTTGTAGTTCAAGTTGAGTAAAGGAGTATTAATATTTACTAGCAATACTTTCTCAAGGTTCTCTTCTGTAAAATTTGTTCTCTTTGAATGAAATATATCCTTGTAAATAGAGAACGTCCTTTTTACATCGGAACTTGTTATAGGTGCATACTGGAAATATTCTTTTATTTCCGCGTATTTTGCAGTTAGATATTGCGGCATTGTCCCCATACACAATTGCCGCAATGTTATTAAATCTGGATTTCTATTAAACACTGCATTTAACTTTTGCCGAAGGCCACATTCGAAGTCACTTGGAATACTTTTTAAATTTTATTAATAGCCGCATCTAATGTCGTTAAGCCATCATTTAATTTGAGATTTCGATTTTCAAAATAAGTGATTAGTTTTGGCAAATTTCCAAAGTGTTCCTGAAGAAAGTACAACTGATTTTTTAAATGTGGTATTTGTGTTAGTTCCTTGCACTCAGAAATACTCCGAGCATCGTCATTTAAACATGCAATGAAATTTTGTAAACTATCGAAATTCTCTACATAAAAACTAGTAGCTCCCAACCATATCCCCTGTCTAGTTATTACTGGAGAGCGAGGCAGTGACAAAGATGGCAGTTTTTCCCTGTAAAGAGCTACTCTCAATAGTGCTTTTTTGAAAACTTTTCTAAAAGCGGCTATAAGTCTATCAACTTCTGGAAAGGTGTCTCTGATATATTAACAGATTCTGTGGAGAGCATGTGCTACACAAGTAATATTCAGCATATTAGGGTAGTAAATAAAAGTACTTTTTCTTTGTACCTGTCGTCCGAATGAAGTATTTTTTGAATATTCTCGTTAATGGTTTTAGTAACTGTTTCCGCATAAACTGTATTTATAACATTTGTTGCTATTACATATGCGTTATATGGAATAGTTGGATGCAGTACACCAGCTACAACATTTACCACACACAGCGTCCTAATATATCGATAGTTTCGTCGGCACTTATCCAAAGGTAGTGATTTGAAAGATGGCTTCTAATGCGTTCTACTGCTTTCGTGTAGCACTTAGAAACATAATATTTGCGTAAGGTGGATTCATCAGGAACATTTCGACCAGTATATTTTTATAGAAATATTTTTAAAATTGGATTATTAAGTTTATTTAATGGAATATTAGCCGCTATAACAGTTTCACAGAGTTCTTCGTTAAAATTGTCAGATTCCAACGGTTCCAATTTCTGTGCATGTGTTTGCAATGCTAAGTAACGTTGTACGTGCGATTTCATGGAAGTTTTTAACGATATTTTACAGATTTTGCAATAAATTTCGAAATCACTGACAATGGACATACAATCAGTATGACCGTCAATCCAATTCGACATTGTTTTACGATGCCGTTCTCGACGATCTTCCATATCATATCTGAAAAAGTAACTTAAACAATGCTCTAGATCTAAATAAATGAAAACTAAAAATGTATGGGTAAGTTATTGAAACTGAACGAAATTCAATGCACACTTACGTCGAAATAATTGGGAGAAGTAGATTCAATCAAACGATATTAAACAGGATCTATCACAAAAATTACGATGTAATTAACAGTTAAAACTATGAAAACAAGAAACTAACTCACAGCACTTTATTTATCTTACGAAATATAATCTAAATAGACTAAATTATTAAAACTCCACACCCTTCTATCTACGCTTATAAAAACAGAAATTTAACTGTAAATATCCAACAAAAAACGTCGCAATTCTCGATGAAAACAGATGTGCGCGCTAGCCAGATCAATAGTGCATTCAATAACTGCGTGATGTACTTATAGATGTTGTAGACTATTTATATCGTCTGTCTTAATGACGACGTCATTTCAATCCGATGTGTCCGGTCTCTGGTTATTATATAAAGGATTTCGAAACAAGTTATGACACCGTTGAAGAAGGAATGGAAAGGAAGTCTACGTATACAGAAAATGATTCAAGATCCAAATTAGGAAGCATGAATTGTGTTTACTTGTTAGTTTTCAGGTGTCAATGTTTTCAAAGAACTTGCTTCAAAATGGACATTTCGCAAACGTAAAAGATCGAGCTTTCTTCATTGCTACCTTTACATATTCTTCGTTAGCTCTAAACTGTTGAAGGTATTTCGGAACCACGATGCCTTACGTATTGTTGACCTATTGATGATTGATTGGTCTATTTGCTATTATAGTCATTTCGGAATACAACCGATATAATAAATTATCATGCTGCTTAAATAAAGTCAGATAATGAGATTTATCAAAAAGTCACAAAAAATGATACATGGGATACAAGAAAGCATAATTTACCTTCTACTAGATTTATAGATATTCTTCTTTTATTAAAGAATCCATGTCGGAGTTTTTATAATATATGACATTCCTACTTTTGTCTGTAGTTGATAACATTTAACTTATCACCACAATTATTAATTGTAAGTACTTGAGCCGGTTTCCAACGATTAGGATAAGGACTTGATATCAAGGTCTTGCGGAATAAAATATATAAGAGGTCAACTGAACTGGTACAATAATGCGCTAAAAATTGGGGTTATACCATCTAAGACATTTGCAAATGCCAAGAGCATTAATGACGTAACTTATTTGTTCTTTAGTGATATAAAAAGATAAGGTGAAATGTCAAGGACGAATAGACAAGAAAAATTCTGAAAATTAGTAACAAATTTAATGATTTGTATTTTGTCACCAAATTTGATTTGCAATGGCGATGCTTTTCTTACGGTTTTGTGAGAAAGATTGGATTCAGTTTTGGTTACGTGTTATCTGAAATCACCGTCTATATGTCTTTTGAATATTGAGTGTTGAAAAAGAACCTCTCGGTAGTCAAAACTGTTCTTAAATTTTGTTGACCAGTGTAGTTTCAGAAAATAATTCATGAATATTTTAATAGTAAAAGTTGTGCAAGTTCATGAATGTTATGCAAACGGTCCTAAATCCCCTGGAATTAGTCAAATAGTGTATTCTGATAAAAGGGAACATAGAAGGTATAATAGTTGACTGGCGAAGGAGATTTTTGTGGAAACTTCATTATAACGATAGGAAATAAGTATTGTGATGACTCATCCAACGATACGTCACGTATCATGCCTCCAGCGGCTTCTAGATAGATGTAGAAATAGAAAGAACGAGAATAGAAAACTCGAGAGAGATTCAACAACGATATATAAGCCGTCAAGGAAGGGATTTATCATTAATTCGATACCGAATTATCGTCGAGTGAACTTACATAAATACAAATACGTAAATGTGCTTATTTTGAGTAATTAGTTTTTATATTGTTATTCGTTTTTATTATTAATATAGTGTGTGAAAAGGCACCGAAAAGACAAAAACAGTACAGTACTATCTTCAAGTGGATGAAAATCTGATGAATCCATTGTATACCGAAAGAATATTGTAGTGGATTTACAATCAAAAAAATTTTAAACTAGTTTAGTACAAAAAAGGGATATTTATCAATACGTTTTGCACGTATTACGCCGTTGTTATATAATGAAACGGATATGCAAAATACATGTTTGTCCTTGTTTACAGTTACGGATATGTATTTTGCATATCCGTTTCATTATATAGAAGTTTAGTACTTATTTCTTATCGTTATAAAGGAATAAAATAAAAATATTTTAATATTCTTCATGAATAACATGAAATTAATATTGGGATAGAGAAAATGTCCCATTAGCAAATACTATTTGCTTTTTTGGTTTTCGAAAATTCGTGAGCAGTAGAGTATTTATCACAATTTATTCAGAAGACAGAAGAAAGATTTTATTTTTTTGGTGAGTGTGATCTATTTTTTTTTTAATTTTGTTGTTCAGTTTACTTTGTTTAATCATAAAGGGTTTTCTAATGAGAAGCGACGCATTTGTTTAGGTGTCAGCTATGTTGGATTTGTTTTTTGACTTTTGCGATTGTCTATGTCAGCGTTTCTTAAACTGTGTTCCGCGGAACCCCGGGGTTCCGTGGAGATCACTCAGGGGTTCCGCGAAAGCTACGTGCTTTTTTTATAACATTCAAGGAAGTAACAAAAAAAAGTAATAAAAATTTAACGGCACAACTAAATTCCACTTACTAATCTGGATAGTCGGTGCAAATGCGACAGTCCGACGTCGCGAATTGTAACGGCGCCGTCGGGACAATTTTTGGTATTTAATAGCAGTCGCCCTGGTATAATCACGGGAAATCCCGGTATCGGTGATTCCCCGGCTCAATTCTTTATTGATCATTACACTGCGAGTATCCGGGCATAATAGTCACTTGCCGATGTGTGTCTTATAAATAAAGTGATTGAAAATTAAAATAAAGTGATTGAAAGATACATAAACTGATTGAAAGTTATTGATAAAGTGATTTTGTTTATTGATAAACTTTATTGGTTTTGTCTAAAAACAATTGTTTAAAACCAAACTGTCTAAAAACTGTGTTAAAACCTAGAAATTGTAATTGTTTGTGTTTAATATTTCACTGTTAAAAATAATATCAACGTAAGTAACCTTTAAACATTATTCTGTCTTAAGGGGGAGTTCTCATTTTTTGAATAAAAACACGACGATTTTCAATAATTTTTTTTAAAGAGCATAGTTTTTTTATATATAGAAACTATTTTTTAATGCGTTACGCATATCTTTGCAAAAACAAATTGTGTTTTAATTTGCCATAATTTGCCTCTGTAGCAGAGGGCGTTGAAGTTGACGCCCGAAAACCAGATACCAAACGGTAGCAAAGATTACTTCTGTTGAGTAAAATAGAATCTTTTCAAAAAATTAAAATTTATAAGA
Organism: Melolontha melolontha; assembly: GCA_935421215.2. Taxonomy (NCBI): domain Eukaryota; kingdom Metazoa; phylum Arthropoda; class Insecta; order Coleoptera; family Scarabaeidae; genus Melolontha; species Melolontha melolontha. The sequence continues at coordinate 64,093,563 of OW285236.1, forward strand.
ATGGCGCGCATTTTACTAAAAATTTGAAAAAACGACCTTTTTAGATTAGGAAAAGTAGAATTAAAACTGAAATATAGCATTTTAATCAAAGATCCTAGTTTTCCCACTGGTGTACACGTTTACAAACATAATACAAAAAGATCTAGATCTAGATTGGTCAATTAGCGTCTGAGAAATTCTTGTTACCGATTTCAGAAACTTAAACTTTATACGAGTGATGTATATAGCTTGTATACTAGTGATATATAAAGCTATAACTTTTATACGCAACCGAGTTATATAGACTTATTCTAGACACATATAGCATTAAGATAATAAAAGAAAAAAAAACTTTTTTTAATTAAAAAATGAGAACTCCCTCTTAAAAGGTAACTGGCCAGTTATAAGAATGCTCTTGATGAGGTCATCAAAATCATTAACTTCATAAAATCTCGACCGCTAAATAATCGTTTATTCAAAATACTCTGTGAGGAGTTTGGAAGTGTACATACATCTCTTCTTTACATACTGAAGTCAGATGGTTATCTCGAGGAAAGATACTAACCCGTTTTCTTGAGTTAAGGGACGAGGTGCGTGCTTTTTTTTTAGAACACAGTTTTGAATTGAAAGGTCGATTATTTGATAGAAATTGGTTACTTAAAATTGCCTATTTAAGTGACATTTTTACAAAGATAAATGAACTTAATTTAACCCTCCAGGGCAAACAAGCCCACGAAAAAATTCTTGCTTTCAAGAAAAAAATAGAATTTTGGACAATTTGTATGCGCTCCAACAGGCTTTTAAGAAGAAGAAGGGGTTGAAATGGAAGAGGCATTTATTGAAGAAATTATTCAACATCTGAAAGGATTGAGTGAAGCTTTTAATAAGTATTTTCCAAATGAACAGCAGATTAAATATCAAAATGAATTGTGGATTAAAAACCCATTTATTTTCAATGCACGACCTTCGACCATATCAACGGAAGAATTCGAAACTTTTATTGAAATGACATCTGATTCATCATTGCAAAATAAATTTAAATTAATGCCATTAACGGAATTCTGGTGCAGCATAAAAGATGAATATCCTCAATTGTCGCAAAAGGCCGTGTTGGTGCTTTTACCATTTGTAACCACATATATGTGCGAAACGGGGTTCTCAGCTTATTTGTCGACAAAAACTAAATACCGGAACAGACTTGACATAAGAATTCAACTTTCATCAATTAAGCCTAATATTAAGTATATTTGTGATAATAAAAAGCAATATCACTCATCCCATTAAAATTAAAATTTAAAAGTCCTGTAAATGTAAATTTAAGTTGTTTTAAGAACTTTGTGTTAATTTTTGAATTACTTTTTGAAGAACATAAATATTTTTTGGAATAATTGTCATTTTTGTTGCATATAATCCATTTACAGAATGTTACATTAAAAGCATACTATTGAAACAAACCAGGGGTTCCACAATCAAAGTGACTACTAAAAAGGGTTCCACTTATCAAAAAGAATAAGAAACGCTGGTCTATGTCAACAATACGATGATCTATGAACGCTAGAGTGGAGACACACGCGTTAATCCCGAAAAATGTGGCGGCTTTCTTTTTGTTTCACCTTTTTTTCTTACCTTTTGTTAGAGGTGACTCATTTTCGAAGATTCAAACTGTTTGTTGTTGACTTTCTTCTCAGGATTGTAGCAATATACCCACGTTTCATTATCTTTAATGAAGTATAACAAGTGTTCATTTGAAAAGTCAATCTAGTAGCATGTTATTTACTGAGAACATTTTGAAGTATGTCGTAAAATTAAAATTTACTACTTAACCTACGAAGTCGTATATTTTGACAGTTTCATACATACAAATAAATAACAAATAATAGGTATTTATTGAAAACTATAACAAATGTTGAAAATGTTGTCCTTCAAGATCAATTCACTTTAAAATCCTCCGTTCAAAATTTCTGATGATATTCTGCAACATTACTGGATTGTTATTAATCTCCATGCATTTCTGTTCGATTCGCTGTAGCATATCATTCAAATTCAATATAGGTGTTCGAAATATGTTATTTTTTAGATAAGGCCACAAAAAGAATTCGCAAGGTGTTAAATCGCATGAACGTGCAGGCCAGGCAATTTCAGTATTTCGACTAATTATACGCTCATCAAAAAATTCTCTTAAATAATCCAAAGGTTCTGCAGTACATCATGCAGCTGATTGACAAATGGTTGTAAAATTTCCGTACGGTACCTTTGAGCAGTTAACGTTCCCTGAAAAAATATTGGTCCAATGATTCGCCTTTGGCTTATCGCTGCCCAAATACAAATTTTCTCTGGATGTAGCAATTCTTCATTAATTACATGTGGATTTTCACTACTCCAAATTCTTGTATTTTGTGAATTTAGGTATCCCATTTTATAAAATCATGCTCCATCAGTAAAGATGACTCTTTGCGAAGGTTCTCCATTATTGTTCATATTTACAAACCAATTACAAAACTGTAGTCTACGTGGGTAATCAATTTCTAGCAATTCTTGTACTGCTGCGAAACGGTATGGATAAAGTTGCATATCTTTTTTTAATAACTTGTGAGTTGTACCAACAGAAAGGTTTATTTGTTGACTCAAATGTCGAACAGATGTTTGTGGTTCATTTTCCATTATTTTTTCAACACGATTGACAACTTGAGGTGTACGTTTCTTAACTGTTCCGCTGCCAGATTTTCTTAAGAGACTACCAGTTTCAGAAAAAGTTTTAAAGTTCTATCCAAAGTATTCTTAAATTGTATATAATCTATTACAAAATGTGGAAACTCAACTTGAAATTTTACCATGCAATCTTGAACTGAATAAACCCATAAACCATCAATTTTATTACCACTTCGAAAATAAGCCTGGACTAAAAAAATTTTATGTTCTAAAATGAAAGCCATTTTAAAACTGAGAAGCAATTTATTTAAATCGGAATCGACGCACGAATATTTTATGCACTAACTGATATTTGTGATTGACATTATCAAATGTCATTTGGATTTACGTTTACGGAACAACAAACACATACTAATATATTTGCGTCTTATTCTATCAAAATTTCAAAGTAACCTAGATTGACTTTTCAAATGAACACTTGTTATTACATCCATTGGCAAAGCGATCTAGTGTTAATCGATTGTGGACAGTGGAAAATTCAACGAGCACAAAACTTAGTAATCGTCAAAAGTTTGTGTAAGATAGTGTTAATTGGTTACACATCAATCTTTAGGGCTGCTTTAATAATAATAATAATAATAATAATAATAATAATAGTAATGATAATGTATTTCATTCCATGAGGTAAAAAGCACATAATATATTAAATATATAATACACAACAAATTTAAATTAATGTATAACAAATAGGTAACAAATAGGTAACAACAATAACAAATACATGGTAGGAAATAACAAACATTGACACATACGAGGGTAAGGTGAAAAATTCTCGGCCTGATACAGAGATAGCGTTTCAATCAGGGAAAATTTATGATTCTTGCCTGCCTCATTAGTTGGTATGACAAGTTTCAACTTGTTCTGTCAAATAGTTTGTTTATATGTTATTTTCGCAATAGACGTCTTACGTCTTCGCTAAAATGGATAAACTTGAATATCGTACGTTCATAAAATTCTTCGTTTTGAATGGATTAACCCCTAAGGAAATTCATCCGAAGTTCACAAAAGTTTGCGGGGACTTTTCTCCTTCAATGTCAACCGTTAAAAACTGGGCAGCTGATTTTAAACGTGGTCGCACGTCCCTCGAAGATGATCCACGTGAAGGACGGCCAAAAACAGCAACGACACCGGAAACCATCGAAAAGGTTCACGATATCGTATTGGACGATGGCTTGAAGAAGAAGAAAATCATGTTTCCCCAGGCCAACGCATCTGCTCACAAAAGTGCGTTGGCAATGGTAAAACTGCGGGATTTGCGGTATTATTTGCTCGGCCACCCCTCCTATTCTCCTGATTTGGCACCTTCCGACTTTCATCTGTTCACAAAATTGAAGAAATTTGTTTCTGGGAAGCGCTTCGCGCCTAACGAAGAAGCTGAGAGTGCCGTAGATGGATATTTTCACAGCCTTCCAGACTCTTATTTCCGGGAAGGAATGCCGATGTTGGAGAAACACTGGACCAAGTGTATTGAAGTCAAGGGAGATTATGTAGAAAATCGCAGTCTTTCATTGTCAGGCTGAGAATTTTTCACCTTACCCTCGTATACTCGTATTATTAAAATTTAAATTATTCTTATACTTTCTAGAAGGAAATCGTCCATTGTATATAGTGCTTTCTCGAGTAAGTGTGTCCTTGGTAATTTAAATATTTTAAGAGGTTTGCATTTTATGTTATAAGGAATATAATTGAATATTTCTGTACATTCAAAGATTACACTTTTTTTGCACTTTTGTCAGTTTTGTTTGTGGTGGAATTAAATTCGTTCGCAAGTTAGCTCTGATATTATGGCAGTCGTCCATTTTAAATTTATAGAAAAACTCATTATAATATATTTTTACCAACAATGCGCATTCTAACATATAAATTGATGGCAACACAAGTATTTTCTTATCTATAAATATTGGTTTGTAAGAATCTTTTAGGTTTAATTGAAAATAGTTCTGATTGAAGATTTTTTAAGTATAAAAATGCGCTTTGCATCTAATATCTCAGCAATATCCCAGAAGATAATTCCATAATGTCGTCGCAAATGCACATATGCATAGTAATTGCTAATAGCACACTCAACACTTAACTTAGGTGACTAGTTATTACCCTTAACGCGTGATAAAATCGAGACAGTTGTTGCAAGTTCGTCGATGTATAGAAGCCAGGTCAATTCACCATCATTTTAGCAGCCTTAAGCTGCATAAACTCTAAATTTTAATAAAAACGTTTTACCGATATTTAGTTTCAGATGATGCTGTTTAAACCATCCATCCAGGACTTAACTTAATTCCAATATGTCCATGGTCTGATCCCTACCCACAGTCCCGACGATATTATTAAACTATTTTTGACACGTGCTAAATCATTGAAATAAAGGAGAAACAGCAATGGTACCAAAATAGACCTCTGTGGCACACTCCATTTTATATTGCGACGCGTTGATCGTATTTGTTCTCCCGAATTATCATAACACACCACCCTGTCGGCTATATGTTAAATATGTTTGTTCATGTTTGTGCAATATTACAAAACCTAAGACATGACTCAAATGCCTCTGGCAAGTACATAAACAAATATGAAACTACTTCCTCATTGTTCAAACCAATAATTACTTCGTCAAGCAATTGGTATACTGTTTTCGATGTACACTCGCCACTAATATACGACGGATGTTTCCAATGTTTTAGGAATTGTGCTCTAATTAAATTGCACAGAACTTATAGGCAATGCTATTGGTGATAAACAAGTCTTCATATGTTTATGCAGCTATCCAGTGCAATATCGTTCAGTCTGATTCAGGTGTTCGACCCATATAGACGCATTTTCGTACTACTGTTTGTGTAACCATGGAAGACTAAAGACGGCTAAATCTCAAAGAGCAATTACTTACTTTTTGTGGGAAGAGGGTGTGAAAACTTTGAAAATTATAAAACTTCTGCAAAAAGTGTTAGGTGAGATTGCATAATTTAAAAGTACTGTAATGTGGATATGTCAGTGGATCAATCGTTTTAAAAGTGGTAGAACATCATTAGATGACAATCTACGCTGGTCGCCTGGGCACGTCGGTAAATAAAAGAAACATTACTGCCGTGGAAAACCTACCAAAAGAGGACAGACGAATTACTATTTCTCAAAGTAGTGTACGCTTAGGAATAGGTACACGACAAGTTCATGAGATCTTACGTGATTATTTAGGCGTAAGCAAGATTTCAGCTCGCTGGGTGCTAAGGCAACAGCCTTAGCACCCAGCGAGCTGAAATCTTGTGTCAGACCTATTTAGTGTCTGTTCCGGTCCCAACATGGACCGGAACAGACACTCAATAGGTCTAACACTTGTCGTCAACTTCAAGAGGTACTAGTCTGTTACGGTGATGAATTTTGGCAACGAATAATAACCACTGACGAAACGTGGATTCCTTATTTCAATCATGAGACCAAAAGTCAATCCAAAGAATGGCGTAAAGCCGAAGAAGGGCCTCCACTCAAGGCGCGTGCAGTTCCGTTTGTTGGAAAGCTAATGCTTACTGTATTCTGGGATTGCGAAGGGATTATTTTTATAAATTATCTGGCGAGAGGTACTACAATTAACGCAGAATATTATTTGAACTTAGTATGTGGACCAATACGGCAGGCAATTATCATAAAACGGCCAGGGAAGTTCCATAAGCGACCGTTATTGCAACAGGATAATGCAAGACCGCACACCGCAAGAAAAACGAAGAATGTTTTGAACAATTTACGATGGGAGTTGCTTCCACATCCACCTTATTCACCGGAACTCGTACCGAGTGATTTTCATCTGTTCCCAGATTTGAAAAAAGTTTGACGGGGTGTTCGTTTTGAGAGTTTAAATAACGGAAAACGTGTCATAAACAGGTCGATTGAGGAGACACCGAAAAAGTTCTTCGAGGATGGCTTAAAAAAATTAATAAAAATGTATTCAATTAAATGGCGATTATGTTGAAAAACTACATTGTAATATTGATTAAAATTGACAAAATAAAAAAATTATAGCTAAATTCTCAGGACTTTGGAAACATCTCTCGTATCTATTCTAATTATGATTTAATAACAGGCGTTTGTCAATTAATTTTTGTTCTCGAATATATAATTTTTTCAAATATTCTAGAAATGTTAGATATAATGGTAATACGCTTGTAACTTTTAATGTATTTTTTTATATATGGGATTAGAGTGAACTTTAATTGAGTAGGAAAGGTACCAGTGATAAATGAACTATTAATTCGTCAATGGCTCAGATTGTTTATTGCATCTTCAAACCTTCGGTGCGTGTGTAAGGAAGATAGAAAAGCCGGAATGTACATTGCACAATTGGTGATTGCTTAATAAGTTGTAATATTGTCCCACGAATCTTTTAAGTAGTTGTTTAAAAAAGTTACTACCTCAGTATCTGTCTCATGCAGATAACTAAAATCTGTCACGTTGAAACCCAATTTGTCTATTTTACCTTGCAATTAGTTAATAATTTTTTAGGACGCTACTTTATTATTAGATGTTTCAATGTATTTCGAAAACAATTCTTTTTCCGAATTGCTAATTTTTTGTTTTAGTTTTTCACGATATGTTTTATACTTGACTTTATCTATTTTGTTTTGTCTGACGCCTTCGTATAACTACCTTTTAATAGCTGACATATTTCTAATCTTATCCTGTCTTTCAAATCATATCTTTGTTTTAGAATGTCTGCTAATAATAGGCATCAGCATTTTTTTAAAATGTATCGTAATAAAAGTTGGTACTATTTGTTGACAGCACTGGTGGCCAATCTATTTCAGTTCGCTCTTGGCTTATTAGATCAGATATACGAGGGCAATTCAAATTTGAACTGCATTTTAAATTTTTTTCTCAACATAATACTGCAAAGCGGTTTTATATTCATCGAAGTAGGATCTTTGCTAAAGCGACTGATATTCATTAAAGACTTCATAAATATTTCAATGATGTTGCGCTTCTGGCGTCTTTATATTTCGCTCTCGTTTTTCCTAAATTGGAATATCGGTCTATCGTTTGGTTCCCTCATTATATATCGCAGCAACTTCCTATTGAGAGTGTACAGCGACGCTTTTTGAAATTTTTGACTTTCAAAAATACTGGAGTGTACCCAGACAGAAATGTTTCCTACGATGTACTAAGGCTACGTTTTGGGTTCCAGACACTCACTGATCGGAGGATTGAACAAAGTGCTCGTTACTTATTTAAACTTGTCACTAATAGTATTGACTGCGCTGGGATATTAGCTGCTAGTCGATTTAATGTACCTTCAGTCAATACTCTCTATACGAGTACATTCAACTTGAGCACCCCGAGGACCAACTTACTAATGAAATCCACCTGTTTACCATATAACGCGGAATGCTGATACAATCTACAGCGATATATTTACTGGTAAAATCATCACATGAGTTTACGTATGTGTTCCTAAGTATTTCATGTCACATAATTTATTAATGTATACTTATCCCATATTTTTCTTTTTTTTTGTTTTGTTATATGTACGTATGTATTACACAGTTTTTGCTCTATTACTGGGTATGAACCTGTTGGGAAAATAAACAATTATTATTATTATTATTATTATTATTATTATTATTATTATTATTATTATTATAAACAGTTTTAAGAAGAGTGCTTATCACTCAAAGCAGTGTTTGAGTGATGTAAATCCTTCCAGTACGATCGTGAACGCGTGTAGAATTTTCCGCATTCTGCCCGTCCAGCCTCTGCTATTAATCTTGGAAACATTGAAATAGTTGACCAAGACAAATTTAAATTTAGTAAAGTTAGCGCCAGGTAGGTTCCAAAACAACTTTCCGCGGAACATCAGCAGAAGCGACTTAAGGTTTGCAGAGAACTCCGGCTTCGCCACGACTATGAAAACAATGTTTTTTTGTCACATATCATAACAATTGATGAGATTTGGGTACACCTTTATATTCTAGAAAGCCAGAATATTAGCATGGAATGGCGCCGCTCAAACTCACTTCTGCACAAAAATTCGAAACATATCCATAAGCAGACAAAGTGATGGCGACTGTATTCTGGGACACTATTTCAAAAATTTATGTCGATTTTGTTGAAGAAAGAAAAAAGATTAATTCAGCCTATTACTTTGAGCTTCTTGGTGAAAAGGTTAAGCAGGTCATACGAAAAAAATGAAGCGGGATTTTAATTTTCCTACACGACAATTCTCGCCCACATACACGCAGCCAATACATTGATTGGCTAAATTGGGTTGGGCAGTATTGCTCCCCCCACCCAATATAGTCCATAGTTGGTCCCGAGTGACTATTATCTCAAAAAGGTTCTTGTGAGGCAGGCGATTTTCCACTAGTGAGGAAGCGAAGATTGCGGTGCAAAATTGGCTAAGTTTATCTATCTATCTAATTCTTTGGGTTGGACATCAGTTACTCCAGGTACTTGACCACATTGTTCTTTGTACCACCCTAAATATATCACACAGTTCCACTCTGATACTCTTGTGTCCTCAATAAAAGCCACTATCCTCCTCTGGGAAAATTTGAGTATCCTCATAGGATCCAATATATTTCTTCCGAAATGTTTCTGTCTGAATTCGTTCAGTTCCTCACATGTGCATATTACATGAAGGCTAGTTTCTTCCTGTTTTTCAGATCTCCTACACCAGGGTTCGCTAACCAAGCCCGTGCTGTACGTATGGTTACTGCTTCAATAAGTGTTCATTTATAAGTGACTTAAAGGTTGCGAAAGTAATTGCGGTTTTCAAATCGGAATCCACACCCTTGCAAGTAACTTTAGACCTATTTCTTTATTGAGCGTATTTTCCAAAATTATAGAAAAATAGGTTGACAAAATTCCTGACAAAATAATATTTTGAATGAAAGACAATTTGGTTTCCGCAAAGGACGTTCAACTAAATCCGCAGTGACAGCATTCTTGGATGATGTGTACAACAATTTAGAGACAGGGCGGACATGTGTGGGTGTATCTATAGACTTAAACAAAGCATTTGATTTAGTAAATCATAAAATTTTATTAGAAAAATTAACTCGATATGGTATCAGAGGTTCGGTTTTGAACTGATTTCAGAGTTATTTGGAGGACCGTTCAAGCTATGTGGAAGTAAAGGGAATTAAATCGAAATTAAGTGAAATAGGCAGAGGAGTACCACAAGGAAGTATATTGGGACTGCTTCTTTACATAATTTATGTAAATGATGTGCCAACCAGTAAAATGGTGATATATGCGGTGGACACGTCATTGCTGGTAACGTGTATTAAATATGAAAATGTAAGTCATGCACTGGAAACCTCATTAAATATCTTGATCGAGTATTTTCAAAACAATGCTTTGTACTTAAATAATACAAAATAAAAATAGTCGATTTTAGTGCAAAAATCGCGAGAGGAATTGTTCACAGTTAATTAGAGCAAATGGTGGAACTGTTGCTCAGGTGGACTCGATAAAGGTTTTGGGTATATATGTATAGAGATGAGAACTGCACTTTTAATGAGCACATTGATTGCTTAGAAAAGAAATTGACTAGTATATGTTACGCAATAAGTAAATTGCGTAACAGGGTAGATACGCGTGTCGTAAGAATTTACTATTTTGCTAATTTCCATTCTTTACTCACATATGGAATACTTATTTGGGGCGGTTCAATAGAAGTACTAAGAATTTTTAGACTTCAAAAGAGAGCGATTAGATTAATGAACAAAATCAGTGTAAGAGTAAGTTGTAAAAACTTATTCAAGGCAATGAACATTATGACATTGTCATCTTTATATATTTATAAATTATTAATTTATGTCAAGATAAATTTTAATATTTTCACAAAATTAAATGAGAACCACCATTATCATACACGTAATAGTCATGCATTGGAAATTCCCAAACATAAATTTAGCATTTATTGACAAAAATCCCAAATACCATGCAATCAGTTTGTATAATAGGTTACCACTTAAATATAGACACCTACCACTACATATTGCTATGAATAGTGAGTTCTTAGTTGAATGAACCACTATTCACCACAACACTGTCCAACTTTGATGCTCAATCGGTTAATTTTATTTTATGAGACAGCTTTCCTCTCCGGGTTTCCAATAGGAAAACGTGGTAACAATACTTCTAAACAGTTAATATGGGCGCCAGAATAAATAGTTCACACAAAGGTAAAGAGAAAGTCACAATTCTCAAATAAGTCTTTTAATAAAAAAAAAATAAAAAAATTTGATTCTTTAAGAAATTTAAAGAACTGTGTATAACAATAACACATAGAAGTAAACAAAATTTGCTGGTAATGACCGCTAAGCATATTTAAACGTCCTCTAATGACTCGCGAACTAAATTAAAAACTAATAAATTTTAAAGATATTTTTATTCCTTCACCCCAGATCAACAAACTCAAATATAAACAGATAAAACTGTCAAACCGATATATCTAACACCTGCCCGATACCACAAGTATAAAAACCAACCTTGAACTATAAAACGTTCTAGAATTGAAACGTTAAAAAAATTTACTTAAAACAGAAAAATATCTTCATCATTTATATATCTTAATTAATATCAATATATAGAAATTCATACAATTAATTATACAAAAATAAAATGCATACAGTAAAGAAGTAATAATATAATAAAATTTCAACTTACGAAAAAATATATTTTTTCTATAACCTTGAGAACACGTTTAAGTAAGAGATTAATTAAATCAAAATTACGAGGTATTCAAACTCGTATAAATTCGGTAATGAATTCAGTAAGCACAATCACAATTAATTCAAAAGAAAAACCGAAATAAAAGATAAAAAAGTTTTATCTTCCAATATACAACACTCTCACTTGAATAACAAAACGTGTCTGCCGGATACATGCGGCACGCATCCAAACATAAAAAATACAGTTATAAAGTATATTGCCCAGCAAGTCCAAACGCCTTCCAGGAACTGCGCTAATCAAAACCTAATAATTCAAAAATAAATCAAAATAACATCAGAGTTCATACAATAAATTCACACATTATACAGAGTCATCATAAAATTATAATTTAATCATTAAATAATATTTTTCAAAATTTTCACTAAATGTTGCGGGGAAAAATCCACTGCAATATGTTCGAATGCAGTATTAGAGACCTATTAATCTTGAAAGTTTATTATTCAGTCCATTGCGTAGGGTTTTAATATTTTGTTCCTTTTATATTTTCTTTTGTACTCTTCTTAAAGCAGTAGTATTAGATATCAATGTTTATTTTATGTATGGATATTGATGCTCTTACATATGTAAGAAGAATTGTGACAACGATTAAGATTTTATTTTACTTTAAATTGTTGACTTATTCTATGCTAATGTAGTCAAAGTGATGAAAATAAATTATTATTATTATTATTATTATTAAAGAACAATGTCCTGCTATCGAGCCGGTAATACTTTTAATTTCTACGCCTAGCGTGGTTACGTCGTCAACCGAAAGAATTTTTTTCGACGAGAATACAGAAGCTACCGTATTGATTGCACAAGTGTATTTTAAATGGAGGTTGCTATTTAGAAAAATTATATATACCGGTTCCATTTTTTAACTTGAAACAGTTTACAAAAAAATGTCCAGATCTTAAATTTAATAATTCAATTGAGAAAATAGATTAGAGCTCGAACTAGTCCCTCTCTCTCCCTCATGTAGGTGGGGCGGGGGTAACTTTGAAATACTAAATAAGAACCCGTATATTTTATTACAGATTCTAATTCTACTGGAAAAAATACGTAGGATTTGTCTGAAAGATTTTTTCAGTTCATGATACATGGCGTAATCAATGAAATTAATTTTTTTCAATTTCTCACATTGAGAACCTATGCTTACGATTCTGCAATATGTGTGCAATAAAGAATACGTTTTATTTGTAAATGATCAAAATTAGGCTTACAAAAACTTTATTTGTTTTACAAATTTCGAATAAGTAGGAAAAATGTCGCCTATAGAAATATAAATTGCTGATGTATAAATTACTTGTAGCGTAGTCCAACAACAACGACGTGTACGAAGTATCACCTTCTGGTGCTTGATTGCCCTGAGGCTCCTCGCCTATCATGTATCAGGGGGCCTTCAATAATGTGGCCTTCAATAATGTGGGAGCCGATGATTTTGTTCCCAATTATTCCACGTTGACAGTCCAAGGGCGCTGGTGTCAACTTGGCGAACTCAGTGCGGATTTTCAACACTTCAGTAATGTGTATTGCGTCGATTAACCGTTCCGTGGTTTGCGAAAGACGCCTCGTCTTTTTTGGGATTTTGTTGTAATTGGAGAGTTTTTTACAAAAATAGTCTTAGTACCAAAATGCCAGTTTTGAGGTTTACACAGTCTTGTGAAATATAGGGCTTTCTGCAGAAACGACAAGAGTCCAATGATATTTCCAGCAAAAACGGTTAAATATGAAAATTAGACTAAGGCTGTTTTTGTAAAAAAAACCTTCAATTGTTCACATGCTCACTGATAAAAAGTTACCCGATTTTGGAAATCAACGCCATGAAAATCTTGATGTAAAGACACATTATATGCATGATATTTATGAGGTTTTAAAATGTTGGAAACACTGGTGTGGAAGAATCCAGAATCGCGAGCTATTTCTTTCGTGCTAAAATGAGAATTAACAGCCACTGCAGCTAATAGAGCGACTTCATTATTTTCCCCGGTGACTGTTACTCGACGTGTCCTTTTTTGAACACTTCCATGAGTACTAAATTGAGCATAGGGATTGACAGCATTATCAAGACTTCTGCCAGCTTCTACATACACCAGAACTATTTCAATTTTCTTGTGTATAGTCAAATACTCCAGTAGTAGGTACTATTAACAGCTAAATAGAAACGGGTCTTTTACTATTCGAAATATTCTTTGAAACTGAGTAAAATAAGTTGTTTCCTCCCCGCCCCACCTACATGAAGGAAGAAAGAGGGACTAATTTTAAAAACCTGGTGTGAAGAACACAAATGCAGGTTCACTATTAATATTTTTGTGAACGTGTCCGAAAATATCTCTCCCCAGAGACGTAGATACGTATTTCACCTTTCTACAGGCTCATCGGTACGCCCCTGCTGGAGAAAGAATATTTCCAGACACATTCACAAAAAAGAACCACATCACCACATCACTGAAATTATGCAGACCCGGCGTAGAAGTAAATTCAGCGCTGCCTGTTGTCAGACAACCGAAGTACCTCGCCCCGTCCACATTTTCGGACATTCGGATATTTTCGGACACGTTCACAAAAATATTAATAGTGAACCTGCATTTGTGTTCTTCACACCAGGTTTTAATAATATTTTATATTATTAAAAATACCTTTGTATTATACAAAACTGGTGGGGTTTACCTACTCATGTATGTTTCAATTATTCTGATACTAATTTTAACACTAGTGTATTTTCTCCATTGAATTATTAAATTTTAGATCTGGACATTTTTTAGTATACTGCTTATTTTTCGAGATATTTCAAAGTTTCAAGTTAAAAAATACTATTAATTTGTAGTTCGCATCAATCAGAAGAAAATAAAATGCAGATCAAAGTTGAATCACCCTCGTGTACTGATTATCTTTTTCTGTTTCAAATCATGACTTTCATTCACTATTGTAACATATCGGCCCTCTTCAATCATGTCCCAAACAAGACTAATATTCTTTTCGGTGATGGCAGTTTCTAGTTGAGGAACTCAAAATATGTCATTAAAGGAAAGTCGATCACGTTCAAATTCCTTTACACTTAACAGTAGCTAATTAATATAACTTGTCGCCAAACACTCTATTGATTTCCTCATAACATTTCTTACTGCTTAAGCAACGTTTGCAATTGTAAAAAGTAACATCTCTATAATGTTTTGTCGAGTTCTATTAATTTAATATTTTTGTATATTAATTCGTATTTTAATATCAAAGTTCCTTTCATTACTAAGAAATCGTTTTATTATGAAAATTAAATTACAAGAAACACTAAAATATGCTCTATCAGTACGCAGTCAGATTTAAGAAAAAAGGTTCGGAACACGCGAACTAAATACTTCTTAGAAGAGCGTGCGAAAACATTATCACAACAACGATGAATTTGAACTGTGGCCGGCTATTTAAGAGTTGTAAATCGCGATATGTCTCCCAGTACAGTCCTGTTTATTCGCAGATAGCGCATACGGAACGTCTAAGCGGCTGCACATAATTGAATGCTGGATGTTCATTGCATCGCGCGGAATTCAGACAATCAGACAGTTCGCGATTGGCTTCCCTCTGTTGTTGGTGTAGGATAAAGGAAAATAATTACTCGTTCCCATTCAAAATAGTAACAATAATAGGAAAATCAATTCCATTTTTGTGTTGGACTATTAGTTTTTTCCTTATTTTGTGAGTGCTCTATTTTAAAATAGTTTGTTAAAAAGTTTAGCAATCAAATTAATATCTAATCGGAAGAATTATCAGGGAACTTCGTTTAACTCGAGTTACTATAAAGGTATTTTGGTGGATTTTTTTGGATCTTTTCGAGAGAGTAGAGCACAACCTGCCAAGCGGTAAGTTTGTATTAGGTTTTGCAATTTGAAAGCAATGCAATACTTTTTGAATTAAAAAAGTTATCAAATGATATGAAATACTAAAATGAAAATGTGTTAGACGAAATAGAAATTAAAGAAAAGTAAATGCATTTTGACTTAAATTTAAAGGCATGTAAAACAATATACATTTTGACGAAGGTTAGGAAGAGCTTAATAATATGAGACAGAGAAATATTTTGATTAAGATTATTCCAATGTTGTCTTCGCTAATTAAAGAAATTTAAAAGAAGTTAACGATTAGTACGATCAATTTTTCTTTCAAAATTAATTGACTAAAGTTTGTTTCTTTTTAGCTGAAATTTCATATGAAGTATTTCATGAAAAATATTATAAAATTCTATTCGAAGAAACCACGAACACATCAAAGTGCCCAAAGATTTTTTTTGCATTTTGAAATTATGGGAATCATTTCAGTAGTTGTATATCCACTAGATTTTTAAGAATACTGATCAATTTTACTTTTCTGGATCGTTCTCAACCGAGTGATAAAAACTTCATTGGAGATCTATTGAAGATTCTATTGAAGTTCTCGTGTCTTCTTCTTTTAGCGCTAAATATCGTATCAATTCTTCATTTTTTTTCAATTCCATTCACCAGTTTGGTAAACTTTTTTGATTGTCCAAATTTCGCATTACCAACTATTTCGATAGTTTCTTTAGAATGGGTTGTGAGCTAGAGGGGAAGATCATTTTGTCTACTTTGCTATTTTTAATTGATTGTATTCTTCCATGACTAGTACGGCACATTGATAATTGTTATCTGTAGTATTTTAGCTTATGTAATCGCTATTTCATAACGGAGACACAATTTTATATAACACTTCGTATAATAAACTCGTCTTTTAAAAAACAAATTCCCTTGTAAAACTTCTTGTCTGATATTAATATAACTCTGCCTCGAGCGCCATATTGTAATTTTAAATTTTCGAAGATGAGGTGATATCATTATACTCATAAATAATAAATTAATTTACTATTCGAGATAAATTTCAAATAAAATTATACATTTAGCGTAAATATTATATTCATTACAATAAATAATTCTCTCAATGAAATTTTAATATATAAATTAATTTTGCAATAAAAAAATATATAAATATAACAGCACATACATACATATGCTATGAATAGTGGGTAAGAATGAAGATGAGCCACTATTCACCACAACACTGTCCAACTTTAATGCTCAATCGGTTAACCTTTTTAATGAGACAGCTTTCCTCTCCGGGTTTCCAATGGGAAAACGTGGTACTTCTCTTCTACAAAATTTAACAGGCGCCAGTACAAAAGTTCAAACAAAGGTAAAAGGAAAGTCACCATAAAATTAAATGAAATTTATTACAAAAAAAAATTAAAAAAAATCTTAATAAAGTATTAAGATAAATATTGCAACATTAAACAATATTTTTAAGGCAAAAATATTATATGAAATATGACTGGACCATATAATAAAAAATCCTTATTGACTCCGATCAAAATTAAGAACTAATAAATTATAAAGATTCTTTTTTCTTTCACCCCTGATAAACAAACTTCAAAAGTAAACAGATAAACCTGTCAAACCGAAATCTCTAACACATGCGCGATACCACATGTACAAAAACACCAACCTTGAAATCTAAAACGTTCTAGAATTTAACGCTACAAAAAATTACTTGAAACGAAAAACTATCTTTATCATTTATATTTTAATTAAAATTAAAATATATAGAAATTCATACAATCAATAATACAATAATAAATGCATTCAGTAAAGAAATAATATGATATAATATAAAATAAACTTACGTAGTTCTATTTTTTTTTTATATATGAGACACCACGAGTAAGAGTTTAATTAAATCAAAACTACGAGATATCAAACTCGTATAAATTCGGTAATGACTTCAACAATCACCAACACTATTAATTCAAAAACAAAAACCGAAATTACTTGAAATAAAGATAAAGAGTTTAACTTCAAATATTAGACTCTCTTACTCGGATAACAAAACGTGTCTGTCGGATACATGCAGCACGCATCCAAACATAAAAAAGTACAGTTATCAAGTACATTGCCCAGCAACTCCAAACGGCTTCCTCGAACTGCGCTAGTCAACATATAAAAATTCAAATATAATACAATATACAAAAATAATTAAATCTTTACAAAATGTTTGCGGGGAAAAGTTCATAGCAATATATATATGTATATATATATATACATATATATATATATATATATATATATATATATATATATATAACATTTGATAAATTATTGGAGTTTTTCGGCTTTATATATATATATTTTTATTTTAAAATTAATTTGTGTATTAAAATTTCATTGAGAGAATTATTTATTGTAATGTATATAATATTTAGGCTAAATGTATAATTTTATTTGAAATTTATCTCGAATATCTAGATATATATATATATATATATATATTATATATATATATATATATATATATATATATATATATATATATATATATTATATATATACCATTTGATAAATTCTTGGAGTTTTCGGCTTTTATATTAAATATTTTCAAATTAGTATGTTATTTTGTGAAGTAAATGTGAATTGTAAACATTGCTATCTACAAATTACAACGCAAATCATACGAAATTTTATTTGACAAATTTTCGTCCACTTTGGGACTTGAACCTAAGTCTACGGTTTGCCGCACCGTCGCTCTAATCAACTGAGCCACGATGGACCATGGTTTCAAGTTTATTAGAACCGCCTTATAAGGCACCGATGTTAATATTCAGATGTCAACTTGAAAGTTTGAAATTACTAATTCCTACTCCTTTAGCTATTAATATATATATATTTATATATATATATATATATATCTATATATATATATATAAGTGTATAGATAATTTCTTAGCCGTTTATTAAATATAACAATTGATAAATTATTGGAGTTTTTCGGTTTTTATATGAAATATTTACAAATATCAAGTTAGTATGTATGTAATTGCAAAGTAAGGGGAGATGTAAACATTGCTGTCTACAAATCACAAAGCAAATCATACGAATTAGCTATTTACAGCAGCGATTACCTCGGAATTAGACGAAAATCTTTTAGTACCGAGCCATTTTTTCAGGTTTTGAAAGATGATAATCGCTGAAAGCCAAATCTGGCGAATAGAGTGAATGAGGCACTAATTCAAATCCCAATGCATGAATTTTTGCCATTGCAATCGCAGACTTGTTAGCAGGTGCGTTATGCTGATAGAAAAGCACTTTCTTCTTTGGCAAATGTGGCCGTTTCTCTTTGATTTTGTGGCTTAATTGTTGCAACAAATTGACATAATACTCCCCATTTATTGTTTTTCCATTTTCTACGTAGTCGACCAAGATAATTTCATGAAAATCCCGAAAAAGCAGTTGCCATAACATTTCCTGCTGACGAAACCGTTTTTGCCTTCTTTGGTGGCGGAGAACCTTTTTTTGCCTATTTTTCGAATTGTTCTTTGGTTTCGGGAGTGTAATGGTGGGCCCACGTTTCATCGACAGTCATAAAACGTCGTACAAAGTCCTACTGATTGCAGCGAAAACGTGCCAAAAGGTCGCAAGAAAGACTCAAACTGCGGCACCCAACGTGCCGAATATTTTTTCATTTCCAATTCTTCAGTTAAAATTATATGATAAGCCTTTCATTTAAAAGTACTTCATCTCAGCGCTTTAACTCAGTATTTCCGTCCAAAGTTACACGGGACTTTCACTTTGGCGTACTGTTAAAAACAGACTAATTAACAGATCGCTCTGTATTGTCATATTTAACCTATTAAAGGATGATTAGACAGAATGGTAAAGAAGATTACTGCGAATTCACGACATCTCTATGTTAGACCACGTAGTTTACGAACAATCCTCGTATTTACTCTTTTGTTTGGTTTTCAACTAAGCCATAAGGCTTGACTTAGGTAAATAAGAGAGGTTAGGTTTGAACAAAACTTTTTAAAGTTGAATAATAGTAATCAAAGTTATTATCTTGCTTGTGATTATTATTAATAATTTGCGAAGTAGTCAAGCTTCACATTGCTGCAATTTTAAAACATTTTACGAGTTACAGTGGTATTCAATGATTTATTATTAGATATGTTTCGTATTTTATACTTGATACACTAGTACATATTATTATAATTTCTGGATGGAATCTTTCCAAGGTATTTGAAGTATTTTTATTTAGAAGAGTTGTTCTCTTTATTTTCAGCCTAACTAGTAGGTCATGATTACTTGGTGTAGGTGTCATTGTGACAAGTTTAAATTTATACAAATAATGTCACTAAAAATACAGTGGCATTCAAATTTTGCCTCATCTATAATAGAGAACTTGTAGAGTAATCGTAAAATTATACAACAAACATTATTAAGAGTAAATAAAATATTCTACCCATTTAGGAGGAAAAGTACATTTCTTGGATGTTAAATAATAAATAAGGTAGTTGACATGACTAATTAGTTTAGACAAATTTAGAATTGTTTAGATAAATTTAGAAAAAAATGAAAAGTCATATGATTTTAACAGGTTTAAAGTAAGTGGAATATTTTGGAATTTCAAGGCAAAAATTAAGAATTTGTTCTTGGATGTTATAAAATAAATAATACAGTTGTTTTTTACATAGTAACTAGATTGCTTATGTAAATTAAACAAAGGATCGAAGTAATAAAGGGTCATTAATGTTAAGTATAAGTAGTAAATGTCTATGGTAACAATAATTAAATGTAGATGCTTATTTACATTTCTTGATAAAAATTGTATTATTTTTATCAAGATGTCTTAGATAATATATAAATCTAAAAATAACTAAAAACTAAATTTATGACAATCTCTGCTAAATTCTATAAATATTTTTAGTCAAAGTCTTGATAAACATTGCATATAATACAGCTGCTATTATAAAATGAAAATATTTGGTTTGTAATCAAAATGTATGTGTAATACTTATATGACGGAAGACTTCATATAATATAACAGATTCTAGATTGTCTTCTTTTATTGTTTTAATTATCTTATTTTAAATATAAACCATCTACTTTATAGACAATTTATTGGTGATTATTTGATGCTTAATTGACCAGATTATTTTGTAATGAAAGTCAGTGTTTTTTGTTTCATTTCCAACATCCATTGAATAAACTGTCTTCGCGCAGCATGGTCAGTCGGTTTGAATTCTTGCATCTTTTAGGTCTTTTAGGTCCTGAGGTAAAGACTTTTATGCAAAATTCGATGAAGGGTTGTTGGTGGCACGGCTAATTGTTGCGATCGATACCGTATGAAAGTGTTAGGGTTCCATAACACATTTTTCCTAACTGCTGTTATGTTTTCGTCTATAAGAGAACGCGAAGGTTCAAATTTTTTCACCAAATCACGAATACAATTGACAGTAGGACGATTATGTCCACCGAAATAAGAATGTAATGTCTAGCTTGTGATCCATCTTTATAATGCGTTTTAATCATTAATTAACGTTGTTTAAGGGTGGTTGATAACGAGTCATCGAAAAATTTCATAATTGGAGTAGACTGTGAAATTGGGTTTATTATTTGACATTGAAACCATAAGTTTGTGTCAAATTTTTCAAAACTCTTATTAAGAAAATTAAATTTATTTAAAAAATGGTATTCAACATAGAACAAAAAGCAAAAATTATCGAATGTTACTTCCGTACAGGTGTGAAAGTAAATGGCGAGTGGCAGTATTCAATTACGGAATGCATGGCTGATTTTAGTGAAGAACATCCTGAATTAGTGTTTGACTACAATGATTTTTACAATGTTTTGACAAATTGTGTAAAGTTATTCAGAGAGACTGGTAACGTCGGTCGAAAAACTGGAAGTGGACGGCCATCTAAACGTACAGCTGATAATATTGAAGCCCCTCAGCATATTACTTAAGTTTTTGCTGGATTGCGGAAAAGAGTGGGTTTGTGTTTAGATGTAAATGGACAACATTTTCAACAACTTCTGTAGCTATATGTAAATTTTGATTATGATTTCGATATTAAATAAATTATTTGTTTTCTTTTTTGTTGTAGTATCATTTCAATGCCATAACCTTTTTTTACAATGAAACCAAATGAAGCTGTCAAGCATCAAGTAATGTGTCATTATGTGGAAGTGGCTAAAGTACCAACCCAATTTCACAGTCTACTCCAATTATGAATTTTTTCGATGGCACGTTATATTGACCATTAACCTTTGATATTTAGTGGTCAAATAACTGACCATTTATAAAATAAATACAACTTATAAATAAAGCAGTTTAGATATATAGATGCATTTATTTAGTTACATTAGAATTAATGAATAGGTACAAAACATTCGGTACATAAGGCTAGTTCACACTCTTGGCTAAGTGTTGTAGACTTAACGGGCTTCTGACGGCCAACGTCGAATTGTTCACTTGATTGGTAAATTTTTCCCTACATTGGCTCTAAATGTACCACATGAAAACATTTAGACTTGCAATAATTTTTGGAGGAAGTTTGAAAGTGGTAAAGAAATTATCGAAATACAGAGAATAGTCTTTGTGGAAGGATTTTTCAACTAAAGACAGTATAGCACGTTCAACTAATGTACCTTCTTTGTTTTCATTGGTTTTTCCTTCGTATATCTGCAATTGTAACATATAACCAGACGAAGAACAGGCAATAACCCATACTTTCAATCCGCGTTTAGTGGGTTTCATTGGCCCAACATGTTCTTATCAACTGCCATATTGCGGGATAGATCGAATATTTCTGAAAATTTCAAATTTAGGTGTAATATTAATGGCTTTATCATATGCAATTTGTCAAAGTTTCGGGAACTCCTTGGTGGTATTTCTGAGTTGTCATTTAAATGTAGGCAACGAAGAATGTTCAAAAACCTTTTTTGTGTTATTACGTTTGCAAGTTTTGGAACCTGAACGAGTGTGATAAAGACCAATAATGCTTTATTGAAGGTAGAGTATGGATTCACATTATTATTAGCAGTCCAATGAATGTTCTTAGTCCGGGTAAATCTAGCTCTAATTTTGTACCACATTGATTAGCATATGCATTACTTCCAATTACTATCTTCAACATAATCTCTTGTTCAAGAAAAAATGTTAAATATTATTATTGGACTTTTAATGTCAACATCAAATTTAGGGCCATAACTTTGGGTGAAATTATAAATTTTACAAGCTGTTTGACTTCATGGAGTCCTAGAAAACAGCAGCAGTATCATTACTTTGCTGACAACTCTCTTCAGTCAAGTAAGGCTTCCCGTCTTCTTCAACTGAATCAGAGGATGTTGAAGAAGAACGCTTTCTTTTCTGTATCGTTTCTTCTTCATCGTTGTAGTTGGGATCCTCAAACACTGTCATAAAAGCTTTCCCTGGATTTTGTTAAAAACTTGTTTATGTAAATTTCCTGCCAGCTCTTACAGTTTTTGGGTTTTCAGAATTAAAATTATCCTGTGGGAGGTCTTAGAAGAAGAATTGGATGTATTAAGTGAGATTGAACACCTAGCAAGAAATTTAATTCGTTCAATGTCAAGGAGAATAAAATTCGCTCAATGTCAAGTCAATGCCGCAAACGACGGTATAATCAAATATTAAATATATTCATTGCATTTATCTAATGTCTTTATTCTGTTATTTATTGTGTTCTGTTATAAAAACAATGATTTGGTATTGAATTTTATTTAAATTTTCGGTTTGTTATATGCAGTCAAATTCTCATTTACTTACTACTAACAGTAATCCAAATCCAGTATGACAGCGTTGAAGCAAGATTTGCGATATAACATGTCCCAGTTTTTTTTTTTTGCTCAACTCAACTAGATATTAGCATTACGAGTTGTCACAGCATTTATTGCATAGTACTGTATTTTAATGAAAAAAGGCAGCCAAAGAAATGTTTAATAATACAAATTATTGGAATAAAAAGATTAATTACACCAACGTAGTGTGGAATAAGTTTATTTGACAGTAAAGAAACTTGATTCTGCACAGAAAATTTCAAAAAATTCCAAATATTTTTGTCGCACATTTTCAACATTGACGTGTGCCTTAACGATTGAAAATACAATATTTCCTTATCAAGATTGTCCACTCAGAATTAATCATAGAATCGCCCTAGCTGACGATTATCCGTGGATTTCTGACCACCTATATACTCGAAATTATCTTTTTAAAACAACAGTAAAACACGTTTTTTTCTTTTCGCGAGATAATTTATTTGATGGGGTAGAATGTAAATTTATATCAAGTTAATAGATCTAATTAAGCGAAGAAGTAATATTACGTAAATTACTAAGTCATGAAAGCGTTTTAAAAAAATAATGATAACATTGTAAGATTATCAAAACAATTTTTAAATAGCATGGCAGTTACAGGAAAGATTATATAATTCCAGACTATATCAAAGAATTTCGAAGAGGTCAACAAACAACAATTCGACCTTTTAATATATTAAGACTTTCTTAATATCTTGAAACATAACCTTCACAATATTTATAAAGTACATATATTCAGTTGATTCTAGTTGCGGCAAGATTGCAGAGATTAAAATTCTGGCCTATACCGTATTGTTTTATACGGCTACTAGCTAAACCCGGCCATGCTTCGCTGTGGCCCAGTCTGATATAAAATGAATCGGGAAATAAATAAAAGTATTGTAGCGAACATAGATTCACCAAGAAAGCACATCATTCAATTCAATACCCAGCCTTGCGTTGCTGTGACTATGCGGAATGAATGCGAAATATTTTCTGCAAGAGCATAACGTGTGTTCATTTGAAAAGTCAATCTAGGTTACTTTGAAATTTTGATAGAATAAGACGCATATATATTAGTATGTGTTTGTTGTTCCGTAAACGTAAATCCAAATGACATTTGTTATTTATTTGTATGTATGAAACTGTCAAAATATACGACTTCGTAGGTTAAGTAGTAAATTTTAATTTACGACATACGAGTACTTCAAAATGTTCTCAGTAAATCACATGCTACTAGATTAACTTTTTAATTGAACACACGTTAAAGATCAGACGGTTTACCGGCTCTGGAGCAAATCGCACACTTGGAAAGATTGCCCTTGTGCTTTATTGATAGTGATAGCGAACGCAAGGCGTATTGGAAATAAAAGTCATTTGAAATTTAATGCCATGTCGGTTGCAATGAGTGGTATGCGTGGAAGTAGTACGTATTCACCTTTATGAGATTCAATCGGAATTATTGCTTCAAGTTCATCAACTTTTTAATTACTACTCGTGTTCCATTGCATAAATTTGGCTGATTGATGTTTTCGGAGTATATAATTGGCACTCCAATTTTCAAATTCAGAATGTATGACGGTAATCGGGGAACATCGATTATTCCGTTGGAACATTTACTACTACATTTTGGTTCATCATGGAGTCAATGGATTTGTATGACACTGTTTCAGCTGCGATTCTGTTTAGAATGATTTTGTTCATATTGTGTACGTCGACAATCAATAATAATTTCCCCTTTCTTTTTCTTTCAAAAACCTGACTACTAATTTAATTGTTTCTCAATATCAATATCAATAATATTTCAAATTTGACAATTTTGTTTGTCATAATTAAAAAAAAATATCTTCCGGACATTTAAATCTAACCTATACGCATTATTTAGGTATGTATTCATATAAGACAGTTTACTCAAGCTTAAATCAAAGTTATTTTCTTTTTTAACAATATGTTAGCGTAAATAGAGTATATGATTAGCAAATGTCAACTTGTAATAAAAAAGTACTATCAAGTCAAGTATTTTAGAAATGTTTACGCTATTTATGTCGAATCGCACTTTCACTGGTGCGGGAAAATTTTTGTCGCGCCACTAAAAAAAAAAATTATTTTACTATAAAGACACTCGTGTATTCGAATGCAACGTTGTACCAAAGTATCAAGTCAATCGACCGACTACTTTTAGAGATTTGTGAATACAAACATACGCAGGCTGAATTTTTATACAAGCTGTCCCATATCGTTATGTTCAAATTTTAAGAGTGTAAAGTAGACATCATTTCAAGTAACAAAAACGCAAAACTTGTATATTAATTTTTATTTACTTCAAAGTTACAGATCTAGGAATGTGATTGTCAGATCATGAAAAAAAAATGTAATCCTAAAGTCAATACAAACTGATTTTATTTAAAAAAAGTTATACGATTCAATAACAGGCCTGTGATTGTTAACGCCGCATATCATATAATAAACAAATGTTCGGATGACTGTTAACGTTTTAATAAAGGATTACATTACGTTTCAGTTAATACAACTGCTTATTAGTGGGTGGACACGTTTTCTTTATTCAAAATGCCTTACCGATTTTCTTCTGAAGAGTATGCGGACATGCATTTTGTGTAAGGCTACTGTAACGGCAGTGCACGACAAGCAGTTATTGAATACCGACATCGGTTTCCCGATAGGCGCATTCCTCATTACAGAACGTTTCTGGAAGTACACAAACAATTTCGCGAATGAGGACTGCGTGATTATCTTTTCGACCGAGGAGTAAATTTGCCAGTAGATTTAGAGGAAGAAGCAGTAGTTATTGTTACAAGAGATCCAACTCTCAGTGTACGTCGAATCGCTAGACAACTAGGAGTGTCACGAACGACAGTTTGGCGAATTTTAAAGGTGAGGGCTTATATTCATGTCACTATCGCAGGAGGCGGACCACTATGCTCGTTTAGTTTATTCTACCTGGATATAAAGACGGCTTCATTTTAATTTTTGCAGAACAGTCTTCTGGACAGATGAATTTACGTTCACGAGAAGTGGTGTTACAAATCTGAGAAACCTGCACAGGTGGTCATCAGAAAATCCCAAAGCTATACGCCCATCTAAATTTCAACATGAATTTTCTATTAACGTCTGGGCGGCCCTAATCGATTAATTGTTGATTGGTCCTGTCGTTCTTCCTGGGAGGTTAAATACGGACAATTTTACCTTCAATTTCTTATTGACGAACTGCCTTTTAGAGGATGTACACGAGACATGTGGTTTCACATGGATGGGGCACCACCACATTTCGGAATTGATGTCCGAAATTGGGTTAAAGTCAATTATCCAAAATGGATCGGTCGAGGTGGTCCTGTTGCATGGCCACCCAGATCACCCGATCTTAATCCTCTTGACTTTTATTTATGGGGGTACATGAAAAATTTAGTCCACGCGCAAGTTTCGAACACAAGAGAAGAGTTGTTGGATCGTATTCACCTGGCTGCCGAGCAAATCCGACGAAGCAAGTATGAAATTCGAATAAGTACTTCTTCTGTTGGCTTACGGGCACAAGCCTGCATTCAACAAGGAAGTGGACATTTCGAAAATATTATTAATTGAACTTTTTTAAATAAAATCAGTTTTTATTGACTTTAGGATTACATTTTTTTTCATGATCTGACAATCACATTCATAGATCTGTAACTTTGAAACAAATAAAAATGGATATACAAGTTTTGCGTTTTTGTTACTTGAAATGAAGTCTACTTTACACTCCTAAAATTTGAACATAACGATACGGGACAGCTTGTATATACAGGGTGATAAAAAATTGAAGCTTTATTCTTAACTGAAAACAGTACACACAAAATAATGACAAAAGAAACAAAATATGATAAAAGTTGTAAAGTAACAGAGATATTCACACTTATGCTAGTAACACAGGAACACCTTCTAGAACAACGTGCGTCAACACATGTGGTTTCTGCATGACTGTGCTCCACCACATAATAGTTACGAAGTGCGTGAGAATTTAAATAATATGTTTTGTGACCGATGGATGCATATTGCATGACCACGTATATCACACGACTTGAATCTGATGGACTTTTATGTATGAGGACACATGAAAAATTTGGTGTACAATAACAACAATGGAATTGAAAACATTCAATTATTGACTATATTCACACATTTCCTCGGATATATATTTTTTATAATTACATCTTTCGATTTTTCATACGTTGTCTTTTTATTTCAAAGGCACCCAGTATATTCAAAACTTCAAGCCAAGTAAAAGAATTGAATATACCGGCCTGGTAAAAATTTATGGATGTTCAGTCATTCCATGCGTATGTGTGGACACCGTTTCCGTAATAAGTATACTTTCTATGGGCTTCCCACTTAGTTTCCCTTGACAAACTTAAGTAGTTGATTGGTTGACACTAGCGATATTAGTCGTATAGATACAAATTTTTATCCTACCGACAGACTCGAACAATCATTATTTACAAATAAAAGAGGAATATTTTTACTTAAATGTAATACTAGTGTTCATTAATAAGAGATATTCACAATTTAATAAGAAAAATAAACTGGTATCATACCATGAAACACCAATAAATAAATAGATGAATTTCTAAGAATAAATGAAATTTATCATTTAAAAATAAATAAATGAATTTTCTAAATCCGAAATATGTTTTATATTTTAAAATTAGCAAGTTAGCAAAATTAGCTATTCATTCGATTAACCGCACACAAAAAATAGATGAGCAGTTAACCGAATGAATAGTGCTATTCAACAACTGCGTGATGTACTTACAGATGTTGTAGACTATTTATATCGTCCGTCGTAATGACATTCATTTCAGCCCGATGTGTCCGGTCTCTACTAATTAGCAATAGATTCTCGAACTGGGGACCACTACCTGAACAGACAAAATAAGTGCACCGAATTGCGGACCGTACTAAGGATTAAAATAGGTAATGAGTGTTCGGATTAAGATAGGTAATGAGGGTTGATTGCGTTAACGAGATTTTTATTAGGATAGGAAACTTTATAAATTCTATATTCCAACCGCGTTTACCAAGCAGTATTTCAGACGTTTTACATATTCTGCCAACATTAAATTTAAAAACAATTAAAAATGAACCATTTCTCTTGGCCACTGATAAAATTAACAATATTGTAGTATTTTCGTGCGATACTAATTTAAAATTTATTTGTAATAGTGAGAAAGTGTATCTCGATGGAATATTTCGATATTGTACGAAATATTTTTTACAATTGTTCACAATTCATGTTATAGAAAATGGCCATTATATACCTGTGGCTTTTTGTTTATAACCGAATAAATTTCGGTCTACATACGAAAGACTTTGTTATTCTTAAAGAGAAGTGTTGTAATGCCGATTTAATATTTTCTCCAAAAATTATTGTAGCTGATTATGAACTAGCTATTCACAAAGCAATTTCTGCGCAATGGCCCACCACGAAGATCACAGGATGTAGGTTTCATCTTGGACAAACTTGGTACAGGAAAATACAGAGTTTAGGGTTGGGTAAAGAATACCAAGATGAAAAAAGTGAAACTGGAAAATGGATGAGATATCTTTTTGGAATTGTTTTTTTTAAAACCCAAGGAGGTTGGAGATTGCTTTGCTTTGGATTTCGCCGAATTTCAGCCCGACCATATGCATCAACCTGCGGTAGATTTAGCTGACTATTTAGTAGATAATTTATATTGAGCAAGATTCTTTATTTATTATATATTCAGTTTGGCCGAAGCTGCTGTAACTACAGAAAATTCTACAAATGCATGCGAGTCCTTTCATTGTAGGTTTAATTCAAATTTCTATCCGATGCACCTTTCTTTGTATTTATTTGTAAACGTTT
Organism: Melolontha melolontha; assembly: GCA_935421215.2. NCBI lineage: Eukaryota > Metazoa > Arthropoda > Insecta > Coleoptera > Scarabaeidae > Melolontha > Melolontha melolontha. The sequence continues at coordinate 64,122,462 of OW285236.1, forward strand.
TGAACAATTTTCAAACAGATACTTATATTCGTATTCAAAGCCTTAAGAAGCCAGTCAAATGTAGAGGAGAAGGTGCAAATATGGAATATGAATGTATTATGGAATACTGTCTTTTTTCCTAAAGTAAATACAGACATCTAACGAAACGTATGTAAACTAACAGAAAAAATCGAGCAATAAGATTGCAGAGCGCTGCAAGAAACTGTAATGAGTTATATTAGATTAACGCCTCAGGTAAGTAAATATTGATATTTAATATTTTCTGATGTGTGTTTTTATTTAAACCTCTAACAGTATTTCTTAAACTATGAAATAGACTTTGAATATTTATCATATGCAACAAGATCTAAGCTAAAATATGTAGCACATGGATTGTTGTAAATATGGAATACTAGTATTCCATATTTGGACCTCTTGCAATAAGATTTTTTTCTTTTGTTTTAGAATGCCACGAAAGTGTGAACGTTGTATCCGTGGAAATAAGAGAATCAATATTGCGATGAAAACATGAAGTCAGCAATAAACTAATTAGAGAAAAAAAAATGGGATATCTTAAGGCGGTAAAATTTTATAACGTTCCCAGTACAACACCCTTTCGTCTGAGTAAGAACATCAACATACCTCCTGAAAAAGCAGCAGAAACTAAATTAGGAAGGAAATGTATACTGGGACCAGAACTGGAAGACCAACTGCTAGAATATATATTAAAAATGGAATCAAAATTTTACGGGCTTACAATGCGTGATTTAAGGCGTCTTGCTTACCAGTTAGCTTCTAGAAATAACATTAAACGTACATTCCCTCCATCAGGTTTAGCAGGAAGAGCATGGATTGATCTATTTTTCAAACAGCATCCAAATTTATCAATAAGAAAGCCAACTGGTACATGATTTGCAAGAGCCGCTGGCTTTTGCGAAGAGAGAGTTATGGGTTTCTTTGATCTACTTGAAAAGGAACTGGAGAATGTTTCTTACTCTCCTTCAAATATTTACAATGTGGATGAAACGGGTCTAAAAATTGTTCAAAGCAAGGTTTCATCAGTGATTGGTATACGAGGTAAACGTCAGATTGCTTCATTAACTTCGGCGGAAAGAGGAGCTCTAATGACAAATATTTGCTGTATGAGCGCTGCCGGACAACTTGTGCCCCCCTTAATAATATTTCCAAGAAAAAATATGAACATTCAGCTAATGAAGGGCGCACCTCCTGGAGCGGTAGGAGCTGCACATCCATCTGGGTGGGTACAGACCCATATTTTTACGCAATGGTTTAACCACTTTATTCAACATGCAAAACCAACAGAACAAAATCCTATTTTATTAATCCTTGATGGTTACTATAGCCGCACACGTAATATAGAAGTTATAGACCTGGCTAGAAAAAATCATGTAGTCATTTTGTCTTTGCCTCCTCATTCATCTCACAAGCTCTAACCTCTGGACAAGTCATTCATGGGTCCATTAAAAATCTATTATAGCGAAGAAATTAGAATGTCGATCCATCAAAACAAGCGTGCTCTTAGTCCTTTCGATATCACGGAGTTATTTGGCAGAGCATATCTGCATATCTAAAGGTTCAAACAGGCGAAGTTGCTGCGAACGGTTTTCGAACTACTGGTATTCCTTCTAATAGAATTATTTTCACTGAGTCTGACTTTTTAGCAGCAAAACAGGAAGCAGCCAAAATAGGAGTTACAACCGATAGTAGCATCGCCGAATTTTCGCAAATTTCCTTTAGTGGTGTTACAGAAGAATTGGTTAACCAGTGCCAACCATCATGTTCTAAATCATCAGACACTACACCTGCAGATACTCCACATACACATAATGACATCATTGGCTCAAATCAAGCTTCACGTTCAACTACACCTTCAGCAGGTGTCGTTCAAAGGCAGAATCAGAAAAATAGTTCCAATCAGGTAGCATATGTTTTACCTGTCGACATTTCTCCAATACCTAATTTAAAGCGCAAGAATTCTAATAAAGAGCGGAAGGCGGTTGGAGCTTTATTGATTACTTCATCTCCTTACAAAGAAGAGCTTAGCGAATCATTAAACCAAAAAGGCGAGAACAATGCAAAAACGTTAATCACGAAAAGAAGATTTTTCTCTCGGTAAAATCAAACTCGTTGGTACTGACGTTAGAAACTCTCAAACACGTGGGAAGTCAAAACTTAAACGGCCGCATTCAAAGAGGGAGTTATCATCTGATGAATCCGACGTTTCAAACATTGATATAAAACTGGATGATTCGGACAGCGATTTTGAAATTAAACCAGGCCATTTAAAACCAGACGACACTGACTGCGACTGCGCAGATAGCGAAAAAGATGAATATGTGTGTGACTGGTGCAAATAATGTATAAATATGATGTAGTTTTTAATCGTTACTTAAACAAATAATACTTAGTTTTTGAAGTTGTCCATGTTATTCCATATTTACACCATATTTTTTGAAGTAGTGATTTTGCCGTTTCTTGGGAAAATTATTTTTTGTTAAAAAACATGTGAGACAGTCATAAATTGAAGTAAGCACTTTTGTTCTTAGTTGTTTCAGTTAATGCTTTGCATGATTTGATTTTAATTATCCTTAACTATTAGAAATCTATAAGAATTTAATAAAATGGTATTCCATATTTGCACCTTCTCCTCTAACAACAAAATCGTTAGACGTAGATTAAATATGTTAACTTCTAAAATGTCAGAACATAACAACGGTTTTTTAAAACGTAATGATTTTGTAAAATTTGAATAATATTTTCATAAAGTGTAAATATTAAATGTAAATATGTATGTTTAAATGGATTCTTTGTCAATTGTGAAATAAATATCTATTTTTATCTGTAAAAATAAACTATCAAAGATTAAGTATAAATACATTCTTATATCTAGTCTTTGACACTGTATTTTGCAAATAAATGAGTATAGTGATTAGTTTTGTACCTGGAAATGTGCCACGAATTGACGACCAGACTTTTTAATATTTGATGTAATCACTGATTACATCAAATATAAAAAGTCTGGTCCTCAATTCGTGGCACATTTCCAGGTACAAAACTAAGCCCTTCGTTATAATTTCATATTGGTCCCTAATTCGTGTCTGTCCACTGAGTCTCGTCTGCGTACAACTTTATAGAGGAAGGATATTGCAACAGGGTACCTTCCTACAATATTTTCCAGGCCGGTATATGACTTTCGGTACTATTGTAAAATAAATATTCAATTTGTTTTTGATATGAACAGAGTATTTAAATAAACGATTAATATTATATATTAGGAATTATACCGATTTAGCAAATACGTATACGAAGTTAAGGTCCCTATTAATCGCGATTATACGTATATGGAAATTTCGTGAAAAAGTCGTGAAAAAATAAAATTGTGGTAAACGTACGAGAAGATTCCTTTACTCTTAAGATAGTTTTCCACGGTCAAAGAAATTCATGAATTTATCATGAAGAAATTCATGAATTTATTGAAAATTCATCCTTGTATTACACGATCAAATATTTTATTGAAGTTATCTAGCTAATGCCAACCATAAAATAGTGACTTACAAAGGTATTTTTAATAATATAAAATATTATTAAAAATCTAGTGTGAAGAACACAAATACAGGTTCACTATTAATATTTTTTGTGAACGTGTCCGAACATATCCCTCCCCAGAGACGTAGATACGTATTTCGCCTTTCTACAGGCTCGTCGGTACGCCCCTGCTGGAGAAAGAATATTCTCAGACACATTCACAAAAAAGAACCGCATCACCACATCACCGAAATTATCCAGACCGGGCGTAGAAGTAAATTCAGCGCTGCCTGTTGTCAGACAGCCGAAATACCTCGCCCCGTCCACATAACCAATGTGAAGTAACGACGCCCTTCCAAAGGTGGCACAGCCAATCGCTCTAGAAACTGCATTTTGTTTGTGTCTTCACACATACTACGGACTAACCGCATGTGTAATGTATCAGAATAATGGAAACATACATGAGTAGGTAAACCCCACCAGTTTTGTATAATACAAAGGTATTTTTAATAATATAAAATATTATTAAAAATCTGGTGTGAAGAACACAAATACAGGTTCACTATTAATATTTTTTGTGAACGTGACCGAACATATCCCTCCCCAGAGACGTAGATAAGTATTTCGCCTTTCTACAGGCTCGTCGGTACGCCCCTGCTGGAGAAAGGATATTCTCAAACACATTCACAAAAGAGAACCACATCACCACATCACCGAAATTATCCAGACCGGGCGTAAAAGTAAATTCAGCGCTGCCTGTTGTCAGACAGCCGAAATACCCCGCCCCGTCTACATAACCAATGTGAAGTAACGACGCCCTTCTAAAGGTGGCACAGCCAATCTCTCTAGAAACTGCATTTTGTTTGTGTCTTCACTCATACTACGGACTAACCGCATGTGTAATGTATCAGAATAATTGAAACATACATGAGTAGGTAAACCCCACCAGTTTAGTATAATACAAAGGTATTTTTAATAATATAAAATATTAAAAATCTGGTGTGAAGAACACAAATACAGGTTCACTATTAATATTTTTTGTGAACGTGACCGAACATATCCCTCCCCAGAGACGTAGATACGTATTTCGCCTTTCTACAGGCTCGTCGGCACGCCCCTGCTGGAGAAAGGATATTCTCAGACACATTCACAAAAAAGAACCACATCACCACATCACCGAAATTATCCAGACCGGGCGTAGAAGTAAATTCAGCGCTGCCTGTTGTCAGACAGCCGAACAGTCCAGCAGGTGCTCACCGACGAGCCTGTAGAAAGGCGAAATACGTATCTACGTCTCTGGGGAGGGATATGTTCGGACACGTTCACAAAAAATATTAATAGTGAACCTGTATTTGTGTTCTTCGCACTAGATTTTTAATAATATTTTATATTATTAAAAATACCTTTGTATTATACAAAACCGGTGGGGTTTACCTACTCATGTATGTTTCAATTATTCTGGTAAATAGTGACTTTCTTACTACTTACTACTTACTTACATTTACATGACCTGATGACGACAAAGGTAGTAATAACTTTAAAACCAAAATGTAAGCAGAATTCTCTAAAAAATTGATGAGTTGCTTCTAATTCGTCAATTTCTTCATAAATTTATTGTCGTTAAGAAATTCACAACAATTTTGTGTTGTACATGTTTGAATAAATTCAAAGTCACAAATTCATAAATTTCTTTACCGTGTAAAGTCGCGTTTAGTATGTCAATGCGAACAAAATTTTTGAAAATTAAATGTTATTTACCTGAGACGCCATAACCTATCCAAATAGTTGCAGATTAATATTTAATTATATTGTTTCCGAGGTAAATTATTAAGTCCTTTTATTTGTTTGAATGGTTACAATCAGCTAAAGAAATAGAGAAAGAAATTCCGATTCTAGTTTCCTAACATAACCTATTCCTATAAATTCTCTATAATCTGTTTAAAGTACATGCATTATTATAATCACGAGTATTTCAGATTAGTATAGCAAATTGCCGATCTCGTCACCTTCTTATCTTCTTCCCCTGTTTCCATCATGCATGTCTAAACCCAACAAGATTCGTCGCTAAAGACTATTATTGTTCGTTTCCCAATCCACTATAATCGTTCCCCATTGTAATCGACTATATCAGTAGACTGTATCCGAAAAGACCAAATCTTTCGTCCGACAATAAACGATACACATTTCAGTGGGTCCTCCATGTACTGCAAACCATTGTCGTGAAATAACTCTGGTGATGGAAAAATGATTTTTCAAAGGTAGCAGTCTATGGCGATGGCATTTGAACTTTGTATTTTGTGCCCTTCTCGAAGCTGTGTATGAACTGTCTGCAGACTCCTATTTATCCCGGCGGTAGTTTCTCAAGAAGGTAATGAACAGATTAACCAGTTCGTTTCCTGTTTACACCAGTTCAAACCTGTTTTATACCTGTTTGCGCAAAATTCAATCGTCTAGGAACAGGTTCTAGCAGGTTATGAACGGGTTAACCAGTTCATTATCTGTTTACACCTGTTTTATATCCATTAATTAATTGCACGAATCTATTCGTGCGCGTTTGAATTTATAGTGAGCTGTGAGGTGGTCACAGAGAAAAAAGTGGAGGGGATAAATTATGAATTTACACCTTTTTGTTAATTCTTATGGGATTTTAATCCAATACTCTCTTTTACATACAATTTTGTCTAGTTTAATGCCCACTTGTACATATTCCTTTTTTAATTCAAGTTGAAGCATGCTTATATCCACGCAGCAATTTATAAGCTGTATATTAAAAAAAAAAAAAATATATACCATTTTCCTTATGTCAATCAGAGACTTTCAAAACGCAAAGTAAATATGATAATGCAATTAACACAACGGTAATTGCCAACTCAGACATCACAATCTGTATATGCATTATCTATGTGTAGTGAATAAGCTATATACATATCTACGATACATACATGTGTACATACGCCTCTATTACAACGTGTGAGCAGATTCTATACGATTAACAATTCAATTAAACGTGTTCGTGTGATTGTGACGATTCATTGCGGAAGCGACCGTATTTATAGTAATGTAAATACATACAGGGTTAGTTAAAAGTATGGAGACGGCGATTTATTGTCGTTAATGTTCATTTTAGGGATTTATGTTCAATATAAAAGTTTGTTAGGATATTTTGATCTACATTTGAGAATATTTGAATTTATTTTTTTCTTCAATTGTTTTTTAGTTACGCCTGTTCGCGCATTTTTTTTAAAATGGGAACTAGTAAATTTTACTCTACCATTCGATAGAGATTTTTTTTCTCTTTACAAAAATATTTTTGTTTTCTTAAAATGCATTTTAATAAATTTTTTATTTTTTTTTTTTTGTTTTTTTTTAAATTTATTTTAATAACTTTTTTATAAGAAAAAGCCGGTTCATGTATTTAACAGATGTTCGGTACATCGCAGATAGACAGAAGCGTAGCGATAAACAAACTTGAGCGACATAATTTTATCAGTGGTTATTGTGTACGTCAAATCTTTGACAGAAATAATTCATTTGTGCAATTTGTTGCTGTTAATATTAACAATGGCGAGTTTAAGTGAACATGAACGAATTGAAATACTTATGATGTTGGGTTATGGAGATAGACGCAGAAGTTTACAAGACGTTAGTAATTTATTTAATGATACGCATCCAAATAGAAATCCAATTTCTAAATCCGTTGTTGGTAAAACTTTAAGACTTTAAAACTTAAGGTAAACTTTTAAGAAAAATGTTAAATATTTGCAATAATAATGAAAATTTTGTCAACAATATTCTTTTCTCTGACGAAGCTTTTTGCCTTACCGGTGAAGTAAACAGACATAACTGCAGATACTGGTCATCGGAAAATCCCTCTTGGTTTTTGGAGCACCATACGCAGTATCCCCAAAAGGTTAATGTTTGGGTTGGCATTCTAGGCGGTAATATTATCGGTCCCTTTTTCATCAATGGCAATTTAACTTCGGCTCTGTATTTGCAGTTATTGCAAAAATGAAATAATACCTGCTAGTGCTACGCTCTATCCTCATGAAAACAATGAACACCTGCCCAATGACAGTGTCTGGTTCCAGCAAGATGGCGCCCCACCACATTATGGTGTAAATGTTCGTAAATATCTGGACAACGTTTTTCCCCACAGATGGATTGGAAGACGAGGAACCATTGAATGGCCAGCCCGTTCGCCAGATTTAAGTCCTTTAGATTTTTTTCTTTGGGGATACGTAAAAAACAAAGTTTACAAAGATAAGCCCGATAACGTCGAAGATTTACAAATCCGAATTACCAGAGCGATACAAGAAATTCCTAGAGATTTTTTACAGAACTCTGTTCGGGGTTTTGTAAATCGATTGGGTCATTGTCAAATTACTAATGGACGACAATTTGAACACTTACTTTAATTTACTTTGTTATTAATTTGTTTTATTTTTCTTGTAAAAAAGTTATTAAAATGAATTTAAAAAATACAAAAATGTTATTGTAAAGAGAAAAAAACCTCTATCGAATGGAAGAGCAAAATTTACCAGTTCCCATTTAAAAAAAAATGCGCGAACAGGTGTATCTAAAAAAACAATTGAAAAAAAAAAAACAAATAAACTCAAATGTAGATCAAAATATTTTAACATACTTTTATATTGAACATAATTCCCTAAAATGAATATTAACGACAATAAATCGCCGTCTCCATACTTTTATCTAACCCTGTATATAGACCGAGTACCATCGCCCTGTTGTCTATGAATTAATTTATTGAAGTTAAAAAGAAAGATAACTTTTATTTGTTTAATGTTAATTTGAAAAAGTTGTTTTACCTCCGTTTTAAGAAGAAAGATTCAAATGATTTATCTCTTTTGAACATTTGTCCAGTAATCCATTTGAATGTAATCTTTATCATTCCTAAAAATAAGAACTTCTGTATTATATAAAAACTTTCCTATGCGTTGAAAGAATTAGACCAGGTCATTAGTCACATTGATGAAAATTATTTAATGGGTACGTTATCGTAACGAGATGTTTGTTTGCAGCTCATGCTATTTTTTTAAAGCAAATTTATATGATACAATTTATAACTAGATAATCATAAATAAAAATGAAGCATGTCGATTCTCTTTGATATATTTCGACTTAACATTTAAAAGCAATTAATAAATTATCGATCAGGGTTACACTTTATGACCCTGCTCGACGTATAATGCGAAGTTTACGTAAGAAGTAAATTCTGTTAATATTATTATTATTTAGCGTATGGTTTAGATGAATTGAAATCTACACAAAATAGAGTTAAATTTTAAAAAGCAAGCCCATTAACCAGTCCAACAGTTAGTCAGTGGCTTTAAAGAAGTTACTCATCTCCCCGCCATATGCTATAAGTGTAACATGGCGAATAGTCTGGCGAGGTTCTCTGCATTTGCAAGTCGGTATCTCATTATAGAATGACTCGTGACTAGAGACCGGACACATCGGGCTGAAATGACGTCATTACGACGGACGATATAAATAGTCTACAACATCTGTAAGTACATCAGGCAGTTATTGAATAGCACTATTCATTCGGTTAACCGCACAATAACAAATAACAAATAGATGTGCAGTTAACCGGCCTACAGAACACATGGCTGCGGCATCATCGGTCATAAACATTAATACTTGGTCTTTCTAAATTTTTAATTTTTCCAAAGTATCTAATAGCACCTCTGAAATTTTTTCGGCATTATATTGTTCTATTCCACTGGATGCTAATCACATCGAAGACGTTGGTTGATGTGGTTCCATATTACGCGCCATCACATTAACTACAGGTTGTTTTTTGCTGTCAGTTGTTTCGCCCACACATAACCACTGTTTTTTATTTTTCAGTTCGGCTTTGATTTTATTTTCAACCTGTTTACGCACCGATGGTAAATTCCTTCGTAACGTTGTCGTGCTCGGTAATGTTTGATTCGCGTATTTATTCCAAAATGAAATAAATGAATCATTACTTAACAAGGTAAACGGCAGTGTAAACACAATCATAGTTACACATAGTTCATGTATAAACTGTTGTCGATTAATTTTGTTATTATTGTGCTTCGAACTGCTTACGTGTTTTTTACAATGTGTTTTTGACCAACACATTAGATATGTATTGCACACTAATCATTTAATTTTTGAGCCATCGTATATTAGGTCCGGAAAATCCATAATAAACTTATTCACTTCGTCTGACAACGGTCGTTTTCTTGATTTATGTGTCGACGACATTTTATTACGTATTCTTACACTTACATGCAGTCTAAGCAAGTACCGAACACATACTGAATGTTTTTTATTAGTTCTGATGCAATACAATCATCCTCACATCGGCGCACATGGCGCGCACGGAAATTGGTCTGATTTAATTGGGACTTTTGGTGCAGGGGGCAAAGCGATAGCATTTTTGTTATTATACTTCCGCTTGAGATATCGAAAAGATTTAATTCCGCTTTATGCTTTGTGTAGTATTGGGAATTTTGTGCAAGTTGCGAGTAAACTATCTGTTGAGGTGACTATTTGGCCTGAATCTTCTCCTGCTTTTCGCGACGACTTTTTGTTGGATTCGACGCACACACTCTTAGATATAAGCCCGCAAACATCTAAGACAGGTACTAATCTAAACTTCCTCTAAGCTTTCGTCAAGTTCATTCTGGAACGGGAATTAAACTAGAGCTGGTCCAATACCGATATATTTAAGTTCGACCGAATTACGATGCCGATAATCGCTCACGTCGTTAGCTCTTCACCAGATAATTAGGAGAACGATGTCGTATGAAGTTAGATCTATACCCTCGAAAGATAAGCAGATAAGTTTTATACCGAATTATTTCCGTGGGTTTCGATTAATTGCTGCTACAAATAAATAATATTTGAAGCTGTTAATATACGTATAACTTTGGTTCCCGATTTATATTTCAAATTTGCATACTGTAGTTAATTCTGACTTTTTCTTTAAAATTCGAATTAAGTAATAAGTAATTAATAGTTAATAATCAAACATAATATTTTATATTCAATTTTGTATATAACAGTTTTAATTAGCTTATGTATCGCAATTATTATTGTATATTTTTGTATGTACGATCGCAGAGAACTCCGAAAATCTTTTTTGCCCATCAGGCCTGTAAAGTATAACCTGTAAAATATAACCCCTATCGCATATATACAAGTCCATCCATATTTTTACGTATTGTATATTTGTTAATATTGTGGAGTATATATACAGGACCGCTCATGTTATATGTATTGGATCTTTGTTAATAACTTCTGAGCGAAAAACATTTCCAATAAATGTAGTTATAATATTACTTATTTCTGCGAGTATTGATTTGTAGTTGGTGCTTCCTTGTCTTTTTTTGATACTAACTCTTGTGGGTACGTTACATGCTCTACGTCATCTGTATGACGTATGACCTCTGATTATCATTCAACAGTAATTCGCGGTAGCGCTTTTTTATCTTTTTTTTTAGTCAATGTAACAAAGACCCCACACGGTCTTCGCTGGCCTTAGCTCAGGTACTGGCTAGTTGAGTTGTCTTTTTATTATCATCTCTCCAACAAAGGTAAATCCTTGAAACTCTACCGGTTATCGAAAAATTACCAAAGCCTGTTTCGTGACCTTTATTTTTGCTATTCGCAATATCTTTTGCAATATCGTCACCTGTCAACAGGTTCAAAACGCCACCGGTTTCCAAAAACCGTTTATTGTGACTACATTCGGACGTGTTGAGGGTTACGTTCTCTTCAGGATATTCTGCCGAAAACTGCTAAATGCTCCTGTCCTATGGTATCCTGTATATTCTTACCAACAGTTTGGCTTAGAGAAAATTCAAAGAAGGTTCTTGTAATGTATTTATTTCAGAACTAATAGAGAAAGATATTTGAGCGAGTATGATATGGAGTCGTTGTCGGAACGGAGGAATATTTCTAGTGCTAAATTTTTAACCAAAATTATTACAAACATAATTTATTCTTCATCATTACTTGGCGAAGTACAATTTTTTGTATCAAATTACGGCACACGTTCGTCGCCAATATTTTTGGTCCATATGGTGAAAAACGCTAATAAGTATTATATGGATCCTATTAATAAATTAACACGTTGTTTTTTATATTGTAATTAATTTATTAACTTTAATTTGTACACAAAATTATTACTGTAACATATTCGTAACATATTGCTGTGAAATTTCTTTCTTAGTAGAAATAAAAATATAATTTAATGATGTATGAGTTAATCAAACGAGGCATGAATAGCATAAACAAATTAAAAAGAAGTCAATAGAAGTTGATATTGAATGTTGACATTAACATTTCAATTTAACATTGAACACTTGAATTTTAAATGATATGTAGATAGTTCAAAGATTATCGTAATTTTCAAAAATAATTCAAATCTAATTAGATCAGTAGTTATAATTATTTCAGATTTGTTTATAATTCATGAAGAACATTCCTAATGGATATGTAGACATTAGGTATCAAATACATTTAGAAACAAGAAAATCAAATAATCAAACCATTCTACATCAACAACAGGAGCAGTGTAATCTGAAAACAATGAAAACAGCCATAACAAATGCGAACAAAACTTTGCAATATTTGAAAATACTAATATTTAAAAACGTAAACAAACACAAAGTGTCGAAAGCAAAAGTAGATTAGAATGTGCATGCCAGCAACGTTCGAACTATACAGTTAAATCAAATCAAAGAGAATTAGAGGTGAGAGAGAAATAAATACAAAAGGCCTAGGAAAAGAACAAGAAGAGAGAAGCACAGACGACATCTAATCAAGACGCGCACAAAATACGTGTAATTCTTTGCACGACGGAACACGAAAATATAGGAAACTAGCGGATACCTGGCGTGTGCTACTACGCTAAAAAAATGAAATACGTGTGTTTGAAAAAAAGAAAATTTTGTTTATTTATTAACTTTTTTATCTTAATGCTAGCGGATAAACAATATTTTTAGTTTTTTCGGTAGGTGTGTAAACATAAAGATTTTTTGGCGTTCCAACTCTAGAGCAAGCAACATATAATGAGCCTTGCGAAAAACAGGAATTTTCTAAGTTCAAACCAGCAACACTTAGCGATTGGCCTTGAGCCTTGTTGATGGTTATGGCGAAAGCAAGACGCACTGGAAACTGTAATCGCTTGAAATCGAAGGGTAAATCGGTTGAAATCATTGGAATTCGTGGTATCAGCACATCTTCTCCTTTACATTTGCCGCTGATGATTGTGGCTTCGATTAAATTTGGAGATAGTTTTTTAACAGCAAGTCTTGTTCCTTTGCACAATTTCGGTGGATCTAAGTTGCGAATGAGCATCAATGCTGAACCAACTTTTAAAGTTAAGATGTGTGGTGGCATTCCAGAAGGTTCCAAAGAGTTAAGAAACTCTATTGGATAGTTGACAGCTTGTTCCTCATCTATAACTGTGTCAATCGATTTGTACTTCACAACTTCACCGGGTAGCTTCAATTGAATTTGATGGTTTATTTTGTTGACATCATCATTCTTCGGAGCCAAAATTGCTCGTTCGGAAAGCCAATCATGGTTTTTGAAATTATTTGCAATATCGGGAAAAACTTTCTGCACAACATCTTGAATTGATGGCTGTATTTGGCAAAAGTTTAGCGGAAAAGTTATTTCACGTGTAGTTGGTTCATACGGAAGCTTTCCATCGCCCATATCCAAAAGCTGTTTGGCGAATATTTGCGCAGCAGCATCTTGAAGTAAATGCACACGCATATTTGTCGATAATGTAAGTTTTTTTACATGTCTCCAAAGATATGACGCTTTCAAACATGCATTTAGTTCATCTGCTGGTGTTGATTTTGGAATCACTGGCAAAGTTTTGCGAAAATCACCAGCAAGAAGCAATAGAGCTCCACCCATTGGTCGGTCATTTTCTCTGAAATCTTTGAGAGAACGGTCAAGAGCTTCAAGAGATTTCTTGTGCGCCATAGTGCATTCATCCCATACAATAAGTGAGCTTGTTTTTAATATTGCAGCCATGCCAGTATTTTTACCGTTGTTACATGTTGGTGTTTCGGTATGGTTTACATTTAATGGAAGCTTAAGAGCTGAATGCTGAATGTACGCCCACCATCGAGTAACGTTGATGCGATTCCAGACGATGCTACAGCTAGTGCAATTTCATTTTTCGATCGAATGTCAGCGAGTATCAAATTGAGCAAAAATGTTTTTCCAGTGCCTCCAGGTGCGTCAAGGAAAAAAATTCCACCTCTTTCGTTTGCTACGTGTTCCATAACTTTTTCTAAAACTATTTTTTGATCAGTAGTCAACAGTTGTTTCTGAGCATGTTGTGCAATAGTCGAGATATATGATGTTATTCAATTTATGTGGGAGGGGCCACGCCCACTTGAAATATCAGAATAAAGATATATAGCCGTAAACCTAATCTGGACTATTACCTTTCTAATGAAACCGGTTTGGATCACATCGGTTGGATAGTTTCAGAGTCTATAAAGGACAAACAAACATTTTTTGTATTTTATATATATAGATTTCTGGAAGTAAAAAGGAAGAAAATTTTACTCTCGTGTTAAAAGGGTAAAACACATAAATTACAAAAAAAGGAGAATGTATATAGACAAAATAACTGCAGACCATTAGAGAAAAAGCAAGACTACATAATAGAAAGAGAGATACAAGGGTCAAAACGAAAAATAAACCAGAGACAAATTAAATTTTGAAATAAATTAAACGTAGTGGGAAAGCCGTTCTGAGAAGCAGAATACACATTCGCTTTTATTATTTTATTAATTTTATTCATTGAATTAATTGATTCATTAGACATTAGCATTTTATTTAATTTAAACGGTGTAAGAGTGAAATGTATTTATTGTACTTGTTATTGTTACCATAGCAAATATTACTGTGTAATTTTCACAGATTTGTAAAGATACGTATTATAGACGCAGCATGTAAACGTATGCCAGATATCTTAGTAAGATAAGTAGGAAGTAAATTTCCACAAATGATTTCCACAAGATATATGTGCTATTGAAATTTTTAATTGATAGACGTAAAAATACAATTTTATATACAGTGTGAAGATAGACGTGCTATTCTGTAGAAACTAAACTTCCATTTCTGAAACAAGTATCAGTAGAAGCCAGATATCCATATTTGAAAAATAGATATACACTTTGAGTACCAAACTCAGTGTTAGGAAGATATATACCCCCTTTTGTGAGTGAAATATTCAAATGTGATAGTTTGAGAGATTCAATCTCTCAGACTATCTCGTCAAAATACAAATTAACGATTAAAGAATTTTTAACAATTTACATCTTGTTGTATTATTTCTTTAGGTTTACATTGGATGCTAGACCTAATTAAGTAGAACCAAAAAAGCCATGAGATACCCACACAACCTACGGAGTTAAAAGAAAAATATGCTTGAGTAACTGCCCGCACACAATCATTTATATTATATTATTCAATCAAGCAAACTCACAGCAATATATTTCTGTATTTGTATTTTTATATTATTCTTTCAGAGGATTTATATATCTGTTCGGTAATAAACACTATTATTATTAATATTATCATTAAAGATGATCGCAAAGAACAAGGCCATGTTGTGTGTACTACCTAAAGTGAGTAATGTCCTTATAAAGAAAGATTTTTAAAAAGAACTCAGAAAAAAAACAGCACACTATGATCAATAACAAATGATAATGACAGCTAAACAAGCACAAATACAAACATCCGAAATTCCACCATTTTTGAAATATTAAAATGTTCTAATCTATGGATTTTGATACAGTTAACTACAGTTAGTTGATCTTGCTCACGGTATTTATAAGAATATGTAACAATAATGTACGTCTTATTATTACAAGCTTTACTTAAAATCGTCTTTATGTAATCAGAGTTATAAGATTAGAAGGCCCACATACAAATTTCTTTACTTTATTTTTTTGTCGTTAAAATAAATCAGTTCTAAAATCTTCCACAATAAATAACGATAGCGTTTAAGTTCAATTGGGCTCCATTCCAATAATATCGTTGGCGATTTTGTAATATTGTGTAATCGTGTAACTGTCAGTATAATACTCAGTATTTTATATTTAATATCTTTACACCAAATCACGGAACTATATTTTATATCATTAATTTGTTAACATATTTCAAATAAAAAGATAGGATTAAACAGAAATATTTATATTAATAAAATTAGAAAATTCTTGAAATTAAATATTTAGATATTTTTTTTTATTGCGAGGACAAGAATAAAATTTGTTAATAACTTACATTATAACAAATTCAAACTGAGTTTTTAAGAGAAAAATATTTAACATTGAAGTGAATGTCAGTGAATGTTTACTATGTGACAAAATACAAAAAATCATAGAGTAAAAGTGTATATTTTTAATACAAAAGTATTTTTAATAATATATAATATTATTAAAAATGGGGTGTGAAGAACACAATACAAGTTCATATGTATTTTTGAATGTATCTTCTCCAAAGACGTAGATACGTATTTCACATTTCTACATGATTATCAATACGCCCCTGTTGGAGAATGAGACATATTCAACAAAACATAACTACCTTGTTATCTCGCAGATATTATTAAGACAGAGCGTGAAGGAATATTCAGCGCTGTCTGTATAATAATCGCAGAACTAGCCGTGTGTTTTTTATAGTCGGTAACCACCGTATCTATAAAAAACTGTATTATCGTGTCTTCACTACTTCATTACTTAATAATATTATATATTATTAAAAATACTTTTGTATTATACAAAATTGGTAGGTGTTACCTACTCAAGTATGTTTCAAATTATGTTGTTATATACGTATTCGGTTCATGCCGACAAGTAGTGAAGACACGATAATACAGTTTTTTATAGATATGGTTGTTACCGTCTATAGAGAAACACGTTGCTTAGTTCGGGAGTTATTATGTAGACAGCGCTGAATATTCCTTCACGCTCTGTCTTAATAATATCTGCGAGATAGCAAGGTAGTTATGTTTTGTTGAATGTGTCTCTTCTCCAACAGGGGCGTATTGATAATCATGTAGAAATGTGAAATACGTATCTACGTCTTTGGAGAAGATACATTCAAAAATACATATGAACTTGTATTGTGTTCTTCACTCCCCATTTTTAATAATATTATATATTATTAAAAATACTTTTGTATTATACAAAATTGGTAGGTGTTACCTACTCAAGTATGTTTCAAATTATGTTGTTGTATATTTTTAAGTCAAGTAAATATAAATCACTTTCATGACAATTTATACACTAATATCCAAATTTTTTAACCAATCGAGAGCTGCAGGAGTTGCCTTGCTCAGCTCGTGGATGCCACCAGGTAAACTTCTTTTGGAGAAGTCCTTTACTATGTGAGTGATAGCTTATCCCACATATCCACAGTCGCAGTATCTACTAGTATCTGATAGTTTCCATTTATACAACATTTAGTTACCGTGTGCGGAACCTATTTAATTAAAATCATTGCCTACGTGGGATGATTACGTCCGGCAAAGGTTCTGAAGTATTTGAAATTAGATCTCTATTCCTCAATTAAGGATGGTTTTCGAAAAGGGCTATCCAGTAATAACTCACATTAATGCTGTGCTGAACTTCCTTATTCAGCCAAATCAGTCTCCCAGATTTCAAGCGGGTCCTGGGGACGCTTTCGTATATAGGTGTTGTTGGTAATCTTCATTCTATGCTGTAGCGAGACGTCTAATATCCGTCTGGACAATGTTAGAAAGAATCGGTAGCCGGAGACTAGATGTACCGGTGACGATCCTCATAGTATCGTCGAACATGAAAGACTATGCTCGGATTGTGAACAATCCTATATGGGCCAGACAAACAGGCGAATAAACGTAAGGAGAAAAGAATACAGGAATGCAGTAGTCAAGAGTGAAGTAACATCATCCCTGGGACAACATCGGCTCTTAACGGGTCTAACTATCGACATCGATAATACTAAGATTTTAGCGAAGAGTGTAAACTTATCCGCAAGAATAATTAGAGAAGAGACAGAAATAGAAAGAAAGACCAAACAGTCTAAATAAATATAACGACGCCTAGCGCATACCACATACATGAAAACCCATTCTAGCTCACCTAAATATCAACACTTAACTCAAACACGAAGCCGTTCCCGCGTGACACCGACAAGGCCACACCCCCGTCCGAGGCAACAGTATGCAAAGGCAGCTCACAAAAACGGCATTCGACTGCCAACTGCGACCAGTGCAATACCAACTCCATAAGATAACGAGTGCGAACTCGTCAAAACGTCGAGAAAATGATTCCTTCTCAGGACATTTCACACGCGGAGAAAAACACAAGAAGCAATGATTTCATCATTCGACCGCGAGAACATCAAGATTGACATGTATATATATATATATATATACATATATATATATATATATATAAGTAGACAAAGAGTCTTTGCCGTTAAAACAAGTATGTAAAATAAAAATTGTTGGGGAATCCGGCAATAAAAACCTTTAATTAGTCAATTAGAGTCCTTTATTTTATACCTTCTATTTCGCTCTGTAGATTTAGAGCTTCATCAGAGGTCACTTTAATCAAAAGAAAATACAACCTTAGCTAATTTAGTCTACTAATTATAAGAAAGATCAATACTTACAAAAGCGAACTAGTTTTTTGTGAGAGATATATACATTTTCAAAAAACAAAACCGTTAGAGAACAAGAACTCCACGTAATACAAACAAAACGTCATATTAATTAAAAATTGTTTCTTTAAAAGCTTATTTAAGAAACTACTTGTCTTGATTTAAATTAATTAAAATAATTTAAATCAAGACAAGTAGTTTCTTTACTACGTGTTCCCTTTTTTTTAATGTGTTTGCTGAAAAAAGAATTTTTTAAATGGTTTTAATATGTAATAACAATAAGCTTTTAAAGAAACAATTTTTAATTAATATGACGTTTTGTTTGTATTACGTGGAGTTCTTGTTCTCTAACGGTTTTGTTTTTTGAAAATGTATATATCTCTCACAAAAAACTAGTTCGCTTTTGTAAGTATTGATCTTTTTTATAATTAGTAGACTGAATTAGCTAAGGTTGTATTTTCTATTGATTAAAGTGACCTCTGATGAAGCTCTAAATCTACAGAGCGAAATAGAAGGTATAAAATAAAGGACTCTAATTGACTAATTAAAGGTTTTTATTGCCGGATTCCCCAACAATTTTTATTTTACATATATATATATATATATATATATATATATATATATGTATATATATATAATTTCAAAGAAATTATCGACCGTACTATATTGGATAAAAAAAATTAAAAGCGGGCAAGCAGTCTGTCAATAAAAAGTCATTTGTTAATTATCTCTATATTTCGTTGATTCGCTTGGTTGCTTCCTCCGGAGATAAAAATATAGAGTTAAAAAAAATAATTATTTTTTTAATGATGGAGAGAGTGTAGGGAAGCCTTGAAACCCGCTCAAGCAGCCCATATTATTGATCGTACCGTACCCTTACCAGAAATGGAGCTGACTCGCCATGAGTGGGAGACACTCAATAAAATAAGAAGGTACCACGGAATTTGTCATGACTCATTCAATAAATGGGGACTGATTCAGATATCAAATTGCGAATACGGAGAACCTCCCCAGACTATTCATGAGTGCCTCCTTACAGCATATGGAGCTGAGATAGTGTTACTTCTTTGACGCTACTGACTCCGTGTTGGACTGTATCAATGGCCTTGATTTTAAAATTTAACTTTTAGATGTATATTTTTAATCACGCTAAATAAATAACTTCCTGTTTCTGTCGCATGATACCTCAATTCCCAGATACTTTGCACTCATCACTTGCTCTATTATTTTTTCTCCTATTGCCAGTTTGCATCTAAATGGATCTTTAGATATTACTAATGATTTTGTTTTTTTCCATTGTGACTAACATATTATAAGCTTTTATCGTTGTTGAGAATCTGCGGAGAAGTCCGCGATTAATACCGCGTTTGCATAGCATAAGAGTGTCAGATATTTATTACCCGTTCCCCTTTTCCCATTCTTTTTGTGTTGTTTAAGTATGTGTCTTCCACTACTTTTATCAGTTGTGTCGGTGTATCATTGTCTTGAAGTATTGGTACCACATTTCTTAGTCGCACCCGATCGAATGCCTTCGTTCAGTCTACGAAGCACATGAAGGCTGGCGCGTTAAATTCAATCGCTTTTTTGACTATTTGACGTATTACAAATGCGGCATCGACAGTTGATTGATTTGATCTAAAACACTGTTGTTCTACTCTCTCGTTTAGATATGATTTCAGTTTCAGGGTTATATATGATTTTTATCGTTAAATAAATAAACTAACATTACTCTTGCCCGATATATACTTGCGCTGAACCCTAATGAGTAATATAGTAATATAATATATATACATATATAAAACTTAGTACTGTCCTGACGTGCAGACAAAAGTGGCCCACTCTACTTATCACTCATCAAGTATCTGTGTTAATTAATGATAATTATTCGCACTATTTGATTTTGAGGTTTCAAGTTCTAATTTTAATAATGAAATTATGATACAATATTTATACAATATAAATGGTAAAATATTTACATATAGGTACAGGGCTGGAAAATATTGTAGGAAGATGCTCGTTAAAATATACAGGGTCCGGCATAAGTCAGTTAACCCTGTTTTTTTTCTTTACAATAAAATGTACTGGTATGCTTTCATTTAAAAAAATTACTAAATTTATTACTAAAACGGTAACACTGAGCCGAATTTGTGCGATGAGACTATGCATTGCCGTTCGCGAATTTTCGGAGCTCCGCCTATCTGCTCCACACTTATGCTGAGAGGTGGATAGTGTGGCAAACGTTAGTTTACGATTGGCGGTTGGTGGGTTTATGTCGCCATAGCAGCCCAGCTCCGTGTAAAGTAGACGAAAGATGAACAGATTTGTCTGTTGACTCTGTACCATTATCACCACGTTGATTACGAAATGATTTACAATGAATTCACGGCGCGGCATCCTAACAGGCCCGTTTCATTAATAACACTAAATAGAATGCAAACTCCCATAGAAAACTTTTGTACAATCTTTTGCTCGCCTATGATGTAGCTCCGAACTAAATAACAAACCCGCGCTATTTAAATACTATATAGGTATATATTCCTATATTAATTTTATTTATAGTACGTAATTTTGAAACGGTAGTTGGTTTTATTGAATGTTAAAGGCTATATAACCACTTATTATGAAACCAAGCAATAATGTTTCGGGTTTTTTAATAATAGCTTGTTACGTTTTAAGAGAAAAAATATGGGTTCATCTGCCTTCACGTACATTTTCTTAATTAAATTAAGATTGGTAGTGACATCGCGCTGTTTGATTTACAACTTCTTCAATCTAGTCGATTTTCGCTTCTTTGTGACTCCACAACCAGATTCGCTTTAGTAAGGTTCGTAAAGAACGTTATAGATGTCGCCCTTAATCTGTAGCGCATGTCCGGGTGACTTAGGTGATTCTGTCTGTCTTTCGTACGTTGTTCATTGACCAGTAAAGTTGTTCTTTAGTTAGATACGAACAATTATTGATACTTAGTCTAATAGTTGTCTCTTATCCTTTTAGGATTTATTTATATCGTAGGCCTGTATTTATTCTTTTCCTCCTGCGGTTTCGACACGAGGGACTTCCCAAATTCCAGGCGTGGTTGCAGCAAAAAAAGCAACGTTCTAGAATATTTATCGGCGTTACCAACATGGCGAACTTCCGAGTTTAAGGAATAGTATTCATCAGAATCCCTTTGGAGGGCATTTTCATTAAGTTAATAGATTAGGCGATAGCGAAGACAATATAAAGTAGGTGTTGGAATTTTTAGTCGATACTTTGTTAAAAATATAAGTGCAATTCCTAACCTCTAATGGTTATATACGTGTGTTCACATTTCATTTATCTAAAGGCTAGAGAGAAAGCCAGTCATTAGTTAATTTTGTTCATTCGAGGCAATTTGAACCTGTCATAGAGGATAGCATCGTAATGATTCTGTCAGAATAATTTTTATTAAATGTAATAAAGCTCGATTAATGTGAAGGGCATTTTAATTGCTTAAATTCAAAAGTAATTTACAGGCAATTCTTTTCTGTTCAGCGAATAGTTATTCGCATAGGTTTTCTTAATAATTTTCATGTAACTCAGTTAGCCGAGCAAGGCATCAATCAAAGTGTATTTAGTAGATAGGTGGTTACACACCAAGACACGTTCTAATTTTCTTGTAGTATTATTTATTCTGGTTGACTAACTTCTTTAGCGGCCAGGTGGAACTTGTTTTGTTCTTCTGTACGAGGCATTGGTCCTTCAGGCGGGCCTACGTACTGGATAAATATTATTTTGGGGATACGTTGTTGTTTTGATGTAATTAAGATCGTTATATCCTTATTGTAAAGAACCCAGAACTAAGTATACTTAGTTGTGCTCTACTGAAACACTTGTTCAAACTCGAATTTAATTTAATTAATAATTGTTTACTTTAATTTCTTACCTGTTAATACAGGGGGATTATACCTATGTAACCTAATTCATATTTTATTTACATTAATTTCTTACCTATTAATACAGGGGGATATACTTAATATCCTAATACATATTTTGTTTTCTTTAATTTTTTACCTGTTAATACAGGGTGTTGTACTTTCGATTGTTTTTATTGTAATCACTGTTATGCGCCGGTGGCGCGGGAGCTTTACTTAATTAATTTTAGTATTTCAAATCCATATTACTAACTTGGAGATAATTGCCTAGTTTTAAATGTTGTGCTTTCGCTGATATCTAGTCAAGCAAAATACCTCTGAAAGCCGTCACATTTCTGTTCTTATAAATTAATTTTTCTTTTTCATATTTAAGCTATATATTGTGTACTCTCACATTCAATTCTTCTGGTGGATCACTTGAGCTTGCCACTGTTAAGGTAACCTTTTTTTCCGCCTTTGGCGATACCCCTATAATTTTTTTTTGGATTCTGACATTGCATGTCGGCATAACAGGCTTTAGCCTTTTGTTTTTTTTTGTTAATAAATTTGTTATAGTTGATGTCATGTGTTTGTTTGAGACCTGTCCCACAAGTGTATGAGTTAGGCAAAGGTATATTGAATCAGTATCAAGTAGTTTGAGGCCAATCTAGTTTTGCTTTTGAGGCTACCTGCATCCCACCCGCTTCCGTGTTACGGGGGTGCTCTGCAGGGGAAATACGGTGGCGCTCACATTCCACCTCGCGACCTTGACCCGCGACGCACTCCGAAAATCGATTGAGTTGGCCGGCAGAGTATTTCCTTGGGGACGTTCGCCAACAGGTAGGTTCAAAGCAAAGGGGGTGGCCCAGCAGAACATCTCGCTACTACGTATACTACTTGTTCCGTATTTAGATTTTGTCGCGAAAAGTGTAGCAAGCTGGTTATATAGCCTGTAACATTCAATAAAACCGATGTACATTCCGAAATTACATACTCTATGCTAGATTGAAAGCTTTTACAGATCTGTTTGTGAATTACTAAAATTTGTAACATACTTTTATTCTACTGACCAGAATATCAAATTTTCATTTTGACCCATAAGCACATAGATTATTTGATAATCATATCTATAATGAATAAAGTTATACTTGCATTTCTTATTACACTACTCATTAGTTTCTAAATAAATAATATTCGCTATAAATGCTTATACAGGGTGTCCAGAAACTCTCCTGACAAACGAAGACCGGAGTTTCCTCAGATAATTTTAAGACAATTAAACCCAAATTCACCTAGTCCGAAAATGCTTCCTAAGGGAGCTAGAGTTCTTTGAAGATGGCGCCTTGTATCTATTTTTTTTTAAATTCCTCCAGAACGCTTCTATTTAGAAAAACAAAAACTGGTATGCTTCTTTATCCTCCAGAGATGAATCGATTCCATCAATTGCGAATTTCTAGTACCGGTCATAGGCGTCCGTTTTGGGTAGGTCAACGGTTATTTTAAGGCATAACTTTTTTGTCTTTAACTTTTAAGCATTTGACACTAGATTATTAAATTTTCAGGTATTCCAGTACTAAAAGGTACTCTTACTTTAAGTCGGTAGGATACACCGTTTTCTAGAAAAATCGATTTGTAAATTTTTCGTTTTCTCTTCATTAAAGTTCAATTTTTTTATTTTTTGCAATAGTTAGCTCTGAACTGCCAATAGAAGTAAAACCTACGTTTTTCATTGTCAAATTGTTGTCAGTTCGCGAAGTTTATCTTTTCATTTTTTACTTTGTGTTATTCAAACACAACGATTTCAATTAAAAAAAAAATGGTTTTTACTAATGAGGAATACGCCGATATGCATTTAGTTTATGGCGAAATGAGGTGTAACGCTCGAGCGGCGCAACGTAGATACGCTGAAAAATTTCCCAATCGTCAGCATCCCATTCACTCAACATTTACAGCTCTTCATCAACGATTAAGAGAAACAGGTTCAGTGGTCCCAAAAAATAATGAAACAGGGAGACATAATGATGTAACAGCAGAACATGAAGATGTTATTTTAATGGAAATTGAGGAAAATCCAGAAATTAGCGTTCGAAGACTATCTGCCATGTACCCCACAATTTCAAAATCTTCCGTAGGAAACATCTTACACAAAGAAAATTTATATCCTTTTCATTTTACAAAGGTGCAAGCACTGCTAGAAGGAGATTTTCCTGCTCGCGTAGAATTCGCTAGATGGTTACAAAATCAGAAAAATCAAGATGAAGATTTCTTCAGGAACATTTTGTTTGGTGACGAAGCTACATTCTCAAAAAATGGAATTTTTAATGTACATAATGCACATTATTATTCGTACGTTTGTGACAATCCCCACGTTGTTCAAGAATTTAAGCATCAGCATAGGTTTAGCATAAACGTCTGGATAGGAGTAGTTGACGATTATCTACTTGGACCTGTGGAATTACCTGCTCGTTTAAATGGTGCTGATTACTTACATTTCCTGCAAAATATTTTACCTGATTTGTTAGATGAGGTGCGTTTAAATATTCGGCAAAACTTATGGTTTCTACAGGACGGTTGTCCGGCCCACTTTAGCAGGAATGTACGAGACTTTCTAGATAATAACTACGAAGACCATTGGATTGGAAGAGGCGGTTCGGTTGCTTGGCCAGCAAGGTCGCCGGATTTGAATCCTTGCGATTATTGTGTTTGGGGATACATAAAAGCATTTGTTTATTCCGTTCCGATACAAAATCGCGCACAGCTCTGGCTGAGGATACAAGATGCTTGCAACGAATTTAGAAATAACTTTGGAATTTTTGCAAGAATTCGGCGTTCTCTAAGCAAAAGGGTAAACTTATGCATAGAGACTAATGGTCATCACATCGAGCAACTTTTGTAACAATCTACCTTTGATACTTGTTCCATTTTTGTTAGTTTCGTTCCATTGTAATAAATAATTTGTTTTTAATTTATTAAATTAATTTTCATCAATGCCTTGATAGTCCAAGCCAACTTCGTCGCTAAAAATAAGTAGGTACATAATAAATTGAACTTTAATGAAGAAAAAACGAAAAATTTACAAATCGATTTTTCTAGAAAACGGTGTATCCTACCGACTTAAAGTAAGAGTACATTTTAGTACTGGAATACCTGAAAATTTAATAATCTAGTGTCACAAATGCTTAAAAGTTAAAGACAAAAAAGTTATGTCTTAAAATAACCGTTGACCTACCCAAAACGGACGCCTATGACCGGTACTAGAAATTCGCAATTGATGGAATCGATTCATCTCTGGAGGATAAATAAGCATACCAGTTTTTGTTTTTCTAAATAGAAGCGTTCTGGAGGAATTAAAAAAAAAATAAATACAAGGCGCCATCTTCAAAGAACTCTAGCTCCATTAGGAAGCATTTTCGGACTAGGTGAATTTGGGTTTAATTGTCTTAAAATTATCAGAGGAATCTCCGGTCTTCGTTTGTCAGGAGAGTTTCTGGACACCCTATATACAATAAAAACAATATGTATAATAAAGTAAGTACATATATGAAAACTGCAAAAATCATCTAATTAATAATTTATTTATAGATACAAAACTATTGTTACTTATCTATAAACTATACCAAATAAATATTTCATACAAACTAAATCTACATATTATCATCTAGAATTAATGTACGAGTCTATTTTGACTTTAGGTATTTCTTTCTGCAGGCTATCATATTCCTAATTGAATAGAGTTGTTTTTTTTTCGTAGGTTGACTTGATTTCTAGATAAATAATATAACATTTTTACAATGACATGGTCTTAACAAATTAATATATTTTTTAAAACACAAACTTTACTATTTCGTAGCGATTTATATGTAACTACAACTGTTCAATTCATTCACAAAGACTGAAATCCTACCTTCTGTGCCTGGTAAAAACACTTCAGAATGAGCTGTGCTTGTCGAACTGTTATTCCAAATAATATATTTTATAGGAAAATGTCTTTGAGATATGCGGTATCTGTTATAAGTCTACATAAAACATCTGTGGATTGTTGGGGGAGCCAATATTTAAAATTTCTCGGTCTCCTTAGTGGGACGCGGAAATCTATGCCGAAGGGCCGTCATATTTGAACAACTCGGAACTGCACATGGATATACTGTTTCCATAACTAAAAATAATATTTTAATATAGCCATATATGGAGGCAATGTTGTACAATTCTATATAGGTTCAAATAAATTAAAAACGGGCAAGCAGTCTGTCAATTAAAACACATATATTTATTATCTCTATATATCAGAACGAGTTTGTTGCTTCTTCAGGAGATACTGCAAGACATTAAATAAATTAGTGTATAAAGCAATATTAAAATACTCACCTAATGTAGAGTTAAAAAATGATAGTGACGTACACAGACATATTAAAATTGTGGATATAAGGTGTCACATCAACCTTTAAAAAACATGTATGTATAAGTAATAGTAAAAAATATAAAACGAAATATATAGCAAAAAACTAAAGTCATAAGAATATCAAAACCAAAAAACAATGCACTATAAATTTAACAATACAAGGACCAAATAACAAAAAAAAATAGATGATCAACTAACGGCCACTGTGTACGTCCGCAATTAATACTCGTATCCTAAAAACTATGTCGTCATCCTCACTAGGTAAAATTAGTAATCACAGTGTTGAACCTGGGGCATAGTAAAGTTAACACAAAGAATCGCGAAACACTTTGAAAGGCGTCCACATATACACTATGTTTTAAGAAACCAAAATTAAGTCAAGTTACCTCTCTTCAGAAATTACACACATGTGTTTGTTCTCACAGCCGCGCTTCCTAGCGCTTCTCTAAGAATTCGAACAGGCAAGTGACTGGGACTGGACTGTTGCCGGAGTTGTATATGTTATTTTGTTTTTAATAATATGAATACTTTCGTATATGTCCAGCTCACTCCGACTACTTCTATATTTAATGAGTTTTAAACGATCTACTGTGATGTTATGATCGGCTTCTAACACATGACGGGCAACACTTGAGTTTTCAGGTTTATTGAGTTTAGTATGCCATATATATCCTTTATAACGTGTTATTATTGAGAGTCTTGTTGGGCCGATATATTTCAAATTACAATCGCGGCAATTAATTTCATATATACCGTAAAGCACTTTGTCTTTCTAAATTAACGTTATCATAGTTACTATTAGTATATTGGATTTAATGTTTCTTTATGTACCACAGGGTTAGTACATGCATGGTCTTTCATTTCTGAGTAATAGTTAAGTAGTACATACAATTAAAAGAAAGCAGGGTGTGAAAAGTCGCCTCACCGGTGAAGGTGACTTTGACTCATGCAAAATTTTGTGCCGAATCTAAGAATCTAAGAACAGAGCCAAAAAAATTAAAAAATAATTATTTTTATTAAAAAACACGAAAAAATATTGTGTTCACATGAGCACAACTTTAATGGTCACCAAACATACAAACTTTAAATAAAATTAGAAATTATAATCTTCAGTCATATATTCAGACAAAGAAATCATTCACACATCAATGTCTGCATTTCTGGAACAAGAAAATTATTTTCGGAAACCTTTTTTGGTTGTTGAATCACTTCTAAGTCTGCAACAGGACAATAACTTGTATTTGGAACTTGGAGACAACTCCAAGTTTTATTCCCATTTGAGTTCATGGCATCAACTAAAGCTTCTCTATAGTATTTTGAAATTTTTAAAATTTTACAGAAGCACAGGTTCCATCATAATAAGATATAAAATAATCGCCCTCATTAGGCAGAATTTCTTCTCCCTCGAAAGTGTCGTTGCATTAATTAAACACACTAAACTGATCAAACTACTATAGCGAGGTGTAAAACAAAAGCGCGTTAACATAAATATAAGATGTGACGAAGTCACCCGCCTACGTGATTTGCTTGCAATATGTTCAAACATAATTTCTAATATTTTATTGTGCCATCAATGTCATCTTTTGACTATCAAATTAGTTTCACAAAACAGTGGTTATACTAATATTAATAGCAGAATACGATGATGTTTTCTATAATTCGCGCAGTTACCGACACCCGTTCCATAATGTGTCAGAATGCGTATATATTTACAAAACCTATGTATTTCGTATTAATAATGTACATTCAATAAACTGCCGATCATGGTAAGTCGTGAATTTAAAATGTTAGATTCTACCGTTGTTCTACCGATTCTATGTTTGTTATCTTGGTATAAGGAATTAGGGGTCTTTGGACTAAGGAGGTTATGACACTAAGTTTTTGACAAAGAGGGAAGCAGTGCCAAAGACGCAGTTCCAGCTCGAAATCTAAGAAGCAAACGTCAATAACGGCCGCGGAAGCTGGCAAGTCAGACTAACACTAACACTTTTCTGTTTAATGTTAAATATATGAGCATATTTGGCGAGTTATGCGCACCCATATATTAAATCTTTTCCGTGGTGATCAGATGCTCTAACATTACATCCTTCGGAATTATCTGCTAAAGGATGTAATATTAGGATTAGTTATATTGTCAATATTTTATGTTTAGAGCAGATCCAAAAAGATTGGTAAAATACACAAAAAAAGCACTACTATATTTTTTGATACTGAGCCATTTGTTACTGTCCATAGCCAGTTTAAACTCTTACGAGTCATTATTAAACAGTTTTTGTTCGATATTGATGGCATAAAATACTTAAATTAGGAATTTCAGAAACTTTTGGCAAATATTGTGTGGGGAAAAATTATCTTTGAACAAAATAACGACTGTACTTAGATCGGTTCGGTTACTCAAGCTGTTATAAAAAATACTGATATAAAAATAAACAGAAATTATAGGTTCGCTACGTGTATATAATTAAATCCTTTACGTCTGATAGATAAATCGAAAGTGGTTATTCTGTACAGAAGAAGCCAATATCACAAAAATTACTGGAGGCAATTTAACCTTAACATTTTCATTACTCTTGATTGCCGACAAGAACTGGTCCAAGGTGTATTAAATTGTTAACCAAAACTCGTTTAGTCTGAAAACAATAATTATCACATGAACGAAATTGGATTATAAATTGGTAATGATTTATTTAACAATATCGACTTCCCAAATAAAATGTAATTAATTATTCATATACACACTGCGACAACTGAATAGCCTCGCAACAAAAATACAATTTACAGAATTGTTTTAGGTATAAAGACAAGGATAGTTATGATATATGATTGTTTCGGCCTTTACTTGATGAAATTCCATTTTTATTTATTAAGATAAAATAAAACAAATTTTATGAATTTCACTTTTTAATTATCAATGTAACGAGTCGTTTCGCCCAACCTGGGCTTCGTCAGACATATAACTAACTTATTTACAAAATATTTTTTATATTAAACACAAGTAAACGGTAACAAGCAAAAACACATGTTTTATTTTAAAAATAGTCAGAGGGATGGGTGCTTTTTATTACTGGATGAATACAAAATGTACTGTTCTTAAGATAATAAAACTAGAGGTTTACATTATATTACAGGGAGGTAAGAATTCTATGGAAAAATACAAAAAATACAAAAATGTAACTGTCTGCATATCAAATAAATAGATTGAGTAAGGGTGAATTATTTGTTTCTAATTGATCATTTAAGATCTTGTCAGTTTTCTTTATTTTATTAATTTCAAGTGACTCTAATAAATTAAGTTTTTTGCCCTTATTTTCTACATGTAATATTTTAAATTCTTTGTTAAAATTGTGGTTCGTTGAATTGATATGAGACGCATATGAAGAGTCACTTTTATTATTTCTAATCGTATCGTTTGAAATACGCATCAAAAGAACATTTTTCTTCATTTAGAAATAATAAAAGTGACTCTTCATATGCGTCTCATATCAATTCAACGAACCACAATTTTAACAAAGAATTTAAAATATTACATGTAGAAAATAAGGGCAAAAAACTTAATTTATTAGAGTCACTTGAAATCCATAAAACAAAGAAAACTGACAAGATCTTAAATGATCAATTAGAAACAAATAATTCACCCTTACTCAGTCTATTTATTTGATATGCAGACAGTTACATTTTTGTATTTTTTGTATTTTTCCATAGAATTCTTACCTCCCTGTAATATAATGTAAACCTCTAGTTTTATTATCTTAAGAACAGTACATTTTGTATTTATCCAGTAATAAAAAACACCCATCCCTCTGACTATTTTTAAAATAAAACATGTGTTTTTGCTTGTTACCGTTTACTTGTGTTTAATATAAAAAATATTTTGTAAATAAGTTAGTTATATGTCTGACGAAGCCCAGGTTGGTGCGAAACGACTCGTTACAGTGATAATTAAAAAGTGAAATTCATAAAATTTGTTTTATTTTATCTTAATAGTTACAAGGATAGTTGTTTTATATAACAAAGATGGCTTATACAAGATGTCCCGTATCGTTATGTTCCAATTTTAGGAGTGTAAAGTAGACTTCATTTCAAGTAACAAAAACGCAAAACCTGTATATCCATTTTTATTTGTTTCAAAGTTACAGATCTATGAATGTGATTGTTAGATCATGAAAAAAATGTAATCCTAAAGTCAATAAAAACTGATTTTATTTAAAAAAGTTCAATTAATAATATTTTAGAAATGTCCACTTCCTTGTTGAACGCAGGCTTGTGCCCGTAAGCCAACAGAAGAAGTACTCATCCCGAATTTCTTACTTGTTTTGTCGGATTTTCTCGGCAGCAAGGTGAATACGATCCAACAACTCTTCTCTTGTGTTCGAAACTTGCGCGTAGACTAGAATTTTTCATGTACCCCCATAAATAAAAGTCAAGGAGATTAAGATCAAGTGATCTGGGTGGCCATGCAACAGGACCACCTCGACCAATCCATCTTGGATAATTGACGTTAACCTAATTTCGGACAGCAATTCCTAAATGTGGTGGTGCCCCATCCAGGTGAAATCACATGTCTCATCGAACATTCAGTGGGACGTTCCTCTAAAAGACCTGTCAGTTCGTCAATAAGAAATTTAAGGTAATTCTCCGCATTTAACCTCACAGGAGGAACGACAGGACCAATCAACAAGTTATCGATTAGGGCCGCCCAAACGTTATTAGAAAGTTTCAGGTTTCTCAGCCCTACGTTTTAAAATTCGAAAAACTGTCGTTCGTGACACTCCTAGTTGTGTAGCGATTCGACGTACACTGAGAGTTGGATCCCTTGTAACAATAGCTACTGCTTCTTCCTCTAAGTCTGCTGGCAAATTTACTCCTCGGTCGAAAAGATAATTACGCAGTCCGCATTCCTGAAATGAAAGTTCAAACAAATCCTGTCCAATAGGAAACTTATGGATATTTTGTTTTGGGACTTTGATTTGCTGGTGGAGTTCTTGGAACCTGGGATCACAATTCCTGAGGCGACATACTGTGAAACTCTTATACGTCTACGGAGCAATACCGAACAAACAGAAGGGTACGGTATCATCGGGTCTACGGATCCTTCTTCACTATAATACACGCCTTCATGCAGCAACACGAACAAAGGAACTAAATGAAACTGTTTGACTACCCGTCCTACAATCCGAATTTGGGACCGAGTGACTTCCATTTCTTGGTGGTAGTTCAGTGCTAATTCCGCGCAATATAGGCTGAAAATTGATGCGACAACATGGTAAAGGGAAACAACTTGGAACCGGATGTTATATATACTCAAGTACGGAGCTTAACGCGATTAGAGTGGGGCAAATATGACGTTATTACCTTTGTAATATTGTCATTTCAGTAATAATGGAGCAGTGGACACTAGAATATCTCGTGTTTGCATGCGATACGTTTAACTGAAACGGGGAGTCAGTGATCATTACACAGCGGCTTTTTCGCATTCCCTTAAATATTAGTAGTGTTCCACCTCGCAACACTATTTTAAGATGGGTCAATAATTTAAGAATAACTGAACCGTAAGAACCCAGAAAACATATAGTGAGTGAGAGAAGCGGTCGTCAGAAGTACTTCACGGTCTACCTGAAAACATGCAGTTGAATTGGACATAAATCGGGAATCGCATAGAAAAATCTTGCATAAGGATTTACAATTCCACCCCTACAAATTGAATATTGTTCAACAATTAAAGAAAAGAGATTTTGAAACTCCTGAGAATTTCGCTACCAGAATGCAGAATGCCAGAAGTTATTTTGGAGAATAATTTAGATCCGCCGCTTCTAATGAGCGATAAAGCTCATTTTCATTTAGATGGAGCGATTAATAAACAAAACTTTAGGTACTGGTCTCTTGAAAATCCACGAAATATCCGCGAGCTACCTCATTGTGCAAAAGTTACAGTATGGGGTGCCATTGGCCCTACTTGCATTATTGGTCCCTATTTCTTTGAAGAGGC
Organism: Melolontha melolontha; assembly: GCA_935421215.2. Classification (NCBI taxonomy): domain Eukaryota; kingdom Metazoa; phylum Arthropoda; class Insecta; order Coleoptera; family Scarabaeidae; genus Melolontha; species Melolontha melolontha. The sequence continues at coordinate 64,154,923 of OW285236.1, forward strand.
CGGGCGTACCGTCACCATTAATACTAACCGCTACGTTCAGATGATCCAAAATTTTTAGGTGCCAGAACTACACAAAAGACGGATAAATCCAAGGAATGTGTGGTTTCAGCAAGATGGTGCCTTGGCACATACTGCCAAAGCATCAATGGATGTTGTTCGTAACATGTTTCCAGGAAAACTCGTTTCACATTCTGAAGATCTTCAGAATGTCAATATGTGATTTTTTTTCTTTGGGTTATTTGAAGAGTCGTGTATATGCTCACAAGCCTCGTAGTTTGATCGACTTGAAGAACGCCATTCGCCAAGAAATGTTGACTATTTTTCAAGTGATGTTGGAGCGTGTTATGGAGGATATCTTGAAGAGGGTCGCATCCAACGCGATGGACATCATCTTGATGACATTATTTTCCATACTTGATACACATCGTAAATGGCATTGCGTGAACTTCATTTTAATGTTAATAAAACTGTATTATCTTGTAAATTATTCGTGTGTCATTTATTTCAAAATCTTCCGGTTCCCAGTTGTCTCTGTATAAGGAGGGTATATAGAAATTGATTCTACGTTACAATAAATGCCGGTCGGTCGATGGCGACTACATTGAGCAATAGTTCAGATTTATATGTAACTCTTGTGTACATTAAAACTTTTTTTATTGCCCTGATTTGTTTCAGTCAGCTCATCAGGACTTCAAAAAACTAGATCTCGCATTATTTTCACATAAGTATTCACATATGACCAAATAGGTACACTTTAGATAAATATACGCTTTGAATTTCTAATGTTTCGGATGTAAGATTTTCTAAATATATAAGAGATAACAAGAGATGTATCCATGATTAAGAATATAAATTTTTAATGTCTCTGGTTTCTTTTTCTAAAATTATGCAGTTCTAAAATCTGATGCGGCGTGAAAATGACTGATTATCGTTAAGTTCGTTCGGTCCTTTGATATATCGTGGATTTAATGTTGCATGATAAGAATCATATTTTTTCAATATCGTTTTTGCTAACTGAGATGTTTATTCTAAATATGATTACGTGAATAAACTGCATGAGCATAAAAATTTATATTAATCTATTTTTTTTCTTTTCTTTCAGAAAATGCGTGTCAAACAGTTTCTACGCTCCAATATAGTAACCATAAGCACAATATTTGGTGTAGTATTTGGAGTCGTCATAGGAATCATTTTGAAACAGATCAAATCTGAATGGACAGATAGGGAAGTAAAATATGTAGAATTCCCCGGTGAAATATTTCTTAGGATGCTTAAAGTACTAATCATTCCATTATTAACGACTTCCATCGTTTGCGCCGTGGGTGGTTTGGATTTGAGCCTTTCGAAGAAAATAGCTTTCAGATCGATAATTTATTATAGCGTAACGACCGTAGCAGCTGTTATTTTAGGCATCATACTTGTAGTAACTGTACAGCCTGGCGTAGATATTGAAAAGGACGAATTTGAGGAGTCGCTGTTCCCAGAAGTCAAAGCTGGTTTAACACAAGATACACTTTTAGATTTGATAAGGTGAGTTGCTAAATATTTTTACACGCTTTGAATATTTTGTAATTAATTTAATAACATTTTAAGAGAAATGGCAATAATTATAATATATAGCTAATGCTGATATAAATAATACATATAATTTGTATTTAACAAATATTCTGTTAAAATAAATCACTAGGGTAGACGAACTTAATGATTGTGGTGTAGGAATGTTTTAAGATAAAGTCGAAGTATTATACGAGTATCTAGTGGTTTATTACTAGACTCTGCAAAGAGGGGCAATTTCCAGTGGAGTGCTGAGAGAAACGTAGAGGGGTGAAGCGCGCGGTACGGAAACTCAAGCGTCTGTATCAGAGCACACTTGTTCAGCATTATTCCACTGGTCATTGTGAGTGCATGTCAGTACACACATACTTAGAAAATGTCGCATTTAGGTACGTTTCGGAAACGGCGTATTTCGAAGAATCTACATAACGTAGTAGCGAGTATGCCGGATTTACAATACGAAGGCAATAGAATAAAATGTGTAAGGTACGACGACTATTTGACGTGTACCAGCAGGTGGATGTTTGAACGCCACCTAAAAAGTATAAAACACTGTTCTGCAACCCGTGGCAAACGATACAGCAATTAACATTTGATATAGGTGTTTGTTTTATTCTATGTAATATACCGTTAACTTTGCTAGACCAAAAAGCATTTGTCTCCTTCTGGAGCAAGTATTCGGATTATACATTACCGATAAGAAACGTTATGCCATATGCCCGTGACTATGTTGAAAGAAGAATTAAAACAGAATTGAAAGATAAAAAATTGTGGTTATGTGTGGACGAAACAACCGATTGGCAAAAAAATTCTGTTGTGAATGTGATGGTACGTACAATGGAAGAATTTGAACCGCCATCCTATATCTTACTTGCTTCCAAAAGAGTTGTAAAATGTACTAGCGATTAAATTTTAAAAGTGGTGTTGAGCGCATTGAACAATTTCAAGTTTCAACAAATCAACTTTTAATATTTGTGAGTGACGGTGCCACTAACATGCTTTCCTTAGGCCGATCTCTTAAAGAAGAGAGTGTAATCTGTTGCATGTAACATGTAAAATCCATGCTTTAAACCTTGTGGCGGAATTGATTTCCAAATGTTATCCACGAGTAAATGCTTTAATAGCTCGTACGAAGGCAGTGTTTCTAAAGTCCTCAAAACGTACAAAAAAATTTCACGAACTGTGTCCTAAAGTGCCTGAACCACCACGGCCGATTACTACGCGTTGGGGGACATAATTAGAGGCTGCATTTTACTACTGCGAACATTTTGATGAT